>JALBCR010002221.1:0-742445 GCA_030710515.1 Abscondita cerata
AAAATAAGTGTAGAAAATATTGCTGTGCATGAGTTAAAATTTGAAACAATTCTAAGTGTCAGTTCAAAATTAAATTATACTCATCCTTGATTATCTTATAATTGAAGTTAAATTCACACTTATAAACCGTTTAAAGTACCACTGTATTCACTAGTAGAATACTGGAAAGTAATTTATTTTAATAGTGGAATAATGGAAAATATAATCATAAATCAATCACAATAAGTAAACATTTACATTTATAGACATAAATCTGTAGAACAATGAATTTCTTCTGTTATCAGGATTCAGGAACAACTATAGTAAGATTCACGAAGCAAAATAGCTATCATCATTGCTATCTGATGGTGGCCCTTTAAATAGAATCCCAGTATTTTTCCGTACCATTCTTCGACGTTCTTAAGTCTCACGTCTTTGCTTCTCAGAATTGCTAAATTAGGAAAAAGAATATAATCAATTAAACTAAGAAACTGAAACTTAATAAAAAATATTTTTAAACACTTGTTAACCCTTTCCGGCCCAAATTCTTGTTTTCGGGAAAAAAAAATTAATTGGGCTGAAATGTATTTGGTAGTATGTTAAATAAGACATGTTTACTAAAAAACAGAAAAAATATTTTTACAAACGAAAATTTTTATGATGCCAAGTGGCATCATTGAGCTTACGATATGTATTTAAATAAAACATTTATTTGTTGTGAAAAAGTTTGAAACAGTTTTTGTCTTTAGTTAAACACAATGGTGTCTGACATTTTCGCACATCACCCTCGAATATGCTTTAATACATAATCGGCACCTTTTTTCGGCTCAATATGTATTGGGAAATGTTGGAATCCATCATATCTCATGTCGTCTACTGGAGCTGGAACTTTAGTATACTTCCTGAAAGGTGGTGGTGTTGATGATGGTGATGATGTTGTGGACGATGGTCTTCCTCTTTGCGAATAATTGCTCCTTTCTAGCCCTCAGAAGTGCGTGTGCAATTTCTGATCTAAAACTAAAAGGCTTTTCCAATTTTTCTGACCACTTTGTGACATGTGACGTCTGTATAAGAGCCATGCATTCACAATACACATATCGACCAAATTCCAAAAATTCTTAAGTAGAACCTTTTCACTACAAAATTTATGCGGTATAATGCTACAAGCATATCATGGAGATCAACTCCACCCATGAAGCTATTGTAATGCTTGATTACACCAGGACGTTGTACATCTATAAATCGCTTATCACCAACACTCCATCGTTGCACAGTTTCAATAGGATACACTCCTTTACAAGAAGAAAGGACATGAACAGATTTATTGTCAAACCATTTGACTACAGTCAAATTACTTGTTGCTTCCGTTCGAAAATCAAAAGATCCTCTTCCTTCTTTCTTTAAAACTTGGTCGTTTTTTAAACTACCGCAATGTAGTCGATTACTTCTGACTGTCCCAGTTGAATGTATTCCAATATTTTCAACTGCCTGAAGAGTTCGGGGATGTAAACCAATTGTCGCAGTACAATTTGAAATTTTGGTGTTTTGGCAAATTTTGACATAACCTCATTACAATATCACCACTTATTCCAAGTTCTGACGTTTCTTTTACTGTCCCTTTTCCAACATAAATTTCAAAATCATGGATAATTCCGTTAGAACTAGCACGAGCAAACATCTTTATGCCCCACTTGTGTGGCTTGTTTTTAACAAATTGTTTTAGAGAACTCCGTCCTTTGAATGGAATAATAATTTCGTCTACCGAATTGTGCTCTTCTGGTTCTATTTTACGAAGATTTGCTCTAATTGCTTCAATTATAGGACGAATTTTAAAAAGTTTGTCGTATTCAGGATCGTTGCGCGTCTTCAATTGGGAATTGTCGTTGAGGTGCAAAAAATTTCTCAGTTTATCAAACCTGTTCCTAGACATGATGTCTGCAATTGGGCTGTATCTAGAACTTTCAGCCCAGTACATCCTATAACTGGGCATTTTTACAACACCACTCAAAATATGACATCCTATGAATTGCTCAATTTCTTCTTTGTTTGTGTTTACTGAAATCCCCTGTTTTTCTACAGAATACAAATTAGTTTGAGTAACTACATGGTCTATCAAATTATCATCAAACAATTGTTTGAAGTAATTTAACGGCGTCATTTCAGGGTGAGGTGGATCAGAAAACATTGGGTAGCAATCTGCACTTATGCTTTCCAAATCTTTTGCTGCCAATGGTATGTATTTTTTATTCGTTTTTTTTATCTGATATCCAACTTTTAAATTAGCCAATGGCAAATCATCTTCGGAACTATATTCACTATCTACGTTTTCCACTTCTACATCGACACCGTTCACAGGTACAGATGTAGAGGGAGAATTTTATTGTTTGTCAAGTTTGATGCCGTAAAAGTTCATCATCTTCACCGTCTGACTCGATATCTACGTCAGAAATATCACCTTCTAATAAAAGCAGTAAACGACGTACCTCATCTTCCGTCAAACCTTGTCGCGACATTGCCATTTTACCTGAATAGAAAAAAATTAAACCATAATTCGGAATGAGTTGAAAAATAAAAATAAATTTGTTACAAAAATGTTCTAGTCAACAATAGAAACACAAATTGAATTTATTCATTGAAGCTCAATGACGCCACTTGGCATCACAGAAAGAAGGTGTTTTATTTACAGGTTTTCGACGTGTTTTAACATTTAGTTTGATTTAGTTCATATAATAAACATTTTACCTACCAATAAAAAATATATGGCCTCGAAAATATTTTTTTCAGTAAATTTTAAAATAATAAAAACCGCGGGTACTAGCACAATGTAAGCAATGGTAACTCAGAACATCAAACGCATGTTGTAAAAGGTAAAATGAGTTACAGATGCCTTTTATGTGTCAGAGACCTCTGTGAATGAGTAGATTTGACGATAATACAAAGAACTGCAATGCATTGTATGTGGTTTGAAACGTAAGCAAGTTAAAACGACACGATTCCAAATGGAATCACTGGGCTTGAAAGGGTTAATTGCTTTGAAGGATATTTTTTTATTGAACGGTTTTTGACACAGAAGACCGAAATTAGTAATCTGTTGTTGCTTACTTTTTTTATGGCTTTAAAAAATGATAATATTCCTTGTTCCGTACCTAGCAAGTTTAAATCATTAAGAAATATTGCCAATATTGTGAATATTTTATAAAAAAGCAATAACAATAGACTTTGCGATTGAAATATTCAAGCTTTAAATACATCAAAGAAAAGCTGTTAACAAATCAGGAAAGCGTCATTAAGAGTTCGTATATCCACCGGAAAAGTAATATTTACATAAATGAATCGCATATTTGTTATTTACAACTTTCAGTGCTGTCTGTGATTAAATATGTTGACAATTTCGCAAGATAAATTGAAGAAAACTTGTACATAACGTACGCGTAATAACACTTGCAGCTGACATTTTGAAAGTTCGTGCAGTAACTGCGATTTTATGTTAAAAGCACTTGCTAAAGCAAAAGCTTCCAATGCTTCACTTTAAAGCATTGAATAAATCAAGTCATTTTGGAATCTACCTTTATGCCTTATTAAGAATCGACGATTTCAATTATTTATAGGATTTCCGCAATTTGCACTCATTCGGTTTCTATTTTTTCTTGACAATTGCTGCATATCTTTTAATTTGTAAATGCTATATTTATGATTACCATCTGGCAACGTTAGTTTCTGTACTAAATAAATATTGATTGTATTTCGGCTTTGTTGTTTTATAATTGGTCGGTTTTGTAAACGATTAATCGATTAAAAGAATTAAACGGTTACTTAAACACACAATCAATCGCATTAAGATTTCAAAATTAAATTTACTTTGAAAGTTAAATTTGTTTAAGTTAAGTTAAATGTTTTAAGGATTTCAAATTATAGATGGGATGGAATAAAATACAAAAATATTAATAAATAACGTTGTGTGGAATTTGTTATAAATGGCCAAACTAATTCAGAGCCAAGAATATAAAATTAAATTTTAACTATCAAAGCTGAGCTTAAAATTGATCGTGCACTTAAACGTATTACCATTGACGTTTATGGCACTCTAATCTTTCAGTAAAGCTTTTAACTAGATCCCTGATATTTCTCAGTTTGGTTAATAAAAATGTATTTGGAATTTTTATTTTAAAATTAGAGAACATTGCACGGCATAGATTGCATTGCAGTTCAATGATTGCATGTGATTAAAACTTTTATATTTTACCCCAGTGTACCATTTAGTTCTCATTTTTAACGCAATTAGCTTGACTACCATAATTCAAATTCTACTTGAACAACAAGTAACTATTTTTGACGACCGTTTATTAATGTCCATATTAATGAATTATTTGTTCTAAAAATTGTTATTTTTGGAAAAGTGGTACTTTTCATAGCGAGTCCTTGTTCAGCCGATGAATCAAGTGAGGTAATAGAGGGGAAACCATGAAAAATCACTTTTCTTCCAAAATCTGCCACTGATGGTAGTACTTTACGAATGTACATCGTTTGCATAGCAAAAATGACCAATTACGTCCTTCGAAAGCTGAAAATATAATTTTGGTTTTTGTTTTCTATTAGTATTTCTAATTTTAACCTATGATAGCGTTTATTCAACCAATTGTAAACAGCAACATAGAGTTTTACGAACATATGAATATGTACTAGGTGGGTAAGGGTTGGCATGTTTAGGTTTTAGTGGTTTTCCTAAACCTTGAAGCAAATGCTTTGCCAAGTCAAACCAATCCACAAATGCACACGGTTTCGTCACCACACTATACAGGTTTATACTGATCTTCTGTGTCACCATACATTACACTTACATCACAATACAATAATGAAAACGTACCATACGAATAAATAAATAAATAAACATCAATTAAAAACTTTGACTTTCAAAACTTTCTGTAAATTCTTTTTTATTTGGTGGTATAATCAAGATAAATATCAGTCGCACGGTGCCGCATATTCTAAATACTTTTTTTCTTTCTATACTCAATTGATGTTGCTCTTAAGAAATATCATATTTCTTCATAGTAACATTAATTTCATATAGACACGAGGAAATCCAAGTATACGAAAGCGCTACTATGATGTTATTACTAAAAATTTTGAGTTTGAGTTATCGGATTATGGACGGGTTTGGTTAAAGAAGACAGTGTAAAAAGAAGAAAGAGTGTGCACCTCTAGGACACACGACAAAAAAATGTAGCAGGAGAGGAGATAAAAAAAAACCAGGATTATGAAACTATACGACAATGTATTGGTGGAAAATTAAAGGAATAATCCGATCGCATTATGGCTTGTAAAATTAAATCAAAAGTGGGCAGGTAACTGTTGTTACTCTGTGCATCTCAAATACGCTGTGAAGAGGAAACAAAAAGATTTAATTTGGGGAGATCTGAACTGTGGTTTGGAGAACTTCCAAGATTAATAACTCGATTTTGTGTTCAGAGCAACTTTAACCCTTCTGGGTGGAGTTTTTCAAAAGATGCGGCCCCGCCTTCACAAATGTATTTTTTTATATTTCAGAGGAAATTTTATATAAAATACAGCGTTTGATGTAGATTACAATAAGCTTGTCAGGGAGTTCATTCAAGTCGATACATGCGTCTGAGATACTGTTGTGTAAATACCTACCTTGCGATGCCTTATTTTGTTAGTTGCTAGGTGAACTCTTAAGTAGTGATACTTTCTTATTTATTTGTGCAAATTTTCTTGTAGTCAGTGTTAAATTCTAAAATGGACGAGGATCGCAACAAATTACTGTATGCCTCAAAAACGTGCCAAACATGAACATGAACGTATAAGTGATGTTTCTATTGTTGTAAAACAGTTATCGAAGTCTTTGTTGTTGTTTCTATGAGATAAGGTGTGTATCAAATAAATAAAGGATTACTGTCAACAGTTTATTAATTCAATCTTGAATCTTTAACATGGTAGCAGAACGTGGTTAGCTTGAAGATTGAATTGGTTAGTAGCTAGAAGTAATGCTTAGCATGGAGTCTTCGGGTGCTACTATTGAAAAACGGCGGGGCGCACGTAATTGGGGCATCAGGAAGTTTGCTGTTAAAAATTTGTTGCGGGGTTCTGAAAACGCATTCAAAGTCTGTACTGATCAATTGAAAAAACCATAAAAACTAGGTGCTGATGCGACAACCGCACCAAAAAATGAATTTTCTGTTAAATTTAAAACATGGGACAAAGCTGACCGGTTCGTAAGTCAAATACTTGTCAAGACGTCGGAACCAAAAGTTATGGCCTTACTGTTTACGTGTGATACTGCCAGAGAGATGTGGGTGAAACTGCATTCTGTCTTTGAACAGACTACGCAAGTTTCTCATACAGTACAAAGCGAGTTTTTTGGTTTTAAGAAAAACGAGTGTGATGACAGCAACAGCTGAAAGTAAAACCGGACAAATTATCCCTGCTAGTCAAATTGCTGGACACTCTTCCTGAAGATTATGATAGCTTAAGACAAGCTTGGTGGGCGAGATCATCTGAGTCACAAACTTTTGGAAATGTCATCTGTGTGTTAACATCGGAAGAGCAAAGACAACGTTTACGTCAAGAAAACAAAACTTTGCGTCAAGAAGATTTAACTGCACTGGTGGTCGTAGAAGTACAAAAGAAAATCAGGTGCAGAACGGAAATGGCAACGAAAAAAGCGGTATAAAGAAGAAAAGTTTTAAATGCTACTGCTGTGGAGAGACAAATTATATTAGAAGAAATTGCCCAAAACGCAAGCAGAATAATTCCAAAGATGGTGCTTTCGTGTCTGAAGTTTTAAACGTAGAACTGGATGACAATTCCTGGATTGTTAACTCTGGAGCTACAGATCATTTGACTTCTCATAGTGAATGATTTTCGTCTTTGAAACTATTTGAAACACCTGTGAAAATCTATATAGGAGATAAGTCATCGATGGACGCTGTTGGTAAAGGTATCGTCAAGTTTAAAGCTTTTGTTGGTGGTAAATGTTATTATTATAACATGGAACATGTGCTGTATGTGTCTGCTGCAAGAAGAAATCTGTTCTCGGTAACGTCAGCCCTCGACAAAGAATACAAGTTTACTTCTATTAAAACGGGGTGTGAATTTGTCAAAAACGGAATTGTCAAGGCTCGAGGCACACGTATTGGACAACTATTCAAGATGGTGATTTGTGTAGAATTTCCAGAAAAGCCTTTACAAGGCTTGTCAAAAGTCGCCCGTAAAGCAAACGTAAGTTTTAAAAAAATGACTTTGCAACAATGGCATGAGATCATGGGTCATCAAAACAAACGTTTGGTTGAAAAAGTGTTGGAACGTCATGGCGTCGATTGTGTCAAGACTGATTTCTTCTGTCAAGCCTGTGTAGAAGTAAAACAACAATGTAACAGTTTTCAGCTGAGACAGCAACGGGCCGAAAAAGTTGGCGAGGTGATTCATGCAGATCTCTGCGGGTCCATGGAAGTTGCGTCATTTGGAGGAGCAAAATACTTTGTGTGTTTTACGTGTGATTTTTTAAAGTTTTGAATGGTGTATCTCCTGAAAAAAAAATTACAAACTTTTGAGAAAATCGTCGAAATGTTGGAGTTTGTCCGGAATCAAAGCGGCCAGGCAGTAAAAATGTTCCAATGTGATGGGGGACGAGAATTTATCAACAACGATGTAGAAAAATTGCTCAAGAGTCAAGGTGTGGTGTTAAATGTAACTAACCCGTACACACCTGAGCAAAACGGTTGTGCTGAGCGTTCGAATAGGACTATCGTGGAACTCGCAAGAACAATGTTAGCTACCAACGAGTTACCGTAAGCAATGTGTGCAAAAGCAGTCAATACTGCGGTTTATATACTTAATCGAACAGGCCCTAGCAGTGATGTACGTAAATTGCCATACGAGGTATTTATGAAAAAGTCGGTTCATCTAAAAGGTTGGCATCCTTTTGGTTCAAAATGAAAGAATTGAGGAAGAAATGGGACAAGAAATCACGACAAGGAATTTTTGTTGGCTACTCCGAAAATATTGATGGTTTTCGGGTGTGGACGACGGGTAACAATATTATTCGTAGTCGAGATGTTGTGTTTGAACTATATGACAAAACAAAAATTGTCGAGATTCCGAAAAAGTCTGAACATGTTCCTAAAGAAGTGCCTGAAAACATTGATAATGAAGCACAAGTTTTTGCCAAAGAAAATGAAAATCAAGAATCAGAATCAGATGAAGAGCAGCAAAGAGCCAAAATACAATCTGAGATCAAGAGTAAATATTAACCCACCAGAGCGGTACATTGAAATGTTGATTGCTGAAGTGGAAGAACCGTTAAGCAATCGTTGGATGTACAAAAGAAAATTATAATGGTGACGTTAGTCGTTACAAAGCCCGACTGGTAGTTCGTGGATTCAGTCAGCGATTGGGAATTTACTGTTGCTCGTTTTGATACTATACGATCAGTTTTGAGTATTGCTGCTTGTGAAAATCGATGTAAATACAGCGTTTCTTAATGGCATTATCGACAAAGAAATATACATGTCTCAACCTGAGGGATTTGAAGATGGGTCGAGTCGTGTATGTAAGCTCAATAGAAGTCTGTATGGTTTGAAACAATCGCCTTGGTGTTGGAATAACCAATTCAAGGAGGGTACACTAAAAAGGTTTCAATTAGAAGCTGATCCTTGTATGTACTATCGCAACACCGTAAATAACAAACTGCTATTAAACAGTTCTTATCTGTACTGAAGAAAGAATTTCAAATCACAGTTTTCAATTGCGTGGAAAGTTTTCTGAATGTTCTCATTCATCAGAAAGAAGATGGTTCGATCTTTATCAATCAGAAAACGTACACAGAGAAACTTCTTAAGTGCTTCAAGATGGAAGATGTAAATCCGGTAAAGACGCATCTGGAAAAGTGTCAACTAGAAAACACGACAAATAATGAAATACATCCGATAACTGAGCCAACTGAAATGCCATTCCGAGAAACAGTAGGCAGTTTGATGTATTTGTCAGTTATGACACGGCCAGACATAACTTTCGCTGTCAATTACGTCTCTCAATTTCTTGACAAGCCAGAAAAATATCATTGGAACATTGTAAAAAGAATTTTGAGATATGTCAAAGGTACCATAGAAATGGGAATTGAATACAAGTCCTTCGAGGGCAATAAATTGTTGCAAATTTTTAGCGATGCTGATTATACAAGTAACGTTGATACGCGATGATCTGTTAGTGGATTTTGTTCAACATTTTGTGGTTGAGTGATTACTTGGACAAGTAAGCGACAGTAAAACACACTAGGGGTTTTAATGAAACATAGTTTTGTAAAAAAACATCAAAGCAGATAAACGAATGACGAAGACGTTCAATATCAGTCATTTTTGTATAACTACAGAGTTATCGAACGCAATACTAGCTCAGTTGAAGTACCAATATGCTACAAAGTAATGCTTGCCTTTACACCGCAAATCTGTTAAACATCCAGCGTCAATTAAAAACTGTTGGATACGTAGAACCAAGCAAACATCGTAGACATTCTAAACATCGTCAGGAACTTCAAAAGGATACTTAAAAATTGCAGTATACGATCATATTAAATATTTTATCGTATCATTATCTATTCAACTCATTTTGTGATAATTATTTAGATCATAATATTACATATATTTTAGTTGTTCCCCAGACAAGAACGGCGTTCTTAACAGGAGTTGGAAGTGATGTTGAGTGCAAAAACACCTTGTCCTTTTTTTCTTTTCGTCGACGTTTCTGTTTGATTGTTGTGTTGAATGTGTAACTTTCAAGTATATTTGTTATTTATATTTAATTTATATTTATAATTAAAAAATTATTATTTTTATATGTTTATGTTTTGGACCCAAGATGTTCCTAACTTTTTGGGATTACCTAATTATCACCTATTCTTTTTGATGTCTTGACAAAGACCGACTTTCGTCGGCGAAACGTTGACAAGAAAAAAGGAGAAGGTATTTTTTTGCACTTCAATATCACTTTTAACTTCTATGAAGAAGGCCCTTCCTGTCTGGGGGAACAACTAAAAATAATACGTTAGATAAAAACTCATAATACGTTACTTCCAAATATAATACGTTAGATACAAAATTATTTTTGAACACGAATTATTAAATGTGAAAGATATGGCGCTCGTATGTGGGATCGTCAGATCTTCAGTTCCTTTCTCATTTGTATATGATGAACATTTCATTGATGCTTTAGTATTTGGCACATTGGTTATAGAAACTTTTCCAACCTGAATCTTCTGCGCATTTGAGACTTTTTTGGTCAAGTTTTCTTCTAAATAATTTGCTCGACTCCCATCCATCCAGTTCCTGCAAATCTAAAATGTCTCCACCAGGATTAACAGGGAAAATTGCTGAAGAGTTTCTAATACAGTGCACGTACAACAGTGTTAATTGTAAAATAGTAGCATTTCCAATTCGATTAATCCACATGTTGAACTTATCGAATTCTTTTTCTGGATTCGGAAATTTATGCTTTATAACATGATCTCTTTACATTTTACTACATAAACGTTCGTGTTGTAAAAACGTAAAACTTACAATAGATCCAGATAAAAATTTTACTCTAACCATACTGTCATAGAAAAATAACGCACACTGTTTCACCGTATTGATGCAGAGAACCAACGATACTGAGTATACCCGCTGTGTTTTTCTATTACATGGAAAGTTGGTATAGCCATACAGTTAAAGTCCCTATACCGGATTGGCGACACCTACAAATAATACAAGAACTAAGTAGGGTTCTCATACCATCCTACATGATTTGTCATTTTGTTTTTGTCTTTGATGATATGATAAAACTTTGAATATTGCTCGAATATTAGCGATTTAAACGAAATTTTTATAATGATTTTATGCTTTTCGCTCAAATAACGAACCATTTACTTCAAAATAAAGGTAAAAATGTTCGTTACCAACTGATAAAGTGACTTACAGAAATTTTTTATCATAACTTGTTTCAAAAAAACTTCTAATTTTTGTTTTACTTTAAAAATTAATATATCGGGAACTGTCAATGTCCATGTCAAAAGTGACACATGTCTGAAATCAGAATGCTTTACAATAAGACAGTACCTGTCAATTTAATCTCAAGTATTATAAACAATAGCCAGCGTAGGGTAGTTCGAACATGAATTTATAATAATAATAATATTTGCTTCAACTGAAATATGTGGTAAATTTTACTTAGACGCTGCTCTTTACAACAGTTTGAATGTACCCTCAGATCTAATGAAACATCCGACCTCGCTTGTAATGTTCTTCTATTACTTATTACTTCAAATACATAAAAATATAATTATTTTTTCGTTGTTTGTACGGACGAGAGAAGCTAGGAGTATTTCGCGCTGTAAAATGTAATTTTCATGTACAGGGTTTTTCAAATTAATATTTCTGGTTTCAAAGGCTTACAATATTTTTATTTGTCAAAAAATTAATAAAATAGTTAATACACCTTAAAGATAAAGAGAATGTCTACTTCTTAAAAACAGTATCGGACAAGTGCTCTCCATTTTCATTAACGCAAAGTTCTAATCGTCTTCTTTAGATCAGGAACGGTATGGACGGGTTAAATACGCGTTTAAAACTCTCCACATCAAACACTTTTTGAGCTGTGTTTCATCTCATTGTAAATAAGTTTACAGTTAAAGAGCAATCAAAGTCTTTTTTGACTATTTTCACAGCCATATACTGTTTGATTGTTCTTTGTGGATTTCCAATTTCAAAACTTGAAAACTCCCGCTATATGAATTTCGAATAGAAAGTAAGACTATTTGGGGCAATTAAATTAAATCAAAATGCGTTTTATGTTTTCGAAACAATAATCCAAATTCTTCTTCTGTTAAGAATATTATTTACAATTTAATAATAGTAACCAGAAATAAAGTTTCAAAGTTTTGAAAGTAGAAATATTAATTTGAAAAACCCTGCATATGTGGATGTAGACTTTTGTACGTTTATTCTGATTTGTGAAAAAAAAAGTGGTAACTAACTTGGAACTAGCATGTAAAATGTAAAAAAAAGCGCAAAGTTAGGATCGACTATTCAGTCAGGTTGACATAACACCGAAATCACATGCTGGACACAATGTCGAAAATAGACATAACGCCGAAAACAGTAATTAGACATATTGTCAAATGTGGACACAACTTCGAATAACTAAAACTGACGTTGCATAGACGTTGTAGCCGAAGTCGCGGCTCTTTAAAGCCGACTTGCAGATATCTTAACTATCTACATAATATTAAAACTTCTAATTGGACTCGGCGCTAATGGTCTCAATTTTTTCACGGTGGCAAAACGAAAGTCTCAATACCGTCGAATGTGAAACTCTGTCGATCGATGTATCGCCAAATAATTCTAATCGGTTTACATTGTATTTGCAAAATTTCAAAATGTTTCCAAACCGAACAGTTTTTCCCTTTTTTTGATGACTTAAAGTTGTAATAAAGCAAACAAACAAGCCGGTCGACCGCACGTATGATATTTAAAAAACGACTGCTTCGATTTTAATCAAACTTGGTACATGATCATACCATGGATTTCATTAGATTTTGAAAATAATCTGAATAGCCAATAGGGTACTTAACCTACTGACCTTTTATACAGGGTGAGTTTTAAGACTGGATAGCTTGATTACTCCTATGTTTTTAAAGTATCAATTTTTGGTATAATAGCGTATGTAGTATAAAAAGTTGTAAAATTAAGTGGTGAATACGATTTAATAATAATATACAGGGCGTGCAATTTAAATTTTTAAAGTTATGGAGGTTTGAAATGTAACAAAGTTAAAAAATTACAGCAGCGTAATCTTTTCACATAAATGGGTGACAAGAAATGGTAACAAACTAGATACAGATATTTATCGTAAAGACACTATCACTATGAGGTTTATAACAAATGATTCCAACCATAGTATGCAACATAAACTTGCATCTTTCAACTTTTTGATTCACCGATTATTACATTTCCCATTGTCAAAACAAAACTTTGATAAAGAACTGCGAAATATTAAGCAGATTGCATCATACAATGGTTTTCAAGAATCAATTGTCACAAACATAATTAGAAAACATAAACATAAGTTAAACATTAGAAACATTACAACGTTAGAAACTAGTAATAGCAAAATAGATAAGCAATATGTCAAATTACCAAATTATCCCACATACACAAAATGTCTTCAAAAAATATTGTCAAAATTTGATTAAAAAACAGTAACCTCTAGTAGTAACAACTTGCAAAATCTTTTAGGCAATCCGAAAGACCCAATACAAATGTGTGATAAATCGGGAATATATAAAATTAATTGTAAAGACTGTAACCAAGTATATATAGGGCAAGCCAAGAGACCTATTAAAACTCGTTTTAATGAGCACGTAGCTCATGTTAAATATCATCGCACAGATAGGTCCAGTGTTGCCATGCATATGCTTGAAAATGGTCATAGAGTAGGCGACATTGAATTAATTAAGAGGGTAGATAATAAAAACGAACTTGATTCTTATGAAAGTTTGGAAATTTTTAAAAACACAAATTTGCTTATGACTTTTGATGATAACGGTTTTTTTCGGAATTATTTAAGCTTATCAAAGAATCAATTAAGTTTAACGATGCGTGATAAGCAGAAACACATGTCCGAGTAAAGTTTTCGGAGCAGTTTTTGGTGTTTTTATGTTGGTTAAATAGACGCTGCAGTTGGTGTTCCTTTCCTTTGAGGGTGTTTTTATGATAACAACTTACTTTCAAGTATTGTCTAATAATGTACCAAATCTCAATTTGATATAATAAAAGGCAAGTTTTTTATTTATATATATTTTCTTAAAGAAGTTCCTACAAAGCCTATTTTATGAAGAAAAAATAAAATAACTTTTAGACGGCTTAGCTAAATGTTAAAAATAGAACATATTTGAAAAGCTTAGATTATTATTGATCTAAATTCAAAAAATCAAAAAAAAATTTAGTCCAGAATCACCCTGTATAAACGATACACCATGTATATAACAAAAATGTTTTTACAAACTACGCTCAGATGTACCATTACGCCGTTTGGATAATTTTGATATCTTTAAAAATGTAGGAGTAATCAAGCTATCCCGTCTTGAAACTCACCCTGTATAGAACATTTTCAAGAATATTACTTAGTTATGGAAAGTAACTATCTATAAATATCTATGGGCAACATTTGTTTTGTCGATAATAATTAATAATTTATGTATTGTTCAAATAAACTATATTGTACAAATATATACTATCATGTTTGTGTCATACATTCTCTTTTCTAATTACAGTTCAAATTCCTAAATACACACAAACACGACAGTATATATATATATATATATATCGAGAATAATAATAAAGTAGTTAGTTCTTTGTTACTAGTATTAAGATTAAGTTGTATTTAATAAAGTTTGTAACAGTTTATAAACATCGAGTTTATTATTCAACAAACTTAACTGGCGCAGTCGGTAGGATTAAAAAAAAAAAAAGAAATTCTACATTAAAAAACCGAGAAAACCTCCATCGAGGACTGTTTTCGTGAGTTTCCACTCTTTACGGAACCGAACCAACACTTCCTACGCAAATAACCGAAGAATTGAAGAACACAATATCTAAGGTAAGAGCAATCCTTTCTATTTAATTATTTCCTTTCTATTTCACTTAATTAAATCCATGAATAAGATTTAATGATCTAAATTTTTAATATTTGTTATATTTGAATTAATTCGAAAAATTTAAAATTGATATCGAAAATATTATTAGTCATTTAAAAAACTTACGATTAGAAAAACAAAAAAATGACACAACAAGTAACTCAAACGACCGATTTTAATATGTTAAAATTATATATTGATACAATTCCACATTTTGATGGTGATCCGACAATATTAGAAATCTTCATTGAACATTGTGAACAATTAATAACCATTTTTAGAAACGAGGCCGCCAATCCGATGAATAATTTTTAATACGGGCTATAATTTGTAAATTAAAAGGGGACGCTTTAACACTTATAGGTAGTCGCCCCGAAATTAGAAATTGGCAAGAATTAAAAACATTACTAAGACTAAGTTTTGGGGATCAAAGAGATTTAGATTGTATAGTGCAAGAATTATTAATTACGAGACCACAAAAAATGAACCTTATGTAAAATTTGGACAAAAAATTCAAAAAATTCGTAGTTCTATAGCTTCTAAATTAATGTGTACGAATACAACTGTTCCCGAAAGACAATTTCAAATGAAAAATTATGATCAATTAGCACTAAAAACATTCATCAGAGGTTTACAAGGTAAAATTCAGGACATGGTACGATTAAGAAATCCCTCTTCACTTGAACAAGCAATTTCATACGTCTTAGAAGAAGAGAATTTTATTAATTATCAAAGACAAAGTAATTATACTTATAATAACCCCAAATTACCAAATTCAAAATACGAAAATAATAATTATAGAACTAGTAATTTCCAAAACTCTTCATTTTCAAATTCAAGATACAATCAATTTCATTCTAACACACCATTTCCTTCTCAACCGATAAATATTGAAACAAATCAAAACATAACACCAAAAGATATTTCACAAATCAACAAGTATTTGGTAAACCTAAAAATTCTTTTCAACCAAGTAATACATTTTCTCAAAATATGTCTACTTCCACACGTAATTCAGAATACCCAAAACCCATGTCAATATCAACAAGAAACACAAATTTTCCTAAACGTCAACAATTACATAATCTCGAAATAAACGAATTAACCAATCAAAATAACAATGCCATTACTAATACAAATTACCCTAATTTTCATCTGCAACAATCACATAATTTTGAAACGAATGAAATTACCAATCAATATGATGATTCTGTTGCTGGACCAAGTAGTATCGAAAATTCCAATAAAAATCAATTTGAACTAAACTCAAATGAAAATTTTTACGAAGTATCTCCCGCAAATCTTGTCACTTAATTACTTTAAATAATTTATCTAATGACCTACCATGCATACATGTACCACAATTAAATATGAAAATATTAATTGATACAGGCAGTTCCAGAAGTATAATAAACCCAGAAATATGTAACAAATATTATCCAAATAATATATCTTTTGAAAATTTCAATATTCAGACTTCACATGGAATAACTTTTCATGATAAAGTAGCTATTATACCAATTTTCGATATCTTTAAAGTCAACGAAAATCACAAATTTTACCTTTTTAACTTTAGTAATAAATACGACGGATTAATAGGAATGGATCTTTTACTTCAATTAAAAGCAAATATAGATGTACAAAATAAAAAACTAACTACACCTTATGCTGATGTCCCGATACATTTTAATAACAACCTAGATCACATACAAAAAAATGATATTAACTACACAATCGTCATACCCGCAAGAACAGAAAAAATCGTTAAAATTCCAATTAAACATAAAGAAGGTATAGGAATAATCAACCACCATAAATTTAACGAATTTATAGAAATGCCTAGCGCAATATTAACAATTCAAAACTATTTTGCCATAACAACAATCACCAATTCAGGAGAGGATGAATTTAAAATTACCTTTTTTAAACCTTTTGTAATTGACATAATTAACATAAATCACTTAAACGAATTCAGAAACAACAATCAAAATAGCAATGAAAAAAATTTATTGGAAGAAAATTTAAATAATATCAAATTAGATCACTGTAACGACGAAGAAAGTAGAGAAATAAAAAATTATGTTATAATTTTAAAGACATATTTCATAACGAAAAAATTCCACTTAGTTTCACAAATCAAATAAGTCATAAAATTAACCTTTCCGATGAAAAACCAGTTTTTACTAAATCTTACAGATTTCCAGAGATACATAAACATGAAGTCAAATCACAAATCAATAAAATGTTACATCAAAAATAATTCAACCATCCACTTCACCTTGGAGTAGTCCAATATGGGTTGTACCTAAAAAACTTGATAAATCGGGTAATCAAAAATGGAGAATAGTAATCGACTATAGAAAATTAAACGAAAAACTATAGACGATAAATACCCTCTTCCCAATATTAATGACATTTTAGATAAATTAGGCAGGGCAAATTATTTTACCACACTAGATTTAGCTTCCGGATTCCATCAGATCGAAGTAGACAAACAAGACATTCCTAAAACAGCATTTTCTACTCTAAATGGTCATTATGAGTTCATTCGTATGCCATTTGGGCTCAAAAATGCCCCGAGCACTTTCCAAAGAGTCATGGACAATGTATTACGAGGCTTAAACAATGAAATCTGTTTAGTATACCTAGACGACATAATAATATTCAGTACATCTTTACAAGAACACATTACTAGATTAAAACTTGTTTTTAATAGACTAAGAGAAGCTAATTTCAAAATTCAATTAGAAAAATCTCAATTTTACAAAAACAGTATCATATTTAGGTCACATTATTACCCCAGATGGTGTAAAACCAAACCCCGACAAAATCTCAGCTATACAGAAATTTCCTATCCCGACAACTCAGAAAGAAATTAAATCATTCCTTGGATTATTAGGTTATTATAGAAAATTTATTAAAGATTTTGCAAATCTTACGAAACCAATGACAGTTTGTTTAAAAAAGAATGCAAAAATCATTCATAATCAAGATTTTATAAACTGCTTTAATTTATGTAAAAATATTCTGTGTAATGACCCAATTCTAAAATACCCCGATTTTAATAAAGAATTTGTCTTAACAACAGACGCATCTAATGTTGCTTTAGGTGGTGTGCTATCTCAAGGACCCATAGGTCAAGATAAACCAGTTTCGTATGCATCTCGAACCTTAAACGAAACAGAACAAAATTATAGTACTATAGAAAAAGAGTTGTTAGCAATAGTTTGGTCATGTAAATATTTCAGACCATACCTCTTTGGACGAAAATTTACAATAATAACCGATCATCGACCCCTTCTTTGGTTATTCAATTTAAAAGAACCTAATTCAAAATTAACAAGGTGGCGACTAAAACTCCAAGAATATGATTTTCAAATCTTGTATAAAAAAGGAACACTAAATAACAATGCAGACGCCTTGTCCAGAATTCAAATTAATAACATAGATGATTCAGACTCCTTATTTAACCACCCCGAAATATAAATAACGATACACTTGAATACTTAAACGACCTACCAAGTTCTCCTGACAATAATGAAATCGACTACGAAATTTTAATTGATCAATTAAGACCTAGCCCTAAAAATACCATAGAAATCACATATGAAAATTTCATAACACAATACCAATCAAATAATATTAATTCAAATGAAAATATAAAAGAAGTCCCACAAAACCTATTACACGCGAACGATAATATTGCACATTGCATCAGCAACGATAAACACATGTCAAAAGGATTAGCCGCACAAATATCAAAATTAATTCATAATTATTCCGAATTACAGAGTACAAATTCCAAATTGCATGATATTTTAGAATCTAACTACGGAAATTTCATAATTTTTCATCTAATTACCAAAGACAATTTTTGGGATAAACCAGACTACAAAAACTTATTTCAATGCCTAATAAATTTAAAAATAACACTCCTAAATAGAAACATAAATTCATTATCAATTCCTAAATTAGGATGCGGACTCGACAAATTAGAATGGAATAAAATCAAATCAATGTTACATTATATCTTTATCAAATCTCCAATTAAAATAACTATTTATAAAAATACAATGATAGAACCCAACATAAGTGACAATACACCACACTCATTATCAAAAATACCTCAAACGATGGTATACCTATTTTAGATGACATAATCAATAACAAACCAAACCAAATTCATGTATTCAAAACAACAAAAACGAGTTACAGATCTCACACGATACTTACGAATATCAAAAAATTACAATTGTAAAAATGCCAATCGAATCCAACGAAGACTATATCCTGAAATTATTAAAAGACTATTTAAAACCAAATACAACGTACCACATTTATTTCAACGATTGCAAATTTATTAATAACTTCACAAATGTATATACCACCCATTTTACAAAAAACCTTTTAATTCTAATTAAATGTACTAAATTAATTAATACCATAAGAGACAAAGAAGAACAAATTCTAATGATAAAAATCACCATGAAGGAAAAACTAATCATCGTGGTATCAATGAAACTCTTGAATACCTAAAAGAAATTATTATTGGATAAATATGAAATCAACTATAACAAACTACATAAATCTATGCGATATTTGTAAAAGAACTAAATATGATAGATCTCCGCCCTATGTACCAATAGTATTAACTGAAACCCCTTCAAAACCGTTCGAAATCTGCCATATCGATGTATTTTCTACGACTCAAAAACTTACTTGACTATTATAGATGTTTTTTCAAAATTTGCCCAAGCAATAAACATACTAAGTAAAACAGCCATTAACATTTGCGATGCATTAATAGAATATTTTACAAAATTTGGAATTCCCAATAAAATTGTTTTAGATTGCGGTAAAGAATTCAACAATAACGTAGTCAAACAACTATTAAAATGCATAAAATCGACGTACATTTTACAACCCCTGGACATCACGAATCAAATTCCATCATAGAAAGGTTCCACTCAACACTAATAGAACATTTAAGAATTCTAAATGAAGTGTACCCCACAGAAAAATCTAATATATATTACGCAATTCTAGGATATAATAGTTCCATTCATAGCGCTACAAATTTCACCCCATTCGAACTCGTTTATGGACACACCCACCTTAGAGACTTAAGTATATTCGATTCAAATATATTCTACTCTGATTACATTGAAAACCATAAAAATAAATTAAATTATATATATAACCAAGTAAAAGAAAAACTTCAATCAAACAAACAAAAGGTACAAAACAAAACCAACATAAATGGAGAAACAAACTATCAATTTCAAATAAATCAAACTGTATATAAAAAGAATCCCTTAGACAGAAATAAAAAAAACAATAAATTTATAGGACCATATAAAATCTGCGAAATATTAGAAAATAATAAACTAAAAATTAAAAACACTAAAAATAAATTCGAAATAGTACACATAAAAGAACTAAAAATCCTTCTTTGTTTCAGAACAATGAAACTAATAATACTCCTGAATATGATAATATGGATAGGTGCGCAGAAAATAAAAGTCACGAAATTAAGTAATTCACCAGGATTATTACCATTCAAACTAGGCGTAAGTCAAATCATCAGCAACCGACATATATTTTTATACGATATTGATTTAAAAACGTTAAATACAGAAATTTCAAAATTTTTAGAAAGCTATAGAACAACAAATTTCACAATCTTTACAAACAGTAACATCGTTACTAAAAGTTTAAGAAACAATTATGAAAACCTTAACCCAATCATACTTGAAATAGAACAAAAATACAACACTATACAATCTAATCAAATAACAAACAGAGTTAAACGAGGATTATTAAATATTGGAGGAACATTATCAAAATGGTTATTCGGCACTTTAGATTCCGAAGACGGTGAAAAATACACCAACGACATCAAAAATTTAAAACAAAATCAGCTGAAAATCATTAAAAATATGAACTCCCAATTATCATTATCAAAAGAACTATTAAACAAATATTCATCAATTATCAATACTCTTGTTTCCAATCAAAAGAAAATATTTGACTACATAAACGAATTTCAAAACTCTTTCACAGTAATTACTAACGAATTTCACCAATACATTATATTACAATCAATAATAAATCAATTTCATATTAATTCAAATATAATAATTACATTTCTAGACAATCTAGAAAATGCAATTACCTTCTCGAAATTGCACATAACACATCCAGACATCCTAACACAAAACGATTTACAAAAGGTTATTGTAGAATTAAAAATTTATATAAAAGTGAAGCAATCTTAAACATTAAATCAAATTCATGGTACACAATAATAAAATCCAATTGTCATATTTCCGAAAATACTATCCTATTCACACTAGAATTTCCAATAGTTTATCCAAAAATATTCCAATATTATAAATTATACCCAATACCAACAAAAAGGAATACCATAATAATCCCACCTAAACCTTACCTGGCTCTAAAAGATAATATTCTGCAATATATGGACCACCAATGTGAATCAATAGAAAACATTTTTATATGTAAAAACGACAATCTACAATTCAATAATGAAGACTGTATAGCAAATCTAATACAACAACAAACGAAAATATGTAACGAAACCATGATTGAAAACTCTAAATTAATTATAAATGAAATAAACAACGAATATCTAGTGATTATAACAAAAGTGAAATTCAAATAAAAAACAATGTATAAACGAAGAATTTACAACCCTTACTGGTGCAAATTTAATAAAAGTTCCCTTAAACTGCAGTGTGAACTATAAAGACTTTAAATTTACCAATACTCAAAATTCAAGAAAAAGTACTCCATTCATGTTACCAAACATAAAACAAGAACATCCAACTAGTTACATCAACAAAAACCATTACAAATCGATGACATCCCCTTAGAAAACATCTATACACTGAAAGAACGTTTAGACAACATACAATTATTAAACCCAGAATACAACGAAAACCAATCTACTAATTGGACATTATATTTAATAATATTCCTATGTGTTATTTTAATAATAAGTTATATTTTATACAAATATAAGAAAAACATATATAAATTGTGCAAAAATAAAAATGGTGCAACACCAACAACTTCTTCACCACCAACAAGTCCTCCATCTACAACACCTTCAATTTTCTTCCACGGCGAAAATTCTGTCTAATAAGGGAGGAGTTATGGAAAGTAACTATCTATAAATATCTATGGGCAACATTTGTTTTGTCGATAATAATTAATAATTTATGTATTGTTCAAATAAACTATATTGTACAAATATATACTATCATGTTTGTGTCATACATTCTCTTTTCTAATTACAGTTCAAATTCCTAAATACACACAAACACGACAGTATATATATATATATCGAGAATAATAATAAAGTAGTTAGTTCTTTGTTACTAGTATTAAGATTAAGTTGTATTTAATAAAGTTTGTAACAGTTTATAAACATCGAGTTTATTATTCAACAAACTTAACTACTTATATAATTTTTGTAAAATAACAGCAGTTCCTAATATAGTTATGCATAACTTTTATTTTAACAATTTTTGACATTAATTACAACGAAATTATCGAGTCGTTGTCTATCAGTTTTATTTGAACTCTTTTGTTTAAAATGCAATTTTCTTTTACGTCTGTTCTGAGCAAAATTTTTAATTTCAGTTTTAAAACGTGTTTAAGGGAGCGAGTTTGCGACTTGCTTCTTAGAGCAGAAGTTAAACGAACCCCCATTGACGTGTCTTAAGGGTTAAGCTTTGTTAAACAGTATATTTACACGTTTATTTTTTGTATATGTTAAACCGAATTTCAAGTCAAGTTTTATATAACTGACTATGATTAATAAATTAATTAACTAGTTGAACTTATCATAATTTGATTAAAGCCTAGATTTTGTTGACTGGTAACTCAAATTGACAAAGCTTTGATAAACTCCTCACATGCCGCGAGAAACGTCGCCAAATTCAACCATTTGAGAATCGCGCATGCGAGGTGAGAACATTTGTCGTACAGATAAAAACAAAAAAAAATTGACCGATTTTGTTCAAATTCTGGGATTTCGGAAAAAAAATATAATATCAATATGTACCTCGGCACTGAAGTTTTTTTCATGACACGCGTTTTATTTGCAGAGGCGATTCGCCATGAAAAATCAAACTTTAGTGCCTTGATACATAAATAACTATTTTTAAGTAAAATCTGTAATTGGGTTGGATACAGTCTTGTCTTCATCATCAGCTACATCCTTTTCTAATTATTTATTTATTTAATCGTATGGTACATTTTAAATATTGTATTGTGATGTAAGTGTTATGTATGGTGCCCCAGAAGATAAATATAAACCTGTACAGTGTGGTGACGAAACCGTGTGCAATTGTGGATTGGTTCGTCTTGACAAAGCATTTACTTCAAGGTTTAGGTAAACCACTAAAACCTAAACATGCCAACTCTTACCCACCCTAGTATTCACATGTAATAATATAATTTAAGTGTGTAATGTGATTGTGTTTAGTGAAATTTTTCTAATTATCCGTGAGGGTCTTGATGACCAGGTTCGGAAACCAAAGTGGTGATTCTCAGGAACAACATGTGAACGATCTATATGTAACAACAGATCTAAAATAGGTTGTAGAAGGTGGAATTTTTTCAGTTGAAATATCTAACTTGTCACCATTGAAATAAAACAATTAAAAGGAATATTTCGATCCCTTAAAAAGGCTTAAATTCTTTCTCAACCGATGCTATTTTATTATCGTATAAGCGTTCCTAAATAATTATGTGATATTGGCCTGCAAGATTCTTTGTGTTGCTTGGATTTGATGTACTTGTCACATTATTGGCCATGAGTAATTTCAGTGATCGATATTTGACGACGGTCGATATTTACTTACTTTCCTTGAGTATTGTAAATTACAAATCTGGAATATGCCTAGGATTTAAAAAATGATCATATAAACCAATTTTTTAAGAAATGAACTAAGACAACTATTACCACTGTCAGGTACTAAACAAACTGTGGTATTTGACATAGATTTGTACGGCATCAATTTTTTGCTTTTTGTCAATGTGTTCACGTTCCACAATATATGGAGCAGGTGTAGTTCTTTTTCGATGTTTGCAGCGTCAATTTTTGCTTTTCGAAGTTCGGTACACATTCGTCGATATGTTCCATTACTAAATTCAGCGTTGTGTTCATTTTGGACATTGTGTCCAGCAAGTGATTTCGGCGTTATGTCCAACAATTGGCTTCGACGTTATGTCCAAGCTTTGAACCTCTATTAAGTTAGACCCCACTAACAGAAAAAATAATTGGACTTATAAAATTTAGTGTTAATTATGTGCTAATTTGTTACCGTATTCAAAATTTTGTTGCTCAAGAAAAACAAGAGTAAATTAGAAATTAAGTGGGTGGGGCAAGTTTAACGTAAAGCTGCGACTCATGCTAATTAGTTGATGTTATTTTACAGCAATAAATTAGCAACAAATATCTTTGTGACATTCGCTCGTTTTATTTTACGGAATAATTTTTTTAGGGGGTCCAGCTTTACCTTAAACTCGCCCCACCCACTTAATTTCTAATTTACTATTGTTCTTCTTGAGCAACAAAATTTTGAATACGGTAACAAATTAGCACATAATTAGAATTTATTTTTATAAGAAGTCCGATTCTTTTTTCTGTTGGTGGGGGGGTCTAACTTAATAGAAGTCTTTTAGGTAAGCTTTGACGTTGTTTCTATTCGGGGAAATGTCCGGGTCCCATCTTGTGGTTGAGGAATACTTTGTGTATAAAGTATTAGTAATATTATGTAAAATAGTTTTTCCTTTTCGGATACTTAAAAATAACTGCAATCTGATATCTGACTGTTAAAAGCAGATACTAATAACGACTGTTTTGAATTTTACCAGTTCGGCATTCTCAACTCTCAACATTAGTAATTTGTAATCTCAGTGTTAAAATTTTTTTTAATATTCAGTTACTAAGTATTATGGGTTATCATTCCTCTCAATTACAAGTATGTAAAGGGTGATTCAACAAGACGTTGCATTTTGACAATCGCGCCATTTCCGCCATTTTTGACTAATTAGGTTTATATTTGACATTTGTTTGGTAAACACACAGCCGTTCAAGAATGCAGAGGTATTCGGTCGAACAACGCGTCCTTTTTGTGAAAACGAAAATGGTGAAATTATTTCGACAACAATGCGAAAAATTCGCACGTTGTGTGGTAAAAATAACGCGCCTTCGCGCACTGCTGTGCAAAATGTAATCGACAAATTCAAGCCATTTGGTTCAGTTTGTGATCATAAATCATTAACGCGTGTAAGGTCAAACAACAATATTGTTTCAGTGAGTGAAAGTTTGGAGGCTCATCACAACAGTTCAATCCGATGCACGGTGTTGCCAAAGCCGCCGGGGGGCCATTTAACCGACATTATTTTTCATGTTTAACGGCTATATTTCTACTATACACTGATATAAACGATTGTCGGAATTCTCAATAAAAAGAACATTTTTTCGAATATTCAAAATGCAACGTCTTGTTGAATCACATAAGTAAAAAAAAACACCCTGTAGAATAACACTCGAGATGGAAAATGACGAATACATCCCTCCATATGCAATATACCTACAACTTTAATAATATACTCTATGTACAAATACTGAATATATATTTACTTAAATGCTTCCTCTGCTAATATATTGAAGATGCCACCCTACAGTTTTGAAATCTGCATTTTAAAAATATATATCAATATTTTATTTATTTTATATATTATATTTTTGTTTTATATAGTAATATATAATAATAAAACAAACAATTGCAATAAAACGTAGTTTTGCATTTCCCAAAAGTAATAATTTTCATTAATCTTTCCAATATCAGATATGCACTGAATTAATAATAATTCGACATGCATTGTGCGTTAAATGTTGGTTTAAAATGAATAGATTCACATGCCTTTATTAAATACCGGATAGAAATGCAATGGAAAATTGGAATGAAAGAAAACAGCTGAATGCTTTTCATAGCAGAATAGCTGTATCTGGAATGTAATCAATGAAAAAATCCGTGGGGAATGATGTCATTTTCAATGGTCCCCCGACAGTATTGTAGAAATATCGAACTAGTATATCACATAGTAATGAAAATAGTTTACACAACAAAGGTATTGAAACTACACTATTCATTATATGTCTTAAAACAAACAGATCTTTGCAATTAATTTAGTTTAACGCAAAGTACATTTACAAAAAAAATTATAAAATTTGCTTCCTCTTTCTAACTTTCCATACGTTACATGCTTCTACTAATTAAAAACAGTTTGTTTATTATTTTCGCATACAAAAAAAGTATTGCACTTACCGCTAGTACTTTCTCACGACCGCGATTAAATCTCCAAGTATATCTGGTACCTTTAATTTGAGATTGAATTTACTACTTTGCTTTTACATAAATATCAATTCTGTCGCCTAGGACAACAAATCAATTGAAATTTCTAGTTAATTTTAATAAAAACTTCATTACAGTTTTTGTAACATCTCGTGTTAGTGTAGTTTTGGTTGAAGTTGAATTTTCTACTATGTGAACCTGTCTATGATACACAGTATCGAACAACCAAGTGGAATAAATTCAGTAGCTCCATTCATTATCTATTTATATGACAAAAACGAGCAAGCAGCAAACAAAAACAAACCTTAAATTTGAGAAATTGGCCATTATCAGCTTTATTGAAATTACCTAGATACGTCTTTGTCATTGTAACAGTAGTTAACAGTTGTCAGGGTTAATCTTTTTGTTTTAAAACCAAAGCAGTTTTGAAGAGAGGATAAAAAACCTTTCAAAAGAAGTATTCCAAGCCCCTACTTCCGATTTGAAGATTTAGGGGTTGAAACTGTCACCTGAAGAGGGTTAAATGTAGGAATACCGTTTATACGTCGCAGGATGTTAAAAATTGACGTATCTCAGGATGCTTAATAATGGAGCTACTGAATTAATTTCATTTGGCTATTCCACAATGTATATTTTACTTGGATTTTTAATTCTTGTAATAGGTATCTATGAAAATATCTATTGTTTTAGAAGATTTCTTCCTTTTCAATTGTAGCATCTTTAGCATGAACTCTCAATATTTGTAAAAAAATAATTTCATCTTCCTCGAGATACACACTGTTACTGTTACTCTTTACCGTCTTTCAGTCTTTTTTCAACATGTATGTTTTTGTTCTACTAATTTGCTAGTCGACATTTAGCAATTTTCAAATATGTTAGGTATACCCAAAAGGGGACTTTAAAGAAGGAAGTTTGGTTTTTGTAAAAAAATATCAAATTTTTTACATCCTCCTTATTGTCGTACGTTGTAACTTTTGTTTTGTCTTTTATTAATTCGCCATATTGTATTAAACAAATCTAAGGTACGTATTTTGTTGTTGAAACTATATATTTAACTTTGATTCACTCGGTATATGCTTTCTACAGTTTTTATATTCTATGGAATGCAATTTTCCCAATTTGCGCAACGCGCAAACCACATCTTCACGCCGACTTGAAATATTCGATTGTTAGATTTTAGCGTGAAAGTAACGTTTATAATGTGTCTACAGTCTTAGTTACCTCTACCTAAAGGCCCAAAAGTAATTTTGGTAAGCAATATTTTGTTAATATTTTTTATGTAACAGTGTTTATTTTGATTTAGGGCGTTTTTTTCGCTTTCGCTCTGCGAATTTTCTCATCTTATTTGCCAATATGCTGGCGTTTGCTGTTCTCTTTCTGGCTGCCGTGTTAACACATTAATCTACGTATCTCTCATGCAAGTTTTTGAAGATACAAAAATGGAACTTTTTCGAAATATCTATATTTGCTTGCGAGCCAAAAGCACTGGAATTCAAAACAACTCTGATCAGCAATACATCAAACAAGCGCAACGCCCGGTCGCCATTTTCGCATCATTTCACTTAACTTTAATTCTGTTTATATTTCCGTTTTAAAATTTATTAGGTATCTTACGTTTTAAATTGTTAATTTTTTTAAAAGTAAACGTGAATGCCCGTAACCCTTTATTAATTAATTATTATTTAAAATTTATTTTGTGATTCTCATTTATGAACTTTTATTTTTATTATGCAATAAATTTTGTTCTATACTTGTGTGTAATTCGAAATATTCTCTTTATCGTTTGGTATTTTATACATTCTGGTCAAAGAAATTAAAATGTAATGGCATCCCTTTAATAATATCAACTCGGTAGTGAGTGCTGACCAAATCTAAGATGAAAATTTGTCCGTTTGTTTTGCACTCATCTCAGTAAATCTCATTATATAAAAAATTTGGAGACTCCTATCTCAGAAGTGAACGACTAGAACGTTACATTATAGTAAAATAATTTAATTTCTATTTACTCGGGCAAGCTCAAGCTCTCAAAAACACAATTTTTTTCTTTTTTGCCGCTTTTTTTATTAAAAAAAGCATATCAAATTTACTACATTTTCTATTTATTTTAATTTCGATTGTAACACTCTCTTAAAGTTTGCGAAACCTATGGAAAGTCTCATCTACGCAAGCAACCCGCAGGCTTGAACTGTCCAATTATATGAAAATTTTGACACAACTAATTTTTTTTACAAATTTTAATTAAGGGCACCATTTATCACGCCATGATAGACAGTTGTCGAGGTAAGTGACATTTACTCAACATTGTCGTGTTGAGCAGCCGAACGAAGTCATACTGATAATTGAAGAGAATCATGAAAAATAACGTTTTCTCCAAATAAAACATGCTTTTTTTTCACACTTCGACGAAGAAAAAATTAAACTTCGCAACCAACTACTAAGTCAAAAATGTCAGATTTGCTGACGTTTAAAAAAAAATATTCTATAAATGCAATATCTGAAAGATCCTTGTATGATTTTCTTAGAATTTAGTTTTTAAGCAATATTTAAGAATTCTTTACATTTTAGGTAAATTGATGACACGAAAGAGATTAAGATATATTTTTTATACATAGCTTTTAAATAAAAGTAAGATTTTAATTAAGTACTAATAATATCTTCAATGGTATTATGTATCTATGCAAAAAAACTACGAAAGTTGTAAATTACAATTTCTATAACTCTCATTTAAAGCAATGGTGTCCAACGGGCGGCTTGCGGGCCGCCATGCCATTTTGTGTTTAGAAATACGGAGTCCTAGAACTTATTCTAGTAACTCCAGTGGCGTAACGCAAATAACTATTTGTTGTTTAAGCAAATATTTTAAGGATGTCTTCGATTATCCAACAGCGTCACACACAATTGATTTTTCTGCTAAGAATGACTTCAATCAGAAAAAATAACTCCAAGGTTCAAACAATCTATTATTTTAATATGTACAAAGTTGCTGAATAAAATAAATAAGAACATCAAATATAACAATAATAATAAAATGTAAAAATAAATATTAATAAGAATTGGTGGTATGAGGTATGTTTTCTTGTGACAGCTGTTTATGTTGGTACACCGGTGTATCGGTTGGTCGGCTTAGCTAGCTTGGACTATTGACACCTATTGCTGTGGTTTTTGGCATTCGGTGTTATTACTTGTTATTTTTGTAGGTAAAAGATTTTATCGGCGAAATTAGATAACATTTGTTTATAGAATAATAATTGATACGGCTCTACAACGGACTGCTATAATACGAGGATATATTGAAAAATTCTTAGCCTACTATAGAACCAAACAAAATTTCAATGTCAAAATATTTTATTACTCAAAATATTCTCCTCTTAATTGGATACATTTATTACAGCGAACCTGCAACGTCTCTAGACCTTTAAAAAAAAAATTTTTCTTCTTGCTCTGCAAACCAGACCTCCACAGCTTCTATTACCTCCTTGTTGGAAGAAAATGTACGACCTTTTAAACTTTTTTTCAGTAGAGGAAAGAGGTGAATAAGGGGGTGTTCTAGTAATTCAAACCCTAAATCACGAATTTTTGCATGGCAACATGAGATTTGTGTGCAGGGGCGTTGTCCTGCAAAAACAAAACACCTTTGGATAGCTTTCTGCGTCTTTTTCTTTAATATTTTCCCGTAGAGTGGTCAGTAATGTCGAATAGTAATCTCCAGTTATTGTTCTACCCTTATCCAAAAATCAATCATGATTACTCCATGGCAATCCCAAAAAACTGAAGCAAGAACTTTTCCAGCAGATTTTGGACACGAAACTCTTAGGTCTTGGAGAACCAGAGTGTCGCCATTCCATCGATTGTTGCTTTGTTTCTGGATCGTAGAAATGTACCCAAGTCTCATCCATAGTAACAATTCGGTTTAAGAAGTCTACATCGTTTTCAAATCGAGCACAGATCGAACGCGATGCTTCTACCCTTGCACGCTTTTGGTCAACATTTAAACATTTGGGGATCCATTTTGCAGCAATTTTCTCATGTCCAAATTGACGTGAACCATATGATGAACGCGTTCGTATGAAATATTCAGTGCTTCAGATATCCGTTTTAGCCCAATTCGACGGTCTGATAAAATCATGTCATGAACTGCATCGATATTTTCGAGGACTGACACAGAAACTGGCCTTCCCGATCGGTCATCATCTTCAATGGAAAATTTACCTCTTTTGAAGCTTGCATTCCAATTTTGACGGTCGCATACGAAGGACATTGATCACCAAGGGTATTAAGCATATCTTCGTAAATCTGCTTACCTCTTAACCCTTTTAAATACAGGTACTTGATGATGGCTCGATACTCCAATTTTTCGATTTTCACAATTTCGGTGGACATCTTTTTTCATTTAATTTATTGCGTGACTCTGGTTTACTTTTTTGACGTCAAACTTTACACTGACACTTCTAATAAGTTATTGTTCGTTGCTATGGTAACGCAATATTTTGTTTATGCAAGGAACTGGTCTGGGCTAACTAGATATCAATACATCCTCGTAGAAGTAGAATTGAAAAAAAATGGCACGATATAATAAAGTTGTTTTATTAAAGTAATATTTATTCCAAATTACCATTCTTTTATAATGGAATTTTAAAATTAGTTTAAAATTGAATTAGTGAAAGCCTTTTTTCCACTCTCACTCTAATGCCTCACGAGCGTAGCGAATCACTTTCCTCACTTGTTGGACAAATAACTATTACTCATTTTTTTTGTTTGTTGTTAGTTCTGGTGTTTTCCTGTTTAGACATTTCTGTCTTTTCATTTTGACTTTGATTTTACTTCTTTAATGAAGAGTAGTTTCCGTCAGCATATTTGCAAAAACATACATATTTTCAATCATATAGCAAAGGCCCCGACATCTGGGTAAGTTAAGCCATAATCACATTTGTCTTTACTATTTTTTTTTTGTTAATATTTAGGCCTTTTCTCTTCTATTATCATTAACTTTGCATATATCAACAAAATCTTAATTTACTCGATTAGTTAAGCACCACGTTGAATATTATTTACGCTGTTGACGTGTATGCGAATTATTGCATTTAGTGTAATAATTTCCTTTTTTGTTGTTATTTGCATTTCAAAAATTATCTATCCAAATTTTAACCAAATAGATACCTGTATTTACGTTGCAAATAAGTGTTAATTTATCAAAAAGAAAACATACGAATATTCTATTAACGTATTTTATATCTTTGAAATTTTTGTCGATTTACAAGCGCTTGTTCCCCGACTAATAACAATAAATTATTTAATCACAATTTTACTTACTTCAAATTATAAATATACGATTAGTAAATATTTTTTTAACAGTAATTTTATTTAACTTTAAAAAAACGGAAATTAAATATTTTATATTTTGTAAAATAATTTCTATTTTATTTATATTTTATAAATAGATTTTTTGTATGTACAGTAATTTTATTTTTCTGTCTCTATTTGAATCCGGTAATATTATAATATTGAGACTATAGTAAATTTTTTTTAATTATTAAAAGTTTCAGTGTGTTAATTTGAATCATTGGTCATCATAAATGTTTAGAAATTCTCATTTCATGTTATCGTAAAATTAGTGTAAAATTGCTTTAAATAAAGGATTCTTATCGGCAGTAATATGATAAATCTAAAAAATGAAGTATTAATAATTGAGTTAATTAAACCAAAATTATTTTTAGATACTTAGTTAAATTATAATTATGACGTAATATGTACGATTATGTAGGACAATATACAAGAATAATTTGGAATTAGGATAAAAACTTAAAAAGCCCAAATTATTTTAATAGGAGGCAGTTGGGAAAATATTAACAGAATTTTGCACATTTATATACTTACTTGAAAAAAAAATTTTAAAACTCGAATCAATGCAGTATTCCAATTTTACGATCAGTTAGTAATAAGATATGGAATAAGGTCCGCACACAAGTTGACATCGTTGAGATTCGTTACATTGGGCGTCGAGCCGTTATTCCACATCTTATTTTAACTGCTCGTAAGTAGTACAAAAGATTTAACTCCCGAAAGTTTCTGTCAACATGAAAAAACCATCGTTTTAATTTAGACAAATAGAAAAAACAAAAAACATCTGTTTTTTTTCAGGCACAAATTTCTTTGAACGCTTCAGTTGCTTGGTGGATTTTTTCAGAATGTTTGAGTTGTGGCAACACAGATTTTTTGATTTTTTTAATGATGCATATTTATAAGTAAGATCGTCAATTCTAGCCGCTTCGAGGGGGTCTGAGCTTAAATCCAGAATTTTCCCGATATAAGTTTTGGGCCCAAATGTTCGTCATCATCTAAAGAATCCATCCGTACCATTAAAAATTTTTTTTTGCATATTAGAAATAATGTAAACGAATACATTGTAACGTTAAGATTGACACGTCTACTATTCCAATAATAATTTAAAAAATCTGATATATGTTCACTGTTGTTTTTAGTAAATACGAGGATGTATTGATATCTAGTTAGCCTAGACCAGTTCCTTGCATAAACAAAATATTGCGTTACCATAGTAACGAACAATAACTTATTAGAAGTGTCAGTGTAAAGTTTGACGTCAAAAAAGTAAACCAGAGTCACGCAATAAATTAAATGAAAAAAGATGTCCACCGAAATTGTGAAAATCGAAAAATTGGAGTATCGAGCCATCATCAAGTACCTGTATTTAAAAGGGTTAAGAGGTAAGCAGATTTACGAAGATATGCTTAATACCCTTGGTGATCAATGTCCTTCGTATGCGACCGTCAAAATTGGAATGCAAGCTTCAAAAGAGGTAAATTTTCCATTGAAGATGATGACCGATCGGGAAGGCCAGTTTCTGTGTCAGTCCCCGAAAATATCGATGCAGTTCATGACATGATTTTATCAGACCGTCGAATTGGGCTAAAACGGATATCTGAAGTACTGAATATTTCATACGAACGCGTTCATCATATGGTTCACGTCAATTTGGACATGAGAAAAATTGCTGCAAAATGGATTCCCAAATGTTTGAATGTTGACAAAAGCGTGCAAGGGTAGAAGCATCGCGTTCGATCTGTGCTCGATTTGAAAACGATGTAGACTTCTTAAACCAAATTGTTACTATGGATGAGACTCGGGTACATTTCGACAGCAACAAAGCAATAATCGATGGAATGGCGACATCTGGTTCTCCAAGACCTAAGAAGTTTCGTGTCCAAAAATCTGCTGGAAAAGTTCTTGTTTCAGTTTTTGGGATTGCCATGGAGTAATCATGATTGATTTTTGGATAAGGGCAGAACAAAACTGGAGATTACTATTCGACATTACTGACCCTCTACGGGAAAATATTAAAGAGAAAAGACGCGAGAAAGCTATCCAAAGGTGTTTAGGTTTTTCAGGACAACGCCCTTGCACACAAATCTCATGTTGCCATGCAAAAAATTCGTGATTTAGGGTTTGAATTACTAGAACACCCCCTTTATTCACCCGATTTGGCTCCGTCCGACTATCACCTCTTTCCTCAACTGAAAAAATGTTTAAAAGGTCGTACATTTTCTTCCAACAAGGAGGTAATAGAAGCTGTGGAGGTCTGGTTTGCAGAGCAAGAAGAAACATTTTTTTTTGAAAGGTCTACAGACGTTGCAGGTTTGCTGTAATAAATGTATCCAATTAAGAGGAGAATATGTTGAGTAATAACATATTTTGACATTGAAATTTTGTTTGATTCTATAGTATGTTAAGAATTTTTCAATATATCCTCGTATACCGTCTGTTCAACTAAAAGAGCCCACTAGTATAGCGATTTATAATTCCAACAAACCACATACAATATTATGTGACGGTCTTAGCTACAATTTGACGGAAAAAAATATTTTTTTTTGAGAAAAACTTAAAAAACTAATTCGATGTAGTAGGCCGTTACATCAAAACTTTTATAGAAATAAAAATAAAAACAATATCAAGTAAACTTAAAACAACTGCATTATCTATTTGACGTTTAAAAGAGTTTGAAGAAATTTAGTTTGCTTACTGTTAATTATAGTATATCATTGCAAAATGGAAAATGTTGATGTACTACTAGATCAAATTAGTTTTTTAGATTTTTTCAAATTTTTATGACATGTCCGTAGTAAATGTTTAGATAAATGTAATGTACGTAAAATTCTCTACAAGAATAGACAAAAAAAACTATGTCGTGCAATTTAAAACCTTCTTAAAGTTAGCAGACCTCTTGACGCGGATCAAAAATTTTGAACATTAGAAATTAAGTGCTCATTTACTGCTAATTAAGTACTCTCAATTACGAATTAATTGCTGCAGTAATTCTTGAGATATTTAATGATCTGGTATCTTAAAAAAAGTTAGCAGACTAAGTATCAAAAAACATTAATAGAGTTTGATTACAATGCCTAAATGTATCAAAAAATTAAGTGCTGTTTCAGTGCTTCATGTTTGCTATTTCAGAAGCACTTAAAAAACTTTTTTTTTTCTATATCACTCATTGATCTGCTAACTTTGGCAGACCAAATGACAGAAGCACCTTGGACAACTAAAATCGAACTTTAACACATCTACATTTAAGTGCTTTATGTTCACTATCTTAGAAACACTCGAAATACTTTTTTTTCTCAAACACTCATTGATCTGCAATGTTTGGCAGACCAAATGTTAGAACCACCCTAGACAACTAAAGAACTTTAACACATTTATAGATTTAAGTGTTTCATGTTTAATATCACAGAAGTACTCGCAAAACTTTTTTTTAATAACCCATTGATTTGGCAGACCAAATGTTAAAAAAACCTTGGCAAATTAAAATCAAAACCCAAGACATGTTTAGATTTAAGTACTATTTAAGTGCTGCATGTTCACTATCTCAAACGTTCTGCAAACACTATTTTTTTAACACATTGACCTGCTATCTTTAGCAAAACCAATTGTTAACTTGTACAAATTAAAATCAGAATCTAGGATATGTTTAAGTTTAACTCAGAAGTACTGGAAAACAATTTTTTTTAACTCATTTGCTACCTTTGGCAGACCAAATGTTAGAAAGCACATTAGCCCACTAAACGTTTAATTCTAAATATACCTTAGATTTTAATTTTACTTTGCCCAAGTTTTTTTTTAACATTTGGTCTGCCAAATACAGCATGTCAAAGAGTTATTCAGAAAAAAAAGCTTTCGAGTACTTTTGAGATAGTGACATGAAGCACTTAATTCTATAGATATGTTCAAATTTGATTTTAGTTGTCCAAGGTGATTTCTAGCATTTGATCAGCCAAAGAGAGAGAATGAGTTATTTAGAAAAAATAAAGTTTTTGAAAACTTCTGAGATAGCAAACATGAAACACTTAAATAGCAGTTAAATCTAAACATACCCTAGACTTTTTTTAGCATTTGGTCTGCCAAAGACAGCAGGTCAATGAGTTATTCAGAAAAAAAGCTTTTGAGTACTTCTGAGATAGTGAACATGAAGCACTTAAATAGCACTTAAATCTATGGATGTGTTCAAGTTCGATTTAAGTTTTCCAAGGTGGTTTCTAACATGTGGTTTGCCAAAGATACAGATCCATAAGCTATTTAGAAAAAGAAAATTGTTTTGAGTGTTTCTGAGATAGCGAACATGAAGCAGTTAAATAGCACTTAAATCTATAGATGTGTTCAAGTTCGATTTAAGTTTTCCAAGGTGGTTTCTAACATGTGGTTTGCCAAAGATACAGATCCATAAGCTATTTAGAAAAAGAAAATTGTTTTGAGTGCTTCTGAGATAGCGAACATGAAGCAGTTAAATAGCACTTAATTTTTTGATCAATTTAGGCATTTTATTCAAACTCTAACAGTGTTTTTAGATACTTGGTCTGCTAACTTTTTTAAGGTAGCAGATTATTGAATATTCCAGAACTGCTGCAGCAATTAAATCGTATTTAAATAGTTAATTAGCAGTTAATTAGCACCTAATTTTACTGCAACAAACTAGCAATAAATATTCTTGTGACATTCGGTCGTTACTTGTAGGCAATAAGTTTTTTTAGAGAGGGGGGGTCCAGCTTTACGTTAAACTTGCCCCACCCACTTAATTTCTAATTGACTATTGTTCTTCTTGAGCAACAAAATTTTGAATACGGTAACAAATGAGCACATAATTAGCACTAATTTTTATAAGAAGTCCGATTATTTTTTCTGTTAGTGGGGTTAGTGGGACAGAAGACTACACTACTGAAGTTGCTATACTCTAGGCCACTTTTTGTTTTAACAATTAATTAATGCGTTTCGGGTGTGAACTTCTTAAAAAAAGATTGTACGTAATACAAAATAACCAAACAATTCACATGTGTTGATTATTGTTTTAATTATCTACTTGACTGGGTACGGTGGAATAAATACACATTTCAGATTCTTTTTCTTGGTTACGCAGTTACTTTTGATATTTTTCAGCAATGTTGATTAACTTTCTGTTACAGCATCTTTTTTTTTTAGTACTACCGCAATTAGTCTTGAGATTCAACGTCATAAATCAATATAACCATTCACTGGGTATGAGCACTTGTCACTCATTTTTAATTAACAGCAATTTCTGGATCAAATAAGCGAGGGATTTAATCAAATATTTGAGATACACATCTTTTCCACATATATTTCTTGTCAACAAATAAAATCAATTAACATTTTAATAAAAGAGAAAACAAATAAAATTGTATGTCTATAATTCATCTGGGTTTATTTTGTTGCAATAATGAAATGTTTAAAAACAAGTATAATAACTGTCAGCTTAGGTAATCATAATAATTTTTCAGCTTAACATTGTGGTTACCCATAACAATTACGTTTAACTTTCTAATATTGAATACTTGTAATTTCACATTGATATTTTTAAATTATTCATTTTTGTTGGTAATAGTATAAGTAACAAATTAGGTGAAAACGTACATGATCGTCTCCAATTTGTCATCCACTTTTTCTTTTCATTTCACAACAGACTCCTATAAATTTACTACTTCACCCACCTTTCTTCATAAGATAGAAAACATGATAAACAGTATATTTAAAGGTACTTATTGTATTATATTCTTTATAACATTGTACTACTTTTAAAATCGAACAAATTGTGCGGCGTGTCAGAAAATTAATAACAAGAAATTCCAATTAAATTTGAAACCGGTTAGGCGTTTTGTTATTAGAAACATATAGTGAAAACAATTAAAACATTGATGTTTTTTTATGTTAGGCAAGATAAGAATCGTGTTGTGAATATTTGTTATACTTTTTTGTTAAACGTTTAAAGTTTTGCGTTTAAGGTTTTTGAGAAGTATTAATAAACTCAAATACATATTACTTTAAAAATTACTTAATACATACATTAATTCCTTGATCTCCTATCAGTGATTCTTCTGAAGTTTTGTAAGGTATTTTATAAAGGTCATCGATCAAAATGAATTTCTTTATAATTGCAATTAATGCAGATTTCTCCAAATTTTGACGCATAAAATATAACATCTTTTAAATTACAATGATATAAGGAAATATTATTTTAAATGTGATTAATTATATTGCATGTTTTTCCAAACTAAGAAAATTGCTCGTCCTTAATGAAACGAATTGTGAAAGTAAAAAATTTATTAGAATTAATTTATCAATGTCTTTTTTTTTAAAAAGAGCATGAAACGAATACAATAATTTTTTTGTCTGATTAATCTTATAGGCTTTAGGCTTGTTTCTTTTGTAAAGCAGTACCGGCACATACATACGTTTATTATTATCACATTATATCATTGAAATTGCAAAGCACGCGATTTAATTAGATTGCCGATTAAATTAGGCGTTTAATATTGTATTTATGTGTGTATTTGGAGAAGTTTAATGTGCGATTGTTATTGAAACTGTTAGATTGAGGATTGCCTTCATTGTTAAAAAGGAAATAAGTTATTGCTTGAAGGTATGAACAATATTTTCTAAACAACTGCGAAAATCGTATTCTTTGTGATTGATTAACATTTCATAGTTTCTTGCAGTAGCTGTATATGAATACAATCTCGTTTACGTATTGGTAGCTAAATAACTTTCTTGTCGGCAATTATTATTTATTGCTACGAGCAGATATGGAGAATGTATTATAATAATAAAGGTAAACTCCCCCACGTTAGAAAGTGGAACATACTCCTTAGATGGTTCGCTAAGAAATTTCTCTCTAACTGATCTTTGTCCTTGATAGCTATTCAGCAACCTTGCGTTTAAGAACTACCTGTCATCTATAAGTGTAGAATTTTGTTTATCTGATTGAATTTATGTATTATGTACGCCTTTTTTTTATATAATCGATTTGTTTAAATTCGCATCGGTCGGGTTTCTTTCATGTGCAAACGTCTAGGAAGCAGGAAGTTTATAATAAAACTTTACGAAGGAAAATTTGAAACTTTGTTGGAACTGATTTCTTGATGCATTATCAAGTTTCCCTGCGGCTTTTTGTGCGTACATGTTATATAAAATACTATAAATATTTATGTGGTACATTAATGAGAAAAAGTGTTGGTAAATTTGGAGCAAAGACTGTAGGCTGTTTTTCAAAATTTAATTTATTGGTGATACAGATACAGGAGAAACACTTCAGTGTATAGTATATCACTTTTTTGGGTTAACTGCAAGTTTTATTGTTATAATACTTTGTTGGTCATCTCAGACATTTCACCAAGTATGTATTTGTAATTTTTAAGTACCCTCTCGCCTTTTTAACTAATTCTTTATTATTATTTTGAACCTTTTATGCAACCTTCGCTATGTAATTGCAGACGATAAAATTTAACAAAACCCTTACACCTACAGACCAACACGAAAAAAAAACTAAGTAACAGAAGTAAGTGTATTGTTCAATGAGTGACGAAAGTATCATTTTTTCCGCTTCATTTGGTAATGTTCAATGTTTCTGACCTTAAAAAAATGCTTTCGACGAGTTCTTCATTATACTTTTTCTATGACCCTATAACAAATATCTATATACAGGGTGTTACAATATATGTATTACAGCCTGAGAGGGGTTATAGAGGGTAATAAAATAAACAACTTTTTTTAGTAAAATTTTTATGTTAGACAAATAGTTACGCCAAAATGGCGCCCCAAAGTCAAAAATTAAAAATTTTTAATGGTTTTTTTGACAGTCCTAAAACAATTGAAAAATAATCAATAGTATCTTATAGTATGTTTTTGACTATGTCCAATTCAAATTTGACAAAAATTTTGATCTAGAAAAATTTGATGTAATAATTTGATTTAAACGAAAATTTGGTTTTATCGGTTTCTAAATAAATAAAAAAGATGGTGCAGAAAATAAAAAAAAGGCCGCGTCGGTTCTTGTCGAAATAAAAAATGTCAACCAATTTTGATGAAAATTTACAAAAGTGTACTTTAAAATATTATTAAATGTAACTGTCGAACAGATTTTTAATAACTTTAAAAATAAAAATTATGTACGACTTTAAAGTTAAAAAATTTAAAATTAATGGCGTTCAAATATTATGAAATTTTGCAAAAATTGTCTCTAAACTCCCCTAAAACCAAATGAAATGTCAAAATTAAAATTTATTTAATTTATAAGCTAAAACTTTAGCATCTAATTTAATACTTAAATAAACAACCTAAAATAATGGGAATTACAAAGGCGACCAAGATGTAATTATAATTTTTACAAATGGTTCCTTATTACGTAAATATTAATTTACCCGTGTTAAAAATAATTAATTTTAATATACCAAAAACACTCCACATTTCGCAATTCAATTATACTTAGAGACTATTCGTACAAATTTTCATTGTATTCGAATAACATCCATTTTTTCAATTTTTCAATATGTCAATCAATTTTAACAAAAATTTGTAAACGTGCGTATGTACTCAAACCGTGTAACTGTCAAACCTATTTTTGATAACTTTAAAAATAATTTTATTCAAGGATAAAAACAAAAATGTAGGCATGAATTAATTTATTGTAGATTAAATCCTTTTTCATTAGAGGGGTTCAGAAATAAAACAGTTATGAGAGACTTGAATTTTTACCTAGGTTTTCGGAAAGTTTTTATTTCAGTTTACTTCATCAGACTTTCATCAAGTTATAAATCTTCTCAGTTAATAGTATAAAACATGTTACTTAGTCATAGTTACACGATCACAATTATTAAAAATGTGGTAAAAACAAAAGATAACATAATAGTTATTACTAGATTAAAAAATTAACAACATCATTTGACTAATTTATATATTAAAAATAAATATTGTAGTAAATAATAAGATTTACACTAATAACGAACGTATTTAAAAACTATTGTCGTTTGAAAACAATGAAATATAATGAATTTCGAAGTTGATTTCTTTTGTAAACTAAAATTTAACATTTTTATAATGATCGGATGTGTCATATTTTTCAACTTAAAGTCTTCAAAGAACGTAGGCTCAAATCTAGGCTCCAACCCACGAATTTAATTATGTAAAAAATTACCAGTTTACTATGTTTTACCATCATGTGTATTAGATTTTAGTTAAAAATTGTTTGATAATGGCCTAGAATTGGCCGAAACTAGTCACAAACAAAATGACTTTTTTTTAGTTGTTAAGTATATTTTCATTAAAAAAATTCACGATGGGCATACGACTTTAATTAAAAAATTAATATAAATAATATTAATAATATAAATGTTCTGAAGTAAAGTCTTTGTTTCCTTTGTTTTATCCTATTGTTATTCTTTTTACTACTGTAGATAATGTGTATACTATATTCTATTAATTTAATTTTTCAGACTTTTATTAACTGGTTATCATATTATAGTCATTTTTTATCATTCAAAATGCCTTCCTCTATTTCTTAGACAACGTCTACATCTTTTGAAATTGTTATAATGGCTTGTTGTATTACTCCAGGTTGTTCGCGAACTTGATCACATGCTAAAACCATCCTCGCTACTAGCTCTTCTTCGGATTCAATTGGGGTACCGTCGTAAACAATATTTTTTAAAAACCCCCAAAGAAAGAAATAGAGTGGCGTAAGATCTAAACTTCATTTAGATGGTTTCTAACTGACACAAAGTTATGAGACGGAGCACCGTCATGCTGGAACCACATGCGTTGACGTGACCGCAAAGGAATTTCCTCTAACAGTTCTGGTAACACCTCTTGAAGGAAAATTAGGTATACGTTCCCAGTAAGCCGGTTTGGTAAAACATAAGGTCCAACTAAATGATTGCCAATAATACCTGCCCACACGTTTATTCGAAATTGTCGCTGGTGGCTCCTTTGAATAAAAGCATGAGGATTTTCTTCATCCCATTTGTGGAGGTTATGCAGATTAACTACTCCATCTCTTTAAAAAGAAACTTCATCCGTAAATAAAATATGTTGAGGAAAATGTCTATCCTCACGCAAGCGCCGAAGAATCCAACGAGAAAATGTTATTCGAACATCTTCATCACCTGGGTATTATGCTTGCACGGAATAAAGATGATAGGGATACAAAAGTTGTTCATGCAAGACTCTCCACACAGTGCTGTGATTTGAGCATTGATTAATTATTTGAGATTAAATTATTCGCTATTGCTCTCGTGCTTGTGCTCGGATTATCTTCAACGCGACGTAATACTTCTGCTTCAAAGTTAGCAGTCCTAGCTACTCGTGGACGACCAGCAGATCCTAAAAAATGCTTTTTTGAAACAAATTATGATTAGTTAATATGGAACGTACCTCGCTGGAAACTTCCTGTAGTTCGAAGTCTATCATACAATCTATTAAAAATTGAATGACTCGGTGCATTTCTGTTGGGAAAACGTTGTCGATAGATTCTTTGAGCTTCTCTTCCGTTACGTTTTGCTTCTCCATAAATAACAATCCTCGTTAGAATAATTCATGTTTATAATTAATTTAATAAATAAGATTAATGAAATATCTAACTTATAATTATTTAAATGAAATGAATTAACTAATAAAAACTTTGAACAAACAGCTAAATAACCACAAAAACCAATACAACTAACAAAAACAAAACTAATGAAACTATAAACAAACAACTAAATAATCACAAAAATCAACACAAGTAACAAAAATAAAACTAATGAAAACTACAAACAAACAACTAAATAATCATAAAAATCGACACAATGTAACGCAAGTGCAAAAACAATGCTTAATGTTAGCTACCGCAATTGTTTTTAAATAAATAACAGGCGACAAAGGCGACTCAGATATGATCATAATTTGCATTTATTGGTTGTTTAGGTAAATATTTTAACCGTGATAAAAATGTTAAAAGAAAACTTTGGAAATATTTCTAGTTTCATTAGATTAAAAGAACAATAATTTTTAAATACCTTCGTTAGTGTAAATATCGTTATTTAGTATAATATTTATTTTAATTTATAACTTATACAATTACTTAATGTTATTAATTTTGTGCAGTCTAGGAATCACCTTTTTTCATCTTTTGTTATTAGCGCATTTTGTAATAATTGTGATAGTTACATGTTTTGTATTAAATAGAGACGATTCTTATTATAACTCAATAAAAGTCTGATGAAGTAAACTGAAATAAAAACTTTCCCGAAACGTAGCTGAAAATTCAAGTCCATCATAAGTGTTTTATTTCTAAACTCTATCTCTAATGAAAATGGATTTTATCTGCAGTAAAAGTTAACCAATTCCCACATTTTTATACTATTTATGGTTGAATTGAGATTTATAAAAATTGGTTTGACAGTTATGCTTGTGGTATTTTAGAGTAGATACACGTTTGGAATTTTTGTTAAAATTGGCCTACAAATTAAGAAATTGAAATAATGTTATTCGACTACAATAAAAATTTGCACGACTAGACTCCAAGTCAAATTGAATTGTGAAATGTGGCGTTTTTTAAACTAAAACTAAATATTTTTAACACGGGTAAAATTAATATTTACGCAATTAAAAACTATTTGTGAAAATTACAATTACATAGTGATTGCCTTCGCAATTCCTATTATTTTAAGTTGTTTATTTAGGTATTAAATTAGTCATGCTAAAGTTTTAGCTTATAAATTAAATAAATTTTAATTTTCACATTTCATTTGGTTTTAGAGAAGTTTAGAGACCATTTTTGCAAAATTTCATAATATTTGAACGCCATTAATTTTTAAATTTTTTTAACTTTAAAGTCGTACAAAATTTTTATTTTAAAGTTATTAAAAATCTGTTCGATAGTTACATTTAATAATATTTTAAAGTACATTTTTGTAAATTTTCATCAAAATTGGTTGACATTTTTATTTCGACAAGAATCGACCGTGGCCATTTTTTTTTTAAATTTTCAAAATCAACTGCACCATCTTTTTTATTTATTTAGAAACCGATAAAACCAAATTTTCGTTTAAATCAAATTATTACATCAAGTAATTTTTCTAGATCAAAATTTTGTCAAATTTGAATTGGACATAGTCAAAAACATACTATAAGATACTATTGATTATTTTTCAATTGTTTTAGGACTGTCAAAAAACCATTAAAAATTTTTAATTTTTGACTTTGGGGCGCCATCTTGGCGTAACTATTTGTCTAACATAAAAAATTTTACTAAAAAAGTGGTTTAATTTATTGCCCTCTGTAACCCCTCTTAGGCTGTAATACATATATTGTGACATCCTGTATATAAAATTTCTTTTCACAGTGTTTGTCCTCGAACTCCTCCAAAACGGCTCAACCGATTTTAATGAAGTTTTGTATATATATTCGGTAGGTCTGAGAATAGGTTTTATCTATTTTTATGCTCATAAGTGCAATTGTTTAATAAATATTAATAATTTATTAATTTTCAACCTCGGTCGATAACTGTGTAAGTGTTATTTGATTAGATATCCCCACCAGCTCATATCATAATCATTTAAATGTAAATAATATATGAGATAGAAAAGAATATTCTACCAGTGTTTGGCCCACGGTCCGCATAGTAACAGCCGGCCCGCCAGCCCTGGCCAATGGGAGGGCTTCCTACCCAAGCCACGCCAACGTTACTGACTGGAGAAACTGACGAGTCTCCTGAAAGCGTTCTATGGATATCTTGCCAACCGGTGTAAATAAGAAATAATAGTATTGTTTACTTAACGTACATACATTATAGTATTCTGTAAATATGATAACATTATGTAATGTTACCGGTTTAAAAGGTGAATAAATATGAAAATGTTATAAAATTGTTAAAATACAACAAAAACGCGAAATTTACCACTTTTTAGCCGTTTTTCGTCGCACAGTGGTGTGCATGTTTCTGAGGAGGTCGAAATGTACTGCTAACAATTCTTTAATTTGCCGTAGCGAAGCGCGGCGGGACAGCTATAAACATATAATTTTTGTTAAATTTTAGTTTTTATAATTTAAGTATTGACTAATTAATATTTGAATAATTCTTTTTATAGTTTTACAACAAAAATTATGAATTTCCAGAAATATGAAACGTACGTTTAGGTATTTGAATGAAAAGTGTGTTTATAAAATCTCTGACATTATTTCCTGTCCTCTTTTCTTCTTCTTCTTCTTTTATATGAGTGCTAAGCGTGTCTTTCTTCACGCGTTTATGTGGTATTGATTGATGAGAACCCCCAGCTTTTTTGTCTACCGATTTGGTCTTCCAACTTTTCGTTTGTTCTTGGGTTTTAGACCACGAGCGATACGTATAAGACGGCTAGTTACTACTCTGTCTACATTGCCGTTCTACTTTTTTTTTCGTGTTTTAGTGAACTTTACAATGTCTTATATTACACTGTTTCCTTATACCTTGATTTATTATTCTGTTCATTATGGTTTTTTTCTACTATAGTTCTTTTATTCTGTTTCTGCAACATATGGTGACTCATATCAGTTCATTGTTAAATTCTAAGCAATTTGGTTTTACAAGGGGACGCTCAACAAGCGATGCTGGGAAAACTCGATGGATATGCATTGGGTGTGTTTGTAACTTATCTAAGGTATTTGATTGCGTCCAACATGAAACTCTAGTTATGAAAGTAAAAAACTATGGCATTAGATATACGGCATTAGATCTTTATTGTTTCTTATTTGAATACTAGAATTTTAATGATTGATATAAATGGGACGGGTTCCACAGGATCAATAATAAAAATGGGTGTTCCTCAGGCTTCAATTCTCGGCCCGTTTCTATTTCGCATCTATATAAACGACTTACCGTATTTCGTAAAAGATGATTATAAAATAGTTCTTTTTGCGGACGATACATAAATAAAATAAAAAAACGTGAAACTGTTTTGGATAAAGTAAATGATACTTTGTCTCGAGTCGTACATTGGTTCTGTGTCAATGATATACTGTTAAATTGTAAAAAAACTGAATGTGCTAAATTCTCAACAATGTAAAACCTAGAGTACATATTAATGGAGAAGAATTGAATCTTGTGAGCACCGCAGTATCTTTAGGCATTACTTTAGAATCAAAACTACAATGGAGATCACATACAACTGAGTTATCAAACAGAATTAGTTCTGCAACATTTGCTGTAAAAAAGATTCGAGATATTGCAAACGAAGATACGGCGCCGTTAGTTTACTTCAGCTACTTCCATAGCGTCATGTTTTACGCCATGGGGACATGCAGCTGATGTACAAATATTGTTTGCGTTGCAGAAGAGGGCTGTTTGAGCAATCTACAAATTGCCTGGTAGATACTCCTTAAGGAAAAATTTAAACAAATTAATATATTAACACTACCACCTCAATATATATTTAATAATTTAATATTTGTTCATAAAAATATCGAGCAATTTAAAAGAATTGTGAGATTCATAACATTCACACTAGAAATAGAGATAAACTTGCTCTACCACACAAAACTGTCAATAATTAATAAATCATTTAAATGTCGGTGTATATGTTTTATAATAAAATCCCTGTATAAATCCAAATTTGTCTCTAAAAAAATTTAACACTTTTATAAAACAGAAACTTGTAAAAAGGCCTATTATACAACTACTAGGTTAAAAGCCGGTCTGCAGACCGGGGACGACGATTGAGAACCCATATAGCACTGTTAATAAAATATCCTTTCATATAAATAAGTATATAAAAAGTAATAGGCGTCTGCTGGATTAAGTCATATCCACCCGGGACAGGGAACGTTTTCTATTTTTACGACTACACTTTTTCAGGTATTTTGAAAAAAATTGTCATGCAAATTTGAAACCTTCATGGCCAGCCCGTCATTTCAAGGTATCACTCGATTGGTGGTCGATTTTAAAAACAGGCGCCCCAGACCCCACCCATATGAGTGGGGAAAAGTGTTTTTTATTAGACGTCGCCGTTAACTCAAGTATTACATTTGATGGATTATTTAAATGATAAAAATGCATGGGATTGTAAATAATAAACTTCTTGCCAGGAAAGAAGAATCCTGCGTCATAAGTATGTGCAAATGAATCAATATTAAAAACTTCTGAGTCAATTTGAGCATTTACTATTTAGTTACTAGTTAAAATTAGAAAGTAACTAAAACAGTGTTGGCAAGATATGTGGTTGTCAGTTAAAATACTAACCTTAAAAAGTAACATAAGTGACAGCAAACAGCAAAAATGACAGCGATCAACTTTTGACAGAACGTCAACTTAAATGAAATTGAAGTCAATTGAGTAACTTTATTCATAACACATATAGTAAATATTCCCTCTTTATTTTACGCATATCTATGTCATACTCGCACAATGATCAGTGCGATATTTCGTACATCAGTAAATAATGACGCAAGTATCTTCTTTGGTGGCACCATGTTTATCACCTTTTAATTGCAATTGCTAGTAGTGTTTCTACATGTAGACGTAAAAAAAGTGATAAAAATTTATCCCATTTTTAGAAATAAAGAATTATTGTTATTAAAGTAGGTTGTATAAATGTTTTGTAGAACGTATTAACTTCTTGAACAGACTTACTTTTAAAATCATTGGATTTTCATTTCAGGACAGAACGTAACTTGTTAATTATCGGTTTTGTCAATTGATTACTAGATTCTTCGGCCACCACGCCCAAAAAGTGGCATGAACGGTTGTTACTAAGTTTAACGTTTCTATTTAATTATTTCTAAATAACTCGTATAGTGTAGTTTACTAACTTTATGGAACGCCATTGAGGGCGAACAACTACCAACTTTGATTTTGAAGCTCCGTTTCTTTAAAAAATTTCTTCAGCTAAAAATTTTTGACAAGTAAATTATTGGGAAAATCTATCAAATGCTTTGCTGAAATTGAGATACACAATATGGTATTTTCCAAATCCAGCAACGCAGTCTATTTGTTTTGTGTAGACAATAAGTTAGTAATCGTTGATCGGCCCGCTACAAAAGGTAGTAGGTTGTGTTTTTGATGTTGTCATTGCTTTAACGTCGATTTTTTCTAGTAGTTTGCAGACCATGGACGTAATGTTTATTGGTTGTAGGTTTTGAGTAATAATTTCTCAAAGAAAAGAATTTACCAAAGGTATTAGTTGTGCAGCTTCATCGACGCTTATCTCCTAGTGATGTCACGTACAACAAGAATAGATCTACGGTTTGATTCGATTTTGTACCTAACTTTACAGATGGTCACAAAATTTGGTATTTGTCATTTCTAACATCTAAGAATTTTTAAGAATTTAAAAAAAATCGATACAAACAATAAAGTTTTAAAACTAGTTTCATCAAATTCGGTTAAATTTAATTTTACGTTAAAGGATTAAGCATAGTTACTATTGTTTTGAATCTACGGTTAAATTTAACTAAGCTTGGTGAAACTAGTCAAGCCAGTTTCGTAGCTAACTCTTATTTAAACAATATTTTGAACGATATTAATTATTTAAAAAGCTATGATACAAAAGGTATTGCAAATTACATTTTACTTTTAATGTAGGATATTGTCAAGTTTACAAAAAGCAATGTTTTGTATGACGGTTTTAGAAAAAACCTTTTGAAATAAAATGCAAGAAGCAATGATGCAATGCAATAGATCTATGTTGGTATAACTTTTAAAACATTACAGTACTTTATTGATAGAAATTCTCTTATAAAGAAGAACAGAAGAAATAAAAGGCTAAGCGGTTAAGGAAGAAAGATGGTGGAAGAAATAGTAGTAAGAGAGAGAAGTTAGAAAGGAAATCCCAAAATATTTAACAAAGGGGAAAAGCATGAATGAAAGAAAGTAATAGCCAAGTTTAGACTAGGAAATAAAGAAAATAAATATTGAAAAACGGATGAAGAGAGAATGTGCAAAATGTATGGGAAAGATTGGGAAAACATAGAAAATTTGTTAGAAGGGTGCAGTTAAGTAAGAATGGAAAAAATCAGGAGGGGGAATCGGACAGAATTGACGACAGAAGTAGTAGAAAGAAATAGATGGCAAGAAAAAAAGTGTTAAAGGTAGAATATTTTATAAAAACAAAAAAAAAATGAAAGGGAATGAGTAGTGGTATGTAAATGTTTATATAATTAAATGCCTTTAATAAGTTAAGTTTAGTAATTTCTGTAAATGAACCGAATCAATTTATCAATTTGATATACAGGGTGTCTCAGAAATAAGTACATTAATTTTAACCACTAATCCAACTAATCAAGATGAACAACTTTTCTATATGCCATTTTCTTAATTTTCCCCATATAAATTAACATATGTATTGTTGTAATTAAATATAGCAATAATAGGACAAAAGATATCTTATTTGGTGCTAGGAAACGCTGGTTGTTGGTATTTTTAATGAGAACAGTACATAGAGGACTCGTTAATTTATAGGGGAAAATTACAACAATTTCAAAAATCGCACATAAAAAGTGGTTAAAATTAATGTACTTATTTATGAGACACCGTGTATTTAAAAAGGACAACAAACCGGATTTGTACTGAAAATCATGGAATTATCTGTCCAAAATTTTTTTAATGTATTCATGATTTATATTAAATGGAAATTAATATCGCCGTCAATTTTTGTCGCTGTGTTGTCAAAAAAAGTATATATGTCAAAATGTTAAATAAATTAGCTAAATATTTATAAATTGGAAACTCCTTACTTTTACTTGTCTTTTAGTTATTTTCTCAACTATGTTGCGAGTTTTCTAGAGGAGTGTAAGGGTAGTTTCAGGAAAATACCATGAGTTTGTATTCAGCTAACGTTTCGACTGGATTAGTCCAGTCTTTGTCAATCATCTAACAATTAGAACCTGAAGAATTTTTCTTGGATCCAGTTAAACATCAAATTAATATCTCTTTTTTATGGAATGATTGAGAAAATAATATATAAACAAAGGGAAATAAATAGAAGAGAAGAAGGTGATAGCTAGTTTAGGTTAGGAAATGAAAAAAAAAGAGAAAAATATAGAACATTTTTAGATGCGAACAGCGAAGTAAGAATGGAAGAAACAATAAAGGTGAGAATGGGGAAGGAACAGAATGAGATGGCTACAAGAAAGAAAAAGGTAAGTAATGAAGATATAATAATAAGTAATAATGAAAAGGGACGCCTTGATAATGCTTGGATAGGCTAAGTGAAACGTCGGCATATTGAAACCGGGGTAGTGGTTTAATTTCATACCTCCACATTAAGGAATCCTTGACAGGATATTCATCTATAACTATTATTTTGTAGGATTTATCGATTCAACTTGAATAAAAAGGGACTTTTGTAAAAGAGAACGGACCTAATTTGTCAATTTTGTTGGACAAATAAATTTGATTTGATTTATTTCGAATTATATTTTTTTCCGTGGTCTGTTCGTCTAATACAAAAAAAAAACACAAGCATGTTGCTGAAAAATGGTAGAACACTTATTACCAAAGAGAATGGTGGTCGAACTGAGAGAGGCAGAAGAAGTATATGAAAGGGTGAAGAGAAGAATATAATAAAGAAATATTTGGAAAATATTGCAAATCGCAGTGATAATGATGACGTTAATTGACGTTATTTTTTATAATACCCATACTTAAATATTATGAAAAGTTGTGGACAATGACATAAGAATCGTTAATGAAACCTACATGTTTAGCTCATACGACCTACCATAGAAAGGAAAATTATATTAAAAATATTAGTAGTATTTATTAACATTTTGTAATTTTAAATTGAAAATTTTATTACTAGGAAGTAAGCTACTATACATAATTCTGTAATTAAGTATAAAAAATAGCCAATGGTTGTTTTTAAACGGGTACTTATAATTCTTCATGACAATTGCAATGCAATGATTGATTAAATGAAAGTCAACTATAAATTATTAATTAATTGTAATAAATTAATTCTTAGACATTTATTGGGTCTGTTATGTACATATCTGGGACTTTTGATTGATGTGAAAACGTCTGTCATTTGAAATACTTTTTTATCTTTGTTTGTTGCTCAAAATGCGATTATAAATGATTATTTAATTGTGTGTTTCTATTACTAGCTAATCAACTTCAAAAAAGGAGAAACGGAAATTAGATAATAATATGAAGTATCTTATAAATATTTAATCTGCCACAGCGGTGTGGGTAACTGTATACAAATGAAAATATTAGTTTCCTAGTTAAAATTTATTATCATTAATGTTAAAAATTTTATTTATTCAATTATACATATCCGACTACTTGGCAATCATTAATTACACACAGAAACTAGTCGATTTTTACGCTCGAAACAGTTTGGTTTAGCAAAACGAAAGGAAAAGTGCATTGTTTCTAATTATCATAAACTAATTATTTATGATTGAATTCGTGACTATTTGAAATTGAGTTTTGAAGAAAAAAGTTTTTGATTTCCAAACCACCGCATTTTATTATACAGTATATGTTCCAGAGTTAGGTACTCTATAATGAGGTTCTTCTAGAATAATTATATGTATTTTTATAGTGTTTGTTTTTTTTTTAAATGCCAAAATAATCGTGATCGTAAGTGTCAAATGAACTCACATTTTAAATTTAAGTTTGCTTGCAATATCAAAACTTACTTTTAATTAATTCCTCTTGAAAATATTCCTTATTTTTTAATATAATTTATTATACATAATTGGAACGCATCCTTATTTTCATTTACGCAAACATCCGTTCACGATTCAATGGTCATCAATATTACTATTCACTCGGGTAATTTGAAATCAATTACATAGTTAATTATCCATTTATGTAGATACAATCCATAATAAAACATGTAGTGTGCATAATTCAGTTATAAATATTAAAGTAAGCCAAGATAACAGTTATGAAAGCAATCAACAAGTTATAGAAAAACAGGTAGGTACACTTAAATTTTGTTCCAGAAATAATAGACAAAGTACAATAATAATTGAGTAAGTAATTTTATAATGAAACATTAGACAATTGGCGTTTGTTGCATAAAGAATTAATATATTACTATATAATGGCATTTCTGAAGAGTTATCCTATGTTTCTTTTATCGAAACCTCTTAAAGCTTAATTCAATGTAGGTGTGAACAATAATAATCCAGTTTAAATTATTATTATTTTCTTGTTTCATTCAGTTATTTATTATCTTTCAGTTTTTTTAAAATATGGTAAAGAAATTGCATTCTCTTGCGACGTTGTTACATTTATTTTATGAAACTAGCAAGTTAATGGAAATACATTTTCCACGTTTGCTTATAATTTTAATTTACGTATTATAGTAAATACCTTGTAGATCACAACTAAGTTTATACTTAGAAGGTTTGTATCTTACCCATTCATTCATATCCCCGGATATTTTCCACGTATATTTAATGGTTTGTTCGTGACAGATAGGGTTCACTATTTATTTTAATTAACGAACAAATATGCTGACATACTGATATAGAGATTATGTAATTATTTTGCAATTTCTTCACTAAGATAACTTAAGATAACGAAAAATTAATGCTAATCAGAATTGTATGCATTGTAAGGAATTTCAAACATGTCAAAATTGATTTCTTTTGTAACCGATTTCCTTTCGATTTTGGTAATACGGTCACGGTTTATTATTTATACTTTAAATTTTATAAATAAAATACACCTTAGTCACTAAATTTAATTAAATTTCGTAAGTTTTTAGTAGGTAATTTTATCTGTTATGACCAATGTCTGTACCTCTAATGCAGTATTTGGAGGAGATGATCTGAAATCTAAAAAAGAATAACATCTGATAATTGGAGATTGCTCACGATTATACAACTAGGTTCAGAAAATCCATTAGTCACTGTGAAATTTGTCTGCGTAATCAAAATTGTGTTCTGCATACTTAACGCAGTTTTATTATACTATAATAACCTTCATTGGATTACAATAAAAAAAACAGTTATATATTTTATCACCAAAATGTTTTTTACAGATAAATAAATTTGTTTCAAAACCGTTTTATAATTATTAAAAAAGGAAGTTCATGTAGTTCTCGAAAAAATTCTGAAGTATTGCAGTTAAAAATAGTGCGCTTGCTACCGTATCAGTTCGAAATTTATTTAGATTAACGACATGAAAAAGTTATTTTTGGATTGTGTTAAAATTATAGGGCATCGTACTGCCACTTACACAGAGTGTTATGGTCGTGTCTGTATTTTTAGGGCACAATTTAAAATGTGAATAAATTTAGGATCTTATTTAATCCAAACATAGAGTATTTAATGTTTTTCCAGTATTTGCAGTTTTATATTTTTACAAAAAAACAGTAATTGTTAACATTCTCTTTACAATTTAAAGTGAATATATTACACTAACAATTATTTTGTTTCTGGATTTCAGTTTTACAAGAAAACGTTAATAGTTTGATTTAGAATTCATATGAATTATAAATTTGACAAAAGTGAGATTGAAAACAAGAAAGTACATGTTAATGTTGTTGATAATGTTATCCGTATAATTGTTCGAACATCAATTTTAGAAACTCTTACGAGTAGAAAATTATGTCGCGAAATCTGGCATCATAAAAAATATAATCTAGTGATAAGTTTTAAGTTGGATTAAAAAATGGACAGGAAACCTGCTGTCAGCTAGGAATTCTTCAACGTCACTGGTGAACCTCTCAATAAGGTGATGTGATAAGATGTTGTTCGTAAATCTCCAATTCTCACTGTCCTCTCTTTTTACTCGGTTGGCGTTGTTCTTAGTCTTGTGCAGAATAGCCCAATTTACATAATGAAGAGATCCAGTGAATGCGAGCTATTCGATTTTCTCCCATCCATGTGTTTTCCATTCTTCTTCCTCGTTTTTGTCCATTTCACTACATTTTGAATGTTATATTTTTCTTTTATTTTGTTTGTGTAGTTTTGCTGTAGTTTTTGTATTGTTTCTGGTTTGTGATAGTATGGTATCTTCTTTGTGAATATGTATAGATGAATCTGCATAATTTGTTTAGTTTTTAAGTTTCTTCACCTTAGGATTTGCTTTTTAAATTTAATTTTAATATTTAGTTTACATAATACCAATCATACTATGGCTTGTTCGCATATTGGCTGAACTTAAAAGACTTACAGTTTATGATTAAGTCAATGCCTGATTTTTGTTTTTTACTATCAGTTCACGTGGTTTTCTGTTTGAGTTTGCAATATGCAATTAATATTTTAGCAAAAGCGCATATATTTTAGCGTAACTTTGAAGAATTTGCATCGGCTATCTAAGGTATTTTTGTAAATTTTAATGCAATTTCAATCATTGGTGGTTTTTCGTGAAGTAGCGGAATCACGTGACATTCACATATAAATTCGTTTTGTTATAATTGTTATAAAAATTAAAAATTTTTACAAAATATGAATACATGTTCGATTTTGCACAATGGATTGCTTTTTGCATTTTGTTTTTGTACCGATTCTGAAAACCAAAATGTTTTGATGTATCTCACATTAAGATTATTTATAGGAAATTGAAATAATTTGTAGAAATCTGTAATATGTAAATGCCGACTGTGAACTTTTCAACATTGCGAAAAAAGCTATAACCGAATTTTTAACTTAATATATCGAATAATTGCAGAAACACCAACGGCATCTATATCACGTGTTTTACCTTATTTGAGGCTCATCAGTGTAGGGTAGCTTGAATACAAATCTACAAACACCACTGGGAATAGCTTTTAAACGCATCGCGCGGCCGGTTTATAAGCAAGTGATAGCGGTGGCGCCACCTTATGGACAGCTGCCATGTACTAAAATTCTCAAATTATAAAAATTTATAGAAATGTATAGTATACAAGATGTCGACTAGGTTCTAAATTTTCTGTCACCATTTTGAATAAGGTTTTGTATATCTTTAGAACCCTATAGATATTGACTAAATTGAAAAGGCAAAAAAATTAATTTATTATTTAACTATTTAATAACAATAATTGGAAGAAAACTAACATAATGTAGATTAGAATCAATAATCACCTTATTTAAAATTTTACCCGTCTCATCCGATATGTGGAGAGTCAAACCCTGACTCACACATGCTTTTAAATAACCCGTAGTTAATTTTTATAAATTCCTTTATTTTTCATTTTTAGGTCGTTTCTATACTCGACTATTATATGTTTAAAGTTAGAAGAATTTTGATAATGAAAATTTCCTCGGTACACTTTTCAGCTCTCTCACTTCTAATTTTTATTTAGTTCTTTTTAAATATATTTCTGACATTATTAAATAAAACCGTGTTTTTTTACTTTTTGATATTAATGTGACATTTTTTATAATCAAAGTAGCTGTCAAAACTCTCATTCTTTATAATCAGCTAGCAAGTAAAATTTTCCCTGAGTAGTTACGAAAAATTTAATTTTTCATCATTTGTCAAGATTTTCCCAGGTAGCGGTTTGAAAAATCAGCTACAACCGAATAAAGTTTGAATTCGAACTACGTTTCATTCCGTTTGTATCTTTCTTTTCAAAATTAGACAAAAATATTGTGTTACACATAACGAAACCTGATATTTTTATCTTATGTGATTTTAACATTCGTTACAAAATATATTCAACATAAAAAACGTTCGTTTAGGTTATTTATAAAACTCAACTTGCATCACTTGGTGAATGGAGAAACTCAAGCATGTCGCGCTATTAGTATTAGTTCGTGCAGAATTTTAAAGTAGGCTGTATTATTGTTTACAAAACAATGGAACCTACTTTGAACATTTACTTAATTGATATTTTTAACAAATCTGTAGTTCAACAAAAACTTCATCAAATTTTTCATTTAAGGCAAGGTTTTACAATTATTGTTCACTGTACAATTATTATTTATAATTTGCAAGCTTTTTAGTAATAATGTATCACTTGTACCTGCCAACGTTTCGACAACAATTTTCGTCTTCCTCAAGACTCTAGTTAAAATTACAAACTAGAGCTTTGGAGAAACAATTGTTATGGAAACAAGTAGTAAATTGAAGTAAATTCACAAGATAACAGTCTAAGTATCTTGTTTTTTTCTCAACTTTAACGAAAATCTTCAGGAGCGAATATTTCAATCGCCGCTATTATGTATTAGATTTATATTTATATTATTAGAAAGTTTAAGCTTCCAAATCCTCCTGCCTATCTACATACAACTATTTTCACTAAGATTCAACCTTTTAAATGGCACTAAAAAATTTTATTTGTTCTCTTATTTTATTTTTTTTTGAGGTGTACTTTTCTTATCATATGATTCTTTCTATAAGTTAGGTATTTGTACTTTCAGGATTAGATAAAACTTATTCACAAAGTGAGAAAACTTCCGGATTGGATTCTTGTCGAACATTTTTTATTGCAAAGGCTTGGACAAATAAAAAACTAACCAATCTGGTAAAAGCTCTGCATGGTGCAAGTCAGTATTTTTCTAAAAACTGCCATTTTGGATCACCCATTTTGAACATTTTTTTACAATTTTTCTCTTCAACTTTGAAAAAACGATCCTAAAAAACATAGAAACTTATACATTGTTTCAGACATACATACGTAATTTTAGTAATAAAATTTCTATTAATCAGTATTTATTTTTCATTTTCAATTTTCTTATTTCTTGTTTATTTGTTTTTAATCTATTTTTAGTATTCATCGCCATTATTTCTTTTTATTTTATTTTCTTTACTTTCTTTTATATTTGTGCGTGATTAATATATCTTCTGTAATTACTTAATTTCCATCGATCGATTTCTTAGTTTACTATGACTTTTACTCGTTCTTGTACTGTTTGGCCAATAAATTAATTTATGTTAATTTTTATTTACCTTAAACTTTACGGAATTCCGTCCTTTCTGTGATTGTTTTAATTCACGTTTGATATTTCCTTTTAATAACCATTACAGTCGATTTTTTTAAATATTATGTCAGTGTTTTCATCAATTTAATCATTTATCTAATCTACCAATTATCTATTATTTTGAATCATTCTACTATGTCCTTTTGCGTTTTGATCTTTTTAGTCTATTATCCGTTGCTAGAAAATTTTAACCTTTCTTCTTTCCCATTTCTGAACATGTAGCACGTTGACTTGTCCCACAATACATGCGTCAAAGTATGTAATGATTTATACTACTTATACTAATTAGTTGTGACTTTGTCACACCAATAAAATTTGTCGATCTCTCGAAATGGACATAACCCCAATAGCTCAAGTTCACTCGAGTGGAGATCGCTTACTTCTTCTTCAGCCTGTTTGCGTCCAATTTTGAAAATAGGCCTCCCTCATGTCTCTCCATTTCTCTCGGTTTTGGGCTTCGTTTATCCACATTAGTCCCGCGTGCCTCTTTATGTCGTCTGCTGCCAATCTCGTGGCTGGTCTTCTCCTGTTGCGGATTTCTTCCCAAGGTCTCTACTTAATGATTTTTTTGCTTCATCTTACATCCTTTAGTCAGGCTACGTGCCCTGCGAAGTCCCACTTTAATTGGCATATATTTTTGCTTATATTTTTTAGGTTGGTTTAGCTTTGTATATGTTTTTGAGTAGATTTGTGTATCTTTGGTCAATTCTGGCTTTTTTCATTTCGTTGAAAATGGCCCAGTGTTCTAGAGAATCGAAAGCTTTCTCGTAGTATACAAAAGCGAGGTGTAGGGGGAAGTTAAATTTGAGTGCTGTTTCGATAAGAATTTTTAGAGTGAAGATATGGTCGTTTGTGTTGTAGCTTTTTCGAAAAACAGCTTGTACGGTTGGTTTGCGACAAAAGGCTGATAGGTCGGTAGTTTTTAAGTTTTTCTCTCTTTGCTTTTTTGAAAATTATAGAAATGTTTGCTTCATTCCAGGTTTGAGGTATCTGCTGTTCTTCCAGTACCATGTTAAACAATTTTGTCAGCATCGTCAGGATTTCTGTTTTAGATTCTTTCATCATTTCTGTGATTATGTTGTCAGGTCCAGCAGCTTTTCCATTTTTTATGGTTTTTAGTGCGTGTTTGATCTCATCCTGTTTTATTTCGGGCATGTCTTTAGAGCCAACATTTTAATTTTTACTTCATCTTTGAGACCAGTTCGTTGCATTTTTGAAGAGTATAGATCTTTTAGTAGTCTTCAGTGAGTTGTAGGATTTCACTTCTAACTCTTTCTTGCCATCCCGTTTTGTTTCCTTAAAGACACTATTTCTTGTTTGTTTTCTGTTTTCTCAGCCAAGTCTTCGTAGTGGGTGTTAAGATCTTTTCTGATTCTTCTTCTAGCCTCCTTGCGTGTTTTTCTGTATTCTTCTGTAGCGTATTTCCCTTCTGCATACAATTTACGGCACTTTTCAATTGCTAATATTGTTTTCCCGGTGAGCTTCTCTTTCGGTGTCTTCTTGGTCCCAGTTTTTTGGCTTCTTCAAGCAGGGTTTCAGTAAGCAGCTCGTTTAGCTTGTTTATGTCCTGATCTCTTTGTTTACCTCTGGGTGATCTCTTAACTTGGCTTCGGTATTCTAGATTTTTCTGCTTTAGTGAATCTATATCAATTGATAGCGTGTTTTGTTTGTTTTTTCTCCATTTGGGTGTGTGTTTGAGGTTTACTGTAGCTCTTACCATACGATGGTAACTGCCAGTGCAGAACTTGTTCAAAACATTTACATCGTGGACTAGTAATTTTTCGGAGGCTAGTATATAGTCGATCTCATTTCTTGTTGTGCCATTTGAGCTGATCCAGGTTCATTTTCGGTGGTGTCTTTTGTAGAAGAAAGTATTCATTATAAACAGGTTCTGAGATTCAGTAAAGTTTACGAGCATTTCTCCTCTTTGATTTTTCCTACCGTGTTCTTTCATTCCTACTGTGATCTCATTGTCCCTTCTTCTGCAAACTATTGCATCAAAATGGCTAATTATCAGCTCTAGGTTACATTTGTTGAGCTGTCTGGCTTGGAAATGTTCTCATATAGTTGCTCTACCTCCTGGTCGCTGTATGAGGTTCTTGGTGCATATATTTGAATGATTTTCAGGTTTTTGTTTTTTGCAAAAGACAGGGTAATGTGTGCTACTCGGTCTGAAGTGTAGTTTATTTCTTCTACGTTTTCGAGCCATTTGTTGTGAATAAGGAATCTGACACCCCCATGGCTTTGATCCTCTCTACCTTTGTAGTATAGTGAGTTTCCCGATGGTAGTTCTGACAGTCCGATTATGTCCCAGTTGATTTTCGTAGCTTCGTTTTCTACGTCGCATAGCTGCGCTTCTGACATCAGTGATCTGCAGTTGTATATCGCAATCTTGATTTTACTCATTCTTCTACCCATTTTCTTGCCCCCCCCTCCTAGAATCCGAGAAACTGGCATTTTTGAGGGATTTTGGATACTCGCCTTGCCTGTCTCTGCATGTTGGCGAGTGGATTTTTTCAAGTTCCAGTCCTTAGTCTTTGGGTTTACTTTCCCTAGCCACAAGGCAGTGGTGAATGAATTGATCCTTCGCCTTCTCTTCGGGAGCCCTTGTCCGTTTTTGGGGCGGTGCTAACTCGCCCGTCGCTGGGGTTTCATCGACCTGTTGTGGTTTTTAATGGTTACTATTAAAGTAAAATAATGCGGATTTTAACACAGTATTTAGTATTATGATATTATCCTTTGTTTGCCATAAAATTCCAAAAATTGTGAAATACACAACTTATAAGTAATTAGAGGAGTATAACAAAACATAGTTCATAGAAGATATATTGGCAACAATAAGGACTGAATGTGAATTTGCCATGAGCAGTAGTCCAGATGCAGTGGGTTCTAAAAAGCACTAGAATTTACCGTATTACGTATGGAATATGTGAAACTTTTGATAAAAAATTGAAAAAAACGACATGTTATAGAAAAAAAATTTAAATCACTGTTTTCTAAAATGTTACGTAATTATTAATCTTAAAATTCGAAAAGATCATAAAGATAGTTTACCAATCAACTTAGCCGTTAAAAATAGGAAATAAACATGTAAATACAGGGTGTAACATAAAGATTGGGAATAAATTAAACTGTGGATTCCTTACTACAAAACAAAAATTTTAGTTTAAGTTACAAGGTGTTAGAAAACTAAAAAAAAACATTTTCCTGTATTTAATTTTTTTTGTAAATATCATTTTTTCCATTGCGTACAGAGGTAAAAGTAGAAAACAAACATTTTATCAAGAATGCCTTGACCACGATGTTCAGATAAAACGGCATTGTCAGTTAAAGGTTTCAGCTTTCATTATATCATTTTCTTCAAGCGTTCAAAAGTTATTACACTAAACAAGCTTTCTAACACCTTGTAACTTAGAAACGAAAATTTGTATAGCAAACCTACATATGAAAAAAAAATTTTGTTTTTTACTAAGGAATAGACTGTTTAATTTATTCCCAACTTTTATGTTACACCTTGATTACTATTTAGACAAAGCGTTGTATCTGTTTTATCCCGTTTCTAATTAAATGACGCATGCTTTCTTGAACATTTAAATTCACAATGCAGGAAAAAAATTGCGTTTTAGAAAAATAATAGTTCAAATAAAAGTATTATAATAAACTTTCCTTTCATAAAATTTTTTATATAATTTAGATCCTTGAAAATAAAGTTAAAACAATGAGTGTCACTTGTCAGATCAAAAAATAGTTTAAACAAAAGTTGCGTGTAATGAAATTACAAACAAGTTTTATTTGAAGAAAAAGTGTATAACATTCCAAGAATGAGAAAATCTATGTAGGGTAACAACCCTTTTTCCTAAAAAGTTAATTAATTCTGCCGTATTATAAATAAGGTCTATATGTATTGTTTACATAGGTACGAACGCCAGGCCCGCCTCAAGATTGAAAAATTTCTTTGCTTCATTATAGCGACTAACACTATTTTGTAGCAAAAAATGAAAAAAAGGGTGTCAACATTTTCGGTTTAGAGGCGCCACGTAACTCCCTCTTATTTATAAGATGTGAAGTAAAAATATTGTTTTGATGTTCTTACGTCTTGACACAGTAATCGTATTGAAATTTAACAGGATGCTAAGGAGCTTATAGTTTAATTTAAATAAATAAATAAAGTTTTCCTAGGAAAAGTGATAATAATGCATTCGACTAGAATGGCTCCTTTGCCGAATTTTATATTATTTAGTTTGGATCATTTCAACTTGGCAAGGAATGCGTTGCAGCAGAATAGTTTCTTTGACAACCCTATTAGCGAACTGCAGCCAAAACAGTTTACTTACATATCGTCATTTGCCATTTACTTCTTGATTTCAGTGTTGATCGAAAACATGTCTAAATAATAAATACATTTTCGTGCACTCTTAACATTTTATTGTATTCAGATATACAAGCTATTTGTTATAAATAATTACTTTTAGTGACAATGTATTGACTGCTCTGACAAGCAAAAAACGTTTAAAGCCAACTAGATGTGGTTCTTTTTGGACACACTGTATATATTTATTCATTTCTATTATTATTATTATTCAATCATTGTTTTTTAAATTAATTTCTTTGACATTTAATTTTAATTAACTGGCGATGTATTTAATATTTCCTGCGTATCGACTTTTGCTTAATCTTAAAAAAATTAAAAATATATCCAACATCCTATTAATTTTTTAATTTAAACATTATGGTTTACACAATAATATTCTCCTGCAAGCTTAATTTAATGTCATTTAATACGAGCTATTATCATTGTTCATAATTATATCCTTCTATTACCAAAAATACTTAACCATTGAAAAAAATCCTAATCGTTTAATTAATTGAATTTTTATTTGTTTAATGTTTTGCTCTATAAACAGGTCAATAAAAACTAGACAATTGATTAAACCATAAAAAATTTTATGGGTACAGGGTTGTAAAAATTAAGTTTATAGTTGGGTTAATACACTCTTTATGCATCGTATAAAAATGAAATTAAAATTTATAATAACCAATATCAAAGTAGTAATAACGTAATTTCAATGTCCTGACACTGTTAGTAGTAGGTATGTTATGTCTTAAGGGCAGAAAGTAATCATTTGCTGGACCAGGCTGTTTTTCGCTTTGCATTAAACTAAACAAAATGTTTTAATTTAAACGTCGTTTGATTTATTTTAACGAGTGTTAAAATAAAAAATTGGACTGGTTAGGTCTTGGAACATTGACGTTTGGTAATTTTTTTAAACAAAGTAATCAACTGAAATAAAGTTAAAGTTAGAATTCAAGGAATCTAAGAAAACATTCATATCTGTCAACTTTTAGGTTATAATTTTGTGTACACTTTAAAAATAATTAAATAAATTTAATTCCACGACCTGCCCAGGCAAGTTTTTTTATTCAACACTCCTTAGTTCTGTTTTAGAATTACCTGATTTGAATCAATTAATGGTTTTGGTTTGGCCAATAGGCACCTGTACTACAATTTCTATACTTTTGTTCGTATTATTATGATTTCGTGTATTAAAGTATAATTTTTTTTGTGATGTAATGATCCTGACTATCAGTAATAATAATCCAAAAACAAAAAGAGCAAATATTTAGTTTCAAAAGGGCACTTTAATACCTTCTTAAATTCTTGCGACCAACCAAATTTATTAAAAATAGAATGCATCGCATGACAATAATTCCATTGAAAATTTTCTCTTACTCAACAGCATTCAAAAGTTAAAAGAAGTATTATGTGTAAATTTTTATAATTAACAACAAAGTTTGGGGTCAGTGCACGGATATGCACTAGAGTTTATTTTTTCAAAGCTACCTTATTCTTTGTCAACTCTATGTATATTCATAAAGATAAGTTTTCATGCGGTATGTATTTATAGTTTTCTTTTCTTATATAGTAATCTGATGATTGACCTGGTTTAGGTTTACTACTTGACACGACAATTTTCTAACAATACCGCATAAATTAATCGCGGTCGATAGACTTTATAATTCGATATAATAAATTAATAAATATTTTTTAATATTTGTTTTATGTATAAATAATGTTGTATTATATAAATCGCCGAAACACAGAAGTCCACCAAGTTTTATCTTTATTATAATTTAGTTCTTGGTTGATATGTCTTAACAAATGCAAATTTTAATTAATTCAAAAACTGCTGACATGTTTTCGAGTTTTTTGTAATACATTTATTTGATAGATTAAACTCAAAAATATAGCCTTTACCTATAAACAGGTCTGGGACGTGAATTTATACAACTAATGGTAACTCAGGTGTCAATTTGAAACGTTTTTAACAGCATCATTAATTTTAGAAGAACTTTCCATTTTCTTAAGATAAACTTTTCTATACATGTGCATGTGTATATTCAAACAGTACAAATTTTACTCATTACCATTTGTGTAACATCATTTTTTTATGTTGAATTTAGTGCAATGTTGAAAATAACTCGATAACGAACTCGAAAGAAAAAAACATTAGAAGATAAAACCATTATATTTCAACACTATTTTTTTTAGATATATGCCACCTTGAAGTTGTAGTTTATTTTAGTATTGGATTAATTAAGCATGACAAACGGAAGTGAAAGAAATTATACAATTAAAATACCAAATGTATACAAATCAAGGATTTACAAGTACAACTTTGTGGAATTTCATCATATTTAAACACCATAAAATTCTGCAATTATTATTTGAGTCGTCCATTGTTACGACTGCGTTTAGTATCATGTAAATTTAATCTTTTATTTTATGAAGGAAATTATTGTTTAAATTATTAATAGTACATTATTAAAAAGAAAGGATTTTAATTTTAAAAAATTGAAGGATGCGGAAACAAGCGCAATTATTCAGTTTGGGCGTAAATAAGGAAAGGCAATTAATTAAAATTAATTAGTACCATAACTATTTCTAGTAGTTTGAAGTCTTCTAATCGGTTCCTTATCACGTAAATCTTGTTAACGGGTCGACAGAAAAATCGTGCTTGTATTTTACTTGTGCAGAACTGAGTTGCCAGTTAGAGGCGGCTTCTATGGGATCTTTCGGAGCCAAAACAAAAATTAATTTAAACCTTACGGTTAACTTTTATTTTATCACCATTCCTACTTTTTAAGTGTTAATGAAATAATATTATCTTAGTATATTTATGTCAAATACTTTTTGAAACGATTGAATTTACTTGATTACGTTTAACGCGTCAGGAAAACGGTTTACAACTATATTTTTGTTATGCATTTTCGTTCCTTAAACTTGAAATCGCATTGAGACCATTTTTATAGATAGGTTTTTGAGATACTTTATGAAATTTTTGCTTTAAATTGCTCTTAACTTCTGCTTTTATTTCAAATTTTCTTCATAAAAGAATTATACGTCAACAATAAAAAATTGACATAATTTGATGTTTTTATTTTTAAATAGCAATATAATGATTTTTCCATTTTTGTTTTGTTTAAAGAAACTTTTTTTTGGTAATCCTCTTTTTGTAAAAATAATTTATAAATTATTAAAACATTAAATATTATTGTAATTGCTTTAAGTTTATTGTTTGTTTATTTTTAATTATAATAAATGTGAATTGAAACAAAGTTATGTTGGTAACTTGTTTATTACTAAGAATGTCAATGTCAATCTGTCACTTTTCAATATCTCTATATAATTAAGAAAATAACGAGAGATGGCGCTCTACCCTAGAGTGGCCAGAAAACACATATTTTTCGGTCGTTTTTGAGTATAGTAGTTTCAGGATCTACTGGCGGTTGCCCTCCATGCGCAGAAAACTTATATTCGTGCTGCACATTCGGAAAAAACGCTACTATTCAACTCATAAATGTAGTCATCACAGTAGCCATTTGCTTTTTTGCTTTCGACATCGAAACCTGAAGGTAGCAAGTTTGAGTCACCTCGGAAAACGATTAACAAGCCAGCACCTAAATCTACCATCGATAAGTGTGATGAAGAAGTTGTGAGACGAATAATTCACAATTTTGTGTACATTCAAAAGCAAAAGCCAACAATGGAAAGGTGTTTGCAGCTGTTGAAGAAAAAGGTGTCCATGTAACGGGAAAATTAAGTATGTTTCGTTGTATTATAAAGAAGATGGGATTTAAATGGCAGAAGACCATAGACAATAGGAAGGTCTTGGTGGAAACTTCCGCAATAAGATCGAAACGCACCACGTTCCTAAGAAAAATGAAAAAGTTCCGTGAAGAAGACAAAAACATTGTTTATAGTGATGAATCTTATCTGCACAGTTCGCATTCAAGTTCACATAGATGGTACGATGACAGTGGCAAGGGAGCAAAAGCTCCTGTTTCATAAGGACAGCGTCTGATAATGTTTGAGGATTCGTACCTAACGCATTGCTAATGTTTAACTCAGGATCGAAGTCAGGGGATTATCATGATGACATGAACTCTAAAAACTATATTAAATGGTTAACTGAAAAACTAATTCCAAATATTGAACCTAACTCTGTGTTAGTAATCGACAATGCGTCCTACCACAACATACTTACCGAGCCTAATCCAACATGTGCCTGGAAGAAAGCAGATTTGCAAAACTGGTTAAGTGATCGTGGGATTATATTTCAAAACTGTGAAACAAAACCAGAACTCTTTGACAAAATTAATATTAATCGACCACTTCAGAAAAATTATTTAATCGACAAACTAATGGGTGAACATAATCATTCAGTAATCAGACTGCCCCTTATCATCCGGAGTTGAATCCAATAGAATTAATTTGGGCCCAAATTAAAAACTGATACTTTAAACTTTAAAATATGTGACTAATTAAACGTTTATTATTAATTTTAATTAGGTATTTCAATGCAATTTAAGCTTACGACCTAGTGGCTTTGCGTTTACAGTCAGTGTTTTTGTTTAATTGTTTATGTGACTCACCATCCAAGTTAAAGCACCAGATACTAACAATGAAAACTTCAACCGTATTATATTCTGAGTTACAAAATGAGATTCATCTTGCAGTTTTTTAATTACAGGGTGTGGTAAGTTTTAAAGTGACACATTGCAAAATAGAATATACAGCCTGTCACGTTAAGAGTACGGAGCGGGTGTAACTCGAATCCTAGAGATTTCTTGGAAAAATCCTTATAAATAAAGAGAGAATGGTGGTAATTAGTGTATGTCTTGTGTGGATAGAAAAAAGTAAAGGAACAGTAAGAAGACGAACTGGTCAACCTAGGCGTACGATCGAGCTCCAAGAAAAGTACTACAACTAACTGATCAATGGTTTAGAGAAGAAGGTAGAGTTGTTACTATGCCTATGGTAGCCGATCACCACTTGTCTTTATTCCGGGCAGTTGATAGCTGTGGGTAATGGTGGTGACCTTCTACGAACCACTTTTTTGCCTTACTCAGATGACCGTCCACATTCCTTTTTCAGCAAGACAATGCACGTTCCCATATTGTTCAACGAACTATGGAATTCCTCCAAGGAGAAGACTTAGTGTTTCGCCGTGTGGTATGTGATGGAGGGGAGACTATTCACTTTGTACCATTCTCCACAGACTTTGGCAGAGTTAATCCACGAAGTTCAACCTACTTGGAACGAGATGCCACAAGCAGATATCCATCATCTTATATTGTCGATGGCTAGACGTGTACTGGAGCGTACTCAGCTACGGAGTCGTCAAACACACATTAATTTTTTTTGGTTAATAATTAATAAAATTTCTGCTTAATGCTTAGTTTACAGAGCAAGCAACTTGCGGCAGTACTTGCTATAACAACTTACGCAAGCGTTTACATGAGCAGCAAACATTCTAGCAAATGCTATCTGGAGAGTACTTGCTAGCAAGTACTTTCATATAGTTTCTACCTACCTACCAACAAACTCTGAACCGCACTTTACATATCACGATTTTTTAAATAAAACATCGGGTGAATGCTGGTGTAGATATGTCGCGGTGAAAAAGAATTGCAGCAGCAGCTGTTGTTTATTAATTAAAAAAAAAGTGTTTGTAAGAAGCGAATTTGGGTAAGAAATTCAATTGTCCGAAGCATACTTGGAACATATGAACAGCTGAAGAACCTAGACAAAAAAAAAAAAAAGAACAATACTATTTGGCTCGAAATACCGCACTAAATTCATGGAAGATCCCGTATTTGTAAGAGTTAGTACAGCAGTGTCCGGCTTAGTCGGTGAGTTGGGGAGGTCCTTGAGGAAACTGAAACAAATAACGAGGCGCCATCTGATGGGTAATAGAAAGAAATAAAACCGACCAACAGGAATTCAATAAGTTTTACTTGAGGTCTAATACGCTAAAACAAACACAAATCAGAGAGACAAATAGACATGTAAATGTAGCAAATACAATTTAAAATACTAGGAGAATCTGGGAGAAGTAAGAGATTCTGTCGCATAAGACTTGCGAGCGTTAGCAACAACAAATTAATTAAAGCTCGCAATCAAATATGTCTAAATTCAGTTACGCTTTTGTTTGTTACACCCCAAATTAAGGTTAGCGTTCCAATTGAAGATTGGTGATTAAAGAAACTCGACGTACACACGTCAATTACACACGGTGACTTAAAAACTAAACTAGCACGGTAAGTAGCTCCCGCCAACCCAAAAGGTCTTTTGTTTTAGCTTCACCCACTTTATCTCAAAAGCTCTTATAGAGCTAGTGAAAACAAAACTAAACGTCGGTGGATGCAGTCTACCCCGAATAAAAATTTGCTTATATACTAGGAATTCAAACCTTTTGATGTCACATGTACGTGAGTTTCATATACATGCAAAGTGAATAGGTTCCTTAAACAATAAACTTAGCTGTGTACTAAGGCATGCAGTTCCGAAAAGGAAGGTTCTTGCTAACGACAGCAGTTGACAGCTATTAGAAGATCGGTAGCCACAGGATTTTCCTTAGGAGGACTAGACGACAAAGCTCGGAAAGCAGATATGCTTCCCCGAAGTAGCAGGCACGCAGCGTGAACGACTCTCAGCCGGTGGAGTTCATCGGCCTTGGCAGCTTCGATGTAGGTGAAACCGTGGTAGTCGTCACGTTTTTATAGCGAAGGATTCTTAACTCATCGTTCCAGCACCCCCAGGAATTATCCAGAAGGTAATACACAAGTAGAGTATGAGGTCAAGACACGTGCTAAAGCATACGTTGTAATTAGAATTAGCACAACCACGAGACAACAAAAGAAATAGAAAAAGAAGCAACTTACGGCGAAATGCGGTCGGATTTATATTTACACACTAATTTAACTTGGAATTATTGAAACCACATTAATACTTTACGTGTAAACTTTTAGCTTCACGAAGTACGCCAAAACGCCCAATAGAAGGAAATCTTAAAATGTCCGCTCGTCGTCTCGATAAATTTTGTGAAATAATCGATCCACCAATGGGAAAATCGTAGCGTGTGCGGCAAATTCGATTTTCGTCGTAACGTGCAACTCACGACAACCGTTACTCCGAAGGCTTGCGACCTACGTTCGGGTTCGAGCAATTTGAACCGTAACACATTGTCATTTTCTGCCCCATCCCATAAAGTTATAAACAATGATTTCTAGGTACCCACTACATCCGAAGAATGCCTACTACATGCAAAACAATTTGATGAGTTATGACACTTTCCATGCTGTGTAGTAGCATTAGATGGTAAACACATAACCATACAAGCGCTACTGGGCACTGGAAGTCATTACTATAGTTACAAAGGTACTTATAGTATAGTTCTAATGGCACTTGCTGATGTAAAATTATTTATGCCCATATTGGAAGCAACCGCAGGGTATCCGACTCCAGAGTTTAATGAGTGTGTCCTGTCATCAGCCCTAGAGGAAAACTCACTGCAGTTGCCGAACTCGAAACCATTTCCTGGACGTACCAAGGAAATACCATATGTAGTTGCGGCCGATGATGCTTTTGTTTTAAAACCTTAATTAATGAAATTTTATCCCTTCAGAAACCAGCCGGGTGTTTATAACTATCGGTTTTCGAGGGCAAGATGAATTGTCGAAAACGTATTTGGCATTATAGGGCTAACCGATTGAGAATTCTAAGAAAACCCATAAATCTATTGCCAGCAAAAGTTACTCTTATTGTATGCTCCATAATTTCTTAATGCAGTCTTCGACACGCATTTATGCACCACCAGGAACATTTGACACAAAGAATGTTTGAGGAGTTGTTGTATCAGGAAGTTGGCATAATGAAGAGATCCCTACTGGAAAATGCTACCTTTGCAAGATTGCAATTACTCTGCCATTGCTAAAGAAATTGGAGAGAAATTTCGAGATTATTTTGTTTCACCTGAATGGGAAGTTCCTTGGCAGTACAAGCATATTTAATTTTTGATAATACTTATAAATTAAACATTCCAATTTTATATAAGCTTTTTACTTACCATATTACTCTCGGTTTCTGTAGAGGTTGTGCCATTAACTTGAGCGTGTTAAAATAGTCCCACGTGTTTTTGTAGAATTCGTCTGTCCCTGTGCCGGTTTTTCTTTTTTGAATTGTTTTACTTTCCTACTAGTGGTTTAAGGGTCTTGCTTTTGTACCCTGCTCCTATAAATTTTTGATTTTATTTTTCATAATTCAGGGAACTGTTCATAACAGTCGATTAAGGCAAATGTTTCGTTTTTGTCCAAGACCTTTTGTTACTTTTAGACGCAATATTTTCAATTTTTGTCACTGTTTATGATATAAATTAAATTATACAATGTTTATGTCTTTAACTTCCAGACGGATTTGAAATAAATGGCGAATTGCTAGAGCGCTCGAGCAATACTTAACTATTTACTTGCTCGGGTAAACCTACCATCATTATTGATGTAAGTTTACCATATTGCCAAAAAATGTGATACATATTTAGTTTCTTGTGTTATCAAACTTACACAAACATATTGTTTTTATTGGGCATCAGTTTCGTATCAAAACCGATTTATGCATGCAAAATACCAAATGGGCCGTTTTCATGGCAACAAATTATTAAATGATAACGACAACACATAATTTAGAAAAATAGAAGTACTTTTTAAAGTAAAAATGTTTAGTACATTTCCAATCCTGAAATTGTTATTGTAGAAAATAAAGAATATTTTAGTGAAGATTTGAAACCTCGTCACTTGGATGACAGTCAAACATTGTACCACACAATCAAGCCAAGGCACAGACAATTTAATTAATGTTGCACATGATTTTTGCAAGCTTTATTTTCACATTTTTCAATAATTTTCCCTAATTTCTGTCCAAATTGCACGATTTCCATGTAAAAATGATATTCCCTCATTCAAAACTAAATTCCTAAAGCTGCATATTTACTTCAAGGTCGTTTTTATTATGATTAAAAAAAGGATTATCTGATAATAATAATTATCTTTTTAATTTTAAGGTTTTGAGTCTTTGATGGTCATAGTTTAGTTGCTGGTACAATTAACAAAATATTTATACACAACTTTTTATTTTAACCTGAACAAAGTAAAATTTAATAATTTTGTAACGATTGAGTAACATCCAATTCGACTTGTTTCGCGTATGAGTATGTATGTATTTTCAATGTCTAATTTAAAGGCAGTCTTTATTTGCACGATCAATGAAAGACCGCACACGTATACAAGTATATTATAATGTGAATATGCAACGATTGCATTAATTATATTAAATTACCTTCATCACTGTTCTAAATCACATTAATTCGCTGGAAATTGGTTTATGAAAGAATTTGCAATGTTCAATGTGTGAACGTGAAGCAAGACGTCAGAGAACACAATGACTACCGCCTAATTATTTATTTTTTACAAAAATTTACACATTCTTATTAATTTTGCGAATTTTAACTTTCTAACTTAACAACAATTACCTTTATGATTGTCACGTATTCCAACATCAAGTTAAAATTCTTAAATTATTGGTAACCCACTTATTATTTAATCGGATAAATGATCATACTTCCAAATATTATGAATTCGTGATCCTAGAAGACAATTATATAGAAACTTATACCAAAAGGGTCACAACATCAATTGGTGTTAATCGCTGAATAAACTGTACTAACAGATAATTCGTGAGATTGGGTCTTCGATCCTTCTGGGATAATTTTCATTGCATTGCTGGATTTCTATTCGAGAAAAAATCTCACAGTTCAATATTTTTACAATAGAAAGAAAGCTGAAGAATGTACTTATTAGCAAATACCTTAAAGCGTTTAACATTTTTTTAGTTCTCGTAAAACAGATGATGCTTTCGTATGAATAATTTATGAGCTTGAATCTAAGCAATGTTTATTATATTATTACAGTTACGTGTGCGTTTATTTAGATTTTTAAAAAAGTTGTTTAGACTAGCAACCATGTATGCATATACCAGTAATATTTTTAATCAATCGTTTAATTTGACAACGTTATAATAGTCATGTATGAGTATGAGTTGTATCTAATTGTAAGAGCATTTACAGTTTTTTGTTGAATTGAAAAAACTAGCCTTCCCACTGGCAATGACTATTATTTTGCGTCTATTATTGCCTGTATAGACTTCTCACGAAACGAGAGAGAGATTTTTCCTAGGGCTGATAGAATTATGTATTTACATATAAATGATTACAATATTTACAGAAAATACGATTTTACTTTAATCATAGTGATGGAAGAAGGAATTGGCAATATATCTTGTCATCAGTTTTTTCTTGCCGGTGGAAACATTTCGACAAGCTGATTTTTGCAAATTTTAATCATGACTGAAAAGCTTTTGCATTCCTTTATTGCTGTTACTGTTAAATTGTTGCGTGCGGTTTCGGTTTGGTTATGCGAAAACTTGAATCAATGAATGTAATAACTTGTTTATTTCTATCTCATTACTTTATTCCGTAACTAAAATTTAATGCTATTTATTGTTTCAGAAAAATACACGGTCCAATTAGAAGAAATTCGTTCTAAATTGGTAAGTCGTTACTTTTTACTATGTTGAATGTCACATTTTATTATTATAAATGTAATTTAAATCGAAGGGCGACACGGTATTAAAAAATCAATTGACGATTACACGACATTAGTTTTCAGTTTTCATTTTAGATTATAGGTACGTCACGGTAATCAATTTTTTTAATGTTTGCTTACACGTCTTACAGGATTGAAAATTTGCGCATTTTAAGTACTTTATATTGTGATTTTCCGGGCTATTGAGCCGTGGTCAGTTCGAACTTTTTCCTCTTCTTTCAAACGTTTCGTTTGCTGCTGTGGAAAATATCTTCAGTGGCATGATCAAGTCTCTTGTTTCTTTTGGATTTGCCACACCATTTACAGTTCTCATGTGCGGATGGTTGACTATTCATGACTATTCATACCTATATTCCTGCACCAATTGAAAAATTTGGCTTTATATTGTGATTTTCCGGGCTATTGAGCCGTGGTCAGTTCGAACTTTTTCCTCTTCTTTCAAACGTTTCGTTTGCTGCTGTGGAAAATATCTTCAGTGGCATGATCAAGTCTCTTGTTTCTTTTGGATTTGCCACACCATTTACAGTTCTCATGTGCGGATGGTTGACTATTCATGACTATTCATACCTATATTCCTGCACCAATTGAAAAATTTGGCAACGACTCTTCGACTTAACAGATTACAGACTGGTGTCAACTATTGGGCAATTAAATTCTATAATGCTCTTCCTAATGAGTTAAGACAACTGCATTTCATTACTTTGAGAATAGAATAAAAAGTGTTTTGCAAACGAATGCATATTATTCCATAAATGAATGAATGTTCATGAAAATTGTACTTGATAGAGGCATGCAAATTCCATCTTGTTTTTGATTTGACTTGTGTAAACCATGTAGGTAATCATCAATATAGCATTATTATTATTATTATTATTATTATTATTATTAGTGTACGTGGGGACAACTAAAAGAATCGTTGATACCCGTGAAAAGTGCACAAAAGAAACTGTCGTTTGCATCAATAGGGTAAATCCGCAGTCGCCGAGTATGCTCTTCTTCCAGGAAACCACTCTATACAATTTGACAAACGGTGCGTCGACAACAACCCACTACTATGTTCGGTTAAACATGGAAGCCATAGACATTTACAAAAATCGATCAAAACTCAACAAAAAAGATGAGGGTATAATAGAGTTTGGCATCCAGCGCTTACAAATATTAAGACTAAACCATTACATAACATGGAAGATCAGTCTGTCATGAATAGCTAACCACATGAGCCGCCAAGTGTTACTACTACTATAAATAGTCTAGCAGATCCAGAAGAAAAATCAGTCAGAGACTTCAACCGAGTTTTATGACTACGCTACTGGAAATGTAGTAAACGAAACGTTTGGAAGAAGTGGGAGAAGTTCCAAAGACCACTGCTCAATAACCCGGAAAATTATAGTATAAATATGGGCACCGGTTGCGAAAGTCTACACTTTTCAATGGCGCATCTATCTATAACAATTTTTTGTTTGCATTAGTGCGTGGAAGGTGGATATCTCGGAAAATATTGGGGTTAAGAAAAACTTTTGCAATAAAAGTTGGGCGAATTAATGAACTGCACATTTTGAAATTATTTTTGTTTATACAAGGTGTTCTATAAAAGTGCGACATACCAAAGTTATGTTTTTTTTAAATGGAAGCACCCTTTTTTTATTACAAATTTGGATTCCTTGGGAAATTCTAACTTTGTACTGTACTTATTTCTATTGAAAAACTGCATGATTTAAAAAACTGGATGTTTTGAAAAAATTTTGCTAATACAGGGTCTTTAGTTTTTGCTGGGTAGCATGCAGTTATACTTTTAAATAGCATTCTATAAATTTTTATTCTCTTTGATGGAAGCTTAATTTAGATAAAAATATTTTTTTTAATTTTTAAATTGATTGCGACATACCCATTTTAGAGCAATTTCTTAAAAAATTCAGCATCAGAATGAAATGGTTACAAAACTGGAATTTTTGGAATTTGTGTTTGTAAATTCGTGGATGTAAGTCAGAAGTGTAAATAACACTACCTAATTTTTTCCAGTTTTGGGTGGATTTAAACATTTTGAGTTCAGGCATGTGCCACTATTGACATTGACGGTTCCCAAGATATTAATTTTTAAAATACAACAAAAACAAGAAGTATTTACAAGTATTTTTGAAACAAAGCATAAAATTTGTTTGTAAGTTACTTTGATAGTTGGCAACATTATTTATTTATCTTTACCTTGAAGAAAATGCTGATTTTCATGTATTGCTTTTTGGTCAAATAACGGACTATTTTCTTCAATGTAAATGTACCAACTGATAAAGTGACTTACAGAAATTCCTATCACTTGTTTAAAAAAATTTATAAAAATCTCTAGTTTTTGTTTTATTTTAAAATTTAATTTGTTTGGAACTGTCAGTGTCAAAAGTGACACATTTCTGAACTCGGAATGTTTAGCTACACAAAACTGCAAAGACATTTAAGTGTGTTTGAATGGTTTAGACAATGTTATGTTTGAAATAATAACACTATTCTGGACTTCCATTGTCTATATTTTATTTTATTTTATTAAATTTAAGTGTACCATTTAAAAAAATTATCGATGACGTCATTGCAAAAAGTAGAGGGGGTAGAAAATTAATTTAAATTTCAGGAGATATGTGCTTTAAAAAAACAAAATTGACCTATCTAGGGGTTTTTGTCGTAAACCTTCTGGTACTTATATACAGGGTCATTGATGGTCGATGGTAGGTTAGACGTTTATGGAAAACAGGGCATATGAGTAATCTGAAAATTTGGCTATTGCCATAAATAGACACGATCTACCTTTCTAAATTATTTTCATTTTGGCGGTGTTACTGCTTCTACTCAAAAGTAGTACCAACTTTTTAATTTTAAATAAAATACCCTATATATTATTTAATTTTTAGAATTGCAATTTTTTACTGTTAATTTTTTTTGGATAGTTTTCTATACCTATCTACACCGGTTTTCGAGAGAATAATTCTTTTAGGTTATTTTTTTTTAAATATGATCTCACCAAAATTTAAATTTAGCTGCTATTTAAACCCATATAAGGCTGAAATTTTAGATGCAGTTTGCTAAAGCTTTGTATTTAACAGTTACTTAAATAATTTATTTTATTTTATACAGGGCGGTTTAAAATTAATTTACAAAAAAAAGGTCAAAACTTTATTTTTTTAAATGGAACACCCTGTATATTACTTGAAATTCTGATGGACAATTAAAATGCCTTGAGTTGATATAGCATAATGGTATAGCTAACTCGTTAACTTTTTGAAATAATCGCAAATTGCAAAAATAATTAAAAATCACATTGTGTTCACATAATTTGCATTAGTTAGCTATCGAACGCCATGTGATTTGGCAATTGCACAATTATTCACTGTGTTTGACAGATGTCGAAGTTTTGAGATTGTGAGATTCATGCGAGTAATTATTTCGCCTCATTGTAATTTGTTTTTGTATAAGTATTAAGTAGTAAATCGCAATCACAATCTCAAAACTTTGACGTCTGTCAAACACAGTGAATAATTGACCAATTGTCAAATCACATGGCGTTCCATGGCTAACTAACGCAAATTAGGCGAAGACAATTTTTAATCCTTATTGGGATTATTTCAAAAAGTTGACGAGTTAGCTATACCATTATGCAATATCAACTTAAAGGCATTTTAATTGTCTATCAGAATTTCAAGTAATATACAGGATGTTTTATTTGAAAAAATATAGTTCGATTTGAAAATTATTTGTTGCTTATCAACTTTTAGTTCCGCTGCCAATAACAACCGGTTGTGTAAGTTTACTGACGTTTAAAGAAAAAATGGTTTTAAAAATATTATAGATTATATAGTATAGTTCCCATCGATCTCTTGGTGGTTTCTATGTATGTATACTTTGCCACAACAACAAAGGTATATGGTAAACTTTGGCTGCTAAAGAAGGTTTCTTTCGTCCTTTGATAATCTGATTGTCTCCCAAATCTTCTAGGTTGGTTTGAAGATAGTTTTGATGTCGTTGTTCTTTAGAATTGTTTCTATGCGGTCTGTGATTTGAAACTGGATACTGGGGCGTTGACTGTTCAAGTGTTGAAAATACTTATTAAGCTTCTCTATGCCAAACGACAAATATATCATCTACATACCACAACCTTGTCGAATGCTTGTATTTCGCATTCTCGATGGTTCTCTTCTCAAAATTCTTTATGAAGAGATTGGGTCTCACTGGACTCAGTGGTCATCCCGTTGTTAGTTCATCCACTTATTTGAAGAACTTCCTTTTAGCTTTTGGTGGGACAGATATCAAAAAGTTTGCTGATGTCGGTAGGAAGATTTTAGTCACAACATCGAAATATTCCTTCAGTGGCACAGAGTAAGACCACGTCAAAACTTACAAGGATGTTTTTGGTAGATGACTTGATTCCTCGTTTGTGTCGGATCTTTCTTCAGGTGTCTGTAGCTTGCAGGATATACTTATTAGAGACATCTCTTTTTGCAGCATAACAAATTTTTCTTATTAATACTTAAGAAATATGTAATTGTGGCATACGTATGACACTCAACAGTGTCTTGGCACTGACATTAACAACCACTGGTATAGAGGAATAAATAAAAATAAAAAAATTAAATACATATGTTGCAATTACAACTTAAGATTGTTTATTGAAGACGGATTCAAGATAAATATTTAATTACTTGTAATCTCTTGAAGTTTTATTTTTAAATTCGTTCCTTAAATTGAAATATAAATCAAGAATAAATTTATTCTAGAGTTGAGTATTGAAGTACTTGATCTTCACAAAATTCATTTTGTTCATGCCTACCTCTTCAAAAATATCGAAAGGATTTCCGCAAGGTTGAAGTACAATACAAGCACTTGAAGCTGCATAAGACTTTGATTGCTCTCTTCAATATGAATTAAATGTTTTCCTAAAGAAAATGTTGCTTAAGTACCGGCGCATAATTTTAAGGTGTGATGTAATTTACATTAAGTAAAACTTTTTTTTTCGTTAAAGTTTATTAGGCGAAGTGTCACTGACATTAGTTTGTAATAATCGAAATTAACCGGAGGTGATGCCTATCACGATTTCATTTTTTTCCTGCTCACGATCGTGAGGGAAACGCACCTACAGTTATAATGCAATTTAAGCGAGTTTATAAAATAATTCTGATATTTAATGCAATAGCAAAGAAAGTGGTTTTTGTATGTGTATATACATGTCTATGTGTTTATAGAGTAGTGATTTGATAAATCAAAATTATAACCGATTATTACTATTGAAAGACCCTAAATAATTACGTACAATTATCAAAATGTAGGATAAGTAATAATTAGTGACTACTCATTTAATAATAATTGTAGTGTACGTTTCGTTCGTATGTAGACCACAAAATTTGCAAAAATAAAAGTAGCTCGTTTATTAAGGACTTTTACTAATGTATCGGTATCAATAAAAAGAGAAGGGTGTCTCAAACTGTATTATATCAGGAAGATTTCTAAAAGTTAACTATCTTTTATCGTGCACGGTTTATGAGCTTTTGATTTTAGAAAAGTTAATTAATGAGGGGAAGGTGATTTAATGTCTTAATGTGTTATTTAATATCGACTCTGTAATTAATTTGTTATTATTGACCTTTCACAAAATTAAGACAGTTTATATATTATGTACGTAATAAACATAATGTTAAATTGTTTAATTTAATTTTTCAGGTTTTAACTATCACTTTCTATGTTTATTTTTAATTTCAGTCAAGGTATTTGTTTAAAACTAAATTTATACTTGTATATGCTATTTATTATGGGCATATCCATTACTTTTTCGACCATACCTGAGAGCACGTAAGTAAGCTATTTGAGTCTTGACTTTTTATATTAAAGTACGGGGTGGACCGATTTCGATGGGATTGCAGGGTATTTCGGTAACTATTACTGTCAGGCCAGCTTTTTAATGCAGGGACCAAAATTGATTTTTTTAAAATTTCGATAAGGTTCCATATCTCATCTGTTGATAAAAATTTAGAAAGAAGTGTAAACACATTTCTTGTGCAGTTTTTAGCGTAAAATCACCAATAGTTGAGATCCCACATAAACTTAGTTTTTTTTGTTGAAATGGAAACCATAGTTGACTTTGACTTCATCAAAATCCTTATTTTGTTAGTTTTTTAACAATATATAGTTTATAGAGATTGTTTTAGAAAATTACGGAATTACAAGCGAATTTGTTAGTTTGCACTTTTGTAAGTAGGCGATGCAATAATTTAAAACAATGAAACACAGCACATCTGTCACAACAAAGCAAATTTTTGTTTTCGCTGTTTAATTTGTCTCAAAAAGTTGGCCTAATGTTACGTGAACAGTTTTGCTCTAAAAGTAATAGTTACCGAAGTACCTTGCAATCCAATCGAAATCGGGCCACCCTGTACATGTGTCTTAAAAAATAAGGATCCAATCCAAGTAAATTGGGCTTTAAGAGAATTTTTTTAATATTCAAAAATTAGCGATTTGATTAACAATTTTTAATTAGTTCTTTTTCTAAGTATATTTACCCGATTTACCTCAACTTCTTCGCGTTTTATTTGTTAAAGTGTCTATTTTCGAAAAGAATTTGTAATAATAATATGTAATAATAATAAGGTTTTTATTTCCAACAGGTTTTATGAATCCAATTACAAAAAATTTACAGTTGTAATTTACTTATGCTACGAAACTAAGAAAATTTAAAAAAAAAACATTAAATACCTCTTCTGGAGAAGATTGTAGTTAGTTCGTTTAATTTTATAAAATTTATTTGTTTATTTTGATTCAAAGTTTAAAATATCCAGAACCAAATCGCTGACTTAGGTGCACACACACTTTGGTCGAAAAGTAATGGATCTGCCCTAAATATTTTTTTCTATTAGCAATTACATTTTTAGTTAATAATTGATTAAAAATATTGTCATGAATTTTTAATAATTAAAAAAATACAGTGTAGTTGTAATTCAGAAAAATAACGCGACGGCTTGAAATTAGGATTAAAAGTACAGTAGACGCTCGATAACGTGAACACAAAAATCCCAACCTCGTTCAAATTAACGCAAGTGTTCACACTAAAGGGAGTGTAGAAATAATAAAAAAATTATACTAGAAAATGTTTATTTTTGATTTTCGTATTCACATATAATTTATACATATCTATATAAAAGAAAAAAAATTATAAAAGAAATGAGGTAATTTTGGTTTGTTTTTGTTTTTGAGCTGAATGGGAAAGTATAGCTTTTCGTATGTCTTTTAATACTAATGATGTCCGATATATCAACATCATTGTGTTCGGCCCACTCCAATGATATCTTCAAAGCTTGAATAGCTTCACGATGCGTTACTTTTTGAATGTCGGGTTGATCTACTGTATCTCCTGTGTCATCATCGTTGCTGTCTTCTAGTGTTTCATTTGCTGATCTTCTTTGTTTTGTTGGGTGTCCATGTTCCATTCCAAAATATCCGAGGCTGTATATTGATCCTAAATAATAGTTAGAAAAACAATTGAGCTACATACTGTATTAAAGTTTCCAACAAAAATTCTTACATCAGGTTGAATTGCTTGTAGTAAAGTTATAGTGTCCAATACAACTGCTTCAATTTCCTTGTCTTTCCAGAGTTCTTTAAGTTCACCCAATGGAATGTTATCTTCATTTGTAAATTCACAATTTTTGGATAAAATGTTGCGCCAACATTTTGATATTGTTCTGGGTTTTAATTTTTGCCAAGCACTGTGTAAATGTAGAATGGCATTTTTTAAGGTAAGCTTGTTCAGTTCTTGACTTATGTTTTGCTTGGTTGGCACAATAGAACTCAACAGACTTTTCCGATAATACAATTTTGTGAGCCGTAGAACATTTTGATCCATCGGCTGGATCAATGGTGTCACGTTCGGAGGCATAAACATAGTAAATATCATCCCATCTTCAGTTTTTAATTCCTCTTCTGGCGGATGGGATGGTGCATTATCCAAAAGAAGCACTGCTTTTGGGGAAGGTTTTGTTGTCGCAAAAATTGTTTTACCTAAAATTTACAGCTATGGGAACAATAACTTTTGCACCATGCTTACCTCTGGTACAAAATGTTGAAAAAAAACCACTCCTTAAAAATTTCTCCAGTCATCCACGCATTTTTTGTATTTTTGTAAATTATTGGGTTCTTGAAATTTTTGAAACAGCGAGGATTTTTGATTTGCCAATCACAAGTTCTTTCAATTTATGGAAACCTGTCGCATTTGTGCAGCCCAAAAGGTTAAGCGTTGTTTAGCAATTTTCAGACCAGGAGCAGTTTTTTCGTTAAGTGCAACGTAGGTTTTATCAGGCAGCATTTTCCAATATAAACCTGTCTCATCTGCATTATAGATTTGGTTTTCAGAAAATTCACATTCTTCAATTAGTTTGGTCAATTTTTCTTTAAAAGGATCCACAAGTTCTGGTTGAGATGACAGTTTTTCGCCCGTAATTTTCAACAATCGGATTCCATAACGACTTTTAAAACGTTGCAACCACCCATCACTTGCAATAAATTTTACATTACTTGTGGGATTTGAAGTTGAGTACAAGTTTAGTGCTTTTGTTTTAAGATTTCCCCACTAACTGGTAAATGTCTTTCGCGTTGTTTCAGAAACCACTTATACAATTTCTTCTCCATCCTTGGAAACGCAGAGGTTTTCAAAGTACATTTTTACTCGGTTTTAATGTGTGGCTAACGGTACAAAGAATTTTGTCTCTCTTCTTTTGAAGGAACAAATTGTTGATTTGGCAACACCATATTTTTGGACAGTGCAGTTACTGTCATTCCTCTTGAGAGTTCTTCAATGATTTTGGCTTTCTCATTTAGAGAAAGGCATTTGCTATTTTTCGGTTTCGGCATTTTACACAGCACCCACGCACGAGTTCTGCACGACTTCAACTAAACTGTGATGAAAAACAAAAGTGCAAGACGTGCTAAATGCAAGTTTAGACTGGTAGTTCACGTTATCGAGTGCACCGCTGTTCACGTTACCGAGTAATAATACAATAATTCGTGTGTTCACAAGACCGAGTTGTTCACATACTCGAATGTTCACGTTATCGAGTGTCTACTGTAGTTTGTTAATTTTGCAATTTGGGACAAAAGTTCACATTTTGTAATAAGACACGCTGATATTTAATATACTGCGATGATTAAGTTTGATGGATACATTTGGACCCATTTTTGGAGTTTCGCATAACTGTTTTTTGCTCCTCTCGTTTTATAATTTTTTCAAAAGTTAGATTAATTCGGTTAATCAGGATGGTAACTAAAAGCCTGCGTCTTCGTGAAACAAATAATGTTTATTCTTATGTAATTATAAGAATCTTATCTGTACGACCTGTAACGTAAAAGTCGCCGTTGATTAAATAAGAACATTAATAGTGTTAGTGAAATGAACAGCTGCCAACGAAAGAAAGTGCCTGGCAGGAACTCAGAGTGTGTTGCTGTTATAAACATTGATTTTCGTCTAAGAAAGCATTAGGAAAAACCCTCTCGGTAGAAAAATATCTGTACCTATACAAACAATTTTATTATTACAAGAATTTTTGAGATAACGTTTTTAGACATTTTAAGGGTCTGGGAATCTTAAAAAGGGTTGAAATAACCCGAGAATTTAACGAAAATCGAATAAAAATGAAAAATGAGAAAAATACCTTACACTACTCTATAAATACAAGTGAATAAATACGATGAATATAAAACAGGCAACTAAGATTTTCGTTGGCAATACTGAGAGCCTCATTAATGAGATATCGCATAGAGAAGCGATAAAAAGAGATAAAAGAAAGATAAGTCAAGTGATAATGAAAGAGATCGTCAGGAGGATGAAACGAGCAAAAACAGAAAGGGAAAGGTATCTGCAGATAACAAAATTTTGTGTTTGACAACGGGGGAAACTGTAATTTAAAAAATCCCAGAGAATTTTTAGAAGAAGAATAATTTTTGGAAGCCAAAGTTTACAATGATTTGCCGCAGCCTTTTAAAGAAATTTCTGTTAAAATATAAGATAAAGCAATTTTTTGTTACATAAACAGTTTTGTAAATAAGTAAAACTTTAATTTTAATTTTATTATAATTCTACATTACAGTTAGACCATATGATAGTTTGAAAATTTTATTTTTATTTCTTTGGTACACCACAGAATTTAGTTTAAGTTAATTTAAATTAGTATCACGTAGTCTAGGCAAATTATGTAGTTTTATATATATATACAGGGTGGGGCACTAGCAACGAATTATTCTGTAGCACTAAAACGACAAATAATGTAAGAAATCTTAAGGCATACATATATTGAGATTTTTTGAAACCACATATTAAAAATATTTTCAATTGTACTGGGTACTCCAGAAACACGTACTGTATCAAAGTTGGGTTATTTTAAATGGAACAGCCTGTATTTTTTTCTATTTTTGAATTGTAGGATAAAAAATAACGTATGTTGTTGAACATGTCTCTATACCAACTTACATCCGTTTCTGAGATAAATCGGTTTTACCTGATTTGCAGACCCTCCAAAAAAATGCAATAACTTCAAGATAAATAAGAACAAGCAATTTTCTTTTACATCATTTTACTAAGAACCTTTAACATTCCTTTTGCAATATTTACTATTATGTTATGATGTACAGAGTGTTTTAAATACTACAGCATAACGCTAACGACTTAAAACTTAAATAACGTGCTTAACTTAAATGTAACACCCTGTATTTCTGTAACTTGATGGAATTAGGAACTAGTTACCTTTCAATCGGTATTAGGGTTACCAACCCCTAACTCTGATAGTTTTTGAGATATTTAAAAATTTGCTAGTTTAACAGTTTGCAATTTACTGGATTTTAAGTTACCTGTGATATATCAGTAAAATAAACATTATCTTGTAAACATTTTTAAGGTATAGGCCAATCCAGCTTTAAAGATTAACCTTAAAAAATTTTTTTTCAAATTAGTTAGATTGTTATTTAGTATAACAGTAATGTGCTCATAACTTATGCCAAGTTCTAAAAGTCAGTCGAATCACGCCCACCTGTCACAAACAATAGCAACCGTTATTAGTTTCAGCAAAAATTGATGACACTGTAAACATTGGTAACTTTGTTAAAAAAATTCTAAAATTAATGGTTTTCGAAATTATCGTACTACTATTAGAGCGATTTGTATTACATTCTTAGTTAACAGATTAAACTTTGTCGATGTTTACAGTATGATCGATTTTTGATGTACCAAATAACGGTTGCTGTTGTTAAACATCAGTAAATTGTGACCGGTGTGCGTAATTCGACTGGTTCTTAGAGCCAAGTACATTTGTTTATTTTTTGGAAAAAAAATAATTTTAAACTAAATATTTAAAATTGAAAGTTGCAAGATAATATCCATATTGCTGATATTTCACAGGTAACGTAGACTCCAGTAAATCGTAAATTGTTAAACTATCAAATTTTTAAATATCTCGAAAACTATCAGAGTTAGGGGTAGGTAACCCTAATACCGACTAAAAGGTAATTAGTTCCAGCTTTCAACAGGCTACAGAAATGTAGGGTGTTTCATTTAAGTTAAGCAAGTTATTTAGGTTTTAAATCGTTAGTATTATGCGGTAATATTAAAAACACCCTGTACATCATAACATAATAGTAAATATTGCAAAAGAGATCTTGAAGGCTTTTAGTAAGGTGGTGTAATCCTGTAAAATCGATTTATCTCAGAAACAGAAGTAAGTAGGTATAGGAACATGTTAAAGAACATACATTATTTTATATCGTACAATTCAAAAATAGAAAAAAATACAGGGTAATCCATTTAAAATAATCTAACTTTAATATGGTACGTGTTTGTAGAGCACCCTGTACAATCCAAAATATTTTTAAAATATGGTTTCGAATAATCTTGACATATGTATGGCTTAAAATTTCTAACATTATTTGTTGGTTTAATGCTATTGAATAATTCGTTGGTAGTGCCCTACCCTGTATATATATATATACATATATACATGTATTATTTGTACAAGGTTTTAATGGAAGAACAAGACCTGCCCTGGACAGGAATTGAATTAACACCTTGAGGTTCTTCAATATTGTTTATTTTTTTCTCAAATTATTGTTTCCTTCTGTGCTGTATATTTTGAAGAGTCAAGTAGTATTGGGACTATCTTTATTTCTTTGAGTTTCCACATTCTCATGAATTCTATTTTCAGGTCTTGGTATTTGGAGACTTTTTCATTTTCTGTATTTGTGAGATTGTGTGTTAACGGTACAGCCACATTTGTTATTATTCCACTCTTCTTGTCTATATGGATGATGTCTGGTCGGTTATGGTCTGTTCGTTTTTCTGTGGTTATAGGTCGGTCCCAATACATTACAAAGTCGTGATTCTCCAAAACAGCAGCCGGGCTATACTTGTAACAGGGCACCTTTTTGTTAATAAGGTTGCTATTATACGCTATTAATTGGTGTATCACTGCTGCAACTTTGTTGTGTCTCCCTAAGTTTTCCACGTTGGCAAGATTAGGGCATCCTCCAATCACGTGTTCTATAGTTTCACCTACAGTTCCACACTTGCGACACTTGTCGATAACAGAGCTCTTGAGTACATGCTTATCATAATTCCTGGTGCGTATTATTTTGTCTGTATGCCTACTATGAAGTCCTCCGTTTCAGGGTGCAAGCAACCGTTTTTGAGAAATGCAAACGACATCTTTTGGTCCATTATTATTATTATTTATATTATCATTATTATTATTATTATTATATGTCGGAAATAATTTGACTTTTCATTAAAATAAAACTGCATACTAAATTAATTAATTTAATAGACACTAGTGTGAATTTTCGTTAATTTCGGAAAATGTTTTTAAAGAAATCGGAAATTTAGATAAGAATATTATTAAAATAAAGATGGTGGACATCATAAGTGCAAATAATAAGAATACTGTATACTACTATAAATAAATACTGTAAATAAAAACGGTGAAAATTAAACTCGAAGTGAAGAAATCAATTAAGAAGCTTTAGAGGTAAATAATCTGAAATTGGATGATGCTATCGTAGCCATGAACATAAGTATAAAATAAAAATCGAAAGAGGGGATAGCATGAATACAATTGAAAGAACGAAGTCGTGAAATAAAATTAAATTGCGTTCAAATGAGGAGTAAAATCAGTAAAATCGAAAAGGTGGACACTATTCAGGGGTACGATTGTCAAAGAGAATTCATACTATTTAAGATAAGATAAGATATAAGATAAGATATTTATTTTGTTATTATCACAAGCGTGCTTACAATCGTCAATGTTTGGTAAACAATATAATATATCATAATAAAGTATATAAAATACATAAAAATGCACTTAACAAATTTAAAATACAGTAGTATTAAAATTGTGATTTAGAAAATCATCATAGGAATAAAAACACTCATTTAATAGAATCATTTTGATTTTGTTTTTAAATAAATTATAAGGAATGTTTCGCACAGTTCTTGGGAGTTTATTAAAAAATCTTAGACCTATAAAATTAAAGTTTTTTTCAGATTTACTTAAACGTATAGAAGGTGGTCTTAAGTCGTTTCTACTTCTTGTAAAGTGATCATGCATACCAATATCATAGTTAGTAAAATTTTTTTAATGTAAAGTAAAGTTTCCAAAATATACATGCTAGGTACAGTTAAGATTTTTAAATTTCGGAAGTTGTTTTTACAATCTGCTCTATAATTTAAATTAGATATAATTCTAACCGCTTTGCGTTGCAGCTTAAAAATATCCATCCAACCACTGGACCTACCCCATACTACAATTGCGTAAGCAATATGCGATTGAAAAGTGAATGATATGCTATCATTAAAACCTTATTAGAAACGGATTTAGTCAGACGTCTTAAAACAAAAATATATTTGGACAATTTTTTCCTAATTCATAGCAATGATGATTCCATGATAACGTATCATCTATATGGAGGCCGAGATATTTTACACTTTTAGGATTCATATTTCTGTTAAAGTCTTTTAAGGTAAAAATCATGTTTTGCGTTTTATCCACGTTCATACATAACCCATTATTAGCAAACCACTTAAAAGACAAATCTTGAATTTCAATAACACTTTTGGTTATACTTTCAAAATCGTTACACCTCGTAATAAAAGTGGAATCATCTGCGTAAATGATTTTTTCTACTTGGCCTACTGAGAAAAGGTCATTTATAAAAACGATAAACAATATTGGTCCCAAAACTGAACCTTGAGGCACACCCATCTTCAACTCTAATGGTGTAGATAGCTTGTTTTTAATATTGACTGTTTGAACTCTACTTGTCAGGTATGAACGAATCAATTTTACAGAGATTTCATTGAAGCCATATTTCCTTAATTTTCCACACAGTAAATTGTGTGGCACACAGTCGAAGGCTTTAGATAAATCGTAAAAAGCTACATTTGAAATTTGTCTTGATTCGAAAACATCATAAATAATATTAATAAGTTTTGTCATTGCAGATGTAGTTGATTTGCCGGATCGGTAGGCAAATTGATTGTCATTTAATAACTTGTTATGTTCAAAATAAGTAACGATTTGTTTTTTGATAAGAATTTCAAAAAAAATTTTTCCAATTATAGGGATTATAGAAATAGGCCTGTAATTATTGGGGTTGTTATTTGTACCTTTCTTCAAAATCGGAGAAATTTTAGAATGTTTTAAAACAGTAGGAAAAACCCTTGCAATAAACATTTATTAAAACAATTAGTCAACGGAAAAAGGATAATGTTTTTGACTGATTTTATGAGTTTTCCATTAAAACCATAAATATCTCTACTTTTGCTAGAAGACAACTCATTAATTGCATTCCTCACCTCATTATAAGATACGCAATCAAAAGAAAACTTATTTTTAATTCAGAATCGTCAATACACGAGGAAGACTGAATATTTTTGTCCAAAGTTAACTTACATGGAATATTAATAAAAAATTCATTCAGATCATCAGGAGAGATATCGCAATCAGATGAAATAGGACCTTTATCATTAGTAAAATTGTTAATTATCTGCCAAGCGGCCTTAGATTTATTAAAAGAATTAGTAATAAAATTGTCATTCGACGCTATTTTTGCTTTCTGAATTTTAAATTTATAGGTTGCTTTGAGTGTTTGAGATCACTGTCAACATTATTGTATTTATTACCACGACTAATGTCCGTTAAAAAATCTAATTTGTTCTCTTATCCTACTTAGTTCTGTCGTGAACCACATGGGATAATATACGTCAGTTTTTAAGTTGTAACCACTTATTTGGGAAACAATTTTCATATGCGGTTAAAAGTATATTAAAAAACGTGTCAAACATTTCTTCTGCAATCAGAATGTCATTTAGAAACTTCAATTTACACCAGTTAAATACTTAAAAAGTTATTGATACCTGCATTTGTAATCGGCTTTTGTAGTGACATATTATGATTTAATGTTTGTTTTGTGTTAAAACTTATACTACAAGATATTACTTTATGATCGGAGATGCCATAATCTACAACATCAAAATTACATACATTAATATAATCATTAATTAAAACATTGTCAATACACTTAGATCCTCTAGTATTACATGTAATTTTTAAATTAAAACCAAAAGAGTATATTAGTTGTTGAAATTCATAAAATTTTTGTCATCTGACCAGAAATGAACATTAAAATCACCAACGATAAATACTTTTTAGAAGTTTCGATTTTGCTTAATAAATTTTCAAAACAATTAATAAAATCATTAAAATTTCCAAGAGGAGAACGATACATACATATTATAAGTAAGTTGTAATTAGGAATTTCGATAATCGAGAATTCGCAAATAATTTCCTCTGATAAACTATTTAAGTCGTGTCGAATTCTAATTTTGTCAATATCTAATGATTTTTTAAATATACCATAGTCCCACCATGTGTGGAAATTTTCTACAAAACCATGTTTTTAAGCATAAATCATTTAATGTATTAAAGCTAATTAATTCTTCCTCTTTTAACCAATGTTCATTTATACACACAATATCTACATTTTATCAACTAAAAACGCTTCAATGCTATCAATTTTATTGCGAATACTTTGTGCATTCATGTAAATAATTTTTAAACTAACGTCATTATTAAAATCATTAATATGTTTATTGTACAGTTCGTTTGCGAAAAAAAATGATTGATTATAATCCCCTCAGGCCAAACATTTTCTTTCATTAGCTCTCCTTTTAAACTTAAAGGCATGCCAATCTTGAATGAACTTACTGTTTTACTTTTTAGAAGTAATTTTCTCAATCACAAAATCACAACTCACGTGTTGGTTTAAGAAAGTTTTGATCATGTCTTCTGTGGTAGCTGTAGCAAAACCCGTTGCAAAAAATAAATCCTCTTCGTTCCGCAATTTGGAAAATATTCGTTTTTTGCCCAGAACCACGTATAAGCGGCATTTTGTTTTTGTTTCTGTTTTCATTATGCTTGCTGTCAAGGATTCCATTTTCACTAACCGTACGTTGATGTTTTTGACTAGTTTTGATACCAGTTTGCCGGATGTGTTTGGATGCAATTCAGGTGCAGACAAAGTTGCTGCATTGTCAAACTTGCAGTTAGATGCTATAGTTTTGTCCAATAATAGGTCCTCCGTTCTGATACACTTATCGTATCATCAGGAAGGATCGTCAAATTAGGTTTTAAAATGTGTACCACCTTGTTGTAAACATAATGTAATTCTTCTTCTCACACTGTTTTGAAGTTCTTGGAAATTATTAACATAGAAAGACATTACATGGCATAATGTGGCAATATCTAAAGTCTGTATACTATTGGCGCGGAGTAATAAATCATAATTGCTTGAAATAATTCTTTATTTTCTTGTGAAAGCGGTACTTCTACGGTTAAGTAAAAACCAATAAATTCTAACCAAAATACGATCATTGTGCCGCTCTTGCAGCATATCGACCTATCTAGGATCTGAGAATAATAGTTTAATCTGTGTAAACACGTTGCCATCAGCCCAGGTACTGACGAAACGAGAATCATAGCCGTAGATGTGGGTATTATACCAAGATACAAAAATAATGGTACATAATACGTAAGAAGTAAAATTTGTAATGTGATCTACTATACAAATAAAATAAATAACATATAAAGGTAGATTTTACTATTATAATATATTTACCTACTAAAAATAAGATTTTCCAAACGTATCAGGTACCCTACGCCACTGCAATACGGGAGATTCGATAATTCTGACAGGTTTATTACTCTGCGCCAATAGTATACTGAGTATAGGCGGCCTAATGTTTTCTATATTACGACTAATTATTCGATCAGCATCAAATTCTGCCAAGAACTTAAAAAATGGCGCAGAGTTTATATTAAAATGAGGTCAAAAAACTACTTTGGGATACCAACAGCATTGATAATTCCTACAAATTAATTTGTTAGATTCGTTAATTGTGACAGACAGTTACTTTTTACGTAAAAAATATGGCCCTATAATCCAACGTTTGCTAATACCACACCACACTCTAATTTCTTGTGAATAATGGATTGTTAGAGTTGTCAGTGCTCCTGTGTCTCGAATTTTCTGAATTTGACAGATAATGTTAAGGTGACAGTATGCTTCATCCGTAAAAATGATCTTTGCTATCGAATCATCATCTATCGTATTCAAAAATCACTGACAGAAGGCTGCTCTTTCAAGAAATCCTTTCTTTATGAACAGCGGTTATCCAATATTGATACAAATCTAAATCGCTTCTTAGAACTAGATGACAGGTCCTAATAGAAAGTGCTGCTTATTGAGATAGGTAGCGAATTAAAGTGTTCAGTTGATCGCTTGATATGCACACACTCTCTACTATCTCTTGAGTGCGTTTCTTAGGCTGACCACTTCCTTCTCTGCGGCACACACTGCCAGTTTCGCGGAAATGGTTCTCACTTCGAATGGTGGAAATTGCAGGCACACGTGTTAGCCATTGGGAAACAAGCGTCTCAAAAGAACTGAAACAAAAATTTGGATTGAAAGGACGAGGAATTTGCAATTAAAGTTTAAATTTGGAAACAAATTTAAGGGAAAAATTGAAAATTTGAAAGAACACAAGAAAATTTACAAAAGAGACATTTGCTACACAGTTCAAATTCTAACCTATACCTAGTTCGTATCCAAATGTATAACCAAATTATGTTTATTTTCCTGTGACCAAATGTTAAACAAAAGTTCCATGTCCTACCCAGCCCAACGTTATAGTTCATCGTAATAGGTTTACATTTTTGAAAGACTCTTATTAAAAATAAACGTTGGGTAACAAAGGAAACTGACTTAGTTAATATTTTAAACTATAACTGTATGTAAGGCTTTTTATTTTTCAACAATCAACAAAGTAGAACTAAAAACTTAACAAACACTACAAACAATTTTTATCGAACTTAAAGCACTTCCCACTGTTTATAGTTCTTATCTTACAAAAAACAAAGCTGTTCTTAATGTTGTTTAACCAAATTTGCTTAACTTACCATCAAATTACAGATAATTATACAGATATTTGCCATAAAAAATGGTTGCCGAACTAATTGTAAATTGATATTATTATGCACACGTTAATTAAAATTTTAGAACTAGAAGACATGCTTTTTTTCTTCGATAATATCTTATTTCAAACGGTCTCGACCCAATTTTCCAATTTCTGTTGTACCAGATATTTCCTATTGTTATACTTTACAATCAATTTATGTAATTAGTTTTAAAAATAATCCAATAAACAAGATTCTCAATTTAGAAAAGAGCGTATGTTTATTATTCCTACGCAAAGTAAAAACATTAATTAATCCTATTTGTGCGAATGTGATGCATTTAAATTTAAACGTTTTTACTTTAGCGTATGACTGACCCTATATTCATTCGGAGAAAGTTGTTTGTTTAATTGCGTTAATGAAAGGAGTTTACACTCACACCTAAGTAAAATAATTAAAATTTAAAGTTGAGAACTTGTAACTGTTTAAACAATGAGCTTGTGTGTTAATTAATGCAATGTATAATTAATAACATTATGTTTAAGCGCAACATGTGGAAGATTATGTTAATTTTCATAAGGAGCGGGGTGGTTTTGCATGTATTACAATTTTATTAAAATTTGTTGATAACTGAATTGATGATTCGTTTTTAAATTAATTTTGAGTTTTCGATGATTGTAGCGTATTTTCGTTAGTAAAAAAATGGACCTCTAAACAAACACATTAAAATTATTTATGGTGTACATAAATCTAATTGGTTTATTGTATTGATTGTAATTAATTTAATTTAATTCTTCGTAAGGATTCCTTGAGGTGGAGAGATGAATTAAAAGAAAACACTACTGGGTTTTAATTAACCGACGTTTCGCCCGTCCTGAGTAAGCTGTATCAAGGCTTCTTAAATTAGTTTCTTTAATTAGCTTTGATAACGCTCAGGCAAAAGTAGGAAAAATGTTGGCTAATCAAAACCAGGGTAGTGGTTTTTAATTTATCCCTCCATCCATAACTAGAATTTGGAGGATATACAGGGTCATTGATGGTCGATGGTAGGTTAGACGTTTATGGAAAACGGGGCATAGGAGGAATCTGAAAATTTGGCTATTGCTATAAATAGACACGATCAAGTTATTTTATTTTTTGTTTAGAATTGGTTTAAAAATTATCAAAATAAAGGATCACACCATTTTGCATTCTGTTTTTACAGTCATGTTACAGTAAAATTAACAAATTTTAGTTTTAGGAAATTTTAATTTAAACTGAATTCTTATAATGCTTTAATCGCATATGTGTATATTCTATGCACTATTTATATTTTTTTAGTACATTACTATTTTAAGTTTATTAGATATAAATGGTTAAAACTCCCATTAAACTCTTGAGCATTAAGTTTTCTATATTTTATATCTGAATCACAGATCTGAATCATATAGTTACTAAATAATTTCTTTAAAAAATATCCAAACAGAATAGAATAAAAATCATAAAGCTCGCAGAACTGAAGAAGCTGCGGTTATTACACCAATATGCACACATAAAATAACGCAATAAGTAGTGTGTTCATGTTTTCTTTTGTGTTATAACGATGCTAGAGTGTTATTGTAAATTGAATTCTAAGAAGGATAACGGACTAACATACTAATTTCAATGTCAACAGCACCATCAAAAGCTGAAGTTTATTTTTAATATTAGCGCAGGTTGGTTAAAACGAAGATGGGCACGTTCAACTCTTTAACGTCTTTTCAAATATTAACATCAAGAAAAACATTTTAAAATTAAAACTAATCAATGTTACGGTTTTAAAACTGAAACTTTATTAACGACACGTCAAACCTGACAAGATAAATTTGTTCAAGTCAAATGAATTTATACAAAAAGAAAGTGGTAGTCTAAGCAATTAATGTTTACTATGCAATACTGTTCATTAATGTTACAAAAAACACCCTGTTGTACATTAATTTTGAAAATATGCAGACGTGTTAATTGTAAAAAGCTAATCAATAGTAATTAAATAAATCTACCATGGAGTTTAATTATTGTAAATGCGGTACAAGCTTCACAAAAAAATTAATTTGAGTTAAGCTGCTGAGGCCATAATTACAACTGTCATTTTAAAAATATTAATAACAGTTTTAAATAAAGCTCTTGCTCGGGATTTTTCTATAGCAGTAACTTGAGCTAAATTTATGTCGCTAATCAAACTGTGTGCTAAGTGTAAAATAAAAATAATTTACAAATATCTTTAAAAACAATTATTTCTAATTGCAAATTTGGACACAACAAATTTCAAAGATTTTATTCTGTATTCTGTATAGTTAGAAATTGAAAAAATTCAAATATTGCGCTTTGACCAAGGGTTGAAATTCAATTTTTTGTAAAATTTAAAAGTAGGAATGAAACGTCTTATTTTTGTATTTTATGAATGCCTGCTTAAAATGGCAGTATAAAACCCGCCAGTTTTTTTGAAATCACAATTAGAATGTTCTCAAAAAAATTAATCCTGGTTTAGACGCAACGTTTTCCCTGCACAGTTCAACACGTTGCAGACGTTTTATGTACATTTTATTCGTAGTTTTCTGAGAAATGGCAGACTATTGGTAATGTACCGGGAGTTTCCAACTCTATTTACAGGGTTATATGAAAGTTTTCCATGTATTTGGCATAAGAGACAGGCATATGAAATTTTAGCCGAAAAATTTAAAGAAATTGATCAAAACGCAAACAGGAAAACAGTTATAAAAGAAATTAATTCCTTGAGGAGTGGTTACCAAAAAGAATTTTCAAAAGTAACAAAATCTCATCGATCTGGAGCTGGAGAGTAATACTTCCTCCATGGTCGATGTCACTCAAACCGCGCAAGAATACATGCACCGTGTGGACGCTCTATATTTATAATATTTTCATTCCATTTTAAGACTCCACAAACAAAATGTTGCGTCTGGACCAGGCTTTACGTCAATATGAAGATGAAATCTACCATAGTTGTTATCACCTTCTAAAGAACTTTTGAGTTTTTGATAATTTTCGTTCAACATTATTGTTTAATATCATAGTAAAAACTGTCCACCTTTGCCTGAAATTTATTATTATTTATTATCGAAAGTAGGTTAAGATAATTTCTGATCATGCATGAAAAACGTATTTTCTCACTTCATAGGGTAAAACTAATATGTCATGGGTTTCTTTTTTAAAGAGATTTAATGACAAATACTACATAATGTTATTTTCACGGGCAATTTTTAACGTGGAAGAAAATTGAAAACGCCTTGTATGTCGGTTAACAGAGAAGATAACTTTATGAAATTTTGCCATTCAATATTTCTCTAAAATTGAGCCCACGACTTGTCAATTAAATGTACTCTATCAGAGTAAAATCTACCAGAAAATACGTTTTTTTTTTGTTCAAACGGACAAATTTTGACTATTTTGTACATAGTAATGGTGTCACATGACGTAATGTCACTACTTAGTGTATGTAAACTTTAGTCCATGTGGAATAAATATTGTTGTTAAATTGTTGTTGTTGTTCACATAATCACAATTGAAAAATTGAAATTAAACATGTGTATGGTGGAAATGACTTTCTTTAGTTGTCACACATCGAAGTTGATTTATCTTGAGGTGCTGATTGACAGTGACAGTGATATCCATTACATTTACAGTTGCGATTGAAATTGAGTGACATCTGTACGCGATGCGTTGAGATTTTAAACCGTCGAATGCTGGGTGCTTCAAAACATACCTAACCACCTACGACTTTCGAAGTCTTTGTCTGAAGGTTCAATTCAACGTTTCAACATTCAATGGAAAATGAAGAGAACATACTTCGAAAAATTAATAGCGATCTCGGCACCTCTATTCGGTGAATATCTGTGTATGTTAATACATCTCGAATGAGAGTTTGGAGGACATGAAAAAGTCATAATTTTTGGCCCGTATCATATCCAGCCTGCACAAGCTCTCTTGCCCACTGATTTCCTCAAACGTTGAATAATTTAGAATCGACAGTTAGTTAACAAATTTTTATTCACGGATGATCCAATAAAGATTGGCCTTTCAAGAAACTACACAGTCAAATCATCAATAAATTTAATTTTTCTAGAAATTCATTTAGGAAATACGTTAGAAAATTTCCCTTAGACTTGAGACAAGCCATGTGATTCACACGAGGATGCCCCAGTGTAATGAAGTGTAATTCGAGGATCTTATAAGACCCATTGTTGAGGCAGCCTGACTCGAAATAATAATGAGACGTTACATAGGGCAACTGGATTTCTCTTAGAGTAGCCAGTGTATGTCTCGAGAAAAATTATGTCATTTTTAACACTTTGAGTGACTTTAAACTGATGAAATTTTTTAAATTATAACAATGTAACACTCGGTATTACGAAACCGGTTTACTTTACGGCAAAATATAATTACAACTTTTTATTTTGTATTTGTACTAAAGATTACGGTATAAGTTATTGATTTCAGTTACCTATATATGGGTATTTTCTCGATCTTTCCTGCACTCCGACCAGACGTGATCTTTGTGCCCCCTCTTGTTTAACACAGAAAAGATCGATATTCTTGATGAAGTCGATCAGTTCCTTGGTTGGAAGGTGTAGTAATTCTTCCTCCTTGATGAGGATATTTACCTCTTTTTGGGCACAAGGCCGGATACTTCATGATGATGTGTTCCTTCATTTCTACTTCTTCACCCTAGTGTCTACATGTGTCATCATCCTACAGTCTCAGATGATATCTGTATTGGATGTGTTATGTAAGTCTACCACACATGGTTTTTAGCCCTCTTTTCTTCAAGTTCATTACCTTATTCCCCCTTTTTTATTCGGGTTGAGGACTTAGCTGCCAAGTTTGGCTTGCTAATCGAATTTCTCGTTGTCTGCTATTCCTGTTATTTTTTGATCCCCTACCACCTAGACAAGCTCAACTCTAGCCTTGTCCGCCAGCTAATTTAAGGATTGATAGCACTTGTAAAGCTTTTTTGATTTTAGGCTATTACCGTGCAAAGCTTTTAATGCCGCTTGCCTCTTTGACATGATGCTTATTCTCTGTTCGCATCGGTTCTTGATAACAACGTGGCCTACAGCTATGTGAATATCATGTACTTCTGCTTGGAAGATGGTAGATTATATCGACGTATACGTGTTTTTTAAACTTTAGTCCCACCACTCTACATCCCACACCATCTTCTATTTTTGATCCATCCGCAAACCACCTTGATTATAACGCGAGCGTGCATGGTAGCGAGTAGCGAACTGAGTTCCTTGATTCAACTTCTGAGTTGTTTTTTTTGCAAGTATCTTTGCGCGTTTTAGGATTTATATTGCACGTTCCAAACAACACGGATAAATTTCAAAATCGTTGAAGACATTCGAATAAATATTTATTTCGCCCATTCTTGATTCTTTAAAATGTTCATCAATATGGGATTAGCCATACGATCATTTTCAATATACGGGGTTGTTAAAAATGATTGAATGAATGTAAAAAAATGCTCCATTTAATTGACATATTCTCACGCAACTCAACATTTAGAACAATTGAAAAAGTTTTGTTGTATTCAGATTTCTGACACGAAAGCGCAGCAGTGAGCAGTGAGACAAAATGGCGACAGATGATGAGAAACCATGAGTAGGCTACAAATTCAGTACCAATAGAAATACACTGTTGCCTATTGCACTTATCGACTGGTGCTGTGGCTAAAAGTAAAACGTAAATTTAGCATATTTGACCATTCGTAACTATAGTAGTAGACTTAATAATCAATGGTGTAGTGCTAAACTATAAAATTAACACTATACAGGTTTATACTGAACTTCTGGGACACCATACATAACACTTACATCATAACACAATATTTAAAATGTACCATACGAATAAATAAATAAAACGTTTCTATTTAACATTATGGGGTCATAGAAAAATATTGTATGAAATTCGCATGCAATGACTATTAAAACACTCGGCTCATTTCCTAATTACGTTGCTTGTGTCTTAATAGTAAGCATTACATACTCATTGCATAAGATACTATTATATATCTTGTTCTCTCTTGTACAGAAACTTATTCTTTAGCGCATAATAAAGTCCCTCCGCCTTCTTTATTCGATTGTTTATATTTGCTTCCTGTGTCACTTTCTTGTCCAATATTTTTTTAGATATTGGAAATGATTCACTCGTTCAATCTTTACTCCGTCCATCTCTACTGACATTTTTACGCTATATTCACCGATTTTGTTTTATTTTATTAATTTCTATATTATTTTTTTCTTAATATCTTCTAAGGGTGTATAGTTTAGCTTACAGGTTTATTTCTGCAATAGTCTTCCTGTAATATGTTACTATTTAATTCCTTTAGTTTTTATTAAAATCTTATTATGTTCGAAATCATAAAGTTTAAGTTAACACTTTTAAATGTATTTTTAAAAGTTAATAGTTCAATTAAGACAGTTTTCACGTTATTCACCTTATTAGTTATGCGTCAAATAATTGTCGTAATTATCGGATATCCTGTTCTTATATGGTACCACAGGTGTGTTTACTAGAATATGAAAATAACATTGATTGATCAAATGAGAATTTTAATGAATATCTTACAAGTTTACTAAAATAAAATTAGAAGTACATCTTAATTGGAATTTACGATGAAATAAATAATCGAAAATTGACACTTTTCATTAATTCGTAGTAATTAATATTATCTCTTAGTTGCACATTTCTGAAGGATTTATGTAAATTTGTATATTCTAGAAATCAATTTAATGAATGATTCAGTAGTGTTAATGAATGGAATGTTTAAATATTTTTATACTTTCAATTATATTAATGTGCGTACAAAAGCGGAAGCTCTTCTGGACTTATTTAAATTAACTTACCTATTTCGGTCTAAACTTTACTAACTGGTTATAATCTTAATGTGATGTTGAAAAAAAGCGTATATATCAAAAATATCTTAGTGAAATTTGCTTTATAACATGTTAAGTGACAATGTTTATTTGTTTACAAAATAAAACAAATTTATGAATTCTTGTTTAAACTAGATTTAGTTTAAACTTAGCTTAAGAAAAACATTTTATTATTTTAAATAAATTTTAAATGATAACTTCTTAAAAGCAAGGCTTTTATGTTTTTTGCTTGAAAATTCTGAAATTTAATGTGAAAGTGATTTTAATTTTTTTAAATTCTTTGGTAAAAGTCTCATTATTTGCATAATTATTGTAGTTTTAACATTAATTACTGTACATAACTGTGTTCACCAATGAGGGAAAAGAGTCAATATCCGCACAAATTAGTGAATGCACATCAACTTTATTTTCAAGTATTTCCTTTAAAAAAGACACACTAAGGCTCAAGAGTATACAGGGTGGGGCACTACCAACGAATTATTCTGTAGCATTAAAAAGACAAATAATATAAGAAATCTTAAGGCATAGGTACATATATTGAGATTATTTGAGACGACATTTAAAAAATATATTGAATTGTACAGGGTGTTCCAGAAACACGTACCATATCAAAGTTGGATTATTTTAAATGAATCATTTTGTGTTTTTTTTTATTTTTAATTGTATGATAAAAAATATTGTATATTTGTTAACATGTTCCTATACCTACTTACTTCCGTTTCTGAGATAAATCGATTTTACCTGATTTGAAGATCTTCCAAAAAAATACAATAACTTCAGATAAATAAGAATAAGCAATTTTGTGTTACACCACCTTATTAAGAACTTTCAACATCTTTTTTGCAATATTTACATTTATGTTAGTATGTACAGGGTGTGTTTAATACTATTGCATAACACTAACCATTGAAACTTAAATTAAAACTTGCTTAACTTAACAGTTAGTTAATAAATGGAACACCATGTATTAGGGTAGCCTGTTAGAAGCTAGAAGTTTTTACCTTTCAGTCGGTATTACGGTATGTTTCATAGTTACATAGTTACCTACATTTATCATAAATCTTTGAAAATAATTTTTCAAAAAAAACTTAGTTATAACAAAAGTCGCCAAGTGTGCACCACTGTCAAAAAATTTGATACACAAATAACATTTTAGAACAAAATAATAGAAATGTGCTCATCACGGGCTCTAAGAGTCAGTTGAATCACGCCCACCGGTTACAAACCACAACAACCATTATTTGTTACAGCAAAAACTGATCACATTGTAAATATTGGCAACTTTGTTAAAAAAATTCTAAAAATAATGGTTTCAGAAATTATAGTACCACTATTAGAGCGATTTGTATCACAGTCTTAGCTTAAAGGTTAAAGTGGTCGATGTTTACAGTGTCATCAGTAAATTGTGACTGGTGAGCGTGATTCGACTCTTATAGTCTGGGATATATAAGCACATTTATGTTTTATTTTTATGAAAAAATCTTTATTAAGGTTGATATTTAAAACTGAATTAGCCTATGCATTAAAAAATGGCCTCAAAATAATGTTCATTTTACGGATATCTCACAGGTAACTAAGTAACTCGCAATTTGTGATACTAGCAAACTTTAAAATATCTCGAAAACTATCAGAGTTAGGGGTTAGTTAGTTATTTCCAACTTCCAACAGGCTAGATAAATGCAGGGTGTTCCATTTAAGTGAAGCAATTTATTTAAGTTTTAAGTAGTTACTGTTATGCGGTAGTATTAAAAACACCCTGTACATCATAACATAATAATATATATTGCAAAAAGGATGTTGAAAGCTCTTAGTAAGGTAGTGTAAGTGAAAGTTGCTTGTTCTTACTTATCTTGAAGTTATTGTATTTTTGGAAGGTCTACAAATCAGGTAAAATCGATTTATTTCCGAAACGGAAGAAGGTATGGGGACATGTCAACAAACATACATTATTTTTTATCATATAATTCAAAAATAGAAAAAAATACAAGGTGTTCTATTTAAAATAACCAACTGTGATATGGTACGTGTTCCTGGAGTACCCTGTATAATCCAACATATTTATTAATTATTTTAGGAATTTGGGACGTGTGTCGAAAGCAATATAAAACGTGTGTCGCGAGTAATATGTTACGACGAAAGTCGTATTTGGCGCGCATTTGCTAATTTTCTATTGGTTGAAAATAAAATTTGAGTAAGATTCCTAGACGAAAAGCGGACATTTTCTTCTTCCGCACAGGTGGTTTAGCGTGCATCTTAAAATTGAAATTTACACAAATCATTTATGTGTGTTACAAGATTTTCAATAAAAATTATTGGTTAAGTTTAAATTCGGCTAAATTCACCGTGAGTACACATTGCTTTTTTGTTCTGTTTGTATTAATTTTAATTGCCACGTGAAATTCTTTTAGGCACAGAGTATGATATTCATTTTGATTCGTTAAAAAAATATTAGAAAACCAACGTATCTTGTTTTAATTATATTGTTAGCGCGTCCTTCGATAATTTTCATTTTTGTTTTGCTTTCTGTATTTTTGTTTTAGTAGTTTATTTAGCATATTGAATATTGTTCTATAATTGGAATTTTTCTTTCTGTTGAACAATAAAAGATTATTATTATTATTATTATTATTATTATTATTATTATTTATCACGTTTTTTGACCTTATGATTTTGCTGTGTGTTATACCTGGATAATCCCTGGGGGTGCTGGAGTACGGTTTCGCATTACATAAGCTGCACGCAACTGGTGGCTACCACTTCTAACAGGGGTTGGTTATGCTTCATAACTTCATCGAGGGAGCCTACCGCCTTTCGTTTCTCTCCGCACACCTCCCCTAAGAGGAATCCTGAGGTTACCTAACTTCTCGAACTGGGTTTGCGGAATGTACTTATCCCTTTAATCGCCGTGTGTAAGTGATATGTGTACGCAGAGTCTTCCTATTAGCCAATCATCAATTGGAACGTTAACTTTAATTTTGGTGTAACTAAAGCTTACTTGTGAATCCGGCACATTAATTGCGAACTTTACTTATTATTAAACGAGGTTACTGCTAACGTACGTGAATATATCCGACAGTATCTCTATTTCTGTCACATTCACCTATTGTTGTTTTCTAATTGTCTGTCTTTCTCTTAAGACTAATTGTTGTGTTTGATCTAGCGTATTAGGCTTAAAGTAAAACCTGTTGATCTCCTGTTGGTTGGTTTTATTTCTTTCTTTTACTCAGCAGGTGGCGCCTTGTTAGACAGTAGCTTAATTTCATTTTCTTTACGAACCTAGTGCGCTACATTGATCTGTATGTTCTTTTGTTGTTTCTTTTTTTAGGTTGTTCCTCTAGAGCTGTCGTTAGTTGTAAACCTCAATCGTTACAAAAGCTTTTGTCGTCTAAAATTTTAAGATGGTCAATCCTATCAAAACGCAATTCTTACACAGGTCCAACTTCTGATCTTGTTTTAGAAGTTTTTAGTGTAGTTGGGATCGTGGAGAATTGCTTCATGATGAAGCACGTCCTTTTTGTTGGGGTGTCTTGTTATCCCTTCTGATGTTGCCGATGCAGAAGATCTCCATGATTGCTTTGGCAGCCACAATTCTAGAGCATCAGATTTATATTCTAGCCAGCTATTTATTCACGCAAGATCTATTGCATGTGTAAATAATCTTAGTGTCCACTTTTTGGATCTGAAACGTTCGATAAAGGTTAACCAAAAAAGTATATTCTTTTGAAACCTTGTTCCATATTCTGTACGTATGTGTGCTGACAATTACGCATGCAGTTGGAGCTCATAACAACAGATTTCTTGTCAAGCCATTTTGTAAGAATGACCTCACCATCTCCGCTGATCAATTTTTCTAAAATACCCTGAATATCTTTTAAAAGCACAATTTGTTTGTCAATTGACAAACAGGTTTTAATGAACAGTGATAAGCATCCTGCTCTGATTTGATTATAAAGAGGTTATCGAAATAAATTGCACATTTTAAACTGATTTCCTACGTTATCATTTAGTTTTTTAGTTCACATCGACAAAATGTAATGCTGACGCACATTGTAAATATATTTTGTGGCATTGTAATGCACGCATAAGCAATCGAGGTTCCCAACAATTCTTGATATGCGGTTAGTCAGTATTTCCATCTACAACTATCTTTATAACCACCAATTGTTTGTTATTTCAGAACCTAGGTTCAAACCTAACATTTTCTTGAACCGTCATATAGCCATCCTTTGAAAAAAGTTTTCAGGAAAATATTTAAAAAAACAGTGTAAAGAACTCTCCAAAGTACGGAAATCCTCAGACGTTTTTAGGTTCCATAAGTCATAAAGGTAACATTTTTTCGCCAATTTATATCAATTTATAGTTCGATTTCTATGGTCCGACAGATCTCGTACTGGGTCCAGGTTCATTTTTCTCGGGCATTTCTGACCCTCCTGCTCTTCGTGACCTTTATTTTTGTCTGCCTTACTGGAGTTTCGATCCCACCCATCATATTTATGCTCCATTTTTTCATTTGAGGAAGTACCCACATGGGAAAACCGATCTTCAATTAATTGCAATAATTATTCTTAAAAGTTACGGGTCTTCTTCTAAGCACTTTAATCTTTTTACAAATCTGCAAAGCATTTCAGAAATGTCCATAAACACAATCATAATTCATTTTTACCTTTATTCAATGCAACACTGGTTTTTTCCTTTCCTTCACACTGTACACGAAAAACAAAAAAAAAAATCACGAGGGGCATTAACGACGTTTCGACAACATGAACAAAATTTATTAGGTTATAAAACCAATAAATTCATTGATAAACAAATTTTTGAACAGAAACCTGCAATATTTCATTGATTTCTGCCAACAGCTACAACTTTTAATGATTTTAAAAAACTCTTTTATTGACAGATGGTAGCAATATTAGTTTAGATGAAAAAAAAATATGCCCAATTGTGTAGGATGTGAACACAACCGGTAAAACCTTGAAAATATATGAAAAAAAATGAAATTGTACGCTATGAACGAAAGGGTTAATGAAGCTTACGTAAAAGGTACAGCGAAATTTATTTGAAAAGCCGTTTTTTTCAATGCTTTTCGACATGTTAAACTCAAATATTACATTGAGAAATTTCTTATAGATACCTCATCGAAATCTAAGTTTTCGAATTTTTTTCTAGGTTTACTCTATCATTGATGCCCAATCGATTTTGTAATTTAAGTATTGTGGGTCAAAATATAAGAGGTTTTGGGTCAAATTTTTGGGTCAAAATAGCAAAATCACGTTAATCACTATTAAAGATCTGAAAACGTGTATGACTCTTTTTTGAAGAAAAGAAGTTATTGATTATAAAGTGTATGGAGAAACATCAGAGTTATGAGCAATTGAGTTATTGTAGCAAAAAGTTCCAAAAACTCATATCTCTATTTGTGTGTCTGTTTTTAGTATTAGTATTAGTATTAGTATTTATTACCATTAAAGGTACTGCTTTGTAGTCAAAAAATCTATTACCATTAGTCTATATCATAATAGTCCTTGGAATTTGTTGTAAAGGTTTTAATTACTATTTATTTTGTTTAACTATGATGGTTTAATACCTGGTTTAAATTTTGCCCTGTATGTGGAAGTTTGGTGGATTTTAAGCCTTTGGGTGTGTTATCTCTATGTGTTTGTAATTAATTGTTGTGCGTTTGTAACGTTGTAATTGTTTGATAGTGTTAGTTGTGGATGAAGTTTCCCTAAGTCCTGATCTGCTATTGCGTTGTATATTCAACTGTTTTACAGAAAATTGATGATAGAAAAAATACCTCAAAGATAATGAATAGTTTGAACTAATAACGTAGGAAATTCATTGCAATTTTTAGCGTGTAGTCCTACATTTGTACCAAGCTATCAATTTTTGAAAAATATAATACATAATTTTTAAACTAAGAGGAGTTACTCATTGTTTGCTATTGTCTTCTTATGGACCAATTTGGAACATTTTGAACTTTTTATACACATCCAAATTATCATCAAACTCTAAAGTGCAGCTTTGTTAGCAAAAAATGGTGAATTGCTTTTATTTATTTATAACTGTAATTTTTTTTGTTTATATAATAACACTGTTATTTTTGGAAACCACATTGTATGCAAATAATACAGCGATGCATTTTGCATGCCTTGTTCTTACATTTTATTTTTGATCAAATTTTTCTATTGAAACCGTAACTTTAGGAAGTTCATTATTTAAAAATCTAAATGTACTGCTTCGATCTTCAACATAAGCTGTATAATTCTTGTCTGATATGTTATGTAATTTAAAAATCAATTTTTTTAAAAAATTTTTTTTTTACTAAATAACAAAAATCAACGGCTGTAGAGGAAACAACCTAAAAATAAAAAGAAAACCACCCAAAAGGAAATTTTGTTTATAACTTCGTGGAGGATACAGTATTTATAGTAATTAGAGCAGCAGCGTCCGGCTTCGTCGGTGAGTGGGGGTCCTTAAAGAACCGTAAAGAAATAAACTGCTGCCCAACAAGGCGCCACCTGCTGGGTAAAAGAAAGAAATAAAATCGACCAACAGGAGATCAACAAGTTTTACTAAAGTCTAATACGCTAAATCAAACACAAATCAGAGAGACAGACAGACAATTCAATACAGCAAACAAATTTTAAGGTATTAGGAGAATGTGACAGAAATAGAGAGACTGTCGCATATAGTTACGTGCGTTAGCAGCAACAATAAATAAGGCTCGCAATTAATGTGTTGAATTTCAGGTAAGCTTTTTAGTTACACCCAAATTAAAGTTAGCGTTCCAATTGAGGATTGGTTACTAAGAAAGCTCTGCGTACACACGTCACTTACACACGGCGACTTAAAACTAACTTAAGCTCGGATTAAAAAGGTAAGTACCTCCCGCCAACCCAAAAGGCCTTTTGTTTTAGCTTCAACCGCTCTAAGTAAAGCGCCCGAGCTCGTATTGAGCTGGTTAAAAAAAACCAAACGTCGGTTGTGGAGCATACCCCGAATTTTATAAGGAAAGGTTCTTAATTAGCCATTCCAGCACCCCCAGGAGTTATCCAGGTGTAATACACGATGAGAACATAAAGTCAACGCAACGCGCTAAAAACATACGTCGTAATTAGATCTAACGCAACCACGAAAGAAAAGAAAGCAAAGTGTACTCACTTAAACTTTAACACCAATTCGACTTGGGAATCTTGAATCACACATTAGTAATTTATGTGTAATATTTTAACTTCAAGAGGCACGCCAAAACACCCGTGTGGAAAGAAAGAAATTGTCCACTGTTCGTCTCAGAAACTTTTGCCGAATTTTAATTCCACCAATAGAAAATTAGCAAGATGCGCGCCAAATACGACTTTCGTCTAACATGTTACTCGCGACACACGTTTTAAGAAGGCTCTCGACATACGTCCTACCTTTGAAAATAAAATCGTAACACTTTGATACTATCTCACATGCGATGGTATAAAGTATAAAAAGATAACTTCAGTTGTAAGCATCATGTTACATCCAACCATAATCAATGATCCAATCTCAATATTTGTTGTTGATGCCACGAATCGATCACACTAACTTCTAACCGAACTCAATTACTTTGGGAAATCGATCTTTCTGAAACCTTATACATTACTGAATAGTCCTTTTTGTAAAGGAACTGACGAAAACGAACATTAGACTGCATATTTTCAAGTAAATTTTATCAAAGGTAGTATGTAATGCCGAATTTATTTAAAGGAGTCCAGCTTTTACAATTTAAATCCATAAAGTTCATATTTTCTACTAAAGAATTCAATTTCTCTTTCCTGTCTCTATTTAATACGTAAAGTTTATTATTACAATTAAAATCGGAGAAAAAATTAACTACCTTTTGAATTATCTAGACGATAGCTGGTTTTAATCACTAGGAAATAGGAATTCTAATATCATTAAAGTTTAACAACCTTATGTAAGATCCATATACACAAAAAATGTTAATAGGTATTGGCAGCATTTTCACTACAAATAACTGTTAAGTTGATTATTTAAAAAGTTTAAGAGTAAAATGCAAAACTAAATGAACATTTTCTTGTGTATTAACAAAAATAACTAGATTTTTAGATGTTTTACAGTAGATGCTGTAATTTAAATTTATTCTTTTATTGCTTAGCAGTACTTAAATAAATTTAACTTTCCGAATCTGAGACCCTTTTAGACTGAGGCTTAGTTATAGTTAAAAAATGTTTTGTATGCATCTTAGAGAAAAAGTGATTATGGCCAATTTTGTAGAGAGAAGAACAAAAACATGTTTCTAATTACAGGGCATCGAAAATACGATAATATCGAATATACAGGGTGGCCCATTAGTGCCGAATCGGAATCTCACGTCTAAACTAATAAAGATAGAAATTGGGAAATGTATGTTTAAAGGTATTCCGCAGTGCTCTTTGTAACAAACATACTTTGAACGTAGTATCACTTCCGCTTATGACTATTAAGTCATTTATTTTAAATGAAACACCCTATATCTAACTTAGTAGTCAAAAAGAGCATAAAATAAGCGATATTTAAATTTTTTTTAAAAAACAATTGAAAATCACAAAATCATCATGATTTGATAAATGCCATTATTAGTTCATATTATGGTTAAATTAGTTGTAAAGTTTCAAACTTTAGCTGTTACACCACGTAAGATATCTAACTTCAAAAAAGATTGATTTTAGCAATAAACAATCGAATAACACTTAAACCGTTGGTTCAATCAGCTCACAACTCTACATAATTTTAATGATTAAGAAGCGAGAAATCCATTTACAGTGTGTTCAAAGTGAAGTTGGTTAATTGCTAACTTTGTTATTATTGGAGATACGAAGTTGGTTAAATTAGGAAATATGAAGCAATTTTTCTCACAATTGCACTGATAAAATCAAGAAAAACATTAGGTTATCAAGATACTTAACAAATTCACATTTTTTTGTATATTTTTACATATTTTGAAAGAAAATACAATTTTAAGTCGAAAATTTTAATACCTAACTACGATTAAATTGAAATTAAATCAAGTACAATCCCTTAAAGTGTTTAAGTTTATTACGGAGTTCTTATAAAAGATATGTGGCTGATACTTTAAATAAAAGAAGTAGGTGTGTCTGTTATAATTTGTCTAATTTCTATCCAAAATTTAGTACATTTTATATGTAATTATTAGTAAATATTTTTTTAACAATGGTATTTGAAATTTAGAAAAATGTGATATATTAGAAAGCTACATAATTTGTAGAACAAATTCTCAGCGCGCACTTCGACATTATGCAAAATTGTTTCCTGAAAGAAATTTTCCTAATAGGAGGTATTTTTTAATGTTCTATTAAAAGTTTCTGATCAAATGAATTAGTTTTTGGAAAAGTTGTCAATAAAGAACAATTTATTATTGACGAGGAAACTGAAACAAATGTTATCCTGTTTTTTTTTTTATAAAATATTTGGAACTATGCATCCTTTGAAAGTCATTATTGGAGTCGCTATCAGAAAAATTTAAATGTTTTGAGAATCCTTTGTTGCAAAATATCTAACAACGAAGTAATCGAAGAAATTGGCATTATTGAGTGGCATAATCCCATAATCCCCAAATGCGATTCAGTATCAATGTTTGGTGTGGCATAATTAAATCAAAAGTCGTGAGGCCTGTATTTTATAATGGAATACTTACATCTCAGAGTTACGTAGAATTATTGACGAATATATTTAGGAGTTTTTGGACAACGTAAACTTGGCTTATCGGCAGCAAATTATTTTTCACTAAGATGGAGCTCCCCTACATAATTCTCAAAATGTTACTGACCTTATAAGGGAACTCTTCTAAAACCGTTGGATTGCTACACGTTGGACTATCTTATTGCCACCTCGGTCCCCCGATATTACCCCTCTGGATTTTTATTTTTGGAGTTTTCTGAAAGGCGAAGCAGTCTTATCAAAACGTAAAGGAACTGCAACACGCCATTACTAACGTCATAAATAACATTTAGAGGCAAACATGCTAAATGCCACAAGGAGGTGCAAAATCATGTTTGGAGCAAGAAGGAGATGTATTTGAACATTTGCTATAAAATAAATAGTATTTTTTTTCAATTTGTATTACACCAAAGATTGAACAGTAGACGTTTACTAGTTTTAATAACTAATTCTAAACTTAATAACAGTTCTAATTTTTTATTTTTAAATTTGCTTAATCTTTAGAAATTATGGTAATAAAGAAAAATTTGGTTTTTTGTATACACATAACTTTCAATAGTTTACTGCTTGTAGTTTCTGTATTATTCATTTTAGAGAAGTTATGTTGAAATTTCAAAATATGTAAAAATATACGGGGTGTTTCACTGAAAAAAATGTTAATTTGTTGAGTATCTTGTTAACCTGATGTGCAATTGTGTTTCTGATTTGATAAGTGCAATTGTGAGAAAAATTGTTTCATATTTGCTAATTTAATCAACTTCGCATCTCCAATAATAACAAAGTTGTTCAAAGTATTTTTGTTACAAAGATCACTGCGGAAAACGTTTAAATACAAATTTTCAGAATTCTATCTTTATTAGTTTAGACGTGAAATCCGATCCCGTACTAATGGGCCACCTTGTACATATTTTTACAAGAAAAATGTATGCATATTTATTGAATATTTACTGATTTACAACTTAGGCTACTTCGAATGACTTGGGCCTAGTATCGAAAATTTTTGTTTGAGATTTGAAAGGTTAACAAGTATGTGAAAGAGACTGGTATCCATAATCTCATTTTCTTTATTGTCTTTCCAATCAGCAGTACATGTCATTGTCTCAGCCAGAAAGCAGAAAGGGTTGAAAAGTTCAGGTGTATTGAAATACACCTTGCATAAATTATAGGAAGTCTCTGATAAGGGTTTATTTCAAAACCTAACCGCTCTTGTACTACGCGATATGTGCGGTAGGAGAGGAATCTGGCAGTGTCTTATGTTAGTGGAAGTCGTACAAGATTCATTTTAATGTTTGCAGCACTCTTTCTTAATTGTTGATAACGAAGGTTATCCAAATTTTGTGTGTCCGTATCACCTCCAAACCAACAGACCACTTACATCCCTTTATTGTACTTGCCCAAAAATTACTGACGTGGTGTCACATCCAGTAACAGCATGCAGGAAAAAACAATCCCAAGTGGATTTTTCAATAAATTAAATTTAAAGGAGAAGAGTTAAATACCAACAGACTCACCTTTTGTACGCCCACGTCTCTTATTAAATTTACAAGCGCGAAGAAAATTCATTCGAAATTAGTAAATTTATCGTTATGTTGTAACAATAAATTTAAATCGTTCTGACGCATTTTGTCTTCTTTTTTAAAAAATCAGGAAAATTTAGCTATAATGTTTAAAGAAACGTGATTTTTAATTGGAAGAAGGAGAAAACTATTTCGATTAAAGTGATATTCTATATATTCATATAGTCATATTAATTTGGAATATGATAAAGGTCAATGACTTGTGGTTCATGAGTGTGAAACGTGTATCTCTCATTCTCCCAAATTATCGTATTTTCGATAATCCGTAATAGAAAAACTGTATAGAGTAAAAGCAATATATCAAATTGATAATAATCATTTTTTCTCTCAGATCCACAGAAAAGGGAGTATAGATAAACAGAGAGGGGAAATTTCAACATTTTTTCGCTATAACTCTCGGGTTTCGGATTCTACCAACACTGATCCCGACAACATATTTACAAACAACAGTTTTCTCAGAACTCTCCATTGCCCCGATACTAATAAACATGTAAGAACGTATAGAAAGTGTGGAATTTTTGATAAAACAATGAAAAAAGCAAATTAAGTAAGCATATGATGTTTCGAAGTTTAGCAACACTAGATTAAGAGGTTTACAGCATAGGCGTTCAACGAAGACCTGTGCGTCACACAGCGTATATTCTTTTCCTAGGAACGCAATTTTTGAGTTAGAGAAAATAAAATTATATATTCTGATTCGTTTTGATATGCTCTATCAATTTTATTTCAATACTTTTTTCGATCCTATGCATAGGAATGGTCGAAAATTTATTTTAAACGCACAAATGAACTTGAACGTAACCCAATTCAAGTTAATTTTCGTCAGTTTAAACACAACTTTCCTATATAAATTGCTTTCAAGTGTTCTAAGCAAACTAGGTTTTATCACAATTAGGAAGCAAAATATAGCTTGTACAAGAATGTGAGAGAAAAATCCAACATGGGGCTGATTTTCCCGGCTGATTTGGCGGCATGTTCCAACTCGGTTTTTTGGGACTTTTGCAGATTTAGTTCTAGGCTAGAATATCCAAGAAACATTTCCACAAATTTTAGTTAAACTACTTTTCCATATTTCAACTACATTTTGCCTAATATTCCTGTACTACTAATACTTGAAAATTTTTAATTTTTAATTGAAGTTTAAATTGAATAATATCATAATAAATATGTCTTCTTTTAATTGATCATTAATAAAAGATAAAAAAAACTAATTCTAGATAATGTACGTTTAAGTTATTGTTAGAAAAAATTACATGTAGATAACGTTTTACTGCATGCAAACTAAGACATTAAACAATCTAAAATTACACAATAAAACGAAATGTGCAAGTGGTAGTATTGCAATGTCAGTGCCCTTCCGGTGAGAAAGAATGTCGGTCGTATAAGAAACGCGTGGTAACCGATGAAGATAGTTCTGCTTCTTAAATTTCCTACGATATTTAGTGTTCCCTTTCTTTAATTATAAAAACTTTATTAGTTTTTCTATTAAGGACAATTGGTTGGTATAATTGATTGTATTTTGTTCATCCCATAATGTGAAAAAATAAAATAGTGTTATTTAAAAAAAACTTTATTAACATATTAGCGAAAGTATTTACTAGAATTATATAAATATTTAATTACGACATTTGCTTATTGTAATTTTTTATATGGTCGTAACATTGAACTTTTTTCTGCTCTATTTCCGAACCATAACACCAATTAAAATATTTTTGTCTGCTGTTCCTTTCTTCTTTTGATGTCGTCTCTGCTTTACTTGCTCTGTTTTAATAGAACTATAGATGAAATATTGTGATGTAAATTGATAATTTTATAGCTCATTGCAGGCAGTCGTTCTAAATTTTATTTTGTATATATGGGCAACAGTTGGTGGTATGTGTTGCTTACAATACTAACAGTTCATTCTCACCTTATTTTTAGGACAATTCGTATGGGCATTTAGAAATAGTTTCTGTAGTTCTTGTTATTGTGTTTCTTTCTTCCAAACAGACGCTGTTTATTACTTTACATACACAATTAATTGCACACGTCAGATGATTTTAACTTTTCAGCATAAGTCATTTTCTTTATTTATTTATTTTAGCCCAAAGGAACATTTTTTCATTATTTTTTGAGAATACTGATAGGGATTGTAGTAGTTGACCACTAATTTGGAGCACCGTGTTATCATTGAAACCCCTGTGAGTAATAAAGGACTGAGGGCGAAAAAACATTAACATTGAAAAAACTTGCATAACTTTTAAACTGCTAAATAAATTTTCAAAAAATTTAGTTTTGGATAGGTTATTTATTATATAAAAATTAAGAAAAAACAAAAAATCAATCAGACTTATCGTCATAAAAAATTTTGAGCTTGTCGGGAATGGTCTCCATCATGGCTTTTATGGTGGTGCTCGACACTTTCTTGGTTGCTACGGTCCACATTTTTCTAAAACTTTCAATCGATTTTGTAGTCTTTTTTGTCTGCTTCAAGCTTCTTTTCACCAAAGCCCAGTACCGCTTTGGTGGGTTAGCCTCCCTGGGTACAAAATCGACATGATTCTCTTCGTACCATTTTTTTTGTCTGCTTACTGTAATGGCACGAAGCTAAATTCGGCCAATAAATGTAGATACCTTATGTTTACTCAGAAAAGGCCGCAATCTTTTTTGGAGACACTCCTTCGTGTAAATATCGGAGTTAATTGTTCCATTTGTTATGAAAGATTAGCTTCTTTCACCGCAGCCACATATCGCCTGCCAAACGAGATATTTTTTTTTAAACTTGGACTTTATTTTAGTTCTAAACTTCTTAGGAACATTGCTTTGTCCACAGGAAACATAAAACTCCTTACCAGGTAGTTGAGAAAACTCGGCGAGGACGTAAGTCTCATCGTCCATCACGCAACATTGACGTTTTTGGAAAAAAATTTGTTCTCAACTTTCTGGCTCGTTTCTTGGCTTCAATGTTTTTCTCCGCATTACGATCTGGAGTTGTTTGAACTTTGTAGGACTTAAATCCACTCTTTTTTTTTATTTTTCGAATTGTTTTTTCCGACAAGTCGACTTTTGCAGCTAATTTCCGGTTCGATATCAGCGGATTCTTAACCATCGCAGATATTGCCTTTTGCACCTTTTTGGTGAATGAAAACCCTCTAGTCGTCCACTTCCTGGTTTCCGTGTTATGGTAAAGTCTTCCTTGTACCGCTTGATGACTTTTGCTGCCACTTGCCTGAAAACTTTTGCCTCCTTTGCAATGCGAACGACTGACCATTGTGGATTCTCAACAAATTTTTAATGATTAATCTATGTACTTCCACTACTTTTGCCATTGTGAACACAATTTGACTCAGATAAAAATAAAAATTTGACGACATATTCTGACAACTATTTCAAAGCCTACTATATCAAAATTTTGTAAAAAAATTATATGGTATAAAAAGTTATGCAAGTTTTTCAATGTTAATGTTTTTCGCTCTCAGTTCTTATGAATGATCGGTATTTCTGAGAACATGGTCCCCTCAGATAACCACGAATTAATGTTTTTTTACGCTTTTTTTCTAAATTATGTTTAACAGTTTAATTTTTCAATATTTTTTAAAACCATGAAATCTTAAAAGAACGAACTCTGCATCAAGAAAGAGCAAAATTCGGCAAACACACGACGGAAATTGTCGATTTTTTTTTCGCTTTGCGTTATTATGAAAGTATATGCACGTTTATTACTTAATTGATACTTCGATTGCATGTAAAAATCGAATCAGAAAGAAGGAGTAAGAAAACAGGACTTTGTCAAATTTGATGTTTCGAAGTCAATTTACAAATTTTAGAAAAAATTTGCAGAAATTCATCTTTTTTTTTCATGATTTAACAAAAAAACGTACGCGTTGGCCAAAAACATATATTTGCAATATTAAGAAATATTTTCGAAAATTTGAGGAAATATTTTAACATATTCCTACTCTTTTTTAGATCATTTATTTTTTTACATGAAGTTAACATTGTCGAGCTTGCAAACGATCTATACGGCGAAGTTGGAAGATTCTTTTTTTTCAACATGTGCAGGTCTGATTTATTTATTCTTTACTTCCTTACTATAGATAATCAACCAACAAATGACACTTACTAAGAAGATGGTAATTTCTTTTTAAAAGCAACAAGTGGTAGATAATTTTTTTGTTAAACCCTTAGGGACATTATTTTTAAAATCAAAATTACTCTTTAAGTAACAAAAGTTGCCAAAAGCCTTGGGAATATTATTTTTAAAAGTCAAAGCTATTGTTAAATTGTAAAAAAAATGTAGTGTTTTTAAAGTACACAACTTTTCTTGTGATAGTAATAATTGCCAATATTGCAATCGTATTATCATTATCGTATAACAGATTTTATTTTGTTGATATTTTAATATTTAGTTTTTGTCAGAACAGTCAGGGATGATTAGCCATTTAAATTTTGGTAAAATTCGATTGTGATTTTACATGTTGTTCTCTGTGGCTGGGAAGAAACAATATGGTGTGTAATGACGCATATACCAGTACTGAATTGACTTTTTTCAAAGTAATTCCTCCTTCCTATAGGCAATATATTTGTATAAGTTAGGTAGTAAATATTATACAATACGTACAAAAATTCGTAGATAATTAACCCCTTAATTGCTTATTTTTTTTGATAAATTGTGATTTTGCTTAGTTTCAAAAAAGGAAAAATTTTAATTCCTTAAATTTTCTAAATTGTTTACATACTTTGTTGATATAGGAAATGGTTTGTTTAGACTAACAACTAAGTACAAAAATGCTTTGTTTTGCCGAAGAAATTCAATTTCTATTGGAGGATGGTTAAAAAAACTTCTGTTTTAGTGTTTTTTATCCATTCTCCAATAGTAGGGCCCGTTGATATTTTTTCGGGAAAACAAATCCTTGATACATAAAAATAGAGAGGAATCTACCATCTGACCGAACATGAGTACAAACATTTTAAAAATGTAGAATATCGTTTTCCGTTTGCATTTTTGTATCGGCGTATAATCTTTGTTGTACCATTTTATTCAACGATGAAATTTCGTTCATAGTATTTAATAGTATATGGTACAGCAAGTTTTGAAAGGGCAAGATTTCATACAAGTTTGCATATTGAGTCAAGAGCCGAAGGCGAGTACCTTAAGCAAAGGAGTGTGAAATCTACTTTTTAAAATGTGCGTATACCAAATTTTTCCGACTGCTATAAAAATTAGATTTTAAATTAAATAGGTACTTATTTTATGCATTCTGATAAGTGTGTGAAATATTAGTGGTAACTATGATTGCAACAAAACAAATTGTGCGTAAAAATTGCCGCGAACCTATATTTTATAGTAGTATTCGGAAAAAAACAGTTCTTATAGACACACATCCATGTTCACTACCGTTCGCCAGGCTATTACATCTTTAGGATAACGTTTTCTTTACAACCAATGCATCCTATGTTATGCGTTTCTAACAGCTTTAGATGAAATCACTATAAAAATGTAATGCGGATTGAATTATCTACTACTAAGGTACGGTTACGAGTGAGATTAATCGAAAGAGGTAACTTTGGTGAACACTCTGATTAACTATATTATTCTGTCGAAGAATATGCTGAGGTGCTATGATTCAAACAACGGATAACCAATGTAAAACAGGTATTGTAATAGTGTCAGGTACATTTTAAATAATTTCATCGAGGATGTTAAATATATATTCATTAAAAAAATAATAGTGGTGACCGGTTAATCGAACAAAGATGCTGTGGCTAGAAACTATTATAATTATTACTAATATCGTCTTCCCTCTTATTCTAATAGAATAATAAACAGAAAAAACATGCACAAAATTTATCACGGAATCAATTATTTTGGTATGTTTAAGTAATACGCAGAGAGATAAGACGTGATTCGTTCTATCTGACGTTTGAGATGGTTGAAATATCTGATGAGCGTATCGGTTCGAGCAATATAATTAAGTAATGAAAAAGCTTCACACTAAAAATAAACGGAAATTAACCCTTGTAGTTAGAGATATAGTGGTAGTTTGTCAAAAGAAGAAAGCAGGAATCGTCTTGACAGGATAATCGCAAGTACTAATTTTGTTGACAATAATGTTTTTGTGCAACCAAAAGTTATTTGGATAGCTCGGATTACTTGTTGTTGGTGCTAAACAAAAGGAACTAACGTTGCAGGTTATATACAGTTACATTCAAGCTCTTTTGAAGGAAAATTACAACGAATTGAAAAAAATTATGACAGCACGAAGTGTAGGAAAAGGTCAAAGTATATACCTGCATTAAGTCGTCCAGTCACCAAGAAGAGGAAATTATGCATAATTCGTTAATCACTGGTATAGATTCATTTATTAACTTTTCTACAAAGGAAGATTTCACAACAATAACAATAAAATGAAGTGGCGAAAGTTACAACTATTAGAAATTTATTTGATGCAGTTTTCATGGGCAATCACACGCTAGTCTGGTCGAAATAGAAAAGACAGAAGAGTTAAACCTGACTTTTTGATAAACAATTACCTCAAAGTCGAATTACCAATCATTACTCAAATAGTGTCTAACGTGACGATTAGTTACCCATAAAATCCAAAATTGTAATTAGACGAAAATTTAACGTAACAACTATTTAGTCCAACCGAACTGCAATCTTTAGAAGTAGATCTACATTTTAAGCTGATGATCTACGTAATACTGAAATTAACGTTCCCCAAGAGCGAGGGCAAAAGGTATTGGTGGCTGTGGAAAATATACCTCAATCCAAATATTGAAGTCATATGCACGACTACAACATTTTGAAGCATAGTCTGAAGTTTTTTATGTGTTAGACTCAATCAGTAGTACTCGTACCTTACCCAAAGCAAGAACATGGTGCAAAAAAATTACGTGCAGTCATTAGAAGGAAAATGTCGTGACAATTACGGCAAGGAGTTAAACTATTGCACGATGGTGTAAGACCGCACACGTCAAATCTAACGAAGGATTGGTTCACGTAGCGGAATTGGAAGGTCATGTTTTAATGCAATTGCATTTTCGTACGTGTACGTTACACGAATCGCCACTAGATGTCGCAACACGTATTGGCATGCAAGATCCACCATATAGTACCGATTTGTTTCCCTCCGATTTTTATTTAATCGGACTCTGAAGAAATATATGGCGGGGAAACGCTTTATGAATCATCAGAAATTGAAAGACACTGTGGGCGACTTTAATTGAACCTTTAGTTTAGCATTTTGTCCGGAATTAAAGTTTTATAGTTTCTTCCAATCAATCAATTGTGCCGGTTTCATTTTAGGTTTAATTCAAATCTTTTTGTCTTTACATACCTCTTCCATTTGCTTTGTAGTATAGCTTCATGCCTATTCATTTGGTTGTTGGTATAATTTAGTTATACGAATATAATCCTCCATTGTTTGCTGTACCGTGTCTAAATTTTTGCCTAACAACTTGATTTTCTTCTAGCATACGTTAGATGACATGTAGTGCTTTTTTCTGAATCCAAATAACCGATCCGATTAAACGAAAATTGTAATAAGTCTCGATCGGTTGTTCAGTTCGTGTTTTACAGTACTTTGATCATCGGCGTGTTTGGACCCCTTGTCGCGAAAATGTGTGATAAAAAACGGAGCAAAGAGTAGTGGTCAAATTTTTGGTCAAACGTGGTGTAAGTTCCGCGGAAATTATGAAACAGTTAACCGACGTGTACAAGGATGATTGCCTGAAAAAAAACAGCTGTCTACGAGTGGGCTAAGCGGTTCAGGGAAGGCAGTGAGTCGGTGGAGGACGATCCACGTGAGGGAGCTCCCTCGACCTCTCGAACGGCACAAAACGTCGATCGCCTGCGCGTGCGTGTGCTCGGAGACCGTCGGGTAAGCCTCAGAATGTTGGAAGACGAGTTGGGTATCAACAAGGAAACCATTCGACAGATGCTACACGAAGATTTAGGGATGCTGCATCACGACAACGCTCCAGCCCACTCCTCATTCGCAGTTCGCGATTTTTTGACTAAAAACGGCATTCCAACGCTTCCGCACCCCCCCTACAGCCCGGACCTGGCCCCCTGCGACTTTCATCTCTTTCCACAATTGAAGTCCTACCTCAAGGGCAACCGATACGACGGCGTAGAGGAGGTGCAAAGTGTCACGACACGGGTGCTGAGGGACCTATCTTCAGGGGCTTCAGGGGGTGCTTCCAATCGTGGATCCAACGATGGCGCCGGTGCATCGAGCTAGAGGGAGACTACTGCGAAGGATTATAACTTAATTTTAAGAATTTATGTATATTCCGGACTGTCCGGGCACTTTTCCGGGAATATAATTGACAGACCTCGTATGTGTGTAGATTGAATCAATAATTCAAAGCTTATTGTGGCAAACTTCTAATTGTATAATTTCGTACAATTGCGTACTTCTTTTATTAATGCAAATATTTATATACCCTACGCTTTACTAGCTTTCAATATTACGGTTTACTGTGACAATACGAAAGTAATGTTATACATTATTATTAATTTAGTAAACATACCTTTTAGAACTTTTTAACACATTTAGCCGATTGAAAAGTAAGAGGTATAACAATTATTATGAAGCATTTTAAAAAAAATCATAACTCGAAAATTTCTTAATTGAACTATCGTTAGATGTACAATATTTCTTCTTCATACAAACTTTAAAATATCCCGAAGGAGATCGATGAAAGCTAGAATCATCCAATTATTAAAATTGATGTTAAAATATTTATTTTAATACTCTAAACGTACAATTACAAGCAGTGTTTACTCTACAAAAAAACCTAAACTAAAAACTTTCAAGGCTTAATAACTTATTTTTCTTAGCAACAAAGTATGTACTTGAGATAATAACAGATGAGCTAGTTAATAAGTTTAAAGTATCACGAACAGTATTATATTTTTTTAATAAAAACATTTAACTGAAGGGTTAGCAATAAAACTATTAGTTTTCGATAATCCAACTTTCTGTGCTTATGAATTATTATTAATTAAATATTAAGAAAGAACACATATTTTAATGCATATGCATATAAACTTGCGGAAGTAATTATTTTGATGCAAAATGTATGCAAATCAAAATGAATAACAGAACTTCACACCATTATTGTTGATTGCGCAAACGATTAGATTTTTTTAGAATAAGATCTCGACCTTAAATGACCTTCACTTATCGAGTTTGTTAGTAAAATTAATATTTTATACTGCATTGTTGTTGTCGGCGCATGTAGTGGCTGAATATTTTTAATTACAAATTCAGTTTCAACAAGCTCGGCTAAATTAAATCATAAGTTACAAGTGATCGTAGGTATGCCGGATCCTTGGATACCATTGTATTTATCCTAGGATTAAATTTAATAGTGCTTGGTGAACAAGAGCGTTGATTAATCTATACGTAGTTTTTTGAAAATGGTAGTATTATAGACGATTAAAGATACAAACAATATTGTCTACCTTTTCCATGGCTAAACCAGGGACTAATTGCCAAACCAGGGTCTGATAATGGGCGATTCGTGTCAGTTTTTCGGATTCCTTCCATCCGGTTTGATTCAGGCCATAGATCTAGTCTATAGGCCCCATTCTATTCGTTCCTTTACTATTAGTTTAAATTTAATTAAACGGCAGTACGTTTTGTAATTTGTTCTGTCTTATTATTATTATTATTATTATTAAAAACATTTGATCACAATTGGGAATTTGTCGTAACTTTTACTTTTTTTAAACTACTTTTCTAAGTAAACATGCAAAAGCCGCCATGTTCACGTTTTAAAAATATGAGGTTAACACTGATGAATATTGTACTTTATGGCAAAAATAATAAGTTGCCAGGCAGTTTTGGAGCAAAATCCGTTCATAAGTATTTTTATCTAGGTATAGAAAATATGGATCGAGTGCAAAAACCGCTTTACGAAAAAAAAAATTGTATTTAAAACCCGCCATGTCTATGACGGGTTTTGCATTTACTCCTCATTTTTAAAAACAAAAGAACTGTACTCTTGACAATGTTTGCAAATTCGTCGTAAAAACATCGTGTACATGAATTAATCGGAATGATTTTTAACTTCTTAGCTTTAGACCCAGCAGATCAAATTAAACTCGAAACTTTTTACATTTACACCTACGTGCACTCAAACTGTGGACACACTGTATATTCACGTGTGTGGTTTATCTAGTGTGACTTATTTATATCTCTCTATATATTATTAAATTAAATCGACTTATCCTATATAACATATTTCTCTAGCTGCTAAAATCTATTATAGGGTTATTGTCAAGACATCCAATGAAGACTAATAATTGATTATTAAAAGCCGCCAACACCATTTGCAGCCAACCTGCACTATAGGCTGACATTTGGAATTTAGGTGTAGCGAACCTTATGAAAGTGACCTTTATCCAGAACCCTAACCGTACTGAGGATGTTCAATTTCATTTTAATATGGATTAGCTGTTTTGATTACTCTGTACGATGCCAAAATTATTTTAAAATGTATTTCTAAAAGACTTCCAACCCCCATGTTAAAAACATTTTAAAAATGTTAAATATCTTCCATATCGTTAATATCCCTGTATTGTGTATTCCTGGTTGCATTATATTAAGGTAGTTCTATTTAAAAACGACTACAATTCAGTAATTGAATTTGTTGGAACCTATAAAAGTAAGTTTTATGATCGCAATTGAACAAAAAAAAATAAATACTAGGAATGATTTTACGGTTTGTACGGTAACTGTTTTTATTTGACAAGAAAATTGGTAATATAATTTATTGCCGTATTTATTTTAACGTTTGAATTACTTTGAGTGCCGTAAAGATTATTTTTTAACATTTTATGAACGCAAGTCTTTGTATTAAGTGCATCTGAAAATAGGAAAAAGATATTCTAACGCCAGAAATATAATTTAATAGTGAGATTTTGTTTATAAAAACACTCGTGTCATAAATGTTATGGTACACTTGCAAATTTTACCAATTTCATCTGATAATAAGTGGTAAGTCGTAATTGCAATTAAAAACGTAATCATCTTGGGTCGAATAAAATAAACAGGACACATTTTTGGTTATGTTTGTGTTAAATTGACCAACTACGGAATTTAAGATCAAAATATTTAGTTCTATTTTTGATTGTCTAATACGATACAATTTAGTTATAATTTATTTACAAACAGTATATAAATATTGGATTACACTTACGAGTTACTTACAATATTATAAACCAGTGGAAATCAACATATGACTACCAGAACAGTGACTTTTAAGTTATTGTTTATATTGACTGTACAATTAATACGAAAATCATAAATCAAAGGAATAAATAATAAGTACATTTGTACTCCCCTCTAATTCTTTGAAATTTGAGACCGGTCTCAATTTAGCTCGTACAAGATTTGACGAATGCAAATGACAAATCTCAGAATCTAGTTATTGTTTTTACTATTTTAATTTAATAATTTTATTTTCTGTAGTAACTGGATTTTGATTTTTAATGAAAATTTTGGTATTATGAATATAATGTTATGTACGCTCGCTGACAAAAATAAAGCCCATGGCTTGAGACGTCTTAAGTTTTGTGTTTGGATATTCTATGTATAGTACTCCACGTAGAAGTATACATTAATTACAAAAATGTGCAAGTATTATTATGCGGGTATAGTTTGAGTAATATGTAATAAATGTAATACGTCCGCAATAAAAATAAAACTATAATTTTGTCATTACCCAAAAACAAAATCTAGTTCTCTATTCCTTAATTCTAGTTAGTCATTTGATAGATTGTAACGAAACAGACATTAAAAATTATGATTACTCACTGGTTGGTTGTTTAATACTCGCTTTTTGTGTTCATTTTACTGATTTGATTGTAAGAATAACCCTTCAATATGAATCATTGGTATTTGAATGGCCTTCTGTAACGAATATTTTATACTATTTTCTCTATTTTGGTAGTTATTACATGTATTATTTGCTTTTAAAAATGTTGATAATTTTCCTCCAAGGAAATTTCAGTATAATATTTAATTTGGCAGCAATGATACATATTTCAGGGTTGCGAAAAATTTGGAATTTAAAAAGGTGGGAATTTTTTCTCGTTTACTAACAAAAAACAAGAATGAATTAGGATGAAGAAATTCAAACAACACCTCCAGAGTTGCGAGAATTAGCAGCAGATGCGATGGATAATTTATGGCGTGGTGCGCCACCAAAGATGTCACAGTTATTACAGAAAATGTGGCCATTGCTTTTTTAGAAATAAAGAGCAAACAATATAAAAGTTCAACTCTTTATTCGATGTTAAGATCTGTACTAAATATTCGTCAGAATGTTGACATAAGCAAGTACACAAAATTACAAGCTCTTTTAAAAAAGTGTTCCGCAGGATATGAGTCAAAAAAGTCTCAGATACTAGAATGCGACCACATTCAAAAATTTATTAACGAAGCACTTGATTTTGATTATCTTGTTATCAAAGTTGTTTTGTTAATGGGATACTCAGGATCATGCAGAAAGGATGGGCGTCAATCGACGATATAGAGTATAAAACAGATTCAATTTTTTAAACGCTTTTTTATATATTATCGATAAGGCTGTTGTACAGTTCAACCAATCGGTATTAATAAAATTGGTGAAATGCCCAGAATTATTGTAAAATTTGTTAATTTGCCAGACGCTAATAATTTCTCAGGGCACTGCTTTCGCAGATCATCTCCAACGCATTTGGCTAATAATGGTGGTGATTTAATAACCCTCAAACGCCACGGTGGCTGATAAAGCTTCACTGTCGCCGAGGGCTATGTGGACGCTCCAAAAAAGAAAAGAATTGAAGTGGTAGAAATTTCTCCGCTAACTCGGGGTCTTCGGTTACACCTGAGTCTTCACGTAGCTGGGCCTTCAATTACACCTGGACCTTTCCAGACTAAATAAACAAATTAATTTATCACAAGAAAATAGTTGCAAACAAAACACTTTTGGTATTTTAATAAAAGCAGATGAAAATTCCACCATTTTAATTAATGTTTATAACAATTGCACTATCAACAAAGAAAATTAACTGTGCCGTTATTCATTTTATTTGTACCTATGTTGTTTTCATAGAATCCTTATGTCGCATTTTACCTAACTCCAACTAATACCTTGCCGTTTACCTAAATGAATTTCTTCATTGCATTTAACTGCAGATTTTATTGCATCTAAATAATATCCTTATCCTTAATAAATAAAGACATGAAATGCAATAAATTTACAATTGTTTTGTATTTACCTTATTAGCTTCTGGATTTTAATTATTACTTGTGTGTGTTGTGCCTGGTTTATTTCCAATAACAAATTTTCTTGATCGAGATCATTGGTTTTAAACTCCTTTTATAAGCACGCACATAGCAACAAATTAATACGGCTTTCTTGGTCGAGATCATTACGTACTGAATTAAGCTGAAAATGAATGGTTACAATATTTTTACAAAAACAGTACGTTTCATAATTTAGCTAATTGTTAATTTAATAAAAATAATAAAAACTTCAAAAACAACAGTTACTAAAAATCGTTTAAGAATGGACTTCATTCTAACACTAAAATGTGTACTAGAATATAATTATTCTAAAACTGAAATAGAGAAAACTATGTAATGATATATAACATTATCCCTGTTTTTCAATTATATTAAAGGAACTTCAATAATTATTCTAATGATCTTTGACGTTGTCTTACACAAAACATCTATTATTTTAATAAACTCGATTATAAAAAGGCTTTATAGTAACAAAGAATTCATATACAACAGTGTTTTTCGTTGCAGGGATGTTCTTATTCTATATCTATACATTACTATATTTCTGTGCTTTATTTTATATACCTACCGTTATCGGTCGCGTGTCTTGCGCGAGCTTAAATTTATGACCGGTTTCAGTCCGAAATCGTTATGAATTGTGGGCACAAGTAACCCAAATGCTTTAGTGATTCCCAAACAAAATTTGGTCCACTTCTTAAAACGCTAACCATCAATCAAAGATTTACAAAAAAACTAGAAGGATCAAAATGTGTTAAATTTAGTAACATACTTGAACCCAATTTATTGTAATAAGCTCATGTAACCAGTTTGACGATATACTAGAAAATTGCCAATAATTATCAAATACCAAACCTTGACGCGGATTGTACAAATTACAATATGTACACTAGTTTTTTAATGTCTAGACGTGTTATTATATTTGATGCTTTCTAATCCGTTTTAGGGCATTTTGTTTTTAATTAACATTTAAAACTGTTTGTTGTAATTAAGTGTTCACAAATAGATGCGATTTTTTTTACTTAGAGGAAATTAGAACTTGGCTTCGGGTAAGTACACTCCTATACATACAATGGCTTGTTAATGAATTGAATCTATTATTATAAAGATAATGATTACTTTCATTAATAGTCCTAGGTAATTATATAGTTAACGCTTTTCTTGTACAATTACAAATTCGACGTTACACGACATGTAATGTGCTTGGCATTTCTCACACTTTCCAATAAAAATGTGTATTTGTTTGACGTTCTTTTATAATTGGATGTCGTTTAATACGTAACACGAGAAGACAAAATTCCGACTTTACTTAACATGTAATTAAAACATTATAAAACGTATGTTATTATCATAATTACAATAATTTGTTGTTTGTTTATTATTATGTACGCTACCGGTTTTACAATTGCGCGTATAGAAACACAAGTTCTAACTATACTTATATCCTTGAACCAAAGTGTACAAGAATCTATATTTTTCTATATAGTTAAAAAAAGAGCCCTTGCAAAGCTTTGTAATCATTAACAAATTGACAACAAATCATAATTGTAGAAATCTGTAGATAATCTGATACCACTATTAATTCATCTACATTACGATAAAAGGTATGCGTTATTTTAAGGCACGATGACGTATTATTTATATTAACGAAAAACAGAACTGCATTTTTTGTCGTGATTCATTCATAATTGTTATAAATGAAAATTAAAAATTTTCGGTAAAGTGTCAGTATTTGATGTACGCCAGCTCTTACGAAAAGAGATTCAGAGATACAACACAATTAAAAAGATACGAAAAAAGAATGTGTTGGAAAGTGTTGTGTAGCAAATTTGATGAACTTCAATGAGGGTAACAATCTACCAGAACAACAAGAAGTAGGTTTTCTTAAAATATTTTGGGTTATTGAATTGTAATGTAATAAAAAATCATCCAATTTGATCCGATTTATTGACATATCTCGATAAATGTAAAGCGAGGGATGACTGTTGAACAGTGAGATATGTTGAAAGTTAGGTTTTACCAAAAGTTTTAATCTTTCTTTTTTAATTCGTTGTTTAAAAACTAGTTTTTTAACGTTATTTATTTTAAAGAATGGTATACTTACCGATGTGGAAGCAGGATCGCCAAAAACTTGTTCTCGAGTATCTGAAAATTACAAATGAGGGTGACATGTACAAGGTGACCTTGGTGACTTTTTTATAATTATACTTGACGTACTTGCAGTAGGCAGTTTTAAATTTTCATCCATTTTGGTGCGATCATCAGCCAAAATTATTTTTATAATTTTGCTTAGAAATAAGAAACACCTAGGTTTCCGAATCTTTAAGGAATGTCAAGTGAGTTGTCTCATCACTAAAGAACATTGATATTGTTGTTTAGGTTTTCGGGGCCTGTTGGTAAACTAGTGTCGCCTAGATTCTGGTTTAATGAGCGTCGTTGCTTGGATGGTAACGACGGCCTTTAGATATTGTTGTTTGTCTTCCTTGCTAGTATGATTGAATGTATTAGTTGAATTTAAAGCCAATCTTGCACAATTACATGGTTTGAAGCTAAATTTGTTTTTTTTTTCAAATTTATTCTGATACCAACATTTTGTTTGCGTTTGTTGTTGAATAGAAATTGGTCCGTAACTATCTTGCTGATGCATTCACTATAATTATTCCACGTTATTTAAGGGTACGTCAATTGGTGCTGTAATGGTTTGTAATTGATCATATTCTTCATTACCTACTCTATACAGGGTGACCAGGATCTAAATGTACATACGTCACCACAAGATAGAGGCCATCATGGTGGTTTCAAATAACCCACCTTTAGTGATTCCATCTTCGACGATTATCCAGATACAGGATGATTTATAATATTTGGTACATATTTATTGTTATCATATCTTTTTAAGTACTCCGTATAGAATGTTCTTATTTGGTGAAAATGTTTTGTATCTCAGTCGCTTTAAAATGTCATAAAAGTACATAATAATTTGATTCTAATGACATACTTTCTAAAGCTGCCGCACTAAACAATCAATCTTAAAAAAATGACAAATTTTCTTCTTTAGAAATCAACATAAAAACATCATACACTTAAACAAATAATTTCTTTAGCACCCGATACAAATTGTTCATTTTTAAATTTTGACATAAGTACATCCAAAGTTTCCGCATTCATCGTTCAATCATAGTAATTAGTTATTCGTTACAATTTAACATCAAAAGTCCTACACATTGAAATAAATAATTTTTAATTACAACAATAATATTAATAATAGCTAACAATAAAATGGTAATTACAATAATTCGTCAAAATCTAGAAAAAATTAATAAACCTTGAACATTTCTTGTAACAAATAGGTAACACATTCAACAAACCAAAATTTTCAATAATGTGGCGTCTGCCATATTGGGACCACAGTCATTCACGGAATTTGTGACAAATAAAGTTAATCTGTCATTTTGCAGCAGCGGCTATTTTGAAGAAAATCTACAAATTTCAGCTCAGTTGATTAGTTGGAACTTGTTAAAAATTTAGTTGCAATGAACCAAAATTAAAAACAAAATACAAAACTGGCAAATAATTATTTGAGTAAATTTTCAAAATGCCTCCCATTGACTTTTTCACATTTCCTTTCCCTAATAATTAAATTTGAAATTGCTTTTCTAATTACATTCTGGTAATTTTTGATTTTCTAAAAAGATTGATTAATTTGTTGCAAGAGCTGGTCCTGTGTATTAATTTGTTCAGCATAAACTAAATTTTTTATGTGTCCCCACAAAAAAAATGTCCAATGGGTTGAAGTCCGGAGATTTTGCTGGCCAAGAATGAGGCCCCCCGCGGCCTATCCATCTATTCGGATAAGAATTTTGTAAAAAATGGGAAACAACTCTTGAAAAACGTGGAGGGGCCCCGTCATGTTGAAAATACATCTCTCTTACATTAACATTCTCATTTTGAATAAGATTGGGCAAAATATTTTGTAAAAAATTAAATATTGATTTCCATTCAACCTATCTTCGAAAAAGTGCGGACCAATCAGTGTATTGCTGATTATTCCTGCCCAAACGTTTACAGAGAATTTATGTTGCGAGTGCGTCTGTCTAATAGCATGTGGATTTTCTGACACCACACAACAAAATTTCAAGAATTATTGACACCATCTCTGGTAAAATGGGCTTCGTCGGTCCATAAGGTCCGGTATATGTCTCTTCTGTGCTTTCTAATCCAATGACAGAAAAGTAGCCGGTTAGCATGATTACCAGGTTGTAACCGTTGTACCTCTTGAATATGGTAAGGATAAAGCCCTTCCTTTTGTAATGTTGAGTGGACTCTTGTTTGTGGAATTATAAAGCGGCTAGAAATTTTTCTGTTGATGTTTTTTATTTTCTTCAATCATATTTAGGATGTCTTTTGAACAGGATGTCTTATGGGCCGATCAATACTGTTTTGGGTTGGAAAATTTTCTTGTTCACCAACAAATGAAAATACTTTTGAGAACGTTTGGTGATTTAGACATCGTCTACCAGCAAACCTTCTTTCATATTCTCCAGCTGAGGCTCTTCTATTGCCGTCGCAAAACCCATAAACAAAAATTATGTCGGCGTATTCTTGATTAGAAAATTGATACGGCATTTTAAACGTAAAATAATTGTTTATAAATTGTAAAGGTATTTATTAACCAAACAAATAGGACTAGCAAAAATTCGACACTGACGTTTATTATTTGCCATTGTTGCTATCCAACGTAAATTGTCAATTGTCACAACTCTATGTACACGCATTATTTTTCCATAGCCACCTAGGTATTTTGTTTGTGGAACTTTACTGTAGAAAGCAATAATACCTATCTATGGTTTGGTTTGGTTTGTATAATTGTTGTAATTAAAAATTACTTATTTTAAAAGAACAACTATTAACTATGCTGGAGTGATAAGTGCGATAACTTTGGAAACATGTTACTTGAATCAAATGTTTAAGCTTTTTCAAATAATAATAAAGTTTTTGACGACTGACACAAAATATTTTCACACAAAGTACGGACCTGTATAACAACATTATGGGTATAGCATTTTAAAGGGGCTGAAATACAAAATACTTCCACCTAAAATGAAGAATTTGTATCGGGTGTTAAAGAAATTATTGGTTTAAGTGTATGATGTTTTTTTTGTAGATTTCTAAAGAAGTAAATTTCTCATTTTTTTAAGATTGATTGTTTAGTGCGGCAGCTTTAGAAAGTATGTCATTAGAATCATATTTTTATGTAGTTTCTAAAAAAAAATATTTTTTCCAAAAATTGGATACACAGAGTGTTGAATTTTTAAAAATCAAAATCGACAATTTTTTTTTAAATACGGACCTGTGAAACAACAATTTTGCACATGACATTTTAAAGCGACTGAGATACAAAACATTTTCACCAAATATGAACACTCTATACGGAGCACTTAAAAAGATATGATAAAAATAAATATGTGCCAAATATTATAAATCATCCTGTATCTGGATAACCGTCGAAGTTGGAATCACTAAAGGTGGGTTATTTAGAACCACTATAATGGCCTCTATCTTATGGTGACGTATGTACATTTAGATCCAGGTCACCCTGTATATTGTTCCTGGTCTTTAATTAATGCTGACCAATTTAAATAATCGGTCATCACTGCTAACCAATGTGTTTGAATGTTATATAGCAGATGTGGCCTTTTGAAGGATATTAAATTGAAATCTGACTGCCTGTGAAACAACAAGTGACGATTGTGAAAGCACTTTATCTAACAGTGCTTGTGTCACAAACGCTTATGTAAAGTTTCAATTAAATGGTTCAAATAGTTATTCATAGCTGCTTGTTGGCAAATGCCCTGTAATATTTATCTTTATATCCAAGTAAATATTTGTGTTCGCTTGTGGTGCAAAAATAGGAATCGCAAACGTGACATTGAAAAACGATTTACTTTACTTGTGTTACTATTGGTTTTCGTATTTGATAGTATTCTTTACCGCTTTTCAAAGTCTTAAATAGTGTGTGGGATGTTTTCTTAATGACAATGGAAAACGAGTACCGATCGATACTACAATAAAAATTACAAGTGACATCTATCTCAATAATCTACAGCATCAATAACATACAGCATCGAAACTTTTTGTGTTAGTGCACAATAAATAATCTCAATATAAGAACTTATGTGTCCACGGCCGTAATAATTGTTCCATTAAACCTTCTTTCGGTATTCGACCATCCTGAAATGATTCTCACTACCTTCATCTACGTCATCAATCCTGTATAGGGTGGCCGTTAATATGGACATGTTCGAATCGAATGCATTTCGACCCCTCTAAAGGAAAAAATTTGAACAAAAATTTAAGCCGTCAATGAATCCTCTATCTTAATTAGAACCAGTGTCTCTGGTGGTTTACATTTCCGCATTGATTACACATTGGTTTTTCCTACTTTGTTCTTGCTTAATATTTTCGGCAAATAATAGGTCGCCGAAAATTCAAAAACCCTTACAAATGATGGCGACAAGGAAGCAATGGCAGTTCCTTTTCTAACCTCTTCTCCATCAAAACAGCTGCGCCCTTCCATTGGCCAAGATTACTTGCGGTGGTATCACAGCAAAGGGCCTTTATCCTGTCGCATAACCCTCAGTCATCTAGAACTTCGTGAATAGCATCCACTTGGGCTGCTCCCGATCCCGACTCCAATTCTGGTATTTCTAACATTTGTTCTTTACTCCCATCGGTGATAACTACTGGTAACCTATCCAATATTTCTCTCTTCACCAAATTCTGCAGCAATTTTCCATCCCAATGTAAAACTGTGGCCTTCAACTCGGCATCTTTAAAGACCTTTTTAATATTCTGTGCTTTACATTCACGCAATTTCTCCCGGTAATTGTGAATCGAAGTTCTGTTAACAACTAAAGAATTTACATCCTGTCCTAGAGATTGAGCAATAGCAATAATTAAATGTACAGGCTTTCGGTCACTCAATTGACATTGATTTAAAATGCTGCTACTTTCTCATTTATTACGCTCACAGTTTCACGACTTTTCTTCGAGGCAGATGGGCCATCTCCGTTTGGCGCAAGGTCAGGAAAGTCGTTCTGAAAATCTTCCGTTGAAATATTGGAATAGGTCCCAATACTTTTTTGGCTTAAAATTTGAGGTGTTTCTTCATCACTGCGTAACTTTAATGTTTTGATATTACATTTCCTTTTTTAATATTTTGACCACATTTCGAAGCATTGATCGGTGTTTTTATGAGGTACTTACTCAATCGATCTTTTTCCTCTTCACTTTTTTGTAATCGTCGTTTTAAAATCGTTTCTATTTCTGCCTGTGATCTTTCTTGAATATCGTGGTGGGATTGAAAATTGGTAATATGACCAACGCGACCAGGTTTTTTCTGATTGGACAAAAACTCTTTCTGCTCTTCACCGATGTGTTTTAGTATGTCTCCTGATGAAACATCCAATAAATTTTGCAATTCAGATGTGAATTATTCTTCTTTTGGAGTATTTGATGCTTTGCCTGCATTTCTTTGTAATTTTCTCCATTTTTCGTACAGATCCTCAACCACATCAGCGCTCCGATAAGGCGTTTTAGTAGGCAGACAAGCTTTATCCAAAAAAAATTGCCACTTCTTTGGCAACAAGAATAGTAGAGTCCCGTCAGCTCAATTGTAGTGAACGGAGATTGAAAAACAAAATCTTCAAAGCTTGTAATTTAAAGAGGAGTTTATTCCCAGAAATTTGAGGACGTTACAAATGAAAAAAATGTTCTGTCGTAACATAGGCAGATTGGATGATAAAAACAATAATGGTGAACTTAATGGTTTTATGTCAATTACAAGAATTTTGCACAGATTTCACTACTGGTTTTTGTCAATTTTGAGGCTAGAATTGGCTTTGAGCAGACCCAATTGATAAGCGGAATTATACCGACGCCCGATAATACGGAGTCCTACTTGATCGACAACACGATGTAGATTTGAAAAATTCTAAATAATCTAAACAATGCAACCAAAGCGATTGAAACCTGTTAAATGACATTTTGTCGTTGTTTGTCATTTTGGACCCTGTTCAGACAAGAATATATAGCAATTCTGCGCAATCCAACAGGCCTTAATTTTTTTTCAGTTACTTGCGTATCTGTATGAGACATTTATACGGTTTTTGGAATTTTTGGCGACCAAAAACACTAAGTAAGGACAAAGTAGGAAAAACCAATGGTTAATCAATGGAGAAATGTAAACCACCAGAGGCACGCGTTCTAATTGAGATAAAAGACACATTGACGGCTTAAAATTTTTTTCCATTTATTTCCTATCGAATGAGGAGTTGGAATGAATTCGATTTGAGCATGTCCACCCTATGTAATATAAGTAAAGCATAAACATTTAAATAAAACAGGTAAAAAAACAGTATTCTGTGATTCCTACTAATACTAAGTTGAGATAATTGAGTGCGGTATATTTTTTATCGAGCTAATTATCTGCTCTGGCAGTAATTGAAAATAAAATCGTACAATTTTATTAGTACAATTTCAGTAAAAAACGGCTTCTCTAAATTTACTAAAACAAAACACGCAACTTCTAGTCTAATATATATTTCGCAAAAATCATTACCAAATAAATACCGCAATAATTACATAACTACAAAAGCATAATTCAATGTCAGTTATGAATGTCGTTTTCTATGGCAGTTTTATAACAGTTGCTTTAACGAACCATAACAAAAATGTATTGATTATTACCATTCTTGCCTTACTAGACACACACTTAAGAACGTAGTTTTGATGTATTCATTCATCCATTCTTTCTTTTATTTGTAATTTTGATTCATCGTGTGTAATCATGTAAGAGAACCGTCATTTCTTAATCCAATAATTACCGTTTACTTTCTTTATGTTGTTGTAGATAGAAATTTATACAATTGCACTAACTGTTCATTTTTACATTTTTATTTCATTTTTAAAATCTTTAATTAAAGTTTTTATAAAATACTAAAATAGTTTAAATTTAATAATGCATAAAATATTAGTTTTTTGTTAGCTTAATTTGTGTATTAAAAAATACCGTTGTTATGAATGTACATATACATGTACACATAGGTTTATAAAATATTGATTTAATTATTTAAATTTGTGATACATAAAATTTACGAACAGTTTGTTAATTTCACTTTTGGCACTTTATGATTATAAATTATCTACTTTATGGTAGCCAGTACTCATAAAAATAAATATGTACGGTACATCTCAGAGTAATACAGGGGAGTACTATTAGAAAATTTTTAGTTATTAGCCATAAATTGCATGGTTTATAACGCCGAATGTAATTATTTGTAGAAGCCATTTTTCAATTTAGTTGGATAAAAAATTTTTATTACAAATCGGATTGTCCATTTTTTGAAACGATTATTATTAATGCAACTACAGATCTTAATTTTTCAAGAAAAATAAATTGTTTGCAATCACTTACTATCATATAACATACCGTACATACGGATATTTATTTTACGAAATGTAATTACTCAATATCTTATACATTGTTACGGTTTTATTTTCGGAAGGTAGGACGTATGTCGAGAGCCGTCACGACGAAAGTCGTATTAGGCCCGCATTTTGCTAATTTTCTATTGGTGGAAAATAAAATTCGGCTAAGATTCCTAGACGAACAGCGGACATCTTTTTTCCTTCCGTACGGTTATTTGGCGTACATCTTGAAGTTGAAATTTACACAAAAATTATTAATGTGTGATTCAAGATTTCCGATTCAAATTGGTGGTTAAGTTTAAATCCGACTAAATTCACCCACGTTGCGTGACCTTATGTTCTCGCTCTGTGTTATACTTGGATAACTCCTGAGGGTGCTAGAGTGGCTGATTACGAACCTTCCCTATCAATTAAAGGCTACCCACGGTTTCGCATCCGTTAAGCTGCAGACAACCGGTGGATACTACGTCTAACAGGGGTTGGTTATGCTTCATAATTTTATCGAGGGAGCCTATCGCCTTCCGTTCTTCTTTGCACACCTTCCCTAAGAAGAATCATGGGGTTACCTAACTTCCCAAACTGTCGATATCGTCGCTAGCAGGAAACTTTCATTCTCGGAACTGCATCCTATAGATTACAGCTAAGTTTTATTATTTAAATAACTTATTCAGTGATAATGCGTATAAAGCTTAAGTACATATGACATAGAACGGCTTGATCTCTAGTATGTAAGTAATTTTTTATTCGGTGTACTCTCCTCAACCGAACGTTTTTTAACCATCTCAATACGGGTTCGAGCGCTTTACTTAGAGCGGTTGACGCTTACTTACCCCTTTTATCCTAGTTTAAGTTAGTTTAAATCGCCGTGTGTAAGTGATATGTGTACGCAGAGCCTTCTTAGTAGCCAATCCTCAATTGGATCGTTAACTTTAATTTGGGTGTAATTAAAGCTTACCTGAAATCCGGCACATTAATTGCGAGCCTTATTTCTTGTTAAACGAGGCTGCTGCTAACGCACGTAACTATATTCTGTAGTCTCTCTATTTCTGTCACAGTCACCTAGTACTATAAGATTTGTTTGTTGTTTTATTGAATTGTCTGATTTTCTCTTTTGTTTGTGTTTGATCTAGCGTATTAGGCTTTAAGTAAGACATGTTGATCTCCTGTTGGTCGGTTTTATTTCTTTTTTTTGCCCAGCAGGTGGCATCACAAAATATGAACAGCTTCCAAACCGAAAATTTGAACACCCCTTATTTTCACTTTTGTTGACGAATTAGAATTCAAGTATTTTGAATCAAGTAATAAATAGTCAGACACTTCTCCGAATAACCTAACAGGTTGATTCCTGTCGGAGAAAAATATAATAAATATTTTTTTCTACGACCATTAGTTGAATATAGAAATTCTTTAGTAATCATTTTAAATAATAGACAGAAAAAATGTCGCTTTTGAGATCGAATATTTATTCTAAACTACTTGTTGTTGTCAGGGTTTTGCAAGTGTTTTCGTTCAACAACAAGTAACAGAATGAATATTCTATAATTATGCTCAACGAAAAAAATAGGCAGCCATGATTTTCTGAACTGTCAGTTTCAAATGTAAATGTAGTTGGATGCAACGTTTTAGATGTTTTGAGGCAAGCATTAATTTAAATTTTATAAAATAAATGAAAACTCGAGTGAACCAGATTGGTCGTGGAGAAAACACGTACACCTTCATTATTTTTTTAATTTGTTTTGCTGCGGAAGTTCGTAGCATCTCATCGGATCAAAAATAGTTTAAACAAAAGTAGTGTCTAATGAAATCACAAATATCTATTATTTAGAGGGAAAATAGGGAAAAAAAATGTTTTGTTTGATGGTCGGCCTTTCCTATGTAAACTGTAGGTACGAAAAGTTCGAATTCTATTTTGATATTAATTTAGTACTTATAATACATTTGTACATATGTACGAATGTGCACTTAGATATGTCACGTCTTCCTTTTTTACTTAAACAGTAGCGTATTTTTCGGGAATCTTAATTGGTCTTCCAAATGTGTGTGCGATGGCGGATTATAATTTTCGTTATTTTCCAAAGCTCTTCAAGTTTATCATATAAAGAGATTTGATTATTTTCAAATTCTGATTTGATATCAGGTACGACACTAATGAATTTTTGGTTTCCATTGTACACCCGGGTCTGATTGAAAATATACGTTTTGTTTATTTTCTAGTGCAGATAGAACTTTTGTTCTCCTATTGTAATATTTCATGCTTTGCCTCGAAGAATCATTGTCTAATAAAGCCATTTCAACAAATTTAGAAAAATAATGAATTATGGATAGGTAGAATTTGTCTTTAAATTGAAAAATATCGCATCCTACTTTCATCCACTGCATACAAGTATGACAATTATTTATTATATCTTCGACGTGTTTGGTAATTCCTGGCCAGTAAAGTGCATTGCGTATGCGATTTTTGCATTTTACAATACCTGCATGATCGTAATGCAACTTATTTAAAATATTCTTTCTCAATGTTGTAGGAATTATCAAGTTTTTTCCTTTATACAAAAAATTATCACAAATGTTTAATTCAGTTTTAAATTTATAATACGGTTTAATTGAAAAGGAATATTTTTACATTTTTTGGCCAACCGTTCTTAATGTATCTAATTACATAATAATTGCAAGTTTTTGTCAGTATTTACAGCAGTTTTTAATCCTCGTTATTGTTTTTCAGTTTCGGTTAATGATTTACTTGCGTACGCACAAGGTAAATTACTTTTCGTCAACACTTCACCAATAAAATCATTAGTAATAACACAGATGATTTGTTTATATCAAAATATTGTAATACGGGTGCTGTCGTTATAATTTTTTTGATCTTTTCAAACGCATTTTCTTGATTTGAATCTCAATTAAATAAGTTTTATAATAATTAAATAATATAATTAAATATAACAACATCTGACGTATGGGACTAGTTAGATTTGAAAACAACGGTACCAATTTTAATATATGTCACCATACCTGAACATCGTTGACATTTTTTGGTCGCGGCATATTAATGATTGTTTCAATTTTTGTTACATTTGGTTCGATTCTGTTTACCGTTAATAAATGATCCATGTATTTAATTTTTGTGAAATATTGAAATTTACATTTATTTTATTAAGATTTACATAATTTTGTACCGTGTTCTTCTTTATTTTTCCGTAAACCAGAATGTCATCAATGTAAACATCAACACCATCCATGTCAAAAAATTTTTTAAACCGTGTCGGTTCTTTAACTTTAACAATAATTTTAGTTTTATTAATTTTTTTACAGTTTTTCTAATTTATTTTTAACTTTCATGGGAACCGTCCTGGCTGGATCAACCACTGGTGATGCATTTTCCTTAATTTTAATACTATATGTTATACCTTTAAAGAGATCTGTATAATTATTTTTTATCAAGTTAGATATAACAATTTCATCAACAACATTTAACAATTTTTAAAACTTCGCTAGTTTTTAAACTTAACAACGATTTGTAATTACCTTCAACTACATAAAAATCACTGTAAGTTGCATGACTTTTAAAAGAACATTTTAAATTAATTTTATCACTTCAGATTTGTAACACATTTTACTAAAGTAATTAGGACCGCCACACTTACTACATATTTTACCAATAAGCTGGACAACATTTTTTTTATGAGAAACTTCACATCAACCGCAACCGTTTGTTTTGCGAAACATATACCTCGTCGATTGTCATGCGACTTTGTTATCGACGGTGCAGTTTGTTTAAATTTTTGTTTATCTGCACTTTTTTGATTCTTTTTGTATAAAGATTGTACATGTGCTTCTTTGGAACTTGGACCATTGCTGATGATTGTTGTTGCGATTCTTCAACTGCTATACACAACGTCACTGTCTCATGTAATATCAAGGTATCGTCTTTTAAAGCCTTGTCCAGACGAAACGTTTTCAACTACATTTTGTTTGTGCAGTCTTAAAACGGAATGAAAACGTTGCAAAAATACAGCATCCACACGACACGGCGCAGTTTTAGTAACGTCGACCATGGAGGAAGTATTAAAGCCGGTGCACACGAGCGTATTTTAACGATGCGGTAACGCAGCGTAAAAACACGCACGTACTAAAAATACACTGGCTCAAATAGAGCAGTTCACATGGGACGTCCACATCGTCCGAAGTTGTTTACCGCTTGGCCATAACGCAGCGGTGAAATATCCACCTGCGGTGGTTTTTTCAACGCAGTCACTTTGCGTCGTCTGGACGGCAAAGCAGTACATTGTCATAAGACGTTAAGTGCACATCAGCGACAAATATACGTGCGTTAAAATGACGGAGAGTGATGATATTGACACGGAGGTTGCGTTACCGTACCGTAAAAATACGCTCGTGTGCTCTCTTCTCTCAAAACGCTGTCTGCGACACCGCAACGTCGACATTGCGTTACCGTACCGTAAAAATAAGCTTGTGTGCACCGGCCCTACTTTCCAGCTCCAGATCGATGAGATTTCGTTACTTTTGCCAATTCTTTTCGGTAAACATTCCTGAAGGAATTAATTTTTTTTACAATCGTTTCCCTGTTTGCGTTTTTTTAGAAAATAATCAATTGTTAAAGAGCCGGGCGCATCCGAGTAACGTCCTGTCTGCCTGCTTAATCCGGAGACTGAAAATATACATATCCGAGTAGTGTCCGATGTAGATAATCCTTCTTATCACTAATGACAGCAAAAAAAAGTTTATTTTTGAAATTGTTATTATGAGTGTAATTTTTTTATGAAAGAAGTTGTAATATCTGTAACCTACCAATCAACACCGTTTACCTCCGATCACCGATTCACCTCTGTTTGCGTGTAAACAATTTATATCTCTCAAATGCGAGATTTTTTTTCGAGGAAACATGATTTTCAAATTTCTTTAATAAAGTTTCCGAATTATTACCTTTATTTGATGCTTTAGTTGTAAAAGTGTTGTAAATTCGCACACCATCGTCTTCAATATTATACAGAAATTGAGCACGTTCTGTAGTTTGACTTTTCTTGTTTACTTCGGTAGCTTCCAAATAATTCATGAACTGTTGCTTCCATTTTTCCGATAAATTTCCACTTATAACCATCGGAGCTATATCTCTATAATCGCCCATTTTTAAACTTATTTTTCAAAACTGACCGATTTATCAAACCGACAGACTGGCTGCGCTATGTAAGGTATGAAGAGTTCGAAGTTTGATACTAATTTATTAAAATACATTTGTACATATGCACTAATGTGCACTTATATATGTTACATAAACAACATATCAGGAAAACCGCCGGACAGATATTTATAAAACTTTGCATATCGGTTTTATTTATAATAGTGCAGATCTGATTAGATTTTGGGCAACGTGTGCGCGCGCGGTACCTCATTTTCGCCCGATGCAGGAACGGTAGTAGGTAGCAAGAAGCGTTTGTAGGTCCCAAAAAGATTACCCAATTTTCAAATAAACCTATTAATTAGTTCCTGAGTTACAACAAGTAAAAAATCTTGTATAGCGTTAGACTTGACTATCACGCGCTCATGCAAATAATAGTTATTTGTATTTTAAAATATTTATTTCAATCTTTGGTCATGAAGAAAGTACCTATAGTATGAATGAAAGTAAAAATGAAATTTCCCATGCTTGTGGAACCTTTCAGTCACTTCGAATTTTCTTTCCAACCTAGTTACAGAGTACTATACTATTCTGAGCATGCACTCATTGTGAGAGTTTCTCTGTTTTCTTCAAGAAAGTAACATGGTTTAATAATTTAGTTTTATTTTTCTTGATAATAGCGACCGTGGATTTTCCAACACCATAATAGCCAATGGAACAAATACTTTGTCTTGTTTGAGTGAGCTTTTGAATTTCATTCTTTTAGTTTTAAGTATTCGAATATGATTATGACACTGTGATTTGAGCCTCACTGTATGATCTTAAAGTGTTACCGACAAAATGTTCATTTGTATCAAAAGTCAGGAAGTATTTTAATTGTTTGTTTATTTGAAATTTGTAAATGTTACCGGGTATTCTTCCCTAACAAATAATTAATAAAATAATTTAAAATCGCAATGGTTCCTTTTAAAATAGTGACTTTTCATGAGTATAAAAGTTGCTGGGACAGGGAATTTAAGGTCCTGACTTTATTGTTAATGGTAATTTTACTTATATTTTTTAAATTAATTTAAATCTTTAATGCGACTTTTTTTTAAAAGAATATTAACCATAGTAGAAAATTTTTCCCACTTCGTCAAAAAATAAACTTATTTCACTAATACAAAAAAATTAATGTATTTAAGCTGAACGTTAATTAGAAAGAATGTGGTGTCATAAGTTTGTACGAGTATGACGTGTGCGATAACAAATTTTATTGTTAAAATAATGGAAATATTTTAGTCTTCTATCAGTAGCCTTTGCGATGTTACTTTAACGTCCCGTCGCGTGAATGGAATGAAACGAATGCAATTTTGAAAAGGTAAGAAGAATTTTTTTGTGTAGTGGTCTTAAACTATGTATTTTAATTATTTTGCATAACAATTTTTTTCTTTGTTTTTTGGGAGGACTCCTTTAGGTGGAGGTAGGAACAAAAAACCACTAAATCTTCCGCGTTTAAACTTTGCTTGAGAGCTTGATCAAGGCTTAGCTTTCTTTTTTTAATAACGTTTCTTTTCTTTTAAGTTTTATTTAAATTATTACTTTTTCTTTAAGGACGGGCACCAACAACCACTAAATCGCTTTATCAATGAATCAATGTGACTCCACCTGTAGCATCCAGAAGGACAAACCTTTTTTATAATTTACCAACTGAAGAATCATAATCATTTTCATTTTTTTCTTGTTCTTAATCAATTAAGATTTAGTTCAAGGAGATTTAAGTTGTAACTGATGATTTTCTTCTCGTTGGTAGTTTATGTTTTATATGCTTATTTATATATTCAGTAATTGATTCAATAAAATGTACCAAATATCTGCACATATCTTAAGTTTCTTCCATTCTTCTTCAATTGAAAAAAAGGGAAAATCTGAAGTATGGAAAAAAATTTAGTTTAAATTAATTTTAAATATAAAAATACGCGTTTTTCTTATTTTGGTGTTTTTATACATTTCCAGTAACAAATTTATTGAATTTTGGAGAGGACAACGTTTGTGGAACTCATGCTAGTTTGTTAAGGTAAAATTTAAAAACAATTACAAAGCTATAATGGACCGAGAAAATGCACATTTTTTGTAATTGTAGCTCACGAAGTAAATTCAATTTAAATAAGATACCTATAATAAAACTGTGGTTTCGTTCTATAAAATCGCACGATTTATCATTACGTCAAGACGTCCGTACTTACAAATGCAAAAATACCGGTTAAATTGAATTGTTAAATTCCTTTCTTATCGCGATACATACAAAATTAGACGGTTTTCAACAATTGATTTGCTCACACCATAACGTTTAAATATAATTAAAAAGAAAGTATAAAAAAATGGTTTATTGCAACTTTGTTCTTAAAGTAGAATTTTTTTTTGTATTTTGAAACAGATTGACACTTCTCATTAAACACAATGAACTATTAGGCGTTAAGTTAATTAAAGTTATTTTAATTGGACTGATTTATAGATTCTTTGAAATTTATACAATGAAACAGTATAATTAATTGGTTAAATGCATAATTATAACTGTTAATTTCTCACAATTTGTTTGAGAGTTTTTATTGTGCTAAACAGTTGTGTTACTCTATAAATACATTCCATTACACATATGACTTAATTATTGCATTTTAAATAACTTTCTTGTCTCCTGCACTTATATTGTTTATATGCATATTTATTTATTCGTATTCGTTTAGGCGTAACATACAGGGTTATTCATTATATTTTGACTCCCACCTACAGCCCTTATTATTAGTTATCGAAATAAACTTTAAATACAAAAGTTTTAGGTTTTTTCACGTAGTATCTTTTGGTAATAGAGGAAATAAAAAATTAACTTTACAACATTGTAAAAATTATTTGAGTTATATTTTTTAAATAGAATACTCTGTATATTATTATATCAAATGAAAGAGCTCTCTGTTCTGATTTCAAAATATATATATATATATATATATATATATATATATATATATATAGCAACTTTGCCGACAGGTATGTAAAGCAGTTACATAGTCGATTCTTTAATAATTATAGCCAACCTAACAGTTGGCAAGTATAAAAATTTCGAATCGCCTGCAGTAAAAGTACGCAAGAGGTTGTACAATAGCAAACAAACACTGAGAATCACCCGACAGCTGTTTCGTCCTTTTGGGACTCATCAGGAGTGAGAGAACTCGAGTGTAACTTCACTATTGTACAAACGCGCGCTGTCGACTATATGCCCTACTACTTTCACGAGTCGACACTAGATGTCGAAAAACTTATCATTTATACTTGTTGGCATTTGATTCAGCCACTTTTAAGATATTTGAATGTATAACTTATTTTTACTGGAGATCCAGTTGCCTTGATCGTTTTGTTTGCTAAATTAACAATTTACTCTTGTTTAGTTGTTAAAAATTATCAAATGGAATAATTTTGAAACTTTACATTTTGTGAAATTGTCTTGTATTAGAATTTGTGATAAATTGGTAACGTAATCAATCTTCTTAGAAATTCTAATTTTTAATTGCAATTATTGTATGGGTGTTTATTTTGGTCTACACAATCGAATGTAAATATGTCTAACAAACCTAACTGCACAAAAAACTGCACCAAAAAACTATACTCGGACAAATGTTTCAATAGCTACACTATCATCATCGGTTCGCTGATGATGATAGCTTAGCTATTAAAAAAGTATGGTACATTTTAAATATTGTATTGTGATGTAAGTGTTGTGTATGGTTCTCCAGAAAATCAGTATAAACTTGTATAGTGTGGGGACGATACCGTGTGCAATTGTAAATTGGTTCGTCTTGTAAAGCATGTAAACCCTCCTTTAAACTTTGTTAATTGATAATCCCCTACAATATGTGTAACGGTCTCTGGTTCGTTCCCACAGTCACAACTTGGATTAGAAATCGCACCCCATTTAAACAACATAGAGTTGCATATTAAATAGCCTGTTCTTATGCGATTTACTTTTGACCAAATTTTTCTTTTTTTATCAAAACCCAGGACTTCTATTGCTGGATAATCAATGAGATGTTTATTGAAAACATCAACTCCAGACCATAATTTTTTCCACTCTTCAACTTCAGAAAAGCCGTGCCGTCATATAGGACTTCGAAAATTTTAGTCTTTTGAGCAGGAGGGTTCTCAATGTCATTTCAAATTGGTAAGATTTTGTTGAGTTGACATTTATCCAATTCTAGTTTTAACGCAGCTTTTTGTCGAATGTTCGATAGAGTAATATTACAAAGAACAGAAAGCCAATCGAGAGGAGTAGATTTAATGGTTTCACTAATTAAACGCATAGTGCAATTCAGTTGGGCATCAATTTTTTGTGTATGATAACTATTCAACCAGACAGGAGCACAATATTTTGCTGTAGAATAAACTAATGCCAATACTTCCAGCTAATTTTTGAGTGACATTATATCTTGTTTTTATTTTTTGTTTGACTTTTTTTAAATAATTTTTGTAAATTAAAAACGTATCTAAAGTTACTCCTAGATAAACTGGGTTAAAATTATGGTTTAACTTTGTATTATTAAAGATAACATTAAGCTTTCTACTTTTCTCTCTACTACTTAAATGAAAACAAGAAACCTAACCTCTGAATATATACAGTGTGTATTTGAGACTACCATACATAGGGAAAATAGCATAGGAAAATTTTCTAAAGATCAACTTGTGCTATGATCAAATAAAGAAATGTGATTGGCTGCTGAAACAGCGATATTGTATGTCTTCTGCGTTGTATAAGTAATGCCGTATGAATTTTAAAAAGGTACGCAGAAGTGCTGCCAATGCTCTGGTATAAAAATTAAAAAGTAGGGTTAGATATAAGGTATTGTGTATTCTTTAATACATTAGTGATTATTGTAAGCTACTTCTTTAAATAAAACAATATAAAACAGTTTGAGGTGTTTATTCTTTATTAAGGTTATAAAAAGGAACTGAGAGAACAACTACTACCTACACTTACTAAAACTGAATAGAGATATACAGGAAAGGTACTAAATATTAATTAATTAAATGTTCAAATGTACTGTCGTTGACTATTAAACAAGGACTTAATATATTGTAAAAATTATTACTCACATTCCGTAGTGTTTGGGGAGTTATGTTGAAACACAGTTCGGTAATTGAATCTTTTAACGATTCTAAATTGTAATGTTGTCGAGAACTGTAAATTTTTGATTTTGGAAACCCCATTAGAAAAAATCATTTGGCGACATGTCTGAGGATCTAACAGGCCAGTTAATAGGGCCAAGCCGTCCAATCCACCTGTTTGAAAATGTACGATTTAAATAATTTCGAACTTCCAGCGAATAGTGAGCAGGCGCTCCATCATTCTGATACCAAACTGTGTTGATATCATTGACTACGGCGGTAATTGTTGGGATAATCTGATTCTGCAGCATATTTAAATACTTTCGGGAATTAAGGGTTCTCTCGATGCAGAATGGACAAATTAAATTATCGCCCAATATCCCAACCCATACGTTTACAGTTTGCCGATATTGTGAATGGGTGTGCACCTTTACATGTGGATTTTCTTTGCTTCAGTGCCGATAATTTTGGAGATTTGGTTCGCCGTGTAATGTAAATGTGCACTCGTCAGTAATGCATACATTCGTTAAAAAATGTACTGTCTGCTGCTAATAGTTCTTGTTGTGGGGAATATTTATAAGGAAAATATTGGTGTTTTTCTAAATTTTATGGACATAAGAATGTGATACACCAAGAGCTTGTGCTATCCCCCTTACGCTAACATTAGGATCTGCTTCCACAGCTGCCAAAATGTGGATTTCATGATCGTTATTTTGATCTTCATTAGTTTTTGGCTGTTTACAGAGACTGTTAACGCACCCAGTTTCCCGAAATTGTCTTACAATTTGTGTAATTGTATGAAGACACGGAATTGACCTGCCATTGTAAAGAATACCAAACAACTCGGCTGTTCTTCTCAAACTATTGCCTATAAAAATGAAATAAATATGTAGACGCTCTATTTCAATAATATCAACATTATACCTGCTAAATTCCATGTCACTATTTGATTTTTTTCTGCTGTTGTATAAATATTCATGATGAGTTTATTAAACAATTATTTGACAAACAAAATTTAATTTTATACTTACTGTCAATTTTATATCCATAGCCATAGTTGATCCTTAGCTAAATTCCCAATCTTAATTTTCCTATGTATGGTAGTCTCAAATACACACTGTATATAGATGAATGAGAACAATTATATCTCATGCTGTTTTTTTACTCATTTAGAATACTTCTTAAAGCTTTAATATTAAGACCCCTTATTTTGTAAATGTAAGAAGAAACAATTGTAATGGTTAAATTGTCTAAGTTTCGCTTTCCTTGTGATGACTTTCTCAAGGCCCACAAGGAGTGCAAATCAAAATTAAAAAGAAATTATTAGAGGAATTCCTTTCTTGAATGGTTTTAATTGATGATTTTGATAAATTGTGAAATTTTTTTTTTAAATTGAAATTAAATAATTATGGTTTATAACACGATTTTTCACTAGAAACAATAACTCTTTAAGTTTCTGTTAAGTTCAGCTTCTTTGGATACTAAATTTAACGCTACTAAGCGTAGGTGAAAGATTCTATCAAAGTATTAAATTAAAAGAAATGATCGACAAATAAACAAACACTTATAATGTAAATGTAATTGATGGAATTGTTGTAAACAATCCTCACAAAATATTTATTAGAGTAAACTGATAGCTTTAATTGAAAATAGAAATGTAAAAGAATAATTTTATTGGATAACTACAATAATTTATAAGTCTTGTTTTAAATTTATAATTATGACATTTATAAACGTAAGAAATATTTTATTGATGAAAAATGGTGTTGTCAAATTATTCTTCTTAACTGTGTTTCCTGGTTCATGTTTTGAAAGTCGAAAGTATTAACAGTTGTCCTCAAACATATAGCATTTATTATTTGAATAATATTATATTGAACATTAATTGCGTTAATAGTCACGACATGTTATGTTATAGCAAATTAAAGAAATTGAAGGACGTTTACATTGTTATTGCCTATAAATAATTAAAAGTTATTTTTGTTACTTTACCCAATCAAATTTTACAATAGTAGTTTAAATTTCTTCAGCTATAGTCTGACTAATGACAACTAATTTGACACCGATTATCCATTACAAAAGACATGGTAAACTTACTCTAAATTTTAAAAAAATAGACAAGAAGGAATGTTTTTCAAAATAGGAAAAATATGACAATTTGATGGAAATATTTTTCCTTATACCTACTAAGAAAAATTGAATTTCTTTTGCAAATAGTCTTAAAACTTAAATCGATAGAACACACGAAGCACGAAGAACTCTTATAATTACGTAGCTGTATTAAAGATTTTGCAAATTTCAAAATGCAATTTATTTTGTAAGTATTTATTTTTTTTTTAAATTTCATCGCCTGTTTTAATTACTTCATTCTAGTTATCTTAAATAATTCATAATTTAATGAGAAGATCATAATGTAATGTAATAATAATGTATCGTTAGATGGATGGAATAATGTAATTTGATCAAATTCCCAATAAGGGATAGAGATTGTTATCTTCGAATCATGGACAATCTCCAAAATATTTGTTCATATTTCGACATGTAGATACTATTTAAATCTTAAACATTGTTTAATATTGTAATTATTTTAATTTTTTGAAATGTTTCAAGTTAGGAACTACCAAACGTAATTCGAGTCTTTAGGGTCACTATGTCCATAAAATTCAGAAATATTGATCATTTTAATCAAGAAAATGTTTACATTAATACATTTGATTAACGTTATGAAAAATCAAAAGGAAACTCGGAAAATGTTATCAAATTATCTACCTCCTTATTTTAAGATGTTCTTCTTCCAATACACAGAATGTATCTAAACAACACTGAAAAATTTTAAGGGGTGATTCTGTGATGATAATTATAGTAGGTATTTGGTATAAAAATTTTTTGGAAAATCTCTCCGTGGAATAGTTACACCCCTCAGAAGATTTATTTTTATTTTCCTTGTATATTAACACGAACTTCGTAAATATTATTTGTCCATAAAACTAAATATTTTAAAATTTGTTCAACCCTGAAGTATGTTTAGAAAGGGTTGAAATGAGATGAATTTTTCTTACAACTTCTTTTGGATACAAGTTTTCCTTTTTAAAAACGTGACCGAAAAGCCCAATTTATTAATTAACATTTTTATTTCTACAAGTTCTAAATGTTAAGTAAAAATGGGGTTTCAGTTTCTGGAAGCGGACTGCGTTTTAAGTGTACTGTGAAGGATTATGTTAACTGTGCATTTACGTCTTCGTCATCCATGCATCTACATCGATATTTTTAAGACCAGTTTGTCTTAATTGTAATGATACCATCTCAAAATCTTGAATTCTTTAAGTACGTGGAAACACCTCCGTGATGTTTTCATTCGGAATAATTTCGCATCCATCCTTTTTTAAGTTGTCAAAGAACGCCTTATTGAACGGTTGAACCAAATAAGTCTCAATCAACATCAACATTGTCCTCTTCAGTTAACCCGGTGCCTGATTTGTGAAAATCGTTAACATTTACTGAAATGTTGGATCACATATCATAAATACATTTTTTTAATAAAATAACTTTTGGATAACATTCATTACTTCATAAACAAAAACTTGTAAGAACTAAAAGCAATGTATTTTAGACAGTGGAAAAAACCTTCCACAGAACAAAATTTTTCTTCTTAGTTTTCAGCTATGAAATAAACAAATAAATCTATAATTAAAAACGCATTCGCCTCCAATGTGACCACAATTTTTGTAGTACATATGCGCATGTTCTAGACATAAAAATTTCATTTTTACTAATGTATTTGGGCTTACGATTACGGCCGCAAGGACAAAAATCACCTCTGTGCTCTTTATTGGGTGCTTGCTTTTTAACAAGTGGCCTCTCGGGTTCGCCCCTAATTCTATGTAAGGCTACTTTTAGTTTGCAATATACTCTAAAATTAGTCATGTTTGACCTTTTGATAATAATTTATCAATTCAAATTCTAGATAACTGGAGACACTAAATGGTTTCAATTTGCCGACGCGACGTTTCGTCTGACCTATGCCGGCTTTTTCAAAGCTTCTTGAATTTTGGGAATAACAGTCACATATAATTTCAAGAAGCCTTAAAAAAGGCTTGTCATACACCACATTATTTGGCAGTTGAAGTTATCACATCGATAGCGATATTGCAAAGTAACAATCAATTCACCTGTTGGCATTTTTCGTAATAAGCAGAAGAATTATGTTCTTGTTGAGAACGTACGACTACAATCAGATGATTTGTACAAGGTTTTTCAAAGAAGTCGTAGCAAGTGTAGCAGTCATTGCACGTTATGCTTCTGAGAGTACTAACGTATGAACTTACCTGTCGTTCTACTATAGCAGTAGGAGTATTATTTACTGAAAAGGGTTCACCAGGTTGTCGTCCAACGTAGACTTCTATATTGACTAAATAATGGGTTTAGGCGTCCACCAAAGCTTGTACCTTGATGCTGTACTTACTCGGTTTATTGGGAATGTATTTGCATATTTTCTCTTTCCATATTTATTTTCCACGTCATTAACTAAATTTGACGCAGCACTGGCATTTTCTGCTGATCTATCTTGGTTATCTTCAGACTCGGCAGCTTTTTGTTCAATATCTGGATAGTTGTTATGCTAACATATCACTTTCGTCATCTAATTTGATAACATTTTCATCATCGTTTTTCATATCACCCCACAAGGCCTGGACGCGACACATTTCTTTATCATAGCCCATAATTAACCTAATTATTTTAAAAGCTATGGCGAATTGTTTTTGGGACAAAATTAGACACGTGGGGTTTGGTACACCCAAGGTACACTAAACCGTCTGCTAAGTTCGCTTGTGACAAACTGCCATTGAAATGGCTTCAAATTCAAAAGAACGGATTATCACCGAAAGCTAATGAGAAGCGTTTTTAAAAATTTGGTTAACAACATCAGTTATAACCGTGTGAGAAATCAAAATTGTTTTTTTAGTATACAGAAGTGCTCGATTTGGACGAGTCAATACGCAAATGATCGCAACAATTTCTTATCATAATTTAAAATTCAGTCAGGTGACATTTAATTTTTTTGTAATTTATTCAAATATTTGTTTACAGTTTTGTTTTATACATATACTCTGTTTAATTTAATATTACTTATTTAATTACTAAAAGTAATTGTTGCCACGTACGTATTAAAATGCCGATATTTTATCTAACGTTCTTTATACGCGTGCTGTAAAGGCCAATTTATGCATGCTTTCGCTTTTGTTATGGATGCATGCATACTTAAAGCTGTTGAAAATTTTCTTATTGAGTTGAACAATTTAACAAAATTCCCTACAAAACTTTTGTTTCTTTAATAAACCATGGAGTTTATTGTAATTAACCATTATTGTAATTGCATTAACGTAACTTTGTTCCCTGGTTAAATTTGTTAGTAATATTTGATTGTACCAAAACTAATTTTTTTTTATTAAGTAAGATTGTTCATGAATCTTTCAGAAGATAATCAATATTACAAAAAGTGTAGTTATATCTATCAGACCCTTTGAAGCTTAGATTTAAAATTTCTTTCTTTTGTTCAAATATAATGTAACGGTAATTACCTTTCCTTGAAATGTAAGTCATAATTAAATAACATATTTTACATTTTAGGATAACATATTACAAAGCATTATTGAGTCATTTCACTTTCGGTACTTCCTTTCATTTTTTGTTGTTATTAAATGGAAATGTGTTGCATTTCTAATAATTCTAATAATATATATAAAGAAATTCACTTAATTGTTACAACAGTTCTTATATTTTTGTTATTAACATCAATTTATTTTTAATGTAATGTAAGCAAAGTTTTTTTCCATAAAGTTCTGTCACAATGTTTACTATTTTTCGAACGTTTAGTTTTTGTGATAAACGTAAATAAAGTTTCAATTTCAGCGCTTCCTAATTGCAAATTGAAAGTAAATTAATTTGTTTTTGTTGAACAATGCAAGTGAATAATTTCACTATTGTGTTGTCCAGATTTAAAAAAAGAAAACGATTATTTCCTTTAGTTGTTGGTAGAAAATTGCTTATGTTTAAAACTGTAAACTTATTTATTTAACAATGCTGGGTTGAAAGCTCGTAGCTTTATTTGTTTTTATTTTATAATTCAGTACTAGTTTTTATGTTCACTTTATTTTTGGTACACTTAAAACTACATTCTAAATGTACAAAAAAATGATATGTCGTCAATCAATATAAACAACTCATCATAACCTATTTTCTTGCCAAATAAATTCTCGCAATTTGCATTCTCACGTAGACTTATCATCCATCGAACCCAAAGAAAATTATCATTCTTCTTAATTAGGTACTGATTCAAATGAGTTTGATTTTTATTTTTAGTCAAGGTATCCGGTTTTTTCGAATGTTCTCAAATTCTTAAAAATGGGAAATTACTGTGAATAAATTATTCATTTATACTACATGTAATAAGTTCAAATAAATTCTCGATATTATCATCTTCACGTAGATTTTTTTTCATATAAGTAAAAATCACGAGGTATCCTTCACAGGCACCAGCAGGACTGTATTAGTTTGCCCCGGATGAAATGTCAATAATATTCAACTATAGTTTCTTTATGTAACAAATTTTAATCGACCGAAACAGCATTATGCAACTGTCTTTCATTGTTGCAGTTTTGTTATTTGTTAGTTTTGTTTATTTGAGAGTTATATCATGTCATATATGTATTTATTTATTTTTATTTATTATTTATTCTTTGCTATTTTCTAACTCTAACTTTTAAGTATATCGTAACTAAGAATGATGATGGAGCTGTGTAATATGTTAGTGTATTTAAACTATAATGTCGTAATGGTCTTGAATCAACATTCCCATAATATATTTTCTAAATCTTAACGTAATTGATAGTAAATCATTGTGAATGATTGGACCTATCGTTCAATGAACATCCAGAAAAAGATTTTACAGAAGCTTCGAATACGACTCCTAATTTGGACGTTGTACTAGATTTCTTTTACACTCCGTGGTGAGGCAGGTAAAAAATTGAATTGTTTTGTTTATTATGTGGATGTAGTATCTCGTTTCTGTGCCCCAAGGCTATAAACTCAGAATATTTTTCTTTAAAATGTGAATGCCGCTTAAAACGTTTTTCTAATAATAATTGAAATTCCCGCGTTGGTATTTTTACCTTGATCAATGTCGTGTTGAAAATTAGCTACAAGATTCGCTTGCAGAACGATTGGTTACCTGTATAGATCTCGCAACTATTCACCCTAATCTATCTATTACTAATGTGCATTTGCTATATGCATAATAAATTCCAGAATACTCTCCATCAAATAACATATTAACTTTATCAGATACGTGAAATTTCATCAGAACCCCAAATAATGCTGATACAGATGAAAATTCTGCAGATGAAGATGATAAAACTATTTAATTAATCTCAGTTAGATGCATTGCTTTTTCATCATCATTACTCTCTTCAATTACTATTGTAATTCACAATGTATATTCGTCAAATGCTTATCAGGTTGATATTTCTTGGACGTTAACTTACGAGCACGTGTAGAGTAAAACTGATTAACAATCACAGAGTTATTTCGTGTAAGTCAGTAGTCCACGTTAGGTAATCCTTAGTGACCATCGATCTCATATAAAAATACAACATTCAATCGTATATAACATAATAGAGTACTGAAAAACAAGATGACGCTGAAATAGGAATAGAGTAACATCTTTTCAGAAAAGAAATTTTTGGTTGTTTAATTATCCTATTCTGTTTTTCGGAAATTATTGCTCAAACAAATTGAAAATTTAACGCAGTTAGACTATTTCAAATATTTTCTAAAAAAAATTATTTGGGTATACGAACTAAATTTTGCCATCGAGGAGAAATAAATATTTTTAGACGCGCAAAAACCCTCATGTTGTAATGGAGATGGAAAATCAATTGTAATTTTGTATACTGTTTTCTGTCTTGTAATGGATGGAGAGGTACGCTATTTTATGTTCAATGAAAATTTGAATGAAGAGAAGTTGTGGAAAACTACCTCAACAATACGCCTCTTGGTCGACGCTGGTATTAAATTGATTGAGGTCCATTACAGTCAACTAGAGCGGTAGATTCCAAATTAACAGAACTTCTTGAAAACTGTTGGGGGGAAGGTAGAGGTTCTTTACTATGGTCAGCTCGATCTCCGAATTTTACTCATTAAGATTTTTATTTATGAGGGCTGTTAAAAAACTGCGCATCCGATTCTACATTATGAGGATAATAATTTCGAACCTCGGAAGTTCGGAAAGCATAGCAATCTATTCAGAGACGTATTGTAGATTGTTTGAATGAGAATAGTAAATATGTTGAGCAGTTTTATTAGATACTTAATTAGTTGTATTAGCTATTTTTTTTGTATTACATGACTTTTTCATGACTGGGTTCTTGTATTTTATTTTCCAAAGTTTCACGTAAAAGACACGTATGTGTTTATGTTATTCAAAGTTTTAACTATTATTATTTTAATAACAATTTTGTCCATGTATTCCATGTCAAAGTCGCTTTATATGTTTTTCATTGACATAACAGCCTAACTGATAGTTAGGGGCGAAACGTCGGCAATACTTCCATAGAAAGGCCTCCACTTTAAGAAGATCCCTAAATTTTAATTGAAGTGCACAACGTTAATCGCTTTAGACTTAACATTTAATTCTTCATTTATTTTTGCTGTTGTAATGTTTTTTGCCATTTTTTTGTTGTTAATTTGGAAAAATTACAGTAGACGACATAAGTGTCCGTAACGATTTACAATATCTATAAATCAAAACATAAAAATAATTTATTTATCCTCCGTGGTTCAAAAAATATTTTAAGGGAATGACCTTGTATATTTTATACATAAATTTGTACATAATAAGTAATATTTAGAAACAATCTGATTCTGAAAATTCTTTTGCTGGCAGATAGCTACATTATCCCTAAGACAACAAAATGTTTCCCTGTCACCTACTCACTAGAGATAAGAATTGTTTTTACAGCATGTCAGGTGGTTATAATTAGTTTAGGAGATAATACAAAATTACTACTACACGAATACGTACTGCTATAATAAATTGTGCGATGAATCAGGGGCGGATTAGCCGCACGCCGTGTGAGTGAAATCGCCAGAACGGCGAGTTAATAATTAAAAATTACTTAAATTACAATATGCAGACTTCAATTCCTCAATCAAATTTATCATTATTATTAATATTATTTTTGTTAATATTATTAAAAGAATCAATAGAACTTAAACGAATTTTAGCAAATTATAATTCTTATGTTGGCATGAATTTGTATGATGAACATATTCAAACAAACCAGGTTTACAAACTTTAATTTGCACAAACCGCATCCGTAAAATGAACTTACATGAAACAATGCAAAGGTCAATCATTTTGCATTCGAATTCTCAAAAGATCAAATCTTTTTAATGCACGAATTACAAGGAACGTGAGTACTTAAATTTTTCAAGAATATTTCGGTACTGCATAAATCGTTACAACGAAATCATGACTTACATTTGCAATAATTGATTTAAGAAAGGCAACATCCATCAGGAAAAATTGATTTTTATCAAACGTCAATCTTTACTCCTTGAAAGTGAGTCTAAACAAGAACCGTTTAAAATCAGAAATAATCAGATTAGGTGCGTGTGAAAGCTTTTACAAACAGCTCTAATTTTGCACCATTGTAATTTTTTTCGAGATAACCTATAACAATGTAGGCATGATTTAGTTAAACCTATTATTCCATACAAGATTGTTTTCTCATTATAACTATCTATTCATCACAAGTTCAATAAATCAACCGTTGTTTATAATGTTCGATTGACCCGATTTTTTGTATTAAACAATTTTTTCAGCTACTACGTCCTCAATGTGAATTAGTTTTTGAGATCGGTGAGAACCATATCTTCTGAGCTACACCCAATTCAACGTCAGCAGGTGGTTAATGATTATGTCAATGGGTTGCCTAATGCTCGATCACCTTTGAATCAAACGATATTATTATCCATTCAACACCGATCTTTAACCTATGAACTGTACCTACTTTAGATGAGATCATATTTTGTATTTGCAAAAATATCGATACTTTTCATTTGTAGTTTCCCATATGAAAATTAAAAGGTTTTTTTAATAGTATTTGTACGGTGCAGTGTAGCTTAAACGGATTCGCGTGTTTCGACTCATTTAAACTAACAGTTAATTTAAAAAAAAACAAATTTTCTTTGTGCTTAGTGTTATAATTTTAACGCTAATTGCATAATAATTGCAAGGATGGTTACCGTAAACGCCGGATCAAGGTTTTTCCTACAATGTCGTATAACAAACAATATTTAATATTTTTTTGGGTAAGATTATATTAAATTATTTTGTAATAAATTTCTAATGTTTATGTATAGAAGAAAAAAGTTAAAAACATTTTTTTAAATACGTTATTAATACAATGATTAAATGGGCGAATATAAAATAATGGATGAAATATAATTCATATTTTATTACATATATAAATGAGAACAAATTTATGTGGTAATGTAAGTTTTTAAAGCGCATTTTATTTAATAAAAGAACCGTAAAATTTTATAATAATTTACGCAACGAAATTCAGGTTCGATTTCGATTGTCGTATTTTTATTTTTGTTAATGAAATTATTATTGATGTTATTGTTATAATACAATTTTTGTAAAATGAGTTTAATATTTTCAACACAATTGTATTATAATGGCATCGATAACAAAATTAATACAAAAAAAGCAGCAATCGGAATCGAACCCTGGTTAGGGAGCGCACAAGACTATTAGGCAACGATTAATCAATTCGTCCACAAAGGCCGCTTAGTAAATGAAAATTAATTCGATTAATAAATTCATAAAATTGGTAAACTACGCTTTGAATACTATCACATCACTTTATTCTATTGTATCTATCCAACATAATATGTTGATATATTGTGTTCGAGTTGTTTCAGAAACAAGATATACGTTAATTTTAATTTAACATAACAAATGACTAAGTCAACTTTTTCGTGGGAAATGTTGCACTTTCTACTTTGTGTCATTAAATAAACACAAATTTACGCTACTGTTAATAAGTTATTTTTGAAAATACATTTATACAGGGTGTTCGGGGGAGGAATGTACTTCAAGAACTGATTCTAAGCAAAATTTTAAGAAAGAAATGATTCTCTTCACTTTTGCCGAATTTTACACCATTAGCCAGATATCGAGAGTGAAAGTTACCAACCCCACGAGGTTTGTTACAGGCCTAAGCTGCCTTCCGTAGGTTAATTGCTGTTGATCTAACAGCAGCGTTGTTTTGGATGCTAGATCCATTCACCCCCTCCACCCAAATTTCATTGTCGCGTTTAATGAGATAAGAGCCAACTTACAGCACTACCACTACCAGGGAAGCCGACTATGACAGAAATATCCGTACTGACAGTCTTAGTATAAGATGAAATGATGGAAATAGTTAGAAGTAGTACTGATCAAAAATGAAAAAAAAATTCTTAAATTCTAATTCAATGACAAAAATAGCTATATTTAAAAATAAGCGACTCATTTTCGTGTTGTAAATTTTAGGCTACATGTGACTGCAAACATGGTCTCAAGGAAATGTTAATATGCATGTGGTTTTCTATATTATAGTAATTCACCTGAATAGGTACTTACAACAACAAGCTTAAAAACCCTTCACATCGCCAATTGTTAGGATATGGTATCAAACTTATTTCCAACACTACATTTACCTTTAAAAATATCAACAAATTTACCGCTTTAGAAGTTTCTACAAAAACTTGTTGGAACGTTTCTATCTACCGCCTAAAATTTGAAGAAACAAAATTACTCTTCAACTACGTACTTGCAATTGTTTAGATTTTTGTAATGTTTGAGTACATGTTGTGTTTTTCAGACCATATATTTTTTTGGTATATAATATAGGATGGATGGAAAGTATTTTTCCGATTTTTTATTATTGATGAAAAGTGAGCGCTACAAATCCGAATATTTTTTGTGGATTCCTAATCTTTAAAACTTTTACTGGAAAATTTCAAAATATAGATGTTATGGGGCTCTACAATTACACAAGTACCGTACATAATGTCAAACTTTGAATAGTTTTCTTTAAAGATTCTTACGTTTATGTGTGATGCGCAATGAGTTGAGTTTACTCTCAAAAAAACTTAAAAATGCATTTTTGCGTCGACCCTAAGAATACCACACGGAATAATTGAAGACTCGAATGCAACAGGTTATTTTTTGTAAAAACAATTAAATAATTTTCTTATTAATTTTATTAAAAATTATAAATGCTGTAACTGTTTTCTGTAAACTAATTGACTCCCTTCACAAAGTTTGAGAAATTAACCGTTAGGTGGCATCATAATTTATATGGGCGGTGTCTATACTATATTAAAAATATATGGGCTTCTACTGCCGGAGTCACTATGGAAACCAAATCATCTTACGGGGTTAAAAATAGTAATTGCCAATGTTTCTCCCACTATCGTAGGGTTGAAAACTTGAAACAAACAAACGAGAGTTTAAGGTAGACAACTAAAAGTATGGTAAAAATCAGATGAAAACATTTAGGTATTAATTGTTTGTAGTAACTTTTCAACAAAGACAGTAATTAACAATTATTCATTTTCTTGGTAATAAGAATAGTCATATGAATTGAGGAAGTCGATGTGCTGAAAGACATCTTTGGAAGACAATTTAATGAAATATAAAACTTAATACAAATTTTTTTAATTTTTAATAATGTAGGAGATTGTTTTTAATATACAGTGCGTTTCTAAAAATAGGGGCCACTTTTACAATTTTCAAAAACAGATGTCGTTGTATGGTAAAATTTGACTGTTACGTCATAAACGACATTTTCCAAAATGAATTAAAATTTAGAGCAGAGAATTAACATTGTGAAATGGTTTTACTTGTACAAACTCAGGGCTGGCATGTAGTATCAAGGTATGTATTTGAGTAGTAATTGAAAAACAGGTCTGTATGGAAGCAGCTAGGCAACTTTATTTACATTTTAGATACAAGAAATGGCAGCGTTGCCACATGCAAAATCCCTAACCTGCGGCACCTGTAACGCCATCTATTGAGTCTAATAGAAAAAGTGGCCTCCATTTTCGGAAACGCACTGTACATATTACAATATACCAAAATTTTTTGAACCACTGAATTATCTAAAATCATTGCACTAAAAATGCAACTTGTAGAAGCACCATCCTACGGTGTATTAGGATGTTTACGGTTCTTGGAAAAGTGAGGAAATCAAAATGGTTGCAACGTGCCTTTGGGTTTAGTTGACATAGTTGCGGCTGGAGTGGGTTGAAATCAGTCGCTTGCTTAACTCACTGCAAATGATGACCATGACAACGCGAAAATTTGACTGATTTGACTGATGCTGGGGTTTCCACATTATTTGAATGATTCGAAGGAATGTCAAGGCAATGGTAAATATCTTTTTCGTCAAGTATGGAATCCGCAACCATCCTTATTGGAGATGATAAAATTGTAAAATAGGTGTCTGTCCAGTCCAGGGAGAAACCCACATTTGTTGTAAATATGAAGCCGTAAAGAAACTTTAGTGTATCCTTAAGTATAATAAGCGTTTTTCACTTTTTTTGTACGTCATCCTATGATAACTTGTCCAAATGTCTACTCCAATATAGAATCGCATTTGAGGAAACGGCTGAGAGGGATCTCGGATAGTTTTTTTTTACTTAATTTTGTAGTCGTATGAAAAAATACACTGTCAATGAATAAGAGCTTTATTTCAATAATTGTAACTAGATTGCTAAGTAGGTAACAAAACTTGATTTGGTAGGATTCAGAAGAAATTTTAAATTTTGGTAATCGTATATCTTTCGAAAATTTCTAAGACATACTACACTCGTACATATGGGATTTATAAACAAGATTTCATAAAGTACAGTTGTGGAAAAAATAAAGTAGGACCCAATGTATTGTTGGTTTAAATCTGTCTTGTTCAAATTTTGAAGTGCAATCTATTTGCTTCGCAGTCGTGCACAAACCTCCCGCAGGTCTTAGAATGTAAAATTCAAGGTGTTCGTTAATGATTTCCATCTACTAACAGGGGACTTTTCCATGGAAAGTAAAGAATACCTTTACATAAAAATAGTCAAACGAAATTTAATTTGCATTGTTTTTGTAAAATATTTAATTCAATAAACATTATTATTATTATTTTTATTAAATACTTAAATGCATATCGAGATAACCTCAATACACTTCACTGTCAAGTAGACAAAGCAAAAACAGTGGCATAAAAAAAATTACATGTAAATATACTGGAAAGGAAAATAAACGAAAATCATTAATTAATACCCTCTATTATTTCCTACTGCGTGTTTAGAAAATTGTGTTTACCATTTATTGTTCTGGCAAAGCACCTGTAAGCTAAAGTCAAATCTATAGTTTCTAGTAACGTAAGTATACTACTTGCAGGAGTGGGAGATTACTCACGGGAAGGGGAGATTTTACTTTCTGCTAAGACCTCAGCGATTACAGTTAAAAGACACGGTTTTATCTCGAAGGTTTGACAGACCTTGGGTTTCTATTCTTCGTTGAACTATTGAGTAAAAATTCTCAATGGTTGAACTACAAACAATTTACTCCATCTGGGTATAAATTTGAGTCGCTTAAAAATTGTTCTTAAAAATTGGACTTTGCGGATGTGGCGAGTACGCGACTGTATAATTTTAACCCTAAATAACTGTCTTTTCTCAAAAAGCTGCATTTTTCTTTTTTGTATGACCCATGACTTGCTTTATCTTTTTGTCAATTAACATAAAAATTAATGCAGGCACTGGTGATTAAAATTGAAGAAACTGAAAAAAAATTATTAATGTAGAAATAATCTAAAAAAGCACAAAAGGGCAATGTAATCATATTTATAAATTTAGTAGTTTCGACCTCTATAAACATGAGAGTCATCATCAGAAAATACATTAATAACACTTAAGACATATTAATGAAAATTAATAATTGGATAATGCATTATCCAGTGTTTATTTGTGTCAGCAATACGTAACATTAGTAAATCAGCGTAATTATCTTTTAAAGATCATACCTGTTGAATAAACTTGCTAATGCGGACGCTATATAATATTTTATTGAAAATTTTGATCACTATGTATCTATACAATACTTTACAATAGTACTAGAACGTGAATTATAACCTTTGAGGGTTAAACGACAACTAGATAATAACTTTTTTTCCTTACCCCAACCATTGAATATATCGCTAAATCTTCAAGTTCGTTTTTTCCTAACTTATTCAGTTAAAATGCTGCCCCAACTCTTACGCTAATTTTGGCATAAATAATACCGTTCCTTGAGTACTGGACAGCAAACTATGTCATTTTTGTCGAATTTAAACAGACCAACTGTACTTTAAATAAGTATACTGATTAATTCGTCCCGCTCGGACAATACGGGTTGTTCAAAATATCCGAATTATCTTACAATATACTTAGATACGAGGATATATTGAAAAATTCTTAGCCTACTATAGAACCAAACAAAATTTCAATGTCAAAATATTTTATTACTCAACATATTCTCCTCTTAATTGGATACATTTATTACAGCGAACCTGCAACGTCTCTAGACCTTTCAAAAAAATGTTTCTTCTTGCTCTGCAAACCAGACCTCCACAGCTTCTATTACCTCCTTGTTGGAAGAAAATGTACGACTTTTAAACTTTTTAGTTGAGGAAAGAGGTAATAGTCGGACGGAGCCAAATCGGGTGAATAAGGGGGTGTTCTAGTAATTCAAACCTAAATCACGAATTTTTGCATGGCAACATGAGATTTGTGTGCAGGGGCGTTGTCCTGCAAAAACAAAACACCTTTGGATAGCTTTCTGCGTCTTTTCTCTTTAATATTTTCCCGTAGAGTGGTCAGTAATGTCGAATAGTAATCTCCAGTTATTGTTCTACCCTTATCCAAAAATCAATCATGATTACTCCATGGCAATCCCAAAAACTGAAGCAAGAACTTTTCCAGCAGATTTTTGAACACGAAACTTCTTAGGTCTTGGAGAACCAGAGTGTCGCCATTCCATCGATTGTTGCTTTGTTTCTGGATCGTAGAAATGTACCCAAGTCTCATCCATATTAACAATTCGGTTTAAGAAGTCTACATCGTTTTCAAATCGAGCACAGATCGAACGCGATGCTTCTACCCTTGCACGCTTTTGGTCAACATTCAAACATTTGGGGATCCATTTTGCAGCAATTTTTCTCATGTCCAAATTGACGTGAACCATATGATGAACGCGTTCGTATGAAATATTCAGTGCTTCAGATATCCGTTTTAGCCCAATTCGACGGTCTGATAAAATCATGTCATGAACTGCATCCATATTTTCGGGGACTTACACAGAAACTGGCCTTCCCGATCGGTCATCATCTTCAATGGAAAATTTACCTCTTTTGACTTGCATTCCAATTTTTGACGGTCGCATACGAAGGACATTGATCACCAAGGGTATAAAGCATATCTTCGTAAATCTGCTTACCTCTTAACCCTTTTAAATACAGGTACTTGATGATGGCTCGATACTCCAATTTTTCGATTTTCACAATTTCGGTGGACATCTTTTTTCATTTAATTTATTGCGTGACTCTAGTTTACTTTTTTGACACTTCTAATAAGTTATTGTTCGTTCCTATGGTAACGCAATATTTTGTTTATGCAAGGAACTGGTCTAGGCTAACTAGATATCAATACATCCTCGTAAGCTGTGTAGTTTGTATAGTTCGTACTGAATTAACCAGACAGAAGTCTAAAGACCAAAAAAATTTTTTACGGAGATTTCGTGGAGTTTGTTAGATGCGCATACTTACGACATACGACAAAAATGGTGTGAATTTGTTTATATTTCAGTTTCAGAAGAATGTAGCATTACAGTGCATCAATTTCAATTTTTACAATTTTTCTAAAAAGTTCCAAATTGTCGTATGTAACCTTAGTTCCTAACGATTAAATTGCTAAAAGAATTTTTTAAAAATTTATGATTGGTGTTTAAAATTAATACCCGTTGGTATTCCGATTATGTTATGCTAAAATTCCAAAAACTTATCAACGTTTGTACTAAATAATCTTGTATATAACCATAATATTTTGACCGATTTGCTACATCCGGTTGACTTTAATTAGTTTTTAACATAATCAAAAAAAAAGTTGTCAATTGACCCTAGTGGTCGACATAAATTTAATCAAGATCTGATCGTGGGATCAAAGACAATGTCATAAATTCTAAAATCAATCGATATCGATTTTATTTTATCTTATGTGTTTATTTTCGTGTTTTGAAATCGGTTATTTATGTTAAAAAATACATACTGTGTATCCCACGGAAAATTTGACATAGGTGTTTGCTGTGTTAAATTTAAAATTAACGCAATAATAACATATTTTGTTAGAAGGATAAAATATAACAAATTTATGGGATAATGAGTGTTTAAAGCGTATTTTTAAAAAAAAATAGTAAAATGAGTTATTGTTTATGCATTTTTATTTATTAAACCGAGATGAAGAACTGGTATAAACGTCTTGGTGATTAAATGGTCAGGTAGTGATTTACACCATAAAACCCCGGGTTCCATTCTAATTGCAGTAACTTTAATTTTTAATCATTTCAATTTTCATAAAATGAGTTTAAATTTTGAACTTATAAGCGTAACTAAAAATTGTTAGCTACGCGGTGCACGTGGTTTTTATATTTTATGATAATTTTGATCAGTTATTACAATTACAACGCATTATAATTGTCTCTACGGTTTCTAGATTTAAAATGTATGCATATAACCATGTAATTGTAATATTAGGTGCTTTCTATACTTTATTCGTTAAATCATTTCTATTATGTAAGAATTTTTCAATTTTTCTTTTTTACTCATACTAAGTTTATAGTTTAAGCATCGTTTGAAGATGGCGTTTGATATATGTTTATAACGTCGAAACTTACAATTTTTCATTTTTTTAAATTTTTAAATACTAGTATTGCCCAAACGACTATAGTATGGGTGTTTATATTTTCTGGCTGGAAATTTTTGAGTTAATCAAATACAATACTGAAAAATGGATCCAAACTTCTTTCGTTTTATAAAAATTAATAGTCGTTTATTTTCAAGAATTTTCGACCCGACAAAGTTAAAAACAAAAATCAAAAAGTTACTTAACAATAATGCAATTGGAAAAACTCGTCTGCTAAGGCATTTTCAACAAGTACCGGGTAATAATTTATGAAAAATTACTTAATTTATTGATTGAAAAATATCTTTTTATTATCACACCAATTTGTTCTAGTTTATTTATTTAACAACAATTGTTGCTAGATTTTCCTTGAATTCTGTAAACAAAAAGAAGATATGCATTAATTTTTAATTTAACCTAGTCAACACCTAGCTCTATTTTGTGCGACAATGGTAAATTGTATTAGAAGAACAGATATACGAGGATGTATTGATATCTAGTTAGTCTAGACCAGTTCCTTGCATAAACAAAATGTTGCGTTACCATAGCAATGAACAATAACTTATTAGAAGTGTCAGTGTAAAGTTTGTCTTCAAAAAAGTAAACGTCACGCAATAAATTAAATGAAAAAAGATGTACCGAAATTTATAGACCAGTTCCTTGCATGCACAAAATATTGCGTTACCATAGCAACGAACAATAACTTATTAGAAGTGTCAGTGTAAAGTTTGACTTCAAAAGTAAACCGTCACGCAATAAATTAAATGAAAAAGATGTCCACCGAAATTGTGAAAATCCAAAATTGGAGTTTTGAGCCATCATCAAGTACCTGTATTTAAAAGGGTTAAGAGGTAAGCAGATTTACGAAGATATGCTTAATACCCTTGGTAATCAATGTCCTTCGTATGCGACCGTCAAAAATTGGAATGCAAGCTTCAAAAGAAGTAAATTTTCCATTGAAGATGATGACCGATCGGGAAGGCCAGTTTCTGTGTCAGTCCCCCATAAACATCGATGCAGTTCATGACATGATTTTATCAGACCGTCGAATTGGGCTAAAAACGGATATCTGAAACACTGAATATTTCATACGAACGCGTTCATCAGTATGGTTCACGTCAATTTGGACATGAGAAAAATTGCTGCAAAATGGATCCCCAAATGTTTGAATGTTGACCAAAAGCGTGCAGGGGTAGAAGCATCGCGTTCGATCTGTGCTCGATTTGAAAACGATGTAGACTTCTTAAACCGAATTGTTACTATGGATGAGACTTGGGTACATTTCTACGATCCAGAAACAAAGCAACAATCGATGGAATGGCGACACTCTGGTTCTCCAAGACCTAAGAAGTTTCGTGTCCAAAATCTGCTGGAAAAGTTCTTGCTTCAGTTTTTGGGATTGCCATGGAGTAATCATGATTGATTTTTGGATAAGGGTAGAACAATAACTGGAGATTACTATTCGACATTACTGACCACTCTACGGGAAAATATTAAAGAGAAAAGACGCGGAAAGCTATCCAAAGGTGTTTTGTTTTGCAGGACAACGCCCTGCACACAAATCTCATGTTGCCATGCAAAAAATCGTGATTTAGGGTTTGAATTACTAGAACACCCCCTTATTCACCCGATTTGGCTCCGTCCGACTTATCACCTCTTTCCTCAACTGAAAAAAGTTTAAAAGGTCGTAAATTTTCTTCCAACAAGGAGGTAATAGAAGCTGTGGAGGTCTGGTTTGCAGAGCAAGAAGAAACATTTTTTTTAAATGTAATAAATGTATCGAATTAAGAGGAGAATATGTTGAGTAATAAAATATTTTGACATTGAAATTTTGTTTGGTTCTATAGTAGGCTAAGAATTTTTCAATATATCCTCGTAGGTGTAGCTTAAAGACGCCTTTTTATTGAATACAAGCACATGTCAATCATTTCATTTTGTAAAATACTATACTAAACATATTTATCTTATTTCTTTTTAAATACTAACTCTCATTTTTTAATTTAAATTTTAATTAATGTGAAATGTTAAAACGTTTTTGCATTTACTGCCTTATTTCTAAAAATATTAATTACATATAAGGTATTGTAATAGTAAATAATAACTGATAATCAACTTCCTTCTGCAACGTCCTACAACCCTGAACAATTGCAAGTGTACAAAATTATCTTCTTCATATTTTAATATTTTATATGATATTGATGTTATCTCTTATTTTTGGTAAAAAGTAAGTTATTTTTTTTTGAATTTATATTTTTATTGATATTACATAGAATTTTCCTATACTTTAAATTATTCCAATGTATGCTAATTTAATTTTAAAAACTGTCAATTATATTGTTTGTGCACAAAAAATGATAACGCTTACTTTACACGACTCAAATGCAACTATTGTTTGTAATCTAGTTCCAAATGTAACTGTTTCACTTTTTACGATTCTTCTGATTTCATTACAGTTTAACATCAATACCTTATTCAATTACAACAGTTATAACTTTTATTGTTATTAATTGAGGGCGTGAGAAATAAATAATCCGTTCACGTTTCGATTCCTACCTTTGAAAAACTATTCGATCTCTTAAAATTTATAATGAAAGCGAAATTTTTTTTTAACAATAAAAACGAAATTCACATGCCGACCATCGTTTCAACCACATTTAACGTAACTTTAAAACTTTTCTTTGATTGTACATATCTAGATTTTCCCACATCTGAGTTTCTTTAACCTTTTACACGTAGATGGTGATTGTTATCCGTACAATGATATTGCTTAATTGCATATAACAGAAATAAATTTAATGTTAAAGCGTTGCAGGAATTCATGTAACTTCCTTTTTTTTATATTTTAATTTTTTTTTAATTGAACGTCTTTTTCTACAATAGTCAATGCGATAATTTTACCAAACCAAATATGTTGATTAATTAACTATTTACATTTTTTTGGCACTGAACCATGTAGCTTGCAATAAAATTTAATGGCTAATTATAGTAGGTGTATATAAAATATTATAAAACGCTTTTTAGTACACAATGGCATTTTTTTATTAATTTCAGTTACCATTTTTTCTACTGCAAGTCCATGAGAGTCACCTGTTACCTTATATTTACAACTCACAATTATCATCACCAACAAGAATATCTCTTCACAGATTCGATTTTTACGTGACGTTGCGCTTTCATATAACATACATTTTGTGTAACTTTAAAGCTGTAACACCAGTAAATACACAAATATTTTCGTGATAATGAACTTAACATTTATGGGAAAATTGTTAAAGTAACTTAATAACATTCAATTATAATCTAGGAAGTGAGGATGTGGTACGCAAAAAAAGTTTAACAATTTTGGTGTCAACAAATTATGTTATTCTCCCACAGCGAGGGACATTTAACAACTTGATGAACACTGTTATGGTGCTGTCGGTTATTCTGTACTATAATTTTCTGTTATCTCTTGTAATAACATTTTCTCTCTTCACTTTGCGTGAATATTTTATTTACACATAATACTATAGTCTTTACACGAAGAATTTCAAACTAACAATTTCTAATAAAAGCGTGTCACATACTTCTTTTTTTCTAAAAGTGATGTTATTACTCAATCAGCAGTAAAAACTATATTGTTGCGCAATGGTCATGATTATTTTATCTAAAAATGTAATAGTATGCGGATTTAGTATTTGTTAAGTGAATGTCTTATGCGATTGGAAATTTGACTGAGAAAGATTTCACCTTTTGATAATATAACAATGAGCAATTGTTTAAATTGTCGGCTTTATTGCAAAAGTGAAGATGTACTTTACATTAAGTAACTTTCGATCAGTCCATATTTATTGGACGAAATGTCGCTTACTAACATTTATCGGAAGATATTAAATGCTTGGAGAGTCATTTTAATGTAATTTATTGATTTGCAAGGTATTTATGTCATTTATTGTTCTAGGAATATATACATTAAAGTTGGTTCTTCTCCGTGCAGTTCATTCATTACAAACCAGTAGAATTCTACGGTTCTGGTTCATGGTCGGTAAGTATCAAAATTCGTTTTTTATATTACGCATTGGTTAAGACGTACGTTACATTAGAGGTTAACTGGTAATTATCACAATCATTAGATGCCAACCTAAGAAAAACAAATTTTTTTTGACTTCCCTTTATTGATTGTTTCGAAATAGTAAAAATTATACAAAAAACGTGTGCCAAAAAGACGAAGATGAAGTTTGTGATATCTTCTACAGCAGGACTCTTTATATTTATTTATTTGTTTTTATTTGCACGGTATTACATAGATGTTTACAATTATTGTCATATATAAAATTCGTTAATCATTTAAAATATGAATCAGATACAATGAATAAAACAAATTCAGATTATACAATTGTTAGGTAGAGAGGCGTAAATAACATACAGTATGATACTCAGTAACTTATCAAACTCTTTAACACTATAATCGTATACAGGGTGATTCGTTGAGAATGATACTTAAGAAATCCGAGATAAGGGAGATCAAAATATGACGAATGGATACAACATGGCTTCAGTTCTTTTGCGCGAACGAACACTTTGTGCATACAGACGCTCACTTCTTTTGTTTTATATATGTGCGTACTGTCTGAGCACACACGAACGCGATCCGTGTCATGTCGGTTCATCAAAATATTTTGCTGCGTGGACAACCGAAAAGTCATTTAATTTATTCTATGTGTACAAACGATTTCTAATATTGTGTATTGCGATCTTTTTATTTTTTCTGCAGATCACTTTAAATTTCAGGTTGGTTTAAACTCAAGTTAAACAAAAATTAAACAGTTTAATTGGATCATGAATCAAGTGCATTTCAATTAAAACGAGCCACCCCGAGTAATTTCTTTACTATTTTGTTTTCAGCAAATCCAAATCCAAATAAACAAGGCATTTTTGTTTTAAGGCATATCTTTTAATGTCAAATTTGACCTTGATATGTCAACACCTACACGACAACCCTTATATAAAAAATTTTAAATGACATAAGTGGTTACCCCCTAAAAACAAAAATTGTCTTGTTTTTGACATTTCTGTTAGAATTTTGAAGTTTATATTTAATTGTTGATATATAAATATAGTCGGTTGTTATATAAACAATAATTTTGATATGTGTCATAAAATAAATAATGTAAAAATTACATATAAAATACAGTTTACTTTTAAGTTTGATGTTTCTTTATCAATATAAGAAAGCCAATCAACATTTTGGTCCATCGAGCCGGATATTAAGATGTTGGGAGAGCCAATCAACATTTTGGTCCATCGAGTCGGATATTAAGACGTTGGGAGAGCTTATAGGCATAAATAGCAAAAGGCAGATATCAGTCGACAGCACCAGGGAGCAGCAGGCAACGGGCACGAATAATACCTATCATTCCGGCCGGCAAGACAGCGGATCGCGAAATACAAAATGTTGATTGTTCGCTTTCTTATATTGATAAAAAAGCATCGAACTTCAAAGTGAACTGTATTTTATATGTAATTTTTACATTATTTATTTTAAGACACACATCAAAAATAGTGTTTATACAGTGACCGGCAAAAAGTTTGCATCAAATGGGAAAAATTTTTGTAATTGAGATATCCAAAAATTTCTTTTGGCAAATGAATTTAGCATATCGTATGACAAAAAAAGCACCTTGACAAATGTCATGTGACCACTGTCATGGGGGAAAATTAATAAAAAAAAATTTCTTAAATATGTAAAAAGTGAAGTTAGATGGCAAGATTTTGAAAAATGTCTAAGAGAAAAGTTTTTCAGAATTAGATTATACGTCTATGTGCAAATTTTTAAAAGAAAATAACGACTTTTTAAAAATATCAGTTTTCCGGCATTTTTCCGGAATAATGGGACCGACCCTGTAGTTCTAATAACAACAAAGTTGGCAATAGTGCCGACTTAAGTTTGAAAACGCTTATTTAGATATACTACAAACATAGGGACAAATTATGATAACAAAGTTGTAAGAGCTAAGCCATTATGCAAGAATTATGGACTTTGAAATTAAGTTGGAATGATCCAATTTCATCTTCTCTATTAAGAAAATGGAATGAATTCACTTCAGATTTATTATCAATTAATGATATTTTCATTCCTTCACTGAAAAAAAATGGATTGTTGCTAGTTACAAAATTTTCAGTGTACAATTACTTAACAGTTTAGTTGCTGTGGTGACTCCTAAACTAATAGTTACTGTAGCTAAACGAAAAGAGTTAATATTATTTAGTTAAAATAGCTGAAGTTTAGATATAGTAACAAAATATACTTTTACAAAAGTTTAGAAAATAATTACTAAACTTTATTGATAATTTAACTAATGTGTTCAGTAATTTTTTATAAAATATTTAGTAAATTGTAGGTGAATTTCATTGATAATTTAGCTAATTCGTTCAGTATTTTTTATAAACTATTTAGTAAATTGTAGGTGAACTTCATTGATAATTTACCTAATTCGTTCAGTAATTTTTTATAAACTATTTAGTATAAAATAACCACAAACTACAGAGAATATAGCTAAATTGTTTGGTTGTTTCATGTTACTTCTTAGTAACTGATAGCAGAAGTATATTGGTGATTTAACTAAATTGTTTGGTTGTGTTCATCTAAACTGTAAGGAAAATTTAACTAAGTGCTCAACTGTTTATTACATACTGTTTAGTGTCAAATAGCTAAATTGGCAGATATTTTAATTGAATTACTCAGCTCTTTACTACTACACTGTTTTGATAGTTTACCTAAACTGTATATGTAATAATTACTAAATCGTTTATATATTCGAACTAAACCATTTTAGTAGCGGATGGGGAATAAATTTACTCAGTGATTATTTCACGGCAACGTTTCATGCAACCGAGTGTGGACATCCTCAGGTTACTAATTTATTAAGAATAATAACTTGCGTATTTTTGTTCTTAATAAATTATTGGCCCGGAGGAAGTGTCCACTTGATTGCACGAAACGTTATCATTAAATAATCTGTAAAAAAACTAAACCACTTTTTCAGGTCGGTTAAAATGTTAATGCAAATTTAGATGCGAAAACAACAAATAAATAATAACTTCTTCAAAGGCTACTTACTTACTTACTTCATATGCTGTGAACTTGGGAACAACAGGTTAAGTATCTCTTCACTTGCCTTTGTATTCATTTGTGGCCCATTATATACTCACTAACAATTTATCGTTTTTGGATAGTATGTACTAGTAATGTTAAGAATAAAAACTGAAATCATTTAATTTATTTATTATTAAACAAAAAAAAAACAAATTCTACAAAATAGTTAAACTTAATACTACTATACAAATCTGAAAGTTTTATCTTATTGTGGTTATAACTACCTATGCAATATGAATTTATGAAGGAGACATGTAAACAAAATATTATACTTATAACAAAACTTAATATTAAAACTATACAGGTATTACTACTTGATTAAAATTAATTTTGCACATGATCACACTTGAGACCGAAGTGTTATAAATCTGCATCCACTAGATGTGATTGTAATATGATTGGGTACATGACATAACAAAGAGTCGTGAAAAATAAAAATAGTTTTTTCGTTCGCAGGAATTTCTACTTCATAACAATGATAATGATCATTAAATTCTAATGTGGTAAACAAAGTACATTCGAAAATAGCTCTTTCTTCGTTGTACACATAAATATGTTTTACACACATGAAACTAATCTCGCCTAAATCTTTTATATCCTCAGTAAGTATTGTTCCTGTTTTATATTTCGTCCCTTTAATTTTGACCCATGCAACACGCTTTAGACAATAATCAGGGTTGAGATTCAGTGCAATTATTAGATCATTACGTTTATCAATTGAAATACTTCTGATTGGACCAATATCTAGTGTACCATTTAAGTGGCCTTTTAGAAAAATCTCATTCAACTGCATTTGATGTTTAATTGCAAGCGTTAATGTAATATTACGCCTATTAAATGAAGCACGAGCAGCAATTTTGACAATCTATGCTTTGCTTCATACCGCATAGCCCAAAAATTAATTAAAGGTCCGTGCTTAACCATGAATGAAGAATAGTGAGTAAGAAAATGGAATTTTGGCTTAAGGTGTCAGTTAGTTAATGCCAAATATAACTCATTAAGTTCTCCAACCAAACATTTTAATGATTCACTAGTGCCGGTATTAACATTTTGACACATCACTAGGTCAACCACCTTTCTCAACGTAGTATATAAAATCCAATACTGCTCATGACATGGCAGGAACTCACCAATGAGCAAACCAAAATAACGTATCAACGTCAACATCTCTGATGCGGAAAGCCGTATACTTTCATTAGAAATATGATCAATATTCAAAGGGCAGGGTTTACTACTACTGTCAGGACCGTAATCAAAACAAGAAATTTTATCATTTAAAATTTGAATTGAAAAATAATTTAGAGTAGTTACATACTTTGATATCAAAAACACATTACATATTTAGCAACACCTTCAAAGAATGTCGTGCATTACATCAACTCCAACATTCTCAAATAAATTAAATCCTTTAACAGCAAGCCACACACACTTCTCTTTGATACCGGTATTCGAGTAATTATTTTCTGCCAACTGTAAATCGTATTGATTGGAATTTCGGAAAAGTCTTTCATTTTCATAACATTGTTTTTTAATACCTCCTTTGATATGTTACAAATTCGACAAGGAAAATTAGATGAAAATGATTCATTAAATCCTATAATAGAGTGAATACCGAGATTATCTCCTATTATAAGTGCAAGTTGAAAGTATAGTGTACCTTTGAAATAAGCGGTATCTATTTCTATGCCACACTCTGCCAGGAAGTTAAATTCTTCAATAAGTGGCTGAAAAATGACACCATTTCCAAATAACACCCTATCAGAAGAATGGAATAACAGAGCAAGGAAAATATTAGACAATGAAGAAGCTCTGTGAGGTGGAATGCATCCTACTGAAACATAAACAGCCCCCAATTTATGAATGCCTGAATGACTCCCAAGAACATTTCCGCTTTCATAATCATCAAAAAACATAAACAAAGGAAAAACAATTTTATTTTCATGATTTTCATTCGGTTAACCCAAATACTCCCCTGAATAAAGTTCTCGATGAAACCATTTTTTGATGCAAGCGATACTAAACGTATGTAATTTAACGTTTCAGCCATAACGTCAAGTGAAAATACTTTACCAACGTATAACGAAGCGGAATAAATTGTTCTGTACACGCAGTTGGTTTTACAGTCACTACACCGCTTTGTTTAATCGTAGTCATCCTTTGTCCCACTATTATTTGCTTTGGTGGTATATAGGAACCTTTTAATTGAAAATACTTAAGTCGTAAATGCTCAGTTTTAAAACTATCTAATGGCGACTGCACTGCAGATAAAAACTTACTCTTGAATAATGTTATATCCTCACCTTTTTGTAATGAGTTCAACATAGCATCAAAAATATTTTCAATTGTTGAAGATAAGTCTAGACACATGTAATTTCTCATTCCATCAACAATGGATTGGACTGAATTTTTGGGTAGTAGCGGATTTGCGTACAACGATGATAGAAAAATAGACAATGAATTAGATTCTAGAGGCTTTCTTAATACTACACCAGAGGCCGATCCGCGACTTCCTCTTGTTCTGTAACTTGATTTGATCTAGTGGATGTATCTGAAACACTACTACTACTTTTAGAACTAGAGAACAATGCCTGATTTCTATGCTGGTTGTTGAGATGTTTACGAAATGTGTTTAATAAATGAAACGATCTGAAACACCCATCTTCAATGCAATGGTACACTGTAAAATTGTGATTACTATGAAAATAATCAAAGTGTTTAAACAATCCTTGCACATTAATAACTACTTTAGAACAAATGAAACAGGTTGGCATTTTTAAAAAAATATGTATAAATAGTATACCAATACGAATGTTAAACAGTTTTAATTTATTACACCGTAATATCAAGGTCATTCAAAAGAGAATTTACTGTGGTGTACACCCTATCATATTTGGTCGAAAGTTTGTACACACCCCTCTGAATAAAATACCACACGTTTGAACTTTCAGCAGGGTACTCCGCATTTAAAGCAAATAGTACCTTGAAACACGCGTCCACAGGCATGAACTATAGAAGTAGAATTATACCTAACGTCTTTACTTGATGCGTGTTTCACGTTATTGATAACAATAAATCTCGTGTGTATGTCTTTAACTGAATCGCCTATTATAATAATATATGGCTGGACATTATAACCTAAGTTGGCCATTTTCTCCACTCTGAGTGTAATTGAAGCATCCAGTTCTGCCGAAGTTTTTATATGAGTTATAAACCCTTGAAGGCATTCTAATTTTGACGGTCTCCATTGTTTTTATCTTCGGCTTCCGAATTGTACTCGTGCTCATCAGAAGGGAGAGACATGAAAGCAACCGTATTCAGAGCGTCCTCGTTAACATCTGTTAAATATATAAAATCAGTACATGATAAACTTTACAATTTTTGTATTAAACAAGGTTTATTTGAAAATATGTGAAAACTATGCAGTACATAGTAACTATTTGAAATGTATGGGTTTATGCCACGGCGAGGGCAGCGAGTGCCCGAAAGAAGTAAGTGCGACAAAAGTCTTATGAAGGAGTATCATACAGTCTTTCACAAATATTTTTAAATTTACATTCATGTCGATATTTGTTAATGTTGAAGTTGGTCATTAAAACTGATAAGTTTAGAATTTTTAATGTAAATTTACCAGAATATTTAAAACTTGACATGGCAATTCTACTAACCAGGAAAAAAATCAAAAGCGTTCTAGAATGTTAACGCTAAGGCTAATTATAGAACGCAGTTAAACGTCGTAACAGAAATATTATAGAAGCAAGTTATAAAAATTAATATAATGCGCTAAATAGTCAAAAATAATGTAGAATTCATACTAACCGTCGTCGTCAATGCAGGTCAATATTTCTTTAAGTGCCGGATCATTACGCTTCCGTGCATATGCAATTATTCTGTCACGGTATAATGGCCAATTTTCAAAAGGCTGTTGTTGTGATTCACATGTAAGTGATTGAAGTCATCCAGCAACTATAAAATAATAAACAAATTTATAATAAATAGAAGTATAAACCCTTTATATTTATTTTATTATTGATTTAGTAGTTTCAGGTAGTTTGCTCTAAAAGGACGCTTTAAATCAGCTGGCAATGGGTATTATTAAAATTATGCGACTCAAATTTGTTGAGAGAATAATCGTGATAAAGCATTCTAGACAATAACAATTTTGACGGTTAGTTAAAATAATATTTCTGATACCTTTATTGTGATTTCTTGTAATAATACTACTACTGCTGCTTTAATGTTTTACTTTGTTAGGATTTCTTTCAACAAATGCCCTCTTTTGGAGCTAAGGGATGTAAAACAAAATATTTTGATACTCTAATGTGTGCGTAGAGATAAAATAATACTTACCAAATGCAACCCGCTAGTTTGACCCAAAGCTCTAAATTCATTGAAATAATCGGCAATACTCATTCCAGATCCTATAAATTTTTGGAATCGCGCTTTTCGTGTTTGCTCCCAATATGATTGGACTGTAATCCAAGGATCGCATGCATTTTAACCACAATAAATAATCGTCTACGTCCGCTTCCGTTGAAGGTTCTGGTAATATATTTGTGGCCTCCTCCACTCTCAAAAACGGAAACGTGTGACCCAGACTCGCTGCAACATGAAGAGCTTGTAGATCGTGAACGTTTCCTCGATGTTATCAAGCCAGATTTTGCAAACTCTCTTCGCCGTTGCCTGAATGTATCTAATAATTTACCCTTTGCTGCAGTTTTTGAGCTGGACTGAAGCAAACATACGGCGTAAAATATACTGGAGCGCTTTCTTTTTAAATATTTTTGTAATCTCAAAGGCTAGCTGATAGAATTGTTGGCTCGAAATTTTTGCGTCCGGATTTCCTTGTAATTCTCGATTTATAATAATATTACAGATTTTCCGTCTTGCTGAGTTGTCTAGAAGCCCGCTAGTTTCGTAATTCATCAGCAGCGCTTTTCCTTCATTTGTGGAATTTAGATAGTTGTATAAATTCTAAAAAAAAATTGAAAAAAAGTAGTTTTTCCATATGCAGTTAAAACTTAAAATGTTTCAAATATTTGTACGGCTGTTTACGTTTCTAAATAAAATTCTGCAGAAATTCCTAGCGAATGTTTATTTTTTCCTTAAATTATAGACATTTCGCTTCTAAATTTTGAAGCTTCATTAATATACTGCGTGTCCCACGACGTTTTGACAGCTGAATATCTCGAAAATGGTCCATATGACAAGTATGAGGTTTGACAGCTATAAACTGTCAAATTTGCTGCTCATCTACTATAAAACGACTTCCGGTTTCCTTCTCATTTCCGGTCACGTGACCTCAACTCTTTTTCAAATGGGACACCCTGTATAATATTGCATTTTTGACAGCCCTTTGAAAGACAAATTCAACGATACTACACTTGTTATGATTCTAGTGTTTAATGATGATAATATGAGCCATTAAATGGATAGCTGTGTAGTTTCAAAAATACTACGAAAAATAAAAACTTTTATCAAAATACGTAACATAGGTGATTGAAAATACCTAAGTGAATGGAAAATTACCTATGTTGCGTATTTTATTAAAATTATTAATTTTTTATTATTTATTATTTTTGAAACTACACAGCCATCCATTTAATGACTCATATTATCGTATTACACAAAAGTGTAGCATTGTTGAATTCGTCTTTCAAGGGCTGTCAAATTCAATATCATACAGAAGTGTCCCATTTCAAAAAGTTGATGCCACGTGACCGGAAGAAAGGAAACCGGAAATCATTTTATAGTAGATGTCAGCAGCAAATTTGACGGTTATAACTGTCAAATTTCATACTTGTTATATGAACAGTTTTCGAGATATTGAGCTGTCAAAACGTCGTGAGATACCCTCTAATTATACAATAATTACACAAAATAAAATATATAAATATAAAACATTTCACAAAGAGGATATAATGTGATATATTGATGAAGCTTCAAAATTTAGAAGCAGAAACGTCTATAATTTAAGAAAAAAATAAACATTAGCTGGGAATTCTGCAGAATTTTATTTAAAATTTATCTAACAAATACTTGAGAGGAATTTAAACAAGCGACATCTAATAATCAAAAGAAATAAAAATATATGTATAATAAATAATTTTAATTTATAAATCTCTGAATAAAAACCTGAGTGTAAATGTGTTATGATGAAGGAACAAATTCAATAAAATAAATCAAAATATTCAATATACATATCTCAATATCTCAAATTTACTTAATACTCACATTTCCTGTACTATCTCCTGCTTCTGTAAGAGGTTCTTCCAATGGCAGTACATTCAATAAGGAATCATTTAAAATATTGGTTAAAGAAATGTCATTAGTAGTTTCCACTATTTGTGAGTTTTCTTGAATCTGTAATAAGAGTGTTACAAAAAATATAACTATACAGGGTGGTCCACTTTTTAGTAGCAGGATTTTAATAGTCGATAGAAAAACTTATTTTAAGGTAAAAATTTCATATAAACATGGTAGCGCAAAGGGATTCATTTTTTAAGATATAGGGTGTTGAAGTTGTCGAAAAAATCATATATTTTTACAGTATCTCGACCAGCTGAGATAATTAAACCAAATTTGGTATACGTTTTTATCTTATAAGTTTTACAATCTATGATAATATCAAGACCCAGCTGCAGTAACCAGTGGCGGAGATGTACGATTTGATCCGAACAAAGCTAAAAAAATGGTACGCTTCTGCTATTCACAAAATAAAAATTATTTTAATAATAACCATTTATTTCTCAGTAAATTTTATCTTTTGACTTTTTTCGCCGGACGCACATATTCTGCATAAAAAATAAAAGTGTTTTCAATGCGCTGACATTTTTACACCCTCAAAATCATTTCAATTTTATTAAACAAAAACTGTGCGTCTGGCGAAAAGATTACAATCAAAAAATATTTATTTTTATGCAGAATATGTGCGTCCGGCGAAAAAAGTCAAAAGATAAAATTTACTGAGAAATAAATGGTTATTATTAAAATAATTTTTATTTTGTGAATAGCAGAAGCGTACCATTTTTTTAGCTTTGTTCGGATCAAACCGTACATCTCCGCCACTGGTTACTGCTGGGTCTTGATATTATCACAGATTGTAGAAACTTATAAGATAAAAGCGTATACCAAATTTGGTTTAATTATCTCAGCTGGTTGAGATACTGTAAAAAATATATGATTTTTTCGACAACTTCAGCACCCTATATCTTAAAAATGAATCCTTTGCGGTCCATGTTTATATGAAATTTTCACCTTCTATCGACTATTAAAATCCTGCTACTAAAAAGTGGACCACCCTGTACTTTTGAAACTTATTTGCTATTCAACATCGTTTTTAAATACTCCCAAAACCGATTTGATTATCTAAATCATTGAATTTATTTTCGTAAAAAATGTTCAGGCCAGTTTATAATGTTTTGCTTTTAACTATTTTTAACTAAAAGGAAACTTGAAAAACGGCAAATGCTATTAGTGCAAGTGGGAAGAAAATTGATTTCTAATTCTATTTTATTATGCCGTTAATGAAAAAAATCTTAGATAAAATAAAATAAACTTACATTTGACAGATTTGTTGCAGTAGGACTGTTTATTACTTTTTTAAGGGCACTTAGTTGAGCGTTCAATAGAACACGATGTCCGATGGTCGGGATCAAATCTTTTATGTCATCTTGTGATAACAACAGCAACACATCTAGTGTTATAGCTTGTTCTACAACACATAGAGTTCATTTTTAAATCGATTTATAAAAGTGCAAAAGTGATTTGGTACAAAAATACCAAACTGTTAGCATATAAAATAAATGCTGCTAGTAAATGTTTTTACATGAAATTTATTTGAAATTAATCTTCATGAAATTATTTTCGACGCGTTCAACAAATTAAAATTTAAACCGTTATAAATATATTTAAAAAATGCTTACCTTTAAACTTGTTGATATACATTTCCAGTCCCCATGAAGTAAGATGATCTTCTACAGATACATCCGCCATAATGCCGAAACACGAAACACCACACAATTTACTCACAATAAAAGCCCGAATTAGTAAGTAGATAGTCAATTTTGTAACACAAATATCAGAAACTGGATTTTGAAAATGCTTTTTGCTTAGTTACAGTCAAAGAATAAGTGGTATGAATGGTGTAAGCATTCATTCTCAATTGAACTATAACTGAAATAAGTGCATAATTGCAGTTTCATTTAGAAAAAACTACTAAAGTGTACAGAAGCTTATAACTAAACAGTCCAGTAAAATTTTCGAAATGGTTAACAGTTTTTTTTTATGTTCGTTTTAATTGATAAAAAGTTGTGCGAGAAGAAACCATGAGTAGTTCCCACACTCATTTTATTCGTATATGTACCTTATCAGCAATTTTTGCACACCGGCAGAATATGTTTTCTAAAACTTTTTGCAGTGATTACTTTATACTTTGGTTTACAACTATTATTAATTAAGTAAGAAAATCAAAGAAGATGACTACGTAACAGTAAAATATAAAATTTGATTGTGTAGAAGTACGTTTGCTGTTTTGAGTTTTTAACCAATTATATGATTAATGTTTAAGAATTTATTTTGTAAGAAAAGCTCGATAATAGCTAAACCTTGTTTACGTTTTAATGGCCCATTTTCTGAATTCTTTAGGATAATGCGACCAAACAGTTAGTTAAAATTTCAGTTCGATAAACCATAACTAAAACATTAGCTGTTATTAACCGAAAACGGTTTTACTAATAAAGAAAATGTATCTCTTACTACATAGCATTAGCTTACTCAACTAAACTTCAGTTTATATTTACTAAATTTTAGTAAAAGTGAATTTACTCAACTATGTAGTAAAACTATTTTTTCAGTGTTGTATGATATTATCATCCTTTCCTCAAAATTGTTGAAATACATGCATTTAAGTGACGCTTTTCAAGTTGCGTATGGTACCTGCATTTATTTAAGGTCAATGTCTAGTTCAGAGGAGATACTAGTGTGACTTTTAACTTCTAAGTCACGAGTCGCACCAATCAAAACATTAACAATACCAAGACTTTGTGGGGCTTTATTCATGGCTCATTTGGTAGATAAAGTAGTTAGAACTTTTCAATTGACAATAAATAAAACATTTTTTTATACAGATATCACCATAGTCCTTGCTTGGTTGCGGTTAGAGCCAAATAAGCTTAAAACTTTTGTACTCATCGCATTTCAGAAATTCAACAGCTTAGTAATGTTTTCCAATAGTTCTATTTTCCCTCTAATCAAAACCCAACAGATGTTTTATCTAGAGTTGTTACTTCATCACAGTTTTAGAAACCGAGTTATGGCTGAATTGGCCTTTTGGCTTCAATCGTGTGACTTACAAAACATTAATTCAAATATTGAAATGTTTCTGGGGAATTTTGGGGATATTCCGAAAATAAAGCGTCATCTATCTCAGCAGTATGCTTTTCAGAATTTAAATCTGAAATATTTGATTATTAAGATTTCTTTCTAAATTAAAAAAAAACAAATATCTCGCTTTTCCAAATAAGTTGACAATAGAAGAGTTAGATAATAGACCTAGCCAGTTTAGTTCAGATGAAATATTTGCACAGAAATTAGTCATATTAAAAAATCACATTCTGTTTCTCAACATAACAAATTGGCTTCGCTTAGTCCATTCATTGACGAAAATGGTTTATTAAGAGTTGGTGGCAGGTTAAAAACACTCTAATTTATCTTTTAATATTAAATTTCCTATAATATTGCCGTCACGTCACAATTTTCTAAATTGATTTTTTAGTCTGAATATATAAGAAATTTACATACTGGAATTCAAACAACCTTAGCAAGTGTGCGACTTAAGTTTTGACCAATTCATGGCAAACAAGCTCTCCATTCTGTATTAAAAAATTGTGTAGTTTGTTTTAAAGCAAGTCCTTACTCAGAGGATCAAAAAATGGGTGACTTGCCCGCTCAAAGGAGTTACTTCAGCACGTGCATTTTCTTAAATAATATAAAAATTACATATAAAATACAAAGAGTTCACTTTTACTTATCAATAGTTTTTTTTTATCAATATAATTTTAGAAAGCTTTTGAACAATCAACAATTTATTCCACGACAATAAAAAATAGGAATTATATTTTTTACTTTTAATTATTCAAAAGCTAGTTCTTTTCCTTTCTTTTTATTTTAATTGATAAAACTTACATGCTATTGAGAATGACATATTTGGAGTTTCGTCATATTGCATTTCTAATGAATCACCCTGTATATGATAAGAATTTATAAACTGACACTGGCATGGTTGTTTTTTAAATTAGGCATTAATGTATTGTGATTAATCTTTTCATAATGATGGTGCCCTATTTTTACATTTAGATGTTCTATGACACATTATTAATTTTTCAATAAACAGGGTTCCCTGAGTAGTTTTTAACCAGGACAGTATTATTTGACATCCCTCTATCTATAAGGATATAATTACTAAGTATAATTTATTGGAAGATCAAAAATGTTCATTAATTATATGAAGATACACTGACATTAGGTAATACTAGTGTAATTTATTTTCATCAATTAACATAATCAAAAAACTCTCTTTTTATTACCATTGCAACAGTGCGAAGTAGAGGTTGATGGTATTTTATATTTTAGCAGCCTTAATTAATTTTAAAACAACATATAACTTTATAAAGATCAGAGGCACGTTCATTGCAGTAAGTTAAAATGTTTGCACGTACACAAGTATGGACTCTTAATCATAACTAAAGTTCTTGTTGCAAATTCATGTCTTGAAACTGTATAAAAAATCTGCTCTTTGTGACTATGTTTCGTGACGCAAGTAGATTTAATAAATGTTAGGAAAAAAATCGAGTTAAAAATTAATTCAATACATTCAAAATTAATGTAAATGATTTTTCTTAGTATGCTTTGATTTGGAAAGTTCTAGGGTTCTTCAGATTTGATTCCTTTAATTCTAGCTAATGTAATTTATATATATATATATGTTAAGGATTCCTGTAACAAATGTTTTGTATTTTTACAAAAATATGTTAAAATGAAAAAAACTAACTAGTCACGTACTTTTGAGGACGTTCCATAAACTTTTAGCGGTATTCTGTAAGAAATCTTGGTCGGAAACTGCACAAATGGACACAATCCTTATAGCGATAAGTTGTATAGCTGTCAATTATTTATTAATGTATAGTTTACGTAAAAATATAATTCTGAAGACACGCCGTTATTATCCGTATAAGTATCAAATTACCACAAGTTCTTTAACGTCGATATATGTAGCCGAGAAAACATTCTTTTACAACAAAAGTTCGTATGGGAAGAAAATAAGTATGGCACACCGCTAGCCCACCCGTTTTAGCTTTTTAATGTAATCCAATTTAACCGAAATTTTAGATATTCAATTATTAATAGTAATTTGATTTGAAATTGTATGAATTTATTTTAATTATGTTTCAAGATAATATAAATTAATTTTATTATTATGTCCCGACATACTAACTGCATATATTATTGTATAAGAAATTTAATTATGTTGAAGGAGAATTTTTAAATAGTATTTTTATTTAGTAAGAAAATAAACAAAAGTCTGCAAATTAAAAATTATAACAATTTTATTTATCCTGATACATAATTCTACTTTTCTAAATTTTATTATTTATATGTCAATTGATAATAAAAATTGATTAATTAGTTGCTACAACATAATTGTAATTCATTAATTGTTTTCTGTAGTCATAATACTAAATAAAGGATTATTGGTTTTTTCTCAAATTATCTAAAATTGAACGTTTTCATATTTTGCCCGAGCATAACTTCAAACCATTTCTTTAAGGAAATTTGGGCGACATTGTTATAATATTCATCTTATAACATAAAGTCCTCAAATTAACGAAGCTTTAAACTGAATTAGAAAAAAACAAGAAAACCAGGGCGAACAGACACGCAGGCAAACTATTTTTATTTCAAGCAAAAAAATTCATGATAGTGGAATAGATTAAGAAAGGAATAAACAACAGGGTTAACTCAACTTTACAGACTGTAAAACATGACTGTCAAACATACATTATTAACAAGCCAAAACATCTTTAGCTAATGTCACAAGGGTTCTTGTGGAGTTCCAACTTTTTATACAAAAATCAAAAGTACTGTTAAAATATTCAATGGTCAAGATGTTTCGTCCCACAAAATACTTTGCGAAACACAAAAGGCGTTCGTTTTTTTTTTACTCCGTGTAGCATATATTATTTTTCTTCAAGCGTAAAAAACCAAATTCTTGAAGTAATTGATTTTGAGGAAACAATACATTCTGGTGGTTTTAGAATGAATAAAAAAAGGCAACAGCGTTAACTCAATTTTACAACTGTCAAACTAAGACTGTCAAACAACATTATTTTTTGTTGTGTTTAATTAACACAGTTTGTAAAGGAAAAATTTTGTATTAATTTGTAGAGTAAGAAAAGAAAGCTATAATTTATTTAACAATACAACAATAATAATAATTAACTCTTATTTCAGATGAAAACTTAAAACAAACATTCTTTTGTAGTAACTATATAGTGGAAAAAAATACCTATTTCTTATTTATAGTAATATTAAAGGTACAATTTTGTAATGTCGAGTTAATAATATTTAATCCACTACTTGCTGTTTTAGAACTGACATTGACGTCATTATAGTCGTGATGGATTTCATATTCACTTGACTGGGATATGCTCGATGTTGCGGTGGAAGTACTAGGCCTGTTAAGATCACCTGATGTTACGGTAGATGTGTTACCTTCATCGCACCTAATATTCTATTGGCAATTTCACGTTTGTTTGAAAGGGAGTCTTCGATGTATCCCTCAGCTACATTGTTAGATTTCCATCCACCGTGTATTTTTAGAGTGGTAATGTCTCACACCATTGTCAACTAACAATGTAGCTGAGGTTCATCGCAGTGTATGACCAGTGTATTCCTCTGGATTAGGTAGTTTTAAAAAAGTTGCCACTTGTTTTGGTATACCTGAAATTTTATGTATCCCCATAACGACACGGTGGCATCTACCATTTTGGTATTTTAAAAGAATCTTGTTATGTTGATGTCATTAGGTCGAAGTGTCATATATTGTCTACATAAATTTAAATAAAAATCTCCAACTATGGTAAATGTCCGTGACTTATTCGTTTTAGTATTAGGAATTTTTACTAGTATTATACGTTCCAGGTCTTCGATATTCTGTATTCTTAAATTGACTAGTTCGTCGCAACGACATGCCCCACTAACTCGAATATTAATACGATCTAAGAAAATAGTATCTACTTTAGCGATTGAAAAAGTTATATTTGAAATTATTCATGGCCAAATATTCATTGTTTGGCGCATTTTGTAAAAGTTATTAAAATGTTCTTTAAGAAAACTTTTGGTTGATACCCATCAACTTAGCGCTTCAAGAAGGAAATTAATTTTGCGTAATTTTTAAGTTTATGTCATGTGTTTAATATTTAATTGGCACTTTAGCATGGAATATTGTGCCCATAATGACGAACTTTTCATAGTTTCCGCCAAATGGGAAAAATACGCTAACATAACATTTTCTGTGTAATTGATTATATTATTTTCTTGCGCCCATTTCAAAAATTTATTGTAAGCAAAATCATATATTTTGCGCGATTTGTTAGGGATCAAATTTTCAATTAAGGCATCGGCGATTTGTTTTATTTTAGGTGGAGTTCCTTCAATTTGCGACATTTTAAAAGTTTAAATTTTTAAATGGCGTTTCTGCTTAAAAGTGCTAATACCTCTACCGGCAAACTAAGTTACTAATTGAGCGTAAAATAATAATATTATTGTACGCCTAAAATAATGTAGTCGTTCTATATATTCAATGCGGTATAGTAAATTCATATTTTAGCACGCTTGAAGAAAAAAATATATTCAATTCTTATGATATCTACTCATAAATGTAAAACAATTTAATTCAGTTAAAACAAGTTGAAAATGCAAAGGCATTGTCGCAACGAACTTCGTATTATCAAATATGAATATCGCTATGGGGACTCCGGCGTCCCCGTTGCCCGATTTAATGCAATCAAAACTTAAGCTTTGGACACCAAGCTTGAATCGATTGATGTATCACACAATGATGTCCGACCATTAGAAAGGCCTCGGACGGACGCACACACGGACGCACGGACGACAAATCGATTTCATAAACGAACGACAGTTCAGGAGAAAAATTTAAACTATTATTAAAAAAGAACTAATCTGTGTTAAATATACATAAAAATAGTTAAGGTTAATTAACTGTTAATTTCCAATTGGAGACAATTATTACAACAATTATCATCGTGACACAAAATCCAAAATTTAAGTTAACCGATGATTGAAAACTGGCCGTTTGTATACAGTACCTAACGTAACAGCGTTGCCACATAGGTAATCAAGACTTTATATCCTTTTGCCACATATCACTAATCACTCAATTTTTTAATGTCGGTACATAATAAAAATTAAAACTAATAAAATTATGTTTCTACATAATAATAATTCGGTTTAAACGTTTAAAATATTAGTGCGGTATAAATGTAATTGTATTATTTACATTTATGTAATTACACAATAATAATTAGAAGAGTTTGTTTTAAAATTGTCTTAATTAATTAATTAATTAATAACTCAATAACGGCTCAATATAAAGACAACATATTATATTTTTGAAATCAGAAAAAAAATCTCTTCAAAAAATAATAATATACAGGATGTTACTTTAAAAAAATACATCATATTTTGTTGCGCCATGTAAACGGCGAGTAACTGAACTATTGATGTCATTTAAGAAAATTCAGTTAGAACCATACAACTTTTATGTATAACTTTTTTCTACAAGCAATAATAACGATAATAAGGGGTGGGTAATTTATAGTGAATAATCGTGTGCAATTGGCACACATTTAGAATATAGCTGGCTGTGTTAAACAATCACTCTTACCGCATATTTTCTGTTCTTTTCATACTTCTGTCACATAGTGACACCAATAAACTGTCCAATGGTGGAAGTTTAATTTGAATCATTTAAGTTTACTAACATATGGGTAATTGGATTGATTATAAATGATAATATATCAATGTTTCTCAATCAATATTTTTTTTATACATATTTTTTAAAAAAAAAATTTTTATTTTCTCATCCTTCAAAATTTTATTAAAATTTTTAAAAAAATATTACAACACAATAATATTCAATATTTTTGTTAGGGTTCTCTTCTCTTTTTTTGCAGAAGCAAGAATTTTACGAGCAGTGTCTAGTTTATTATTTACAAAATCATCTCCTCGACGTTAGATGATATCCACCCTATGTGACGTTTCAAAGGAATTACTTCCTGCGTTAAATTAAAATGTAGGCAATGTTCTTTGGAAACAATCTACAGTGAATTCTTTAGGAATTTGAAGATTTAAATACATTTATGTACCGCAACAAGCTGCTTAGTACATTTTTCGTTGAGGTATCGTAAAATGAATCGTTCATCATTGTCAATCACTCGTCAATATGTGGATACTATTTTAAACATTTTTCTGTTCAAGTGAATGACCGAGGTTGCTTGGATTTTGATCAATAGTGTAGAATTTAGGTTTTCTATGTAGTCCACCATCATGAGAATTCATCCCCACGCCGACTTATAATTTCCAATAGGCACCATCTTAAGAACTTATGAAAATCTTTTGTGAGGTAGGATCCTTAACTTTTAAAGTAACAGCTATTGTGTCTACCTTTTAAAATAAAAAAAACTGTTCACAATATCATGTTGTGTTTTAATTCAGCCGCCGACACATTAAGTAATGGACATTTTCAGTAGCATTTGTGGAAGAAGGTCACAGTCTAAGAAAAGAAATGATAGCTGAAACTTAGTAGGATAGTGATTCTTTAGGCTGTGATTTTCTTCACAAACATCACTTTGTCGGCGACTGAACCATATTGTTAGAATGTAAACGATTTTATTTGTTGACATGAATTTGAGTAAACTATGGCCGTACTACATTCTCGGAGAGAGTCCGAATACGTTTATTGTACTGGTAAGCTTCAAATTTTTGATACATCTTCTCATAAATTTCTTTGGATTTGTGGGGAAGAAACTATTACACTACACATTTGTAGTATTTTCGGCCCATTGTGAACTTTTGGAATTGAGTGCAGTATGTATGTTCGGTTGACAAACGCGTTCTTGGCGATTTTTAAGACTGTTTCATAAATTCCTTCATTTTGGAATTGCATCGGATGTTGATCGAAGTTTCCTTCGTCTGATTAAGGTTCTACATACCATCAGATTATCTTTCTCTTTTTATTGTTACAACAAATAAATTGATAAACAAGTGTGTGACTTTTTGACTTTAAAGTTTTAGAAGAAAATGATTTACCCTTTCACCTATACGCTTTGCCTTATACTTACAGAATAATTAAGAGCATAAATTACAGTACTGAGGAACGGCTAATATCTTTACCTTTGATGCGAAAGTACAGAGGGTTGCATAAAAATCTCAGATTCTAACTAAATATTTCTTTTGGGCGAAAATAAGTAGATTGGTTTTCAAAAAATTAATAAAAAAAATTTTATTAAGCTATTATAGCCGTCCCTGGCTATAATCACGTTTCGATAATTGGTCACTGGTCTGAAGATGCACTCATTTCGTAGTGCGAAACGTCGCTGTTATGCTGAACCAAAAAATCAAAAGTTATAGTCTATTTCCGGTAAGTAGGAAATGTTGATATTGAAGGTTATTCTAGAAAATTTGTAATTTTCTTCTAATTAATCGGTATAAATCTAATTGCTTAAAATTTTTTGTGTTACTGGGATCTCTTGGATCTCTTTCTTTGTTTCCTCCTTCTTACTAAATGACATTTTATAATTAATGTGATATTTTACGGCTTTTATGTAGCAGATCTGTAAATTTTACAGGTTTGTACACAAGCAAATTAAAATTATTGACATGACTACGTCTAGGTAGATATTGCTCTAAGGCCTTTTTAGTGCGCCAAATATCGCCACCACTTTGCTGTGTGAAAAAAAGGTGCCGCAAAGTTGTTCCTTAGGTGCCCAAGAACGAATTCAGACTCGGTGTCACTCTGTCACACCATCCAGGGTCCCGGTTTGGATCCTACTCTCTCTCTGTAAATTTTTTCAAGTCACAGGCAATCGATTCTGGTCTCCTACAAGCCCCATCCTCTACGAAGCACCCGATATCTTCGCTCTCTGTCAGCCGATTTTGCTCATTCCTGGGGCAAAAAGGTGCAAATTTGATATGCAATCGACCCAGTACTCTTAGAAGGTTTGTCCTGCAATACCGGTCATCAAGGTCAAGAAGTGCAACTCCATCTATCAAATTCATACCAACCGCTAATTTTTGAAGCCGGGTTAGGTTGAAATTGTTCCGCATATCGATTGAAATTTGTTTGTCATTATTGTACGAGGTCTGTCAATTATATTCCCGGAAAAGTGCCCGGACAGTCCGGAATATACATAAATTCTTAAAATTAAGTTATAATCCTTCGCAGTAGTCTCCCTCTAGCTCGGCGCGCACCGTTGGATCCACGATTGGAAGCACCCCTGAAGCCCCTGAAGATGGGTCCTCAGCACCCGTGTCGTGACACTTTGCACCTCCTCTACGCCGTCGTATCGGTTGCCCTTGAGGAGGTCAATTGTGGAAAGAAATGAAAGTCGCAGGGGCCAGGTCCGGGCTGTAGGGGTGCGGAAGCGTTGGAATGCGGTTTTAGTCAAAAAAAATCGCGAACTGCGAATGAGGAGTGGGCTGGAGCGTTGTCGTGATGCAGCACCCAACCACGTCCGGCCAATTCCGGCCGTGCACGAAACACACGGGCCTTCAGACGTTTCAAAACTTCAATGTAGAACTTTGCATTGACTGTCTGACCTGCTGGAACGTATTCGTGGTGTACAACTCCATTAATATCGAAGAATGCGATGAGCAAAGATTTCACTTTTGATTTCGACATTCTGGCTTTTGTGGGGCGCTTCCCCCTTTTCCACCCACTGCATGCTCTGTCGTTTGGTCTCAGGGTCATACTCAAACACCCAAGACTCGTCTCCGGTAATAACATTTGACATCCAGTCCTCTCCTTCCTCCTCAATTCGAGAAATCATGTCTTCACAGATGGAGAAACGAAGCTCTTTCTGCTCAACTGTGAGCACTTTGGGAACCATTTTCGCGCACAACTTGCGCATCCCTAAATCTTCGTGTAGCATCTGTCGAATGGTTTCCTTGTTGATACCCAACTCGTCTTCTAACATTCTGAGGCTTACCCGACGGTCTCCGAGCACACGCACGCGCAGGCGATCGACGTTTTGTGCCGTTCGAGAGGTCGAGGAGCTCCCTCACGTGGATCGTCCTCCACCGACTCCTGCCTTCCCTGAACCGCTTAGCCCACTCGTAGACAGCTGTTTTTTTTCAGGCAATCATCCTTGTACACGTCGGTTAACTGTTTCATAATTTCCGCGGAACTTACACCACGTTTGACCAAAAATTTGACCACTACTCTTTGCTCCGTTTTTTATCACACATTTTCGCGACAAGGGGTTCAAACACGTCGATGATCAAAGTACTGTAAAACACGAACTGAACAACCGATCGAGGCGAAACTTGCACAGACTGACGCAGAAATGAATCCTCTTTCGAATGACACCAACGCGAACGCCGTAGCATAACGAGAGCCGCAGGGTTGCCACTTTTCCGGGAATTAAATTGACAGACCTCGTATGTATTGTCGCATTCAAGACAGTTCAAATGACATATTTGTAATGGCTTGCTTGTAATGTTATTTTAGATCTCATTCTTTCATTACCCCAGTGCACCATCAGTTTTGTTTTTTTTTCTGTGGATATTATCACATATTATTTTGTTCAGTAAATACATCTGTTTTGGAGGTCATTTTCGGTCGAGGCAGTTAGTACCATGCTAAATTGCAAAAAATAATAATTTAAATATGAACATGGTTCTCATAACATTAAATTAAAAAATAGTTTGAACAGAAATGTAATTTTGTATTAAAATGGATAAATTGAATATTATTGCAAATGCTATTTGAAAAATAGAAACATCTATGTAGGTTAGGGAGTTCCTAATTATCTTCAAAATCTAATCAGATTTCCAGTGTTATAAATAACACCAGTTGCAAAGTTTCTTAAAAGTCGAAGAAAAATTTTTTTATATATCCCGTTTACATACTAACAGACAACCAGTCGGTTTCTAGACAAGAAATTGTTGGTTTTATTATAACGTACTAATTTAATTTGCCGAAAGAAGTGATAAAAGGATCGTTAAAATTTTCTGTTTGGAAACGTCAGACATGATATTCAAAATTGTATAGTTACTGAAAGTAAATTGCGTAGTTTGTTACGTCAATGCATTTTGCATTTTCAACTAGTTTCAAATATTGTTCCTAGTTTTACAAATTAGCACTAATTATTTTCATTAGGCATGTTACAGTAATTTTTATACATTCAAGTCAAAATTATAGTTTAAAATTTGTTTTGTTTAGGGACCCTACAGGGTTGGAGGTGTAGGAAATAAAAATCAATATTTTAACCAGAACCGGCCTAGGTTTCGTCCTCAAATCAGGAGCTTTATCAAGGCTATTTTATTTCATCATATTCCATCGTTTGTTCGTGCTCTTTGTTTTGTGAAAAAATTCTGTGGTTTACAGTATATGTATATTTTTAATTTTATTTTAATTAATGTGACCGTCATAAATTTAGATGTCAAAAATATATATTTTGGACGATCAATCCTTAACAAAACTTAGCCTTAAAAAAGCTCTCACTTTGAGGGGCGAAACGTCGGTCTGTTCTTCTTAAAAGATTGATTTTTATATCTTACACCTACAACCCCGAATATGGTCGCTAAAAACAAAATTGGAGGAAACTACTTACCTTACCCGAGTCAAATAATTATAGTTTTATTAATTCGGGATAAATAAATGAAACGTTTGTTTAATTTATCAAAACCTACGTATATAAAAATTATTAATTTTATAAAAGTCGTAAAAGCCAATGTAAAATTGAATTCTTTTGGTTTTATTTTATTGCATTCTATGGTTCATGACAAGTACTTACTTTTTTCACGTTATTTTGAAAACGTGGAAAAAGCAGTAAAATGGTTTTTATTGTAATATGAGAAATCTGGCGTACTCTAATAGAATAGAAAAGAGTACCTAAAGATTTATTATCTTGACAGTGACATTAATGGACAGTATTTCCATGAGTTTCAAGCTAATTTAATAAAACAACGTGACATAAAACGTTAAAAAACTAAATTTATAGCTACACGTTAAACATATTCAAATAGAAATGCACTTGACATGATTTCGAAATAAAATTAACAACTCAATTTTAATAGTATGTAGTATTACAGACCTTGAAACATACAAAAAAATCTGATGCAGTCATTGAAAAAAATTATTTCAATCATTCACTAAGATGATGATGACATTAAAATTAAATGTGTCGATAATGATGATATAAAATATTTTAAACAAATTACACGGTACCTGTAATTAATTGCGTAACTTTCTTAAAAAAAACAGTTGCTTGTAATTATTGTTTTGATTTTACAACATATTTTTAAAATTGCACTTGTCAAAATTTCCTTGGCTTCATTAATGAAAAATTGCGATCAAGCGTTAAGATTAGGTATGAATCCTAATGGTAAGGTTAAGTTAGAAAGGGATTTTATTTAAATACGCACACCTTTATTATAAATTTGTTTTATTGTAGATGGTAGGATGTAGTACTTATTGACAGAAGGAGTAATTATGTTAGTGCAACATCACATTATTAAGTGTTGTTGGGTGGATAGTTTTGTATAAAGAAAACGTATTTTTTGTGTGTATAGTGTTATTTGTTAAGTTGACTTAATGAGCTATGTGTGTGTATTTTTTTAACACTGTTTTTGTGTTATCCGTTAAACACATCTTTCAATTTGCATTGTTTCCTAAAAATCAGGTACTCATTTAAATATTTTTTTTAATTACAATTTTGAGATAAACTTGATCCTTCTTAGAATAGTTTTTAGAAAAAAATGCAATCTAGTACGGTTTGTGTTAAGCCTAACTAACACACCCCTTCTATGAGTTCGAGAGACAAAATTTGTATTATACAGTATTTTGAAACTGCATCCACGGCACATTTAATTGCTGCGGACACTGATTATAAAACGATCATTTAATTATGGCACCGTCTTTTATGAGATTAAATGGGTGTACACAATAAAAAAGTATAATAAACAAAAAATAAAATTAAAGTCTGACACCGTTTTTTTTGTAAAAATTATGTTTCTTTTTAAAAAGTCGGATAATTCCTATTACTTTTTAATTTTATTAATTAAGAATGCTGGTGTTTACTGTTTAGTATTTACTTTATTTCCATGAATTTTTTGAATTTTATTTAATAAATTAAACTAGGGTGGGTCATAGTTTTAAAATTATTTGTAATGTAAGTAAACAAAATGTTCCAAATTGATCGATTTCGCAGGGTGCAACCGGTTTTAGTGAAAATAAAGCAAAAATGGTTTTCGCTAACCTATGTCAAATTTTGAGAAAAACTAATTTGAAAAAATGTGGTATTTCTTTCCGTTTTAACGGGAAAGACAAAATATAATTGTTTTTTCTTATTTTTGTTTTCAATTTATATCTTTCGGAATTTATGATACCAGTCCGCAATATCACATGAGTTACAAAAATCATGTTACGTTACGTGTAATTCTAATTTTGAAAAAAAAGTAAGTAATTATAAATGCAGATACAGATTTTTTACAAACTTTTTTCTGGAGACCTCTATTGGAGGTTACCATTATATGTATGTTATAATATATGTTCTTATACTAATAATCTGTTTTTTTATTTTGCTTATTAACTGGTTTAAGGTAGTAGTGGTGCTGGTGGAGAGGAGGGCTAATATTCTACAATGATTCTATTTTGTTACTAATGATATAAACTTACACACATGTACCTACTATTTACGAGTAGTATACTCAAAATTATACAAAATATCTATACAAAATTTTGATCAATAATATGGTGTAATGGACTAAAATACATATTTTGTCCGATTTGCAGTGGTTTTACAACACCTAGATACGCTCACCCCAAGGAAGAAATTCCATATTGAAGTTTAGACTGAACTAGAGCAAAATATAGCAATTTCTGTATATTATTAGGGCACATATTTTTTAACACATACAATTTGCGAATGGAATTTCCAATTTCTTTTTTAATTTTTGTAACATGATTTCTCCATGTTAATCCTTCATCCACCATTACCCCAAGGTATCTAACAACATCGACCTGTTGGATTGACTTGCATAAGCAGTTGCTACACGTTAGACAAGAGATTGATGATATTTTAAGCTACCTAACAATTTTGTACTTTTAGTTAAAGAAAATACGATGTAATTTGTTTTTTTTACATTTAAAAAAATGTTATTGACTTTGAGACACTCTCCCATTTGTGCAAGGTCTAGTTGCATTTTTTAAAGTAGGTCAAATTCATTATCAGATTCATAATAAAGTGCAGTGTCATCGGCAAATGATACAATATTACCTTCAATGTTAGCAGAGCAGAGATCATTAACATACATTAAGAAAAGTATAGGAACAAGAACCGACCCTTGAGGTACACCATGCCTTATAAATCCGTCTTCGCTTAGTTTACCATTAATTCTAACTTGCCGAGTCCTTTGGTTCAGATATGATCTAATCTAACTATTGGCTAAACCTCTTACTATTGCATCTATTTTTTTCAGCAGAATGTCATGGCCAACCATATAATATATAAAACGCTTTTTGAAAGTCCACAAACATGACAGATATGCGACGATTATTATTTAAAGATATTAATCATGGAGACTAATTTTGATATTGCCATTTCTGTATTGCGCCCTGCTCTAAAGCCAAATTGGTTATCGCTTAAGTTTTCATACATTTAAAAAAACGGGTCATTCTAATGCTAATAACTTTTCTAGTAATTTAAAAAGAGGCGAGAGTATTGTTACAGGTCGATAATTACTTACATTAAATTGTCTCCTTTTTTAAATATTGGCACTACTACGGCTTTTTTTAGAATATCAGGAAAAAACCCCTGATAAATACTCATATTGAACAATACATTTTTTGCCAATGAGACTATCAATTATATTCCGCTGGTCCCTTACACTTCCGTTTGTTTGACAAAATAATTTTAGATAATATTGTTCCTTAGTTTTTCTCAAGTCTTCAATTAATCTATTTCTGTTACAATAGTTGACTAGTTTTAAATTATAAGGTTGTCTAGTTTTTATTTTATACAAAGTATTTCTTTTTTATTTTCCTAATTAGTTGTCATGAATCCAAGGTTTTAAGAGTCGTAAGATTTGCCAATAACAAGTTAATGTACTTAAATTTAGTTTTTCTTTAAGTTGATTACTGAAATACTCAAACGCCTCATTGAGATCATTAATCGCATACAGTTTACTCGAGTCCATTGCAGAAAAACAATCTCTTAATTTATGATAGTTGATTTTTTGAAATGAAATCTTATTCTTAATTATATTATTTACATAATCTACTATATACAGCAAACACAATGAATGATCAGAGATGCCTGCATGATCCACTGCTCCCTGAAATTTGAATAAATTATTGCATACACTAAATTTGATTTTCAACATCAATCGGGTTACGGTATTAATGAAAGATTTGAAGCCGTAACTATTCAACATAAGATTATATTCATCAGTAATATTATTATCGAATAATAAATTTAAATTTATATCTCCTGCTAAAATTACTAGTTTATTACTGTCAATTTCTGAAAGTAATAATCCTAATTCATTAATAAACAAAAATTCAGAATAATCGTGATAACGGTAAAAGGCAAGAACAGTAAATAGCATATTATCCAATTTACATTCTATCATAATATCACTAGCTATGAAAAAGTTACAATTGATTCCAGAGCACCATATGTCATTTGTAATAAAACCATCACTCCACCAGACCTAGAAATTTCATTGCAAATAACCTTATAATTTTCTATTTAATAATTATTTATTTTAGCTTCAAATATCCATATTTCAGATAAAATAATTATTTTAGGAAGTTTTTCAAAATTTGCATACAAATGACCAATAAATAAATCATTCTGCCTGACACTACAAATATTCTGGTGAACTAACAATATATCTTTATTTGTATGCATGAAAATAATTAGAAATTAAGAAATTAACATAGTAAATTAAATAAAATGAAATGAATATTCTTAAAGTTTGACAATTGTCCAAGAACTAGTTAGATTAGTTTATTAATATCTTCTATAGTAGAGATCAGTAGAATAGTCGCGCCATCTGTTTTTCATAAAAATTTTACCGTTTTTGGTCCATACGTATTTATACCCTTTGGATTTTTAGTTTTCTTGCAGCCCTATATAATCTAGTTTAGAGAGACTCATTAAGGAATTAAACCTATTTGGAATTCAAATTCTAATCGAGTGTGACCGATGTTATCACGGTTACCATATCGAAAACAATGTCAAAACAATCTGACAAGTGGCAAAAATTTTACTTCTCGTAACCAGTTAGGAAAAGTTGAACTTTTGGTAGTTACCTACTTTATTATGGAAACTGTCACTTGTATGTCAAAAATAGAAAAAATTTATTTTATTTTTGTTGTTTTTCATGCTGATTTAATTTGTAAGCATTAAATGACATTTTACCCAACTTTTCAAAAGCTTTTTTTAAGGGGCATTTAAGGTGTAGCAGCACTGATTATAAAACTGCGGAAGATGCCCAGTCTTTTCAGCAACGGACCCCCTTTTCACGCTTGCTAAACAAACTGTGGTAAAGTAAAGTAAAAGAAAGTCGTGCTACGACGGTTGATACCCTAACTTCAGTGCATCAATTCAAAGATTGCTTTTTTACGTTCAAATTCATGCTTTGTTATCGCAAAATCAGCAGTTGTTGGTCTACTGAAAAACTTGTCTAAATTTATCTAGATACGTCCTTAGTATTATTTTTGAATGTTTTAAATTTCTCAAACTTTAATAAAACAACAATTTAATATGTAAGAAATAAAATTTATTTAAGTCAATACAAGTTATGACAAAAACATCATTTTTATGTAATTGCATGTATGATAAACTATGTTTTGTTATTTTTACCCAGTTTTTTAAAACTATAAATTAAAATCAATTCGAAATTTTGTACGTTTACTCAACTTTTCTTAATAATATTTGTGCGTATCTCGTTCCCAAAGAGCACTTTATTTGAAGGCACCTTTGATTTTTGTAACTAAAATTATGTCACAAATTAGTTTCCTACCAAGCAGGGCTGATCCCCAGAAGCTCAAAATTTAATTCGAATATTTTATGTCTTTTTTCAAGAGACGACCAAACAATCTGAGGGACACACTGTACATTTTGCTATTTAGCTACTTTCCGATAACTTAAATATTTCGGATTTTTTTGCAACTTTTTTGAACGACAATACAATGTTCAATAGTAAAAACCATATGTTTTTAGTCAACATATCTCATTCATTATTAATAATTTTTTTGTTATGCTTAAGTATTCCTTCTTTTTAGAGTTAGGTTCTTTAAATGAAACAACTTAATATGTTATTCCAATTGTGGCGACGAATAACTGCTAAAAGAAGGGATACTTAAGTATAACAAAAATAATAAAAAAATTGAGGAGTCAGCAATATTTAATCGAAATTAATTATTAAGATTTAGATAATATTGCACTCATATCTAGAGTATCTCGCGGTAAACGAGTCATTCATATAAACGTTAAAAACGTGATAAAACGTTAAATGCTATACTAAACTACAAACAAAATATCAATAAAAAATCTTAGGTAAGATAATAATGATTTCGAAAATAATGATTAAAATGTAAAAAATAATAACATATATTTTCGAAAAAGTAACAAGATACATATGAATATAAAAACATGTATAAAATATAACAGCAAACAAAAATCATAAACAAAAGAAAAATAATTTCTTCTTTGTTTTTAGGAAATGAAATGAAAAATGACCCTAAAAGTGTTGAAATAGTAGACTAAAACGTACGAACCAAAAGAATGTTAATCCTGTAATGTCATATGCAAAGTTGTTTTAATCTTGTCACTGTTTCAGAGGAAGCACCCACTTTAGGGTGCAAAACGTCGCCTCTACTAAAAATCCTTCATAGAGGGTCCAAGTGTCCTTAATACGTCATTAGCAAAAATCTTTAGTACCTATTATGTTTACTTCACATTTTATAAAGACTGAGAATGGTGCGACGGTTTCCAAACCAAAAATTTTACACCCATTTTTGTCACGTTTTCCAACGAACGATATACAATCACGTGACACCATTTTTCTTTTAACAGTATCTCAAAAAAAATTATTATTTATAACTTTCATTTAAACTATTTTTTTTGAAACTTCTTTTATTTTAACAAAATTATTTCAGAATTACTATACAGGGTAGCTTTTATGTATGGAACCAAGGCTCTTTAGCCAAAACGGTTGAAGGCATCATTCTGGAAATTTTAGGGATCAAATCTGAAACTATTTCACATAATTTGACACAATCAAAAATTTCTTTTTGCTCGATAATTTTTTACACGGCCGCCATCTTTAATTTAAAAATTTAAATAACAAGCATAAAACATTTAGAAGCTTATTCACTTATTTACTTTGTAACTGAAGTTATACTGTATATTATTTACTAACGGTCGTGGAAAATATTACATTATACTCCAATGGTGTATATACTATGTTTTCCACTACTAGCCAAATAGTAAGGCAAATAGTTTAAAATAAACATTTTTCTTGTAAAAATCAAGTAGCACAGGAATGCAAATAAATCAAAAGCATTAAAATCTCCATACGTTGATAAACCAACTACAACTGATTCACTAAACACTTGTGTGGCATATTTCACCTTCATTTTCTGAAAATTATTCGGAGTAATATGTAAATTAGTTGATTTAGGAGCCAATTGCAGCGGTTTAGATTTGTCTGACATGTAGAAATTTTTAATGTCTTTCCAAGATGGTTTTTTGTTATTAAAGATTATATCATTTTTAATCAAGTTATTTTACACTGACTTCAATAAATAGGGAACATCGAAGAAATAATAGATTTTCTTATCGTTTACGAGAAGGTATGGTTTTTGCGGTGATACATCTATTCTTTTAATTAGGTTTCGAAAATTTTACTACTGCCCTAACATTGGCACCGCATTGTAGTTGTAGCTGTTCTATGCAGTTTAATACTGTCTACTTCAATTTGTCACCTTTACATATCGTATTTGTAAAGATGAATCACAAGGGTTGTTTCAATTTTTTATATATAACTGTAACCATGATCACGTAGGAGTTTGAGCTGGCAAAAAATTTAAAACCTACTTTAAAATTAACATTTTGGGGCTCGTAAAATATAATTTTAGTGAAAATTGTTTGTATTCCTCTGTATATCTCCTGCTTCTTAGTGGTTTATTTTTATGTCCACTTTCGGGAAGTAATCGTTGAGAGATGTTAACTTCAATTGAAGTGCTTTCTTTTCACGTTGCAATTTAAGAATGTTCCTCCATAATTTTCTTTACCTAGGAGTATTTGAGCTGCCAGCTTGAGTAGTTTTGGTATAGCTAGAGATGTTAACGGGCATTTATTTACATCGATTCTGAAAACACTTGTATAAAACATCTAAAATTTCATTTATTGCTTCGCCAATATACTTTGCATCATTTGAATATTAGGTTTCAGAAATTGACACTTGTAATTCATTTAGGAATGGCAAGTGTTTGCCACATACTCGTTAAGTTTTTATAGTCGACATTTTTATGCAACAGATCGGACTTTCTACATTCTGTTAACCATTTAAAACACCTACAACAAAATGTTTGTAGTTTACTTAAAATTGTTCATGTAACTTAACTAACCTGGTTAAATCTCCTTTGGGAAACCTGAAAAACTGATTCTACCATCATATTTAATAAATAAATAAATTTAGGTTATGTATTTGCGGTTATGGGATGGGGGCGCGAATTTTAAACTAATGGCATTTTTTTATTCAAATAATTTTATCGTGTTAGGTAATTTTAAGCAACAAATACGTTAAAGATAATCTCCTGGATATACAAAGTTAGGTTTCACTCGTTTTTGTTAAACAACTATTCTTGGATTCTTAAAAAAATTTGAATTTGTCCATTATTAACGTAGGTCAACAATAGAAACAATTATTAACCACTAATAGAGAAATTCAATTTCTCAGTTGGCTAGGAGGCAATAACTGTCCACTTCACAGCTAGTAGTGGAAAAAAATATTTATTATATTTCTCTCCGACAGGCATCAGTCTATTAGGTTATTCGTAGAAGTGTCCGACTATTTATTACTTGATTGTGGATACAGCAGGGGTCCACATTAGAAGCATTAATTTTTATAATTTGTACATCATCTCTGTCATCAGTACTGTATGATTCAAAATACTTGAATAAGGTTAATTTTTTAGGATTTGTAAGTACCAGGGGATAAGTCAGAAACTCATTAAATTGAATTTTTTTAAATATGTATAAACTTCGATTATTGCATGTCGCTAATTTGTTGCATACCTACTACTATTATGAATCGTAGACCACCTTATCTTTATCATAAGATTATATTTAGAACTAATGTACAGGGTGGACTGATTTCGATGGAATAGCAGGGTATTTTGGTAACTATTACTGTTAGAGCAAAACTGTTCACCTAGCATTAGGCCAAATTAAACAATGAAAACAAATTTTTTTTTGATGCAGAGACCAAAATTGAATTTTTCCAAGTTTTGATAGGGTTCCATATCGCAACTGTCAATACAAATTTACAAAAAAGTGTAAAGACATTTCTTGTGCAGTTTTTAGCGTAGAATCCAATGGATTAGTCAATTTTTAATTTTGGTCATCAATAGTCGAGATGCCACATAAATTTAGTTTTTTTAAAGAACCTCTATAAAGTATATATTGTTGAAAGGCTTACAAAATAAGGATTTTAATAAAGTCAAAGGCAACTATGGTTTCTATTTAAAAAAACTAAGTTTATGTGGCAGCTCACTTTAATGACCAAAAAATAAAATTGAGTGATCCATTTGATTCTACGCTACAAACTGCACAAGAAATGTCTTTACACTTTTCCTGAATTTTTATCAACAGATGAGATATGGAACCTTATCGAAATTTGGAAAAATTCCATTTTGGTCCCTGCATCAAAAATGAAAAAAGATAGCAAATTTTTGTTTTTGCTGTTTAATTTGTCTCAAAAAGTTGACCTAATGCTACGTGAACAGTTTTGCTATAACAGTAATAGTTACCGAAATACTCTGCAATCCCATCGAAATCGGTCCACTCCGTACAAACAGTGACATATTAAATAACTCTTTTTTTGTTCTGTGTTTTAAAGTTTTAAATATTGAGTTTAAATCACAATTGTTATTAGAAAAGGAATTGCTTCTCAGGTGATTAATAGAATATTATAGAATGTTATCATTAAGGCATTATGCTAAAATCGATACTTGGTGACAAAAAAAATTGAGAAAAGCATTAATTTATTCAAATTTGAACAAACTTGAACTTCACGACGTATAAAAAAAACAAACAATGGTAATGTATTGTTGGTTGATTTAAAGTGGGTCATTTAATATATCACTGTTTTTACATAATTTGACTTCGCGGTATACGGGGTTACTCAGGCTACGTTCTTATAATCTTTCAAACAATAATTTTAAAACTATATATCATATCTATGCAATCGATTGCCAAAGTCAATAAAATATTTTTTCTATTTATGAATTTTAATAGGTTCTTAAATATTTTCTACTTTAAGATTTTGTAGTTATGACGTTTCGCCCATCATTGTGTGGTCGTTATTAAGACTTGTTACACTCCCACCGTTGTATAAGAGCAACCTCAACTATAACTATTCTATTTTCCAATGTTACATTGTTCATAGGTAGTATACACATTAGTTTTTGTAAGGTATTAGCGGAATGTACAGGGGTTAAGTGTAAGAGCAGGCAGTTTCTTTTGAATTGTACTAAACTTCACGCAATTCAAAATTTTGTTTTTTTATATATTTTATTTTCTTCTCAATAAAAACAATATTATGATTATTATTATTTTATTACAATGATTTTTTTTATATATATATATATGCGAACACCTTTCGTTAGGGACTTTGGTAAATGAAGAAAAATTAATATTTTTAAAAATTAGTATTTTAGCAAAGATTTTAGCTTTTTAGTGTTAATACAATACATGATCAATCTATTAATTATTTTAATGCTTCCTGTACAAAACAGCGGCAACAAAATTATTGTCGACTCGATTCCGAAATGTAATCCAGTTACTTGTACCGTTAATTATGCAATTTTTTTTACTAAATTCTTAATTCGACAATGTATTTTTCTATCTTTTTAAAACAGTTTATCTCGAATATTAATGCTATCGGTTTTAGAATGTAGTTTACTTGTGGGTTAATTTTTTTTAATAACTTCGTCTCATCCTCTAATTAAGATTTACCGATTAACGCTGAGGAGTAAAAAATATTTTTATTAAATGATTTTTATCAGTTTTCAAAAAAAAAAGTGTAACTAAAACTTAATTATGGAACGTTAGTCAATAATTTTTATTACATGGTAACACATGTATTGCTTTTTCTTAAAAATTCTATAGAAGAATGTGGACAAAAATGATTAACACTAATTTATTTGAAAGAGGAAATAACTAAAAAACTAAATAAGAACAAGAGATCAAAACAACTGTTACCTAATCTTTCATTTTAATTTATTTGCACTTGTTACAGATTTTATCCAAATTGCAATTAAACTTTTCGCAGCGGAAACTTGTGGGTTTAAATAATTATTTAATAACTAAAGTATCGTTTTATGGAATTTGTTTCGTAATTTTAAAAATGATGGCCAGCTGTACACACAAGAATCATCTGTAAATTACTGGTTATTGGGAATAATTAATTAATTGCAGTCACCAAAAAAATAAAATTTTGATATTGAGTAACTTTTACTGTAACTCTATACCTACCTGTTATAAGGTTCATGGTTTTAATTGAACATTGTTGCTGCATTCAGTTTTCAAGGCAGGAATTGAATAAATTGATTAACATAAATTACTTAGTCAATAATATGCTTGAATAAAGTGATTACGTAATATTTTCTACAGCAGGTACTAAGTAAATAATTTACTATTGACCTTTGTCTACGATTGTGTAATTCGAAGGTAAACACTAAAAAAATTGACGCAACATAGAGAAATCCTATTTCGCACACCACTAGCCTCGTTAAAAGTTCACTTAACGATGTAATTATATAAAATTGTCATTTTAATGAAACTATGACTAAGTATTTTGGAAAATTTTATTTGGAAACGAGTACCAAATATATTTTTATTTCTAACCGTTATTGTAGTACAACAACTGTAAATTCAATTATGGTAACGATCTCGAAATTAAACGGATTTTATCATGTGAGAAAGGGAGTTGGGAATTTTTTGCAATTGTACGTGTGGGCATGCAAGCTAAATTTAGGTGCTGACTGTCTCTTAAACATAATTGTACCGCAAGTGATTTTTATGTGTTTTTTTAAATAACAATTTGACACCAGTCAAGACACCATATAAGAATCCTGAATATTTATAAATTTCAGTTTTTGTAAATACTTAAGAATTTGAATATAATAGTATTGTGAAGATTATTTTATTTATAGTTTACGGTTTCAACTATTTCGAATTTTGTTAGACTAGTAAAACTATAAATTTAAAATTACAAAATATTCTGCTTAAAAAACTATTTTATTAAAAAAAATTAAATTAGTAAACTTTGTACAAATATTGTTCACCAGGTTATGAATATTCTAAGCAAATATTTAAACATTATTTATAGTTAGTTATGTGGATTTAGTAAATTGGTAAATTTTGATTGACAATTATTTAATCGGTTATTAATACACAAAAGGTTGATTTTTACCGGGTAATTTTGTTGACGAAAATTTTTTCACATTTTTCCTTAATTCGAGAATAACTTTATAATGGAAAAAGGTTGAGTCTCTAAAACAAAATTACTCGAGTATAAAATCAACCTCCTGTGTATTACAGTATACGATTAAAGACCACAAATCACCCACTTTAGATATGAAAATCCCATATTAAAAATAAAATAAAAATTGTAGCGCCACATGTGGCTGTGGGGGTAACTACATACTTACACCATTTATGTAATTAATACTGCAATTCTGTACTTACAAATCGTAATATAGTAAAATCCAAGATGGTATCTTATGATTTCGTTGTGCAAAATACTTTACAGATCGGTATTATTTGCAATTCTGTAGCTCTGTCAATTTTTTTAAGGTCTGTTTGTAAAGATTTACAAGAAAACGTAAATGCTTACGAGAATCTGTAGCTTACAGCGACACACAATATTGCAAAATTTTACGCTACGATCTTACTATCGCTACGATTTGTACACAGAATTGTTGGCTAATAACTATTTTAAACTGAAATTGTAATTGTTTTTTACATTTTATAATTAATAATATAATTACACAAATCTTGCACTTATTACTACCTAAATATCAACAATTTTTTAAAAAATACAAGCATCATATTCGCTATTAACTTATGACGTCTTTTCTTTCACTTCCTACTTGTCTCTTTGGCATAAATTATATGCCATCGCTTTCAAAGATCAGGAACTTAATTATTTCTTCTTCTTTTTTACTCCTGGATAAAGGCCTATCCTAATGTTTTCTATAAGTTTTTATGAAGGGCTGTTTGGAATCATTTTTTACCCGCTGTCTTTTGAGATCGTCTGACCATCGTTTTATGGTCTTCATATACTAAATTAATTGCTGATATAATTTCATTATTTGAATGCCAAAATCACAATAAAATAAACTGAACTGATATCAACTGGCATTTCTAATATACACTATATTCATAAATATGGAAAAAACACTGTTAACTAAATGTAACATTTTAAAAATTACGCGGTGATCGGTAACGTAGAATTCTAAGTTAGCCACTAACAGTATTACTACAGCATTCCAAACGGCTGTGGAGGGAACTAATTATTATACAAAACTGTCCAATAAAGCCTACATATCTAAAGTACGTGATCTATTATCTATCTACCAGTACCAATAACTTTACGTATATTTTAGACAAAACATATAATTTTGGATCAATTTTAATAGTTTGACATTAATTTTTAGGTTGACACAAGAGTTATTCTGTCAAGCAAGGTACATTTTATCGATTTTTTTCCATTTTTATCAAGAGCATTTTTGTCACTATAAAAAGATTTAAATTGGTCATGCTTTAAATTGGTTAATATTGTAACAATATATTAATCGCTTTGCTATTACAGAAAACGTCTGTTTTAAAATGATCTTCATAATGTCATAAAAATGTGTACCGCAACTTTTAACATTTTGTCAAGTTCTTGTCCAAAATAGATAAGATATTTACATTTACAATAAGAAATTATAGACATTTTTACATAAACAACACCGATTAAAGTGATAGATGTAATACAATACTAGTTATTCTCTTTAAAATGAACAAAGTAACAAATATCATGCGAGTGTTTTAGATACAAAGATATGTTTTGATTAGATCTTACACTTGGACAGAAAATAAATAAAAAAACATGAAACAAAAATTTTAGTTCATTGGTCGTTTGCATCAGACCACATTACAGTTGATATCGGGTGCAGCATTTGTAAGTAATCCCTTTGGTCACCCCTGCAAGATCATGAAGTGTACAATTTTAAACTGTTCGTTATTTATATGCTAAATTTCTTTTAAATGTAAACTGATTAAACGATTGTAAGGCGATGTGCTGTTGTTAGGCATAACTAAGGAGATATAAGCTCATATATCTCAACAGGTTGAATATGGTGAAGATATTTTTACTTTCACTTTCAGTCATCTGAAATTATTTTAACTAAAAAATGTTTATTGAATCATCTTTTCTTTAAATGTTCGCAAACAGAGGATAAAGACGATGAGTCGTTATTTTCTTTTAGCCTAACCCTAACAGGCCACTTGCTTGTTTTGGTGATTGGTACCGCCCTCATATTCATACATTCTTATCAGTACTGTTTCTTAATATTAGTAGAGCCTAGTAAAAATGGTCTTAATTCTGATTTTAACACCACTTTAATCAACTGAACGCAAATGTAATAAAAAAATATCTAAAAATAATAAAAAACAGATGTTTGTAATAAGCATAAGTCAAAAGTAAGTAAACGTAAATCACAATCACAAACACGAGATCGACGAAAAAGTTACAAATCTGACAACAGTGTACAAATTAGCGCCGGTTCATTTCGAACCCGTACTTTATGTCCCTAGGTAACTTGGTACCCAAACATTTCAAACATTTAAAGAAATGATTGCAGTAGCTCATAGATGTCACATACTGCTCCAATGTTACTCGTGGAAACGATTAAGTGTAAAATTAACAATCTAAACAATTACGGCAAGAGCGGATAAAGGTGACAAAGACTTTTTCTAATCATGGTAACTTTTGTACATAGTGGCAACTCTGCACTAGGTGTAGCTAGAAGTCACCATTTTTGCATCGTAACAGTAATAGGTTTTTTTTTTAGTGTTGTATTAGAAAGTAACCAACATTTTATAACAATATTTAACTGTGAAATTCGTTATTTTTTTGACCTTAGCGTGACAATCCTGGTGTAAGCTTAATGTTGGCTACATTAGTATTTAAAGTGTTCCATTGTTTATAATTTTATTAGCATGAAATGTAACAACGACACATTGCCATGATGGTGGGTAAAAAGGAAAGCAGGGACCTTGGCCAGAAAGTGACGTACGCAAAGAAAAATAAGAGCAGTCAGAAAAATTAAAAGAAACGTGGTCCAACAGAAAGTTATGGATTATGAATCAGTACACTGTTACCAAATTGATGGATTTCCTCCCAGATTTTGGAGAATTTTATGGGTTTAGTGGAATATTTGGGAAACTTTTCTGCTATCTAACTGTAATGAAAGCTGATTTTTATAAAATTAGCTTTAATAAATTTTACTGAATTTACTGCCAGAAATAATAATTCTCCATTTTGATTGTTTTAATCAAATACTGACAGTAAGTCCAGTATAATTCGGGATTCTAATCTTTAGTGTTAGGTGCGTTCTCAAATCTAAATGCTAATTCTACATTAACAAGGACTTAATACTGATTATATTAAACAGAAATTAACGAGCTAGAGATTTTGGTAGAATTGATTGTCCTATCTGGCAACACTGATCAAGTGGCGAAGAAGATCTTTTTAGCGTTGACGATGACGAATCAGACTTGTTCTTGTGTTTGTTCAAACGATCCAAATTGACAGAAGAGTGGTTGCATTGCCAACAGTGCCCAATGTTCTCACATTTTAAATGCCCAAGTCTTTCTAAGAAAGTATAATGTTTTGTTTATAAGCTCTGTATCGAATAAGTAGCAATCTTCTTCAAAGTAAGACTGGAATTTGTTATTTTTTTTCATTTATTTTGTTTATACAATAAGTTTACATATCCGTTTCGGTATTTCTAGCAATATGGTTTTTTTGTAACAAATAAATATTGAATATTTAAAACGTTTTTAAAACTTGTGAGATTAAGCCTTAATCCTTATAATAAAATATTTCCAGTTTGACATAATTTTAAAATGTTTTAATAAGTTAAGCTGATTCTTGATCATGAAGCAATAGCTTTGAAACTATGGACGAATAAATAATGATGTCATCAAGTTCAAATATTTTATTATAAGGAAAAAGGTGCACTTGACTCTCACAAGTTTTAATAAGTTTCCTTGTGCACCAACAACCGATTGAATTTTTTAATAACGTTTTTCTTGAAACTAGTGCTTTATTTGTTTAAAATATGTTTGACTATCAGTTCTTCATAAAATTTGTTTTTTCTTTCCATAGAATATTGGTAAACACGTTCAATAAGAGAAAAAAAGTAATTACTGTTTTTATACTGCTGGGTTTATTCAAACACAACAATAAGTACATATATAATTGGCATTAAAATGGGCAAAAATCAGGGTAGAAATGTGGGCCAAATATCCAAGGGTGAAATGTGTCGCCCAAAATGGGAGGGGCCAAATTCAATTTAATTCAAAAGTTTATTGGTGAGTAACAGTACGTTTTTACAAGTCAGTATTATGTACAATAGTGGCTACACTTATGAAATAAACATATGTATATGGTACATTACAATAAAATATAATACATACAAGAGATATAACCATAAGATGTAATTTTAACTCATCAACAAAATTAGTTAGATTCTAAAGTTTTAAATTAAAATTGTTCAAATTCATTTATACTACAGAGAGATTCTTTTTAAGAAAAATATTAATTTTATTTTTAAAAGTATTGAAACTTAGTTTTTTTAACCAGTTTGGTAATAAATTGTAATATTGAAAAACTAAGCAATTTATACTATTTCTAGATTTATTTAGTCTTTGGAATTCAAGTCGCAAATTATGTTTTTTTCTGGTATCATGAGTATGTATGTATTACCTAGTTTACTAATATTTTTAAAGGTATAGAGTAAACGTTGTAAAATATACATGCATGGGAGAGTTAGGATATTTAGTGTTCTGAAAACCTCTCTACAGTCGTCACGATAGTTTAGGTTTTCTAAAATTCTTACAACCGCCATCTAAGTACTGGATCTACACACACCCCTAAAAATTTGACGTACATACTTTTTATTTTTATATTCCTCAAGTTTTTTCAAAGTAAAAACAATTTACTCGGACTTATCTTTATTTAGATAAAGTTGATTTATTAAAAACCATTGAGAAACATTTGACTATATCTCCGCGAGTTATCTCTGACAGTTTTAAAATCTTACCAGTAGCTAAATAACAAGTATCGTTAGCAAACTGCACAGAATTTGCTAAAGTGTTGGCATTTTTTAGGTCATTTACATAGATTAGAAATCAGTCCCCCCTCTCCCTCTTTTTATTCCCCTCTTTTCCTTTCTTCCCTTTCCCGTTCTTGCTTTCGCTTTTTTTTTCCTCTTTTTTTTTCTTCTTTCCTGTCTCTTTACCCTTTTCTACCCCCCCTCTGCTCCTTCTTTTTCTCTTTCCTTCTTTCTTTTTCTCTTGTTCTCCTTTCCTTCTCCTTTTTTTTGTCGTTCCTTGTTTTTTTTCCTCTTTTCTACTCCCCCGTATTTCCACCCTTACATTCATCTTTTTACCCCTATCCGGTTAGTTGTACCCTTCGAGTACGTCTCAGCTTCCCAGTTTTATTGCTTCGATTCCGCTTTTCGCCATTTTCGGTTTTCCGCTCATTCAGAGCATTCTCACCCCCCCAGGTTAGAACACCCCATAATTAAGTTTTTACTGATTCACTTTTGCGAGTATACCATTTATAACCGTATATTTTTTTATATATTGTCAATTTTGGGGGTCTTGCCAAGACCAGGCGCCCCCGATTAGAAATAGGAGTGGTCTCAGAATGAATCTTTTGGGGAATACTTATATTATATTAATTTCCTTTCGTTCGGAAAACACTCCATTATGGTACAAATGTTGATTTCTTCCATTAAGGTAAGACCTTATTAATTTTGAACTTATATTTTATTAGTTTGGAGATTAAGGAGCTCGTGAGAAACACAATCAAATGCTTTACTTAGATCGCAAAACTTGGCTACAACATATTCGTTGTCTTCAAAAGCATCAGCATCATTCGTCGAGGTGTTTCGACGTAAGGTAGAGGGCTCAAACATCGCCCACTTAACACATATTCATTATTATATGAATGGAATGCATATTATTGTTTAAAAAAACTATATTGTGTTGTAGAACTGTTAATAAACTTATCTTTTCTACAGTCATAGCAGTTAAATTTGCAATTCTAATTGAATTATGTGTCATCTTGCAGATATCGACATATTATTGAAAATTTGTGCCTGTTAACAAATATTTATGTACAAAAAAAACAAATGTAAGATTTTTGCTTTTTAATTTTTCTGTTGTCACATTTTTCGTGAGACCATTTGAAACACTTGACACCGTTTAACCAGGATTCACCATGGTTGTCTTTAGAGTAAACCCCATTACACAATGGACACTCAGCGTCATCACTATCATAACAATTACTATCATTGTCATCAGTCGAGACGTAAGGTGGCTCTTCATCACAGTCACTGCTAGAAGAATCATTTGTCATGGGTTTGTTTGACTTATTGGACTTACTTTGCTTAGAAGGTTTCTTTCCACTTTTCTTAGAAATTGTTTTATCAAAGTTCAAAGGTTTAACTTTTTTTTATAGTGAATCAACCAGAGCATCTTTATATGGCGATTTACTAATAAGGACAGCTGATCCACGCTTTCGGTTTGTTGATGAAGACGGTAGTTTTAAAACGGGCACGGACTGAATATCTCTGGGTAATAAGATGGTTTGTGGAACCGTTATTGTAAGACGTGTTGCAGGTGACTGAGGTAGTGAAGACTGTTGAACCTCGGGAGTTTCTGTTGATGTTGAAGCTGTGTTTTCTGAAACCGCTTGTTCATTCTCAAAAATCGGCTTCTGTGAAGATTGCAGGTAAAGGCAATATTCCGGTGACTTCAAAGCCTTTTATAGCTCATGCATTGTTGCAGTTTTAGTGTAGGCCTTTCCTACTAGCCCCAATTTGGTAGACAGTGATTGCCCGAAACGGGTGAGATGCTAGCCAGTTTTCAATATCTTGGGCGTAGTAAGTTTTGAAGGTTTTCATAAATGTCTTGTCCAAAGGTTGCATTCGATCAGAGGAATGCGGTGGAAGACACACTATAGAAACACCATTGTCGCGGGCAAGGTCTATGAGATCAATGTTGCGAGTATGTGTAGAGTGGCCATCTAGTATCAACACTACAGGTTCTTCTTTTGATGGTTTCACATGAGAAATGAAATGAGCCATCCATCTAGCAAATAGATCCGACTGAATCTAGCCGGAAATGTGACATCCAGCTATACTTCCTGGTGGAGCTCCGTCTAACAATTCGGGCTTCATTTTCTTTCTCCGGAACACTAGCATCGGTGGAATAAAACTCCCAGAGGCGGACATAAAAGCGACAATTGTTACAAGACGACCTCTCTTAGCAGATGATAATTTATGAATTTCTCGTTTACCTTTAAGAGAAACTATCTTCATACAGTTGTGCTGGATTGTTGTTACGCCAGTTTCGTCTACATTGAACAACCGCGCAGCAGAATAATTAATACGTTCTAGCTCAGGTTTTAAGATAGTGAAGAAATTGTCAACATTTTCACGAGAGAACCCTCTAATTCTGGCTAAGGACAAAGGTTGCGCTCTCCTCATTGATAAAATAGGGTGTCTTTTAAAAAACAAGCGGAGCCACTTTCTTCCCGCTGCTTTCTTGTCAACAGAAAATGGATGGCGGATATTGTTTCGTAAAGCAAGCTGAAACGCCATTCGTTTTATATCTTTTGCTGTAAGACCATAATAAAATTTTTCCATTGTTAAACAATATTCTACTAATTCAGCCTCAATTTCAGGGGAAAGAACAGTTTTACGGCCTAAAGACATATTCAACTGTTTTTTAAGTTCTTTAACCGGTTTTTTGCATAGTCTTTAAGTGTAGATCTGGGAACTTGAAAAATCTTGGAAGCCTTTAATAGACCCATTTCCTTGTTTTTTACAGACATTACTGCCTGTTTCATTTTTAACTTGTCCCAGGTTTTTCGCTGCGGCGCCATCTGTCAAGAAAATAGAAATAAATTGTTGCGTGCGAACTATTGCCCGTAGGCGATAATAGAAACAGCGAGTGGGCGATATTAGGAACACCACAATAACTAAACATGGCGCCATACTGAGCTGGTCTCGGCTGCATAAATTCCATACAAAACATGTCAAACTATAGCTAGTTATATGTCTTATTTGAAACATATTGATCAACAAGTGTTATAATACTCTAGACCACTGTTATAGTCATTATGAGACGTTTCATAACTCACCACGCAAGAATATATTAAAAAATTTGCAAAACAAAACCATAATGCACAAAACCCGCCAATGTCTCACAGATGACTGTTGGCGAAGCGGGCTCTTCGGCTAGATTAGTCACAGCGTGATGGCAGCACTGTTTAAAGAACTACTGAGCTATGCGATATTAGGAACGTATACGATATTTTGGCCCTCTACCTTAAGTTTTGTACATTTAGCTGATACAATTTTACTTTCTTTGGGTGACGTTCAAGAATTTAAAAGTCATGGAAAAGATTCAAAGTCAATTTTTCTAAAAGATTGCAAAAGTTTTCCAACTTTGACATAAGTTCAAGTTTGATATATTAATACTAAATCTACATTTGTAACCTTTTTGGAAGTCCGGATCATTGTTAAAAATTAAAATAACAATAATTAGCCATAATTTTTGTACAAAATTAGAAAAGTTGTGTAAATTTAAAGAAATGCTACACAATAGTTCTTATGATATTGTGACGTATTTCGCATATTTATACGAAGGATTTTCTGAAATGGATATTTGTTAAGAACACCAAAACTTGTGCTAAGCCGGAAAAAATCAAATAACGTTTTTGTAAAGAACTAAATTTCCTACAAAAAAGTGTCTGTGTCGCAATACCGTAGTATTGATATTTTTATGCAAATTGTTTTGAGTAGACGACTGTCTATAAACACTATAATTGAATAAATTCTGAGTTCCGAGTAAGTAATGAGGTTGCAAATTTAGAACTATGTTCGATAATGCTATTCACATATAATTTTAAATTTGCAACATTTTTGTAATTATTTTTATGTATCGGATTTGCATTATTTAAATAATTATCAATTTAATAATGTTCCGGAACATGTAGGAGACTGCAAATTGAATGTATGACTGGCAATACCGTCGCAAACATTTGCAACCCTGTCTCGAAACGTTTGTATTATTTCGACCCCCACCTCTTGTAAGAAATTAACAATTACGGTATAAATAACGAAAATTTCTTACAAATTTATGCAAATTGACATGTGGGTTTGGTACGTTATTTCGAGCGTTGTGCACAGTTTGCACAACTTTTGGAATTTTGTTCAAAAAGTTATTGTAAAATTTGTTAAATACTAAAAATTGACAATGTTCCGTTTGGCCAACAAGGTTGCAAACTGAATATGACATTTTTAATAAGTCATCTCATATTTTTAGTTTGCACAACTTTTGTAATTTTGTACAAAAAGTTATAGCTAATTGTTGTTATTTTAATTTTTAACAATGTTCCGGACTTCCAAAAAGGTTGCAAGTGTGGATTTGGCATTAATATATCATACTTGAACTTGTGTCAAAGTTTGAAAAGTTTTGGTTGATTTATACCTTTTTTCGTTTTAATGACTGGCCTACCACTTAATATTGCTTATCTATAGACTTATTATTCCATTATTACCAATTAAGTTCCAATCTTATGACTGACCAAGACCAACGCATTCGAAGTCGAGGACATAATGTCGATATACATATTAATTGTTTTAGGTTTATTATTCTTAGTGCTGATAACAAAGGTGGTTATATAAAATACAAGGAATGGACTACTTCGAGTGTAACCATATATCAAAACGTAAAGGTTAGTTGTATCTAGGTTGTGATGTTTTTACCAGCGTGCGAAACACTGGTGAGTACTAAAATTAATATTAATTGTATGGCTACAATGAACCGTAAACAATTTATTTTTAAATAATTTGACTCACTCTTGTAAATACTTACAGATTACAGTTTCAAACGAAATTTAAACATTTGGGGTATTACTTCATTTTTTATAGTAATTGTCATTAACTGTAACGTTATCAACCGTGAGATTGTGCTCATTTCATAACAAGAACAGGAATATTCTCACACGATGTTGTAGAATTTATTATTTCGTATTTGAAAATTGACCAATAATGTTTCTAACCTATAGTGAGAGTAGAAACACTTGTTTCTTCATCTATAGAAAAATTTCTGTTATTTTTCGTACGCCATTTTTTAGCCCGGATTTTAGTTAATACAGATTGAAATTTGTTTAAAACATCTTACTCATAGTTTTCAGATCGTTTTTTTTTTAATTTTTAATTAAGTTTAAATGAACTATTTATAGCGTCTACATAGTTGTCTAATTGTAAAATGTTTTCAAGAAAAATGGAATAGTGTGTTTTAATAAATTACAATTAATTAGACACTAATTAAATTATCTACTGTCAAATTAGCGCTCGATGTTTTCTTGGTAAAAGGTGTGACGGTTCCAGTTTGAGATCAATCATGGTTTTGCGCACTGTTTCATATGTTTACTTTGTTAGTTTGTTACAACACTTTGCTACGAATGCGGCAACAAGGTTTTTTCCGTCTTCATAGACGCGATGCGGTTTCTAAAAATTTCAATGACTTCAAAGAGTTGCAGCATTTCAGAAAAATGTTTTTTAGTTTAAAAAAAAATTGTTTCGCACAGTTATTATAAAAATGACTATCAAGTGAAACATTATCAAACTAAGGAAAGTATGTAATTACTTTTTAAAATGTTTGATTCACTAGATTTTGTCCTTTTCCTTTAATGTTTGAGGATTTGTTGTCAATTTACGGTTGGTGTGCATTTAATTTGGTTTACATAAGTTGAGATATTCTAAATACGTTCATATCACAGTGAATGAAACCGCATTTGAAAAATTTTTAATTTCTTAATTTTTTTAATTGGACCTGAACCAATTACGTCTTCGAATTACGTTTGTAATAGATCAAAATTGTTTTTGGTAATAAAAATGTTACTATATTTTTATCATGTATGTCCAAAGATGGTATATTTTATTGAACGTGTTAGTTACAGATTCGTCTTACGTAAGATACTGTTTTCGGAAAGTACATATATCGTCATCACCTCCTGAACTACATCTATCCTTATAAATTTCGTAGATTTGACTACACACCCATTTATACAATGATTTGAATTTAAAACAAAAACGTTTTTAAGTTGTTTGATTATTTTTTAAATTATTACCGTGCTAACATAACTAATAAAGTTGTCCTTTTTAGAAAAAAAAAAATAAAAAAAAGAGATGGTTGTTTATATATATTTAGGGAATTTAAATATTAATTATAAAAAAAAACAAAAACAAAAAAAAAAAAAACTAAAAATAAATAGTGAATTTTATAATTTTTTTTATTTTTTTTTATTTTTTTTAATTAATCTTTGCTACTCTAACTAATTTTTTTTTTAAAAATTTTGAATCTTTTTCTGTATTTCTTAAACATATAAACTTGTCCAAATGCATAAAATTACATCTACCTACGATTTTGAAAGCAATTAACCTAAAATTTATTTTAATTTTATCTTGCCTCGTTGATTTGTTATAGTAAAATGTAGCTTGGACGTCTCCGGACTTTCCATGTTTGCATAAACATTTGCCGCAAGAAAGAATGCATATGTACGTAATTATTCCGCGTAACCATTAACACATTGCCAAGAAAACAAAATTTATTTTGCTATACTTAGACACATTGAGAAGATTTAAGCGAAACAAATTATAGAAAACCTAATTTTATTGTGAAAAAAAGTTAAAATTACAACTTCAATTACACTGCATTTAATATCACTACATTTTTCTTATGTATTTTGTTCGCCATGTAAGCTCGAAAAACACATTCAGAAATTTGTTTACGAATAGGTTTTTGAAGTATGAGTTTAGTTTTTGGTACCGTTACTCAATTGCTCATAACTTCGGTATTTATTCGTAGATATTCTTCATAAGTACTTTATTTTCTTCGTAACTGAGCTCCTAAACAATAATAATGTGGTCATAATTTGACTTTGTTACATATTTTTACCCATAAATCTTTAAATTACAGAACAAATTAAAATTTGATATCTTGTACGACAGTTTCTAACTTGAGCTATTGCATAACATATGAAGCTAGGAAAAATTAAAAACTTATTTCGGGAACTTATCCATACAAAATGGTCTCAATGTGACTTAATAGTTTAATAGATAAAATACTAAGCAAAAATATAGTGTGTGTAAATGGATCTCCTGTCATTAACGATTGTAGCCAGGGACGTATTGATGACCCTGGACCTCTTTTGGAAGGTGTGCATATGTATTCATACTTTCCAAAAGGGATATAGGGTCCCTGGCTACAGTTGTTGAAAAATATGGTGAAATTAAATTTACTGAAACCAGTTTGATATTTTAAAATAATCATTTTATTGTAGTATTACAATAACTTCAGTTGCGAAATTAAATAATTAAACAATTTAAAACTTGAATGTGTCGTACAAAAGGGTACTTTTTTTGAATGAAATTTTTTTCGTTTCTCACTGTTTTTCTGTCAAAATTTTTTTTCCCTTAAAAAGTTGGAACTTTTGCAATTTAGTTAGTAGTCACTTGATACAAAGTTTAAGTTGAAATTCAAGTTCCAAATTTTGCCAAATCTTTTTCTATTTTGTGTTAAACCAAATAAATCATTTATTCCTGTCTATCTTTTGGTTAAATTTATATCACATTTCATGCCATGATTTTGCTGTATTTTTTGTGTACGTTGTAAAGATAGTTAAATCTATGACCTACTAACTCTAGTTTTTTTATTTGAACACTCTTTGCATGAGGTCCATAAATATTTGAAACGAAATGCAAACGTTGGAACACTTCATTTTCTGGGTCCCACTTTTATGAACTATTTTGATCGTAGAATACTGTCAAAGTAAAGCGCGTTCCACATCTACCATTGTTTAAATCAAAAGTCAAATTCGTGCTTTGATCAAATAAGTTTGACAATGGCGGTGTTGCACATTTGTCAATTAATTTGATGAGTGTTGATTTTACCTGGTTTTTTATTTCGTCATTTCTTTACAGTGGTCAAATGTTTGTCAATTATCATCAAATTTATTTGACGGAAACAATTCAAACCCAAAATTTGAAGATTGTTTGATATACAATGTGTCCTTCTAAGTTGGAATCATATGAAAAACTTTTTTATTATTAATTTTAGGAAAAAGTTCTGCATGTTCTAAAATCTAAAATACAGTCATCAAATATCAAATTTTTTCAATCGTATACGAGGTTTGTCTCAAGATTATTACAAAAAAGTTACGCTCATAATAAGAATTTCAAAAAACCAAACTTTTTTTTTCACGTAATAGTTATTTGTCCAACAAGTGAGGAAAGCAATTCTTTTTTCCACTCGAGCTCGAGTTGCCTCACGAGCGTAGCGAGTGAGGCATTAGAGTGAGAGTGGAAAAAGGCTTTCCTCATGTGTTATACACAACATTTTATCTACGACATTCTCCAAAAAAACAACCTAATTAAAGATGTAATATTTATTGTAAACGTCTCGCTACAGTATTCTGTAGTATCGGTGTGGTCTCAATCTGTTATAGCGCAGCCGCGTAATTCTAACCAATACATGTAAGGTCGCAATTTTTAAGAGTCGAAATATAAGATATTAAATTAAACAAACCTGATTGAATACTAAATTAAATTGTTTAACTAAGTACTAGGCACATACACTTCTAATGACACATTCTTAAATTTTTTTAAAGAGGCATTTTGTAACACGACATTATTTTCCTCGCTTTCCTCACTATTTGTAGAGAAGAAACGTCCGTTTTCTAAGTATGTCGTGGAAAATGTTGTTTTAAAATTGAAAATACTGGTCAAAGCCACCTCTTTAAATTACAATTTAATGACTTTTTGACCCTGTTGTGACTATAGCAAATTTGTCATGGTTACTCTTTTAAAGGTAGAAAGTAAATAATTTATAAGAATCGGCTGCAATCTAGTCTTAATTAATATTAATTTTAAGCGCATAGGTTTTAATTTTATGAATGAGTATGTGATCAATATTTATATATTTGTTCTGTTTATAAATTTATAATTAAGCTTTAAGCAATCAATATTAGTTGTTTCTGGGTTGAAACCATATTCAATAAATAATAAAAACTAATATTGGATTCCGTAAAAAGCTTAATTGATTAACAATTTATCATAAGTTTTAATTAACCCCATAAGTAATTATGAAAATCAGTAGTACATTAGATATCAACATATCAAATTGTGAAATGTAACTTGGTATCTTTTTTGCGAACACTCCTTTCAAAAAGTCTAATTTTGGGCATATTTTATATTTTTCAAACAACTCTTAAAATAAAAAAGACATTTTTTTAAAAATGTAAGAAGTTGTTTTTTTAAACATTAGTTTGAAGAAACAAATTGGTGAATTGGAATGGCAGTGTTACAAGAGGCATTTCTTTCTTACTTACCTGACTAATCTAGGAAATTATTTAAAATAATTGACACTGTGCAATACTGCAACAAATTATTCTCAATCAATTTAATTTTTCTTGGTCGAACTTTGTTCGAACTAATCAATAAAAAGTTTAGTAACGAACGATTAACTTAAGATCGGAAATTTCAGGAACTCATTTTTGTACATGCATTTTGCATTTTGCGACAAATAATAAAAATCATGCCGTACACGTCACAAAGGGTGTTAGTACTTTTAATATTTTAAGAGAGCCATGAAAATATAAAAAAATATATTTTAATTTTTTTCATTAGATAGGTTTTAGTACATGTAAATTAATGGAATACATCTATTACCCTGGAACAAGTTATAATATAGTTTTCTGTGGTAGACCTGCTAGCAAAGATAAAATCTTTTATTCTTCGCTACAAATAAACATCTAAACAACATAAGTCAGGAGACCTGGAAATGCATGAATAACGTAATTCAGTATAATTATAATGAATAGTATAACAAGCGTTTACCGAGAACTCCACATCGCTTCAATAAGCGAAAATAAAATTGCGTTTTAGAAAAATATTTCAAACAAAAGCTATAGACAATAGAATTTCCAACAACTTTCCTTCCTCAACTTTTTTTGTAAAATTGATATTGGTCACGTGATTGTTATATCTCGGTAATTCTTTATCGGATCAAAAATGTGTATAATTAAATTATAAACAACTTTTATTTGCAACAAAAAGTGTAAAATAAATATTTTTAAATGTTTTAACAATTCAAAAATTTGTGTAGGTTAATGGCTCCTTTTGCTTACGTAGATTATGCCCAAAAACTAATCAGATTTTTGAAATTATAAATAAGGTCATTGCACAAAGTTTTATAAAAATCAGACAGGTGTTTTTCTCTAAATCTTGTTTACATACGGACAGACGGACGTGAATTTTTTTTTTGCTTTATTATAACGTACTCTATTTCGTCAGAAAAAGTAGAAAAAAAGGCGTTAAAATTTTTGGTTTTTGAAAACGTCGCATAACTCCCCATCTTATTTCATAAGATGTGCTTGTAATAATGAGCAATAAAATGGATGACGTCCAAGTGATATTGGTATTTATTATGTTGTAAATGTATGAATGTCATGGAGACTCCTCTCCCAATTCGTCTATCGGCGAAAATTCGGTCTAAACATTGAGGAGCATTGCTTAAAAGTCCATTGGACATCTATCACATATATTGGTCATTGTATAACAAATATAAAAGGGCTAATGATTTGTCTCTTTGATCTTGGGTCTCAAGCATCCAACTTTTTCATGGGGGGGGGGCACAAATCGCCCAAAATGTCTCTTAGCTGACGTGCGGATCACATTCCACATAAGCGAATATATTTGTAATGTTTTCTTCAGTCAAACCTTTTACTCTGCCAGAGAGTACCTAGGTCGGTAGATTCTTTCTGTCTCTTATAAACATCTTCCGAAGTGTACTTGCTATAAATAACATACTGATGTCTTTCATACACTGAAAAGAATTGAAATATATTACCTTTTATATAGAAACACAAAAGTTTAAATTTATTTTTCTCGCAAACGGCTAATGATATCGATTTCAAAGAAGAGGACATTTTTAATGAAAATTATTTTTGAATTTCTCAAATTTAGTGTCAGATACAAAAAAGTAAAAAATAAAATATTTTGTAATAAAAAATACCCGTTGATCTTCCCCTTCTGATACGTTTGTGGTAGTTAATTAAAGCGAATAACGGGTTTGGAACCGTTTTTGAAAATTTTAAGTAACAGCATTTTTGAATGATTTAAAGAAAACTTTTATAACGATGTCTTCTTCAAAGGGCTGTAGCTCTCTTAGGAAGCATTTTTGGATTAAGGTAATTTGAGTTAAATCGACATAAAATAACCTCTAGTACCTGTAGTTTTCGTTTAAAAGAAGAGTTTTTGGACACCCTGTATAATTGAAGAAAGAAATAGTAATAACAATATAACAATGGTATACTTTTTGTACTACATCAGCCACAATCTTATAAATGTAGAATACGTTAGTTTAATTGTGGCATGGTATCAGTGATGATATTCAATTTCAGACGTTTAATGAGTTTTTAGCAAGTGCGGGTTGCTAGGACATAAAATAAAAATATTTTAAAATAAAAATAAAAGTTCGTTGTAAGAAGAGTATTAAAATAATAAGGAGGGTGTTTGGAATTGGTTGACTGAAAAAAATAGACTCGGTACGGTTGGAAGTAGACTGACCTGAGAGAATAAAATTTGTTAATGTAATTATATTCAATTGAAAGACAAGATGTGTAACATTGTTTAACAGAGCCGAGACGGGTTCATATCAATGCTGAAATAGACTGACCAGCAAAACAGTTTGTAAATTTGGTATCAAGAACTATAAGTAATTAATTATCCTTTGAAGTGTCCTTGGGACATACAGCATCATCTAAATAGAAGTAGTATTTTAGTATTGTAAAAGTAGTTGTCAAATCTGTCACTTAAAAAATATTTGACGTTTGCATCAATATTTTTTGTAAATTTAATTGTAAATAGGAACTGTTGTTGATTATTATTTAATTGAATTTAAAGTTGACCTTTTTTTGTAATTTTGGAAGAATTAAATAACTTAATTTGTATTCATTGCATGTAATAATTTTTTCAGTATTTATTTTTTTTAATTACAAAATAAAAGAGCTAACTGGGATGCAAAATAAATTAAGTATTATAAATTTAAAATCCAAAGGTTTATTCATTGTAATATGATGACAATTCGTACCTTATATGTTTTTCAAACCATTAATACATACCTCGGTGCTTAGTACTCATTAAGATCCTCTGGGAGATGATAGTTTTTGAAGGAATTCATGTTACCATTACCGTCAAAATCCAGGAAAACTGTAGATCAATAAAAATCGAAAACAACCACTATAAACTGCGTAACTTTTCTATGATTAAATTTAATTAAAAATATCACAATCTAACAAAAAAGAAAGCACAACATGGTCGTTATTTCTGAAATTTTTCGGCCAAGATTAGTTATCACTACATATAACTAATGTTTAATCTTTCTTTGATGTCAACGGTAGTGCCAAAAATTAACGGAATGCTTTTAATGAAACGCTTCATTAAGAAACGGAATTTAAGCTATTCGTATAACTTCCTATGTCTGTTTTGAGAATGAAACCAAACTAATATTTTTAGTTTCTTGTTATATTTTAATTTTATGATGGTTCTGTTAGAAGAAAGAGAAACTATGATTACAAGGCTTTTATTATTATCGAAAAGATTAATTGCGGCGCTTATGTTAAAATACCATTCAATTTTGCCGGTCATTCATCTTTAATTTTAATGCTTTGCATTGCCGAATAATACAAACAAAACAAAAACCGTACTAACGAATGATTTTCCCAGGTTAATGATAGTTTATTATCGAAGTAATTTGGTTCGAGTGTTTGACCTCTTCTAATTTTCAAACGAATAGGTTAGTGTGGTTATAAAGCAAACCGCAGACAATCTGTCTGAATAACAAAACAATAGCTCTACTTCCGTTTGCTGTAGTAGTACCTGTTGTATGTTAATTTATACCCCAAATTGATAAATGACATAACAGTTATGGAAAGAACGGTAAAAGGAAAAAAAATGAAGATGGTTTTATTTACGAAGATATAATTTTTTCGATCTCCATCTTGAATTAATAAATTGGATTAAACCTGTTTTTGAAGAAATTTATATGCAAAATAAACTAACGTTCTGGTACTGGTTTTGAAGTTGTGTTTGTTTGTAGACGGCACGGGAAAAAAGAACTGGTCAGAATGCAAATGTGTTTTCGCGTCAGAAAGAAAACTGGGAAAATAAATTTTACTTTTTAATGAAGCTGAGTTCATCTTTACAAATATCCTTGGTTTATCATATTTCTTGAAGGTTGTCACACAAGCAAATGTTTCTAAACAAATTTCAACTATTTTAAGGTGATTCATAATGAATATATTCATTTCTAACGTTAAACTGGTCTTAGTAACCTTGTCCTACGCGAACTCGAGGCATTATATCTCCTTTACTGTGTTTTAATACAGTTTGCATGGTGGTACTCTAGTACGTCCCTATAACTGTTTGTCGCTTTCAGAATTTCTAAAATCGTGATCGACTTAATCCATTTTTTTTGTAAACTAGTTTGAGTTCCGTTCTTTTATTATGCAACTTATTGTGTCTGCCGTAACTAGTATCGGTGATTAGTGGTGTTGAAGATTGCATTTTTTGTGTGTTATTAAAATATTCCGGAAGGACAAATATCTGTTTAATGGGTGAGCAATTTTTATTTTGTAGTTACATAAGAATCCTTGTTTTTGGAAGTGGAAGCAAATCGAAAAAATCATTTTTTTGGTGAATTTATTACCTTAGTATTGAATGTAGCAAAAGTATTTATGTACAAATTCCTATCATAAATTTGATCCAGTGAATGTGAATATTTTAAATACCTTTACACACGTCTGCAATAGCATTGCCGCGTATAATTATGTAACGTATAATTTGTTGCAACGACAAAACGTCACTACAAATTTTATAAGAGAATACTGAAATATATGTCCTTGTTTTTACGTTATTCGAAAATAATAAATTTGTATTTATTTTAAGAGACAAGTATTGTGTAATTCAGAAATTTTAAATACTTTCTTAATGCCTGCATACAACCATACAAAGGGTTTAATTATACGTTTAATGAAATTAAATTTTATTATAAAGCTTATTCGCCATCAATACAAATTTCAAAAATTAAACTAATTTCATTTTAACAAATACAATCTACCTTTTAAGGTCTGAACAAATTTTAAAATGTTTATAAAACAACTCAATCATGTGCATCTTTAATATACATACGTTTAATTTTCTATTTTAAAAAGATCTCTCAATAGTTAATGATAATGCTGGATTAAATAATGGTTTAAAGTGAAAGCAAAGATGGTTCAGAACAATTTAGTTTTTTTGGAATAATTTGCCGGAAATAAATTAATGAAAGTGGTGTATTCAAAATTAAACTAAACTCACACTGTGCTATGATATTAAACAATAGTTTTACTAGACTAGTTAACATTACATATCATTGTTTATTATAATGAATACCATATTCATAATTCTCATATTAACTACGTCATACTAAATAAACAGTTATTATTATGCTCACTGATACGTTAAGTATCCTTTCTTGTAATTACAACTGAAATATCTATACGACTGATTAAAAATTAAAAATGTAGAAAGGCTTTAACAAAATTAAGCGTTTTAAAAATTGCAGAATAAAGCGAATATGAGACCCTGTACGAACAACAATCGAAGAAAAGTGTAAAAAAAAAACATAATAATTTCATATTTATTGAATATACACTGTGTCCAAGATAAGAATGAACAGCATGGGGATCTTGAAAACGGTAGAATATACAAGGTTGCTCAAATTGCAAACAAGTTGGGGAATTTTGAGTATATTCAGAATCAAATCAAATCAAATTTTATTGTTCTTATATAATTAAACAAAGGATTCGTTTTCTATATTTCAATACAATACCTTAAACCTATCCAACTGTTTTCCTATTATTTCAATATTTTTTTTTCCCGTTCCATCTTTTTTTCTTTCCACTACCTTCTTCATCCATTGTATCTCTTTCCCTTTTTCCCAATAACCTCTTCCAATCCATTTTCTCTGGTCTCAGCTCTTTACATTCTTCCTTCATATGTTTGTTATTTTCCCTCTCCCCACACTATCTACATACCCTCTCTTCATCCCTCTTCCAGTATTTGTTTTCCTGTTCTTCGTTTCCTGTCCTAAACCTTGCTATTAACCTCTTTTCTTCTAACCCTTTTTCCCGATGTCAAGTACTTTGGTATTTCTCCGCGATTATTTTCTTGTATTTTCCGTTATATTTCCCTTTTTTTTATTTTTGTTCTTTCCTGTTCTTGTGTATCCTTATCCCGTCTTATTATCTCCCCTACTAAACTTATTCCTCTCCTCTTATTTTCTTTATCTCTTCTCTCACGTAACCACCTCTTTCATAATATTTTTTCTTGCCTCCTGCCCATGTATAATTTTCTGCATTTTCACCTCTTTCCTACATTCATATAGTATCTCTTTTTCCTTCCTGTTTTCCATACCTTCTTTATACTTTATCGCTTTCTTTCCTGTTTGTATTCTTATCTTTTCTAGTTTTATCTCTTCTTCCATTATATATCCCGGTGTCTCCTTTTCCAGTCCCAATGTCCACTTCAATATTTTTCCTGAATCTTTTCTAGTTCCTCCCATTCCTTCCATCCCCAAATCTCTACTCCATACATCATAACGCTTTTACTAATCTCTCAAAACCCATCTTCTTTTTAGAGTATATTTACATGGTGTTTGAAAAAGTTTAATAGCATTTTCGTTTCGAGATTACCATATGTTGTTCATTCTTATCTGGGACACAGTGTATAAGTAATTTTGTTGAAACCCGTCACAATAATTAAATAAAAAATATTGGAATTGACGTTTAAATAATTTAATATAATTAAAAATAACCAATACAAGAAAAATGGGTCCAACATTCGTGTTTAGTAGAAAAATATTCTTTTATTGAAATGATTTGAATATTATCTTTTTGGTTTTTAACAATATTTAATTTCATATAGTTTCTAACAATTTTACTAATATCACATGACAGTGATGCATTTTATGTACCACCAAGCACATTTGTAACTTTAGCTAATGGAATTGATAACTTGTCAACTGAATCAGATAGAAGATGAAACAGACAGAGCTTTGAATAGGAGTTTTACATGAACTTCTATTAGATGTATTTTTGATGTCCGCCCACTATTTTTAAGTAGTTGCACTAATACAAATAAGCTGGTAATCATTGGCCGAAGTTAGGTTCACAAGCTTGTTTTTCTGACAACATTTCTCTAAACCAAAAAAATTACTTGAGGAACTTATTTCCAGAGAGTGGCGGATGAAGAGTTTTTGATTTTTAAAGTTCATGATGGTAAAGTGGGTGTCTTAGACACTTTTAGCTGTTTCGGAGGTTATTGTATTTCCTGAATGCGTTCAATATAATTTTAGTGAAATTCAAATTTTAGAAAAGGAAACGTTAAAACGTGTCCAGGTACCTGATTTGTTCAAAACATTCGCGCGCTCGACCCGCCTTTAAATGTTTTAAGACTGGAATTCAAACTTAAAATTTTGGTCAAAAAATAGGTAAAAGAAATTTCCATTTTAGCAAAAATAGATCAAATAAAAGTTATGGACGATACAATTTTCCAACAACTTTTTCATAATTTATTTTGTATTTTTTTACGGTCGGCCGTAGGTCTCCAGACAAAGAATTGTGTTCACTTCATTATAATGTACTAACTCTAATTCTCCTCATCTCTTTTTAAGATGTAGAGTAAAAGAAAAAAAACTAAATGACGACGATTATCTGTTTTACCATGAATAAAAAATCTCAACATATACTTTGTAGCGAAGTATTATTAAGGGAAAATAAGAAACCTTAAAGTTTTTAAGCGTCATCTTTTAACTAAAGCTACAGTAGGGAAGCCGCAGCTCACAGATCTGGAAATCGATGAAATTATCTTAAGTAAACAGGTGGCAAAAAAGTTAAAATGCCCACTAGTTTGCAACGTACCTTTACTTTTTAGTTGAAAAACATTCATTCTACTTGAAACAAATACACCAGCTAGTTTAAAGAAAAATTTAATTTTCAACACGACCGTAAAAATCCATAATAATAGTTCTGCGTCACTCTATTTGAAATTAAAATAAAACAGAGACAAACTTTAAAAAAATTAAACAGTTCTTAACGCAGTTACTTATAGTCTACATTTTATACAAACCGTAACTCACTTGCCTCATGAATGATATTGTATTGAGCCCAGAGATTACATCTATCAATTGTGGTTGTGGCTAGCAGATTGTACTCCAAGCAGTGAATGAAAATGAATCATATGTGCTGTTTTGAGTATGTAATATACTAATAGACTGACTAAACGTAGTGGTCTTAGTGTGGCTAGTTCCAAAGTCGACTTACTCTGCGTTGCGAATAAAATTGACCATTACCTAACGGACTTACTAGAGTTTCAGACGAACATTTAATCACCAATTTACTATTTAAACGTAATGTATAGCAACATTGTACCATTATTAGTACATAAAAATGTTCACATAAACAGATTTTGAAGACGAAACTGGACATTTTATTACAATTTAATCGAACTACAAGGTTTGCTCTCTTCAATTTTCTGATAACACTATTCAGTGCAGAACAAACGATATGATTTGCCACTCTCGATTGCTTGATTGATTGAACAAAATATAACGATGTTTAAAAAGGTAAAACTATAACTGGTAGTAAGGACGGGTTCATTGCAAAATTAAAAATTATCTTCTGATTTAAATGAAGTATCTTCCAACCCATCTAACTCTAGTAAGTTTTCTGCTTATGTATGATGCTGAGTCTCCTTATTAACGCAGTAAGGGTGTCTCATATTTCTCTTGTATACGGGCTTCTAGGCTACGCCTACATATCCATATTTCATTCTATCTTGCGTGATGCCACTTAGTTGGAATTTGTTCTCGAATTACACGCATTTTTTATTTTTATGTTTGTCACACTCTCGTTTATTGTTAGTCGCGGGTCACCACATGTTGGTTTTGACGTTTTTTTTTGTTAATGTATAACACTGTTTACAATCGAACGTGTGTACTACAATCCACAGACGACGTCTAGTAGCGGAGAAGAGCGCTAGGATGAGGTTCCACTCTGGCATAGCGTCTGGAGGTCGCTTGGCTGCGGTGTCGAATGCAGCAGTGTAACCATTGACGGTACTGGCGACTGCTGCCGGAAAGTTCTGAAGGTGTTTCGCCGCTGTCGACATTAAAGGGCGGCCATCGTACGTCTCATCCGGTATTGTGGATTGTGTTCCTGCAACTATCTATCCGAGCTCTAAACACTGGTTTGGGGAAAACTCGTCCGGGTCCGGGGGTAATAAAACTCCCGCAGGACGTGAGCCACGTTATAGGAAAACTCAGGCTCAAAGTAGTGGATGTTTTTGACACTATATAAACTCCAAAAACATGCCTTTGTGGTTGTGTCCACTTCTTTTAAACTCAAACGTTAGGACTTGGAGGTATTTGAAATTGTATGTTTTAGCGAGTGAGGGTTGCGTCTCCCCACAAGATCATTTGACTTTATATTTTGTATAATTAGAAGGTAAACTATTAAGTTACTAAGACTAACAATGGACATATATGTATTCAAAGTCTCTTTTTTGCATGTGTCAGTTTAGTTGGTTTGATCTAATCCCCAAAAATTAATAGAAAATTTTATGTATTGACGTCCTCGGATAAAAGAAAGAAAAAAACAGTTGGCCAGAGATGCCTTTAAATTATTAAGGTTTACTTCAGTCCGCTTTAGTTGTGTACATAAAAAGATAAATGGGCTTGAACTACAAAATAGTTTCGTTATGTGGGTCTCAGAAAAGAACCACGAATCAAAAAATTATTTTAAAAAAAAGTTTAACAGACATCGTGTGTTTTACTTGTGACCGTAATCTTCCGAGCAAAACTTTGTGACCTCCAAGGTTGAAAAACACTTCGTGTATAAGACAAACATAAAGCAAATGTTTTCTATAAAATCATACGTGACATTAAAAAGAAATGGACTACAACAATTAAAAATACTATAAATATTTCACTGAGGCCTTATCTGAAAATTTTTTCGCATAGATATCTTCGAAATCCAATAAATAGTTTGAAATTTTTTGATTAAACAATTGTTTCAATACTAATTCTTCGAAATGATAAATTATTGATATCTATTTGTCTGAGTGTTTTCTATGAACGTTTTTTGAATTTCTTCTTTGTTAATTTTCCATAAATCATTTGAGACTTTTTGTATGTCGACTTTATTTTTGTATCAAGAAAAAAATGCAATGGCAGCGATAGTAAGCAAATCACTAATGGGGTCAGACTTACTCATGAATATTGAAACTCGCATTCGGTTAAAGTTTTTTATGCAGTTTTTTTGTGATTTCTTTTTATACTACAATTTTGAATTTTGACAACGTTTAACTCTTGTTGATCCAGATTAATAAAAAGATACCTGTGAAATAATACCTTTTATATTTTATCAAGTAAGCATACAGGATGAATCACCACCAACGGGACGGAGATTTATAGCAAAACAGTAAAAGTTTTACAAGTTTTGTCATTTTAGTAGCTTGCAGGTTGATAAGTTTTTACATTTTAAAATTACTTTGAAATATACAGTATGTCACAAAAAATGTGACGCATCAAAATTTTGTTTTTCTTATGGTACACCCTGTGTTTTATTGCATTTTTTAATTGCCCGTAAAAAATAAAGGTTTCCTATACCTAAATACAGAGCGTTCTAAGCTACGTCGACTTTTCATAAAAATAGAGTATTCAAAAAAATTCAATATCTTCTATCCAACTAATCATAACAAATTTACTCTTACGTTTAAATAGTTGGATATTAGATTAATGTATTTTATAATTAAATATTAAACATTTTTTACAGGGTGTTCAGAAGTTGCAGGTTAATTATTAGATCATTCAATATGTAATATGAGCCTTATTTTAAATATAACACCCTGTATTTTATTAATTCATAACGTTAACAAAAAAGTTCTATTTCCAATGGTATAAGGGTGTCCTATGCCTAAGTGTTACAGTTTTTGCTCAATTTACAATTTTCTTTAAATTAATGGTAGCAAGAGATTTTGAAACAAAAATGCATACGTATTTCAATTAGTTAATAATCTAATATCCAACTATTTAGACGTAAGAGTAAATTTGTTATGATTTGTTGGATTAGAAGATACTGAATTTTTTTAATAGGTAATCCATATTTTAAGAAAAGTCAACGTAACTTAGAACGCTTTGTATTTAGGTATAGGGAACCGTTATAAAAGTACACCTTATCAAAAAACGCAATAAAATACAGGGTGTTCCATAAGAAAAAACATAACTTTTGTAACGTTTCAAATTAATTAATGTTACAGCGCCTGTCAAATGCAACCAAGCGTTCATGATATTTAAATTATTGGTAATACGCCGATGCGAGATTGATAAGGGAAATCATTTTGAAACCAGAATTACTTCGGCGTTATTTTTCGAAAAAAACCACACGTGGTTAATAGGACCCGTTTTAAATTAGTGTTCAATTAAATAATATTGAAGTTTTCAAAGATACTCAGTTGTTGAATAAAAGACCATTCTGTGGTTTTTTGTGCTATCTATCTTGGTACATGAAATGACTTTACTTGAGAATTCCTTATCGTTAATCCTTTAGGATGTTGGTTCTGGTACCCAAAATTGAGTAGCCTGCTTTTATCGTTTATTAAGAACCGGATCACCGTGTGCCGTCGATGACTTCGTACAGCAAACGTAAACAATAAAGTCGCAATCATTCACACCATTATCTCTAGGGTGGATAACGGCTACCGTTTTACACATATCCCATTACAATTCCAGGTATCACCTATACAATTAACCGGACGAAGGTCAGGCAGAATTTTTCCTTATTATTAACATTATCTACGCCAAACGGACAACGTTATCGCGCACCATTGTGTGCTTTCCATTTCTAAAAATCTAAGCTATTGAGTAATGCTAATCTAATTTTGTTTCTTTAATCCGCAATCATTATTATTCGTTTGGAGTGATTACGTTAAAATTACGCATTTTTGCGTTAAACTTATTAAACTTATATATGTAAAATTATTCAACCACTTTTTGGTACGTACTGTATATTTCAAAATAATTTTAAAATGTAAAATTTATCAACCTGCAAGCTACTAAAATGACAAAATTTGTAAAACTTTTACTGTTTCGCTATAAATCTCCGTCCTGTTGGTGGTGATTCACCTTGTATATGGACTCAAACTAAATCAAGTTTTATGTTCAAAATGCTGGCTAAACATAATTGAACCCACTTAGTAGAAATAACTTTTATTGTCTAATCTGTTAACTAAATAATTCACTAAGTTTTGTTGGAACCATAACTCAGTCTTGTCAATGATTGTAATTAAAGTAGTCATACTTCTAGAACTTCAAAATAGGTTCTTAGGAAGATGGCAGCTCAAATTAAATGATTTCCAATTGTACCTCAAAATATATTAAACTCGAATCGTAATTAATTTCGACGTAGAACTACATGTACCAACACATACAGTACATTCACCTTTTATTGGCATTAAAGGTAACTGAGTTAGTTTCACGTTTTTGTTGGTGTCAATGAAATGACGATTATTTAATAGTATATTGAAAAACAAGTGTCACAACAACACTTTTGTCGCACGAAGACGGTCGGTCTGCAATTGTCGGAGTGCGACAAAAGTAGTTGTGAAACGTGTTTTTCATACTATTTTTTTATTTCGCAAAAATGTACTTCAAGAAATAAATGTTAATACATGATCTAGTGTTTTTTTGTGTTTAAAACTATGTTGGTGGAGTAGTTGATATCCTAATAAAGTTAGCAACAAATGCTGTTGAAAGTTTGCTATCTTCAAAATAATGTGTTGAGATTTTTAATCGCCGTTTAATTCACGAGTTACTTACAAAACTTTTCCGTCGACCGTACTTTGTAATTTTAATAAAATTATATACTCTAATAATTCTAGAGAAGAAATGCTATTGTGAAAGCACCACAACCACAAATTTATAACCTAACTTCGTCGTTTCTATTTTTTGTAAAACAAGAAGGACTAAATTTTTGTGTGTGAACGGATTGGTGCTTAATCAATATAATGGTCCACCTACAAAGACAACACCAAAAGCGTTTGACAATGTTTGATATATCATGGATGTAACTTAAGCACATCTCGAACAACATAATGAACTTGTCGCATCATACCGAAGAAAGATATTTATATCCTTACTGTGTGCAAGCAGTTTACCAACTTATTGAGACAATTATCCTGCACATATTCAATACTGTCAATGGCTTTGCAACAATTTTATCAAGGACATATTTGCTTAAGACTCCTTATCGATGAAGTTTGGTTTTACATTTACCGTTCTATAATTTCACAAACACGTGCATGTAGAGTTTACAAAAACATTTTGTTAAAGTGGTTCCGCTTCACCTCCAAAAGATCTTTTCAGAAGTCGGAATGTTTACTTTTTATAGTTTTGATTTTTTCTTACAGCCTTACTTAAAGAATCTAACTTTTGAACAATGAGTACATAATATTGAAGAACTACGTGAGAGAATAGTTTGTAAAATAGTTGAGCTGAACACCCTTAACATGTTATTAAACGTTATCATTGGAATGTTGCATACAGTAGAAAATGTCTTAAAATCACTGTGAACAAATTCAAGATTTATTACAATTGTAGATTAATGTCGATTTGTTATTATTAAAATTTGCTTTGCTACAAATTACGACAGATTTTTTATTTATACTTTTATGTTGTAGTTGATTGAAGATAAAACGGCAATATGTATGTATAGTTGCCTATACTAAAATCAATTTTGTTTACATTAATGTAAGTCATAAATGCGCGGTCGATGAAGAATATTGTTTGTTAAGTTTTGTTTCATAAATTAACATTAAATTTTCTTTGAATATTAAAATCTACTTAATAAGAACTAACCAAACAAAACCTCACTTAATTTTCTTACGTCAAAATTAAAACTGTAAATTATTTGGTTATACACTAAAATTTATAAAATCCCTAAAACAGTACGGAAAGAGCTTCTATTTCCGTATCGTGTACAATACGGAAACAAAGCTATAGAAATTGCGAAATAGAAAAAATATTTATTTAAAAGTTATAGTTATGTTGTACATTGTTGTTGAATATTTCCTAAAATAGATAAGGTATTATTAATTTTTGGTAACATCGAAGTTATATGGGTTGTGTAAGTCATGTTTCAAATAGAACTGCGACCTTACAATCGGGCTATGGTTTGCAGTGTGTTGATTAAACACTATATAGTTGGAAGTAAGACTCGCCTATTCACAATTTCCCCATTAAAATCTATTATTTCTAGTACCTTATCTTTTGGTCATAATTCGTACAAATAAAGTTTATCTCTTCTTTGCATTCGCTGTGGAATTGACTTATTTCTGGAGAGTAAATGTTTGAATTGGTTGTAACGCAACTAATTATTATTTTATACACTAAGGCTGAAATAGAGATGGCGCTTCTAGTGAGCTTACGTAATATTTCTATGTCGATCCATTATCCACCAGCGTGCATGTAGGGACGAGAAAATACTAAAGTTAGAAAGTATATAATAGTCGCTCGATCAGATATAAAACGTTGTATTTATTACGAGCTGAAAGTATATTATGCTTTTTGAACAAGTTTGTGAATCCCTGGCCCTACACGACCATGGGTACACGAATTTGCTATTATTTATTAACCTACAAATCTAATACGGCACCGGAGTTAATACGACTATGGATACAAACCTCCCAAAAACAGCCATATTGAATGTTTGGTCGGTACCAACGTAATAGTTTGTAGTTGGTTTTGTCCAATAAACCAAATCTTTTCGTAAATAAGATGAAAATTATCCAAACAATCCCATTCAATCATGGGGTACACTGTATGTATCATGCCATAAAAGGATATATTGAATTATATAATTCAAAACCGCAAAAACTACTTATCTGCCAACAATATCATTACATTAATCGCCTGAACCAAACTTTCTCTTCTCCATTAGAATAAAAGGGGGCGAAAGATCATATGAATGTGATAAATCAACGATAAGGGAAAATTATCCATTAAGTATAAAACTATTCCTAGAACTTTTTAGACCTGTTGGTATGTTACCTGTTTAGAAAGGACGTGTTAGAAATATTTAACATACTAATATCTTTAATAAACACTAGATTTCCGAATTTACGGTACGTGGAAACTACCGTTGCGGAAAAAGTAAATTAACCGAAACGATGACGCCTTCAATTTCAGTCACCCACTGAAGATGCCCACAGCATCATTAATCCAAACAAAGTTGTTTATTAACAATATGATAAGCTACTATCAACATTAGTTGCAACTTCTTAATTTGATACTCAGACCGATCAACAAACATTTTTTATTGCTTTATTTTTTTTATTTGCATTAGATAATTAAGACATTAAGGAAGGAATGTTAATATCTTTAAAATGAAGATATGTTGTTTTTAGGGTAAAGTGGAATAATTTTCAGTTTACCGTCAAAATTATACTGTTTGGAGCAGCATGTGACTAACAGTTTCTATTCAATCAAGGTTCTGTGAATATGCTGTTATGAATAATCATGACAACATTGACATTGATCTCAAGAATTTGAAGTTTAAAAAATGGGTTTCCTCTTAAATATATTGACATTATTCAAATTAAAATCACTATTATTCATTTAATTTTTTTGAATAATGGCGCGTACTCTAATTTTACATAAATATCGTGGTTCCCACAGTCGACATATATTTTAATTTAATTTTATTGCGTTCAATCATTGAAAACGGAAATTATTTTAATTTTTGCTTAAACTGTTTTAATTTATGGCATAAGAAATTGAAAAGCATTTATGACTTTTACGAATAGTTTTTAAATGAAAATTACAAATTTACGATGGCAGAAAACACTTAAACTAAATAGTTTTCAACAAATTTTTCATTGATGATCTTATAAATTTTTAAAAAAATCCATTAGTAAAGCACACAAATATTTCATTGGTAATATATGAAAAATTTGTTGATTTTTTTTCGTTAATAAATATTTTTTTTTGTGGGAAACCTCGTCGAATTTTACTTTGGAATATGTATATGTAGGTAATAAAAACTTTTCTTCGTTAATAGAGATTGATGATTGTCGAATAGAATGTTTTTCTGTGTTATTTACAAGACAAATTAGTTGCAAATAATTTATAGGTTGCGAAACGGGCATTTTTAGCTTAAATTAGAAATGACTACGCTTTATGATTCTATCATCATAAATTTTGGAATTCGGTATGTTTTTTCTTTCTAAGTCGTTTAAAGGTTATTCGAAAACATGGTTGTTCTTGTACTGATATAATGGGTTTTTTATTTCACGGATTTCAATTAGCGTTTTTGTTAATTTAAGGAACACTTTTTACGATCAACAAATTTACAGAATTTTTTATTCTTTTGCGTAGTTTATACCGACATTAAAATTGTTGTGCCTATAATAAATTTAATTTTTATGTAATTTTTAGTTTCATAGTTTTTTATATAACATTAACTCATGGTCGCGTGATTACCGTAACTTTGTAAATACTCTGAGAAAAAATTCTTTATATTAAAACAAAATAATTGTCTGTATAAAGAAAAAAAATAACATCAAATTTTGTTAATTTTTGGGACTATTCATTGTAATTGAAGATATTTTAAGTAAAGACCACATAATACCGTACCTTGGTAATTACTTATTGGCCACAAACACAAAAATGTTTTCACTGAATTTTCGCCAAGCGCAAGGTGTTAACATTTTCCATTTGGAAACAGCCGCATAATCTCCTATCTTTTACCAAAAGTTCGTCTCTTTTCCTTTACTTTAGAATGGTGACCATATTTCAAGTTTTGAAAGGTCAGATAGGCCACATTTTCTTATGGTAAGGGGGACTCGAGTGATACCTCATTCTTAAAGTTTGAATAACTTGAATTCAAGTGGCTATGAATTCCATTTTCAACCTCCTGACTTTGGTATGGTAATGTATTTAGAAATTAGTTTAAATAGTTCTATTCATTTTTTATTAGTTTAGAAATGTTCGAAATTGCTTAGGTCAACTAGAATCTTGGCAAGGATAATAAATGTCACATTTTGTGTCTGAGAATCTGAAAATCAATTCTTAAATATATTTCTTCTTTTTTTTCATAAGAGAGAAATGCCATCTACTGCCATTTTTTAGAAGTTAAGGAGGGATTAATTTCATGTGATAATTTTGATTATTTTTAAAGCAAGTTAATTTAGTTTATTTTTAGAACATTGTTGTTAGGGGATGCAATGTCTTAAAGCAAATGAAAGTAAAATTTAATTTCGAATACTTTAATCGTATAATTCAGTGTTTGGGTAGATTCTTGGAAAAATAGATAAATTAACTTTTTTCATGTAAATAATAATCTTTTTAATTTAATTTGAAAGAAATTCTATTTATTGTACATAATTCAAATAGTCTTTGAGATACCGGTACGTACATATTTTTTTAATTTTATTTATTTTATTATTTATGATCGTTCAAAAGAGTTTACGACACATACCTGTACTTTATCATTACTCTCTCTTCAATACGATTTTAGAATCGACAATTTTAACACTATTTTCATTTCTCTCGACGAATTATAATTAAGTAAAGAAAATGTATATCTGAAGCCGGTCACTATCCGTACGTAAACACGAAACCACAAAGTTTGATGAATTTTCAGTTTAGAGTTTTTGTAATACTGAAGATTGGAATAGATTAAATAGGTTCAAAAAGGCACTTGGGAGAAAGCCATTTAAATAATTTTTCAAATGGATTTCTTATAGATTATACAGGGCGGCCCACCGGAAACGAAACTGACCGGTTCTCACCCATTTACACCAAATGCTCTAACACGTCGATTTTCTTTTGAAGAGGGACAAATATTGTTCGTAATTCCAATAAAGTTAGTGTCACCCTTAAATGTGGATTTGATGTACCCCAAAAAGTTTAAACGTATTTTTAAAAATTTAATTTAAGACCGAATAATAAGCTTTACAGTAATTTTAAACTTTGATCAATAATTGTTGAGTTATCAAGTTTCAAATGTTTTATTCTATTACATATTATGGTTTTAAAATCTTGAAATATTTACAAATGGATGTTGGTGTTTTTAAATAACCATAAAAACAAAGAAACCACATCACAAAAAACAACAACACTACTTTTGAGCAGTGTATGCACGCTTGACGTCTGCTTGTTGTTGATCACCACATGATTATTGTTTGATATGTAACAAAATTATGCTTTCATGAATTTTATTATCTTCGATAACTAAATACATACAGGTGTGGTTCATTATGTAATATCAAAAACTATTGGGTATAGAAATCGGGAAAAAATTATTATTAAAACGGCTATGTGAAAATTCTGAAATTATTTGAAGTTTCGATACCGCAAGGGGGCAATTAACAGGGCGAGGCATAAAATTCAAGATTTTTTCGAAAATTTTATATGAAGCTATGACTTCAATAACATCATTAGAAAGCCTGAATTGCATAAGTTTTATCTGAGGCTTCTTGGGTACCGACCTTATAAGACAAGGAGAGCTCCTGAATGTCTAATAATTTAAAGACTATATTTTCTAAATGACTTATCTGATTATAGCAAACTCAGGCTTGTTTGTAAGATAAATGTTAGTGTTTTCAAATACCGTATCTATCAGCACTCGACAGTTTCAAATAAAACTACTAGAGGGCGCAGTTTGCAATATTAATAGTTTTTTCAATTTTGTCACGAAAACTTATCATACAATATAATTTAAATTTTTTAAGGGATTAATTGAAAGGTTTTTATAAATGTTCAAAATGATGTAATTAGATAATTCATTTAGAAAATACAGTCATTCAAATGATTAGACATTGTGGTTTTTCTCCTTGTCTCATTAAGGCCGGTACGCCTCAGACAAAACTTAAGTGGAATTATTCAGGCTTTCTAATGATGTTATTAAAGTGATAGCTTTATACGAAAATTTTTGGAGATATCTTGAATTTTATGCCTTGTTCTGTCAATTGCGCCCCCTTGGGGTGAAATTCGGAAATTCCACCATTTTCTCATAACCGTTTTAGTAACGAAAATTTTTTCCCGAATATCTATACCCAATAGTTTTTGAGATATGGCCGCGTACCAAGCTTGATGAAACAGCCTGTATAACAATAACAGTAACATAAGTATCCAGTAATGTATATTTCGGTGCATACTGGACATTCACATACCGTAAAAGCTACTTAACAAACTTCATTTTTCTTCTTCTATTATTTATAGTGGAACAAATTTTAAAACGCAATGGTGTTAAATTATTTTATGGTTACAAGGTGAATGGAAAAAATTAACAAGTTTAGTTAAACACAATAATACATTGATTATTTTAACTTTTGGGTGATCTAAACGTGTCTTAGAGCAACACTGCAAAATATTGGCAGAAAAGTAGATTGACGTAGCAGAACGAATAATGAATAGTTTGTAGGTAAATAAAAACACGTGAAACTTAGTTTTGTTAACATTGATAAGTTTTAAAATAATGAAATGTATAATTATGTGTTGTATCAGTGTTTTACATTATTTTCTTTTTATGTTTTAAATTTATGACAAAATCAGAACAAATGTTTATTTATTTATTAGTATGGTACATTTTATTATTGTATTGTGATGTAAGGTGTTATGTTTGGTGCCTCAGAAGATCAGTATAAATCTGTGTAGTATGTTGAAATGTTTTCCAATCACAACTTATCTCTCCGCTTAATACTCAGACACTTTTTCGACCGTAATGTTATGATCACTTGTTGCACTTCCTCGATGTGATGTATTCTTTGTTTCAAATTTTGGTTTTTAATCTTCACAACAAATACTCAAGAGATGATCGGGATGGCCACAAACCTTGCTTAAAATTTGTTCTGTATGAAATTTTGTTCGTGCTCCAACTTGTTTTAAATTCCTGTGTTGTGGATAATAGACTGTATAATCTAACGCTTTTTGTACTTTTTTTATTCCAACAAGATGATAAATTAACAAATAATAAAATGGTAATAAATGTGTAACGACTAAGCTTAAATTGATGTGGTCACTACGACCTTTCAAAACCGAATATACAATACAAAAATTCCACTACGAACTACAACAAATGGCGCGCAATTCAAATTTACATAACTTTTAACATTCTGTTCTAAAAAAGTGTTCAATAGTTCCAAATTCTAAGTGTAACTCGATGTCATTCCTTTTTTACATAAGCTGGAAGTTTCTGTTGCCCATGCCTGGGTGCGGGTGTATCCATGATTCACCAGTCATAATTTAATAAGTCATAGTTTAAATTTTTATTAAACCATCGACACTAATTAATTCTTTAATTAAAATTGACTGAATGTAGTTAGTTCGTAAGGACTTTGTAAGGACGCATTTTTTATTAAAAGCTCCTAGACGATAATGAGTACAGTGTGTCATTTGCATGTGTTTTATGGGGTTTCTCGTTTGCAAGTGGAGATAGAAAGTTGCAGTTCTGAATTATGAAACAATAGATGCATTAATTACATTCTTTCTAGTCTCTTGGTATTTGACCTACAGGATGGAATTGAAAATGGTCATTTTGGGAGAACGCTTTGTATCATGACTATCCAAATATTTACATATAAAGCAAAAACCAAAAGTTTTATAGATTTTCTTACCTACATTCTAGTGGGCAAACCGATTTTTTCTAAACACAACAGTTTTTTAGTTATTGAGCAAAATTGTATTTTTTTTAATGAGGCAATATACAGGGTGCGGCACTACCAACGAATTATTCTATAGCATAAAAACGACAAATAATGTTAGAAATTTCAAGATTATTTGAAACCATATTTTACAAATATTTTCGATTGTACAGGTCCTCTAGAAACAAGTGCCATATAAAGTTGGGTTATTTTAAATGGATCACCCTGTATTTTTTATTTTTGAATTGTACGATAAAAATCATGTATGTTCTTTAACATGTCCCTATACTACTTACTTCCGTTTCTGGGTTAAATCGATTTTACCTGATTTGCAGACCCTCCAAAAAATGCAATAACTTCAAGATGAATAAGAACAAACAACTTTGGTTTACACCACCTTACTAAGAGCCTTCAACACTTTAGAAATTTACTATTATGTTATGATGTAGAGGGTGTTTTAATACTACGCATAAGACTAACGACTTAAAACTTAAATAACTTGCTCAACTTAAATAGAAAATCTATAAGATTCCGTTTTTATTTTACATGTAAATATTTGCATATAAGAGGCCCTCAAAAGTGACCATTTTAAATCTACCCTATTGCTCAAAGACTGAAAGGGGCTAGGTGAAATGTAATCATTTCATCTAAAAGTAGCTAACTATTGGAGAACTGCAGTTTTCTATCTCCTCTCATAAGCAATAAACCCCAGAAAGACATGAAAATGGCACACTCTGTACACTAGTATGAAAGGAATCCTGTTCAGGTGGGAGACATAATTGTAAACTTATACAAATGAACTTATTAACATTTATTAAAGTACTTTGAGATTTTAATACTTACAATTAATAACCATTTATTAACAAGTAGCTTTGAAAAGAACTGGTTACTAATTTTCAAATATGCGCTAATTTTTTTATTTGATACCATATCATTGAAAATAGGAATCGTATTAAATTTATTAATAATAAATTTCAAGAATTTCTACCATTACGATTTTAACGAAGCAAGCAGCTTTTCTTTGAAACATTTTTTTTTCACGTTCAGCACAACGATAATATTGGAATTTTCCAGTTTACCCAGCAGAATTTGAATCAGCACAATAAACATTGTTCAATTTCGGACACTGCATAACAAACAGATATTATTTTGAATGTTGAGTCCTTAAGTGTAATATTACTATACTGGGTGATTCAATTTGGTGATCGTGGCTTTTAAGTTTTATTATGTTAAGAAAAAAACATATTTGTAAATGACAGGTTAAACCACATTGGATGAGGTACATTAGTCAGTATTATATAGGGTGTTAATTAAGTACTCGTACAAACTGTAAAGTGTAATCTTTGACTAATTTTAGGATAAAAAGTTCATATAAACATGGGTCCGCCAACAGCGTCAAAAAACAATTTTATTTTTATTTGGTCATTTTCAGCAATTGAATTTGAATTTTTTATTTTGTTTTCCTATTTACTAAATTTATGAATTTTTTTAGGATTATTAGAATTTGTTTATATCTAAGCTATAGAAGTGAACAAAATAAAACTTTATTAGCCATAAGAAGAATGTAGTAAAAAAACAATACAAAAATCATATCACCCTTTCTTTCACTTAGTAAACAGCCAAAATTATTTCCAATTTTTCTTCGTTGAAATAATCAGTTCTGTGTACGTTACTAAAATTCACTTAGATTTAAATATTATTTAACCCAATTGTAAATGCCTAATTTCTTTGTTTTTATGGGTAATCCGATATTAAAATAAGATAGGGGAGTATTTAATTATACATGGTGTAACAAAATAAGTGTAAAACATTTCAGGGAGTGATTTTTCATTAAAAAGAGTTAGGGTCTTTCATATAAAGAAACTTTATTGGAACATCCTTTGTTAAAATACACCCTTTAAAGGGGTACATAAAATTTTTTTTACAATTTTTTTCACAAACACTAAAAAGTTAAGGATACATTTCAGCATATTTTCTAGAAGCTTCTAACCCATTCCATGCGACAGACCGTAAACGTAATGCATATCAGCTATTTCCTCATTTGTGTATGCCATTTTAATAGCAAATGAATTAACTAACAAATTCAGAACAGAACAACACACAATTATTAATACAATTTCAAAAATTTACAAACTGACAGCGTGATACCAATTTAATTGTCACTATCACTAATAGCGGCCTACTAGATAAATTAGTTTTGCATTTTCGTTTTATGACGATGTATCTCTGTAGTTGTTCGTAAAATAATTTTTTGCTGCGAACTGGTTAATTTTGGGCAAAAAGTTTAAGAGAAATTTTTGTTTAGAATGAAACAAGCTATTGGAAATAAATATTGAAATGGTAAACAAATAATAAGACAAAAAGATTCATTGGAAATAAATTTTAAGGTTTGCGTTTTCCACCTCTTACAACCATGGGGTAAACCACATAAATTACTGGCTAAATGTCTTTTTGATAGTAGAAAATGTCACCTTAATTTTAATTTCTAACTTTTTTAGTGTTTGTGAAACAAATTTTATGTACCCCCTTTAAGGGGCTGTATCTTAACAAAGGATGCTTCAATGAAGTTTCTTTATATGAAAGACCCTATCTCTTTTGATGAGGAATTACCTTCTAAAATGTTTTACATTTATTTTGTTACACCCTGTATAATACAACATATCTATGGATAAAAAATGTCTGAAAAATATACAGGTGTTGTTTCAAAAAAAAGTCGCAACTCTGGTATACTTTAATATACAGGGTGTAAAAGCCTTCTAAAGGAAGCTACGGTTTTTGAATATTGCCCCCAAGAAATGGTTTTTATTTAATATCTCACGAACCCTTCGAGATAAAGCGATGCGATTTCGCGAACGATTTACTATTAGTAAGGGCTACTATTTTTACAGTATTGGTCAAAATTAATTTCAGCCATATGTGTGCAAAACACATTAATAATTATTGATGTATTGATTGTATGGAGGTTTCATTACTTAATTTCAGCTCTTCACCGTGCAGTGTTTAATTGAAAGCGGCATATCTTTTTAAATGGTGGGTCCTACAACATTTTATGAAGAGTACCTTTTTTATGTAATTTTGATAATAAATAAAATTTGGTGTCAAATTGTCAAAAAAGTCAAAGGATAAAAAACATGATGAATAAATAACCCCCCCTGCGTTTTTGCACTCCTAATAGTAAATCGTACGCGAAATCGCATCGCTTTATCTTGAAGGGTTTCTGAGATATTGAATATAAACCATTTCTTGGGGGCAACAATTTTATTATCTATAACTTTTATTTGAACTGTTTTTTCCAAAACATAATTTTCTTTGTTCTTTTTTTTTATCAAAATTTTCAACTCTAGCCTTAATACTTCAAGGGAGTAACCGGACGTGCACGTCGCTTTGTCACGGTAAAGCACTTTTCATACTTTCTTACACTGATTTTTTCTTAGGCGTTTATTTTTCGAGCAAAGTGTTTTAAGCCACCGCACACTTTTCCGTACGCTTTCTATACAAGTTTATCCGGGCAATTGTTTTTATTACTAAATGATCGCAACTACGTTTAATGTTGTAACTATTTTATGTTTAAGTTTTTGTACCGCTCAATTTGTTCTGAACAATCAGTTTACGATATTGAAAGTTTAACTGTTTGTTTAGCGAAGTCTTTTACAGCCGCGACAAATTCTAAATCTTTGTTAATTGTGTTTTAATAAAACTGCATATTTCTACGCTAATAAAAATAATTGATTCTGACTTAATTAATTTGTTATTGTTATTAAGCGTAATCGTGTTAATTGGTATATTTCAATCGTAAGCCATATCTATATGAGCAATTCCATTGGTATCGTATGTTTTAATTGTATTTTAGGTTGCAAAACTTTTCTAAATACATTTAACAATTAAATCTCTTTGCTACTGTTTCTTCTTATATCCAAATCTTGTAATAATTTTAGTAAATGCGCCCTTTTGTGCTATTATTACTTATCACTACAATTCACCTAGGAATCACTCCAACTACTTTAAGCAAATCAAAAACATAAAATTGCCAAGTCGTGATTTAATCTACAGAGAAAATATGTAAATTTTCAAACACAATATCTGTTATTAATAATGGCGCAGACTTTCAGATCTTTGGAATTTAACTGTGTTAATAATAAAAAATTATGTAGACGCAACCTGATTATTTTCGATATAAGATTAATAGTGTTAACAATAATGTAGATGTTAGTTCACTTTTGTGAATTAATTTAAGCATCTCATATATGAGTAAATGGTGTAGTTTAATTAATTTTTTATTTTCTTTGCAGAGAGTTGCAGTTTACACCTTTCTATGGCCTGGTATAGGCGTAGGTAAGTTTAAATAAATTTTTATTTGTCGAACGTTATACTGTGTAAAGAAAAAGCATTGAGTAAACCAATAAATATGTAGTCGTGAATTTAGGTTATTTTTTTTTGCTTGTATAACCCACAAAAACAAGTTTGATATGAAACTTGTTTAATAAAACGTTTTGATATGCAAAAAAGAATACCAGCTGATAGTAAGAAATAATTTAAAAAGTAAAACATTTAATTACAAATTAACAAAGCCGATGAAAAAAGGAAGTAATAAATTTTTATGTCTTGGCCATCTCGAATAATTTTTAGAAATTGGGTTACCCAAACACTTCATTAGACACACCATGCAATAATTAATTAACTACTGGCGCAATTTAATTTTCAAATTTTAATAGTGACGCATGTTTGACATTAGACTGAATGGTTTCAAAATACATGAAACAAAATGTGATTTACGTATTTAAGTAATTCTACATAAACCTACTTTACAGAAGTTAACAAACATTTACGTGTTTTTATTTTAAATTAATGTTAAATTGGAATGCTACGCGTGTATTTTGATGAGAAATAAAATAGGTACTAAGTCGCAAAAAATTACAACGCGTATGTAGGAATATTAATTAGAAAAGTATTCCGTTCTGTAGATGATTTAAATAAGTTGTGAATTTAAATATATAAAACTGTAGGATAAAGTAGTAAAGCAAATGTTTATTTAAACGTTTATTAAACTTGTACCATACGGGTTAAGAGATTTAAACAATTGTTTTAGAAGGTGAGTATTTTTATTTATTTTACGAAATCGTTGTAGAATTAGATGCATTTTCATGATTTTTTTATTGATTGATGAGAGAATATGTATAATAAAAGTTTCGTTTGTTTCGGTGCGGCGACGAGTACTTTCTGATACGCTACTAAATAGAGTGCGGTAATGGATCGCATTACAACACACTACTTAGTAGCTCCATTTGTTTTGATAAAATTAGGACATTTTTAATTGCAATGATAAAGAAAGTGACAAAAAGATATTATGTAAAATAAGAATTGTTACTAATATTTGCTGCAATCAAACAGAACTCGTTTTATTACACCAAACATCAAACTAGGAATCAACAAACAGTTCCTATTCATTCTACAAAAAAAAATGTTGTTACGACGTTTTTGATTAGCACGGCAGCATTGTAGCCTTTGTTCTAGCTTGAAATTTAGGTACTATATCTATTACTCAAGATTTTAACAATCAAAAAAAGCATATTAGATATTACTTTTACTATAAGCTGCAAAAGGATTGTTGAAGTAACCTGAATTTTGTAAGAATATGTTTTGCAACAGTGGTATAAACAACTATGTGTCCCATTTTTGTTGCAATTGCATGGTACCTCGGTTGTTAGTGAAGATAGAAGGTTGCGGTTTTTGGAAACCTGTGCCACTTTTTTGAGAATCAATGTTTACGTAGGATCCAATCGTTTAGCTGGATTATTATGTAGTTTATGAGATATTAAGTAAACTTATCTTTTTTTAAAATGAGACACTAGGTATATTATTTCGGAATGTGATTTGTTTTAATTTAGCTAGTCAAAAATATAGCAGACTTGATATTTATTTTAAACAACAAGATAAAATTTAATTTAGGAAAAACGTACGGAATAAAAAAGTAAAAAGTGTTATACTTATTTTTATCTAAACCTATTAATTTAAAGACACAAAAGAAGTAAAGTATGAGCTAATGGATGTCCAGTCACCTTGTAATATTATAATTTAGAAGTATTTTTTATATGATCTAACAAGTAAAATTGAGAACTCCTAAATACAAAAGCTTATTTTCTCTACACATACTACATTGAAAAAACGAATTTTAAAAATTGAATTACAAGTTTATTGTTTAAAATATATATCAAGTATGCTATTTTTTCGAGTAGCAAAAATTAAAACAAATCACATTCTCAAATAATATACCGGGTGTCCTATTTAAAATAAACATAAGTTTACTTAATATCTCATAAATAGTATAAGAAAAAAAAATCTACTACGACTGGATTCTACGTAAAGAAAATCTATAAAACGCATTTTTTATCTATTCGATATATTAAAGTATAACAGATACAGGAGAAAGTTGAAATTTTCTATTTCACCCTGTATCTCTTAAACCAAGAAGGCTATGGAAAATTTGTTGGCGCCCTCTTTCGATTCTCAAAACAGTGGCACAGGTTTACGAAAACCGCAATATTATTTCTTCACTAACAACGAAGATATCGTGCAATTACAACAAAAATAGATTTTTTCTTCAAGCGTGCTAAAATGTGAATTTTACTATACCGCATTGAATTTATAGAACGACTACATTATTTTACGGCGTACAATAATATTATTATTTACGCTCAATTAGTAACTTAGTTTGCCGGTAGAGGTATTAGCACTTTTTAAGCAGAAACGCCATTTAAAATTTAAACTTTTGAAAATGTCGCAAATTGAAGGAACTCCACCTAAAATAAAACAAATCGCCGATGCCTTAGTTGAAAATTTGATCCCCAACAAATCGCGCAAAATATATGATTTTGCTTACAATAAATTTTTGAAATGGGCGCAAGAAAATAATATAATCAATTACACAGAAAATGTTATGTTAGCGTATTTTTCCCATTTGGCGGAAACTATGAAAAGTTCGTCATTATGGGCACAATATTCCATGCTAAAGTGCCAATTAAATATTAAACATGACATAAACTTAAAAAATTACGCAAAATTAATTTCCTTCTTGAAGCGCCAAGCTGATGGGTATCAACCAAAAAAGCAAAAGTTTTCTCAAAAGAACATTTTAATAACTTTTTACAAAATGCGCCAAACAATGAATATTTGGCCATGAAGGTAATTTCAAATATAACTTTTTCAATCGCTAAAGTAGATACTATTTTCTTAGATCGTATTAATATTCGGAGTTAGTGGGGCATGTCGTTGCGACGAACTAGTCAATTTAAGAATACAGGATATCGAAGACCTGGAACGTATAATACTAGTAAAAATTCCTAATACTAAAACGAATAAGTCACGGACATTCACCATAGTTGGAGATTTTTATTTAAATTTATGTAGACAATATATGACACTTCGACCTAATGACATCAACATAACAAGATTCTTTTAAAATACCAAAATGGTAGATGCCACCGTGTCGTTATGGGGATACATAAAATTTCAGGTATACCAAAACAAGTGGCAACTTTTTAAAACTACCTAATCCAGAGGAATACACTGGTCATACACTGCGACGAACCTCAGCTACATTGTTAGTTGACAATGGTGGAAACATTACCACTCTAAAAGACACGGTGGATGGAAATCTAACAATGTAGCTGAGGGATACATCGAAGACTCCCTTTCAAACAAACGTGAAATTGCCAATAGAATATTAGGTGCGATGAAAGTAACACATCTACCGTAACATCAGGTGATCTTAACAGGCCTAGTACTTCCACCGCAACATCGAGCATATCCCAGTCAAGTGAATATGAAATCCATCACGACTATAATGACGTCAATGTCAGTTCTAAAACAGCAAGTAGTGGATTAAATATTATTAACTCGACATTACAAAATTGTACCTTTAATATTACTATAAATAAGAAATAGGTATTTTTTCCACTATATAGTTACTACAAAAGAATGTTTGTTTTAAGTTTTCATCTGAAATAAGAGTTAATTATTATTATTGTTGTATTGTTAAATAATTATAGCTTTCTTTCTTACTCTACAAATTAATACAAAAATTTTCCTTTTACAAACCTGTGTTAATACACACAACAAAAATAATGTTGTTTGACAGTCATGTTTGACAGTTGTAAAGTTGAGTTAACGCTGTTGCCTATTCATTCTAAAACCACCTCAATTACTTCAAGGATTTGGTTTTTTACGCTTGAAGAAAAATAGTATATGCTACACGGAGTCGAACGCCTTTTTGTGTTTCGCAAAGTATTTTGCGGCCTCAGCTGCGCTTCGGCCGCAATACCTTCGCTCAACACAAAAGAATGCGTTCTACTCCTAGTAGCATAATATACTAATATTAACTATTAGACGAACGTATGAAATTAAGTATTGAACGGAGTTTATTGAAATTAAATTACAATTCTAAGGTAGGTACACTAAACATTTACGTTTAAATTAAAGTACTTTATATTCTTTTAATAATCTCGGTTGACGCCAATATTGCAACCTTTAATCGCACCTTATAACAATTATGCTAGTTTTGATCATAATAATAACTATTAAGTAATGAAGAAAATATCCGTTATTTTTTATATAACCAGTGAGAAACGGTTTAAGATTTTTCAGTCGTTTTTGTTGATTGTTAGATTATTATGGTAGAACGAAATATAGAATTACGTAAGTTTTATTTAGGTGTTGCATTAAATCAACGTTTCTTTAATAAAATAGCAATATAAATAACTTTTTTAAAATGTAGATGTAGATAACCGGTTAGGTACATAATTTACTTTTCTATTATTGTTATTATGATAGCATAATTATTTAATCAGAAGTTTTAACAAGAACTTATATGTAAAGATGATTCAATATTTCCTGAATTCGCTTGTATTCTAAAGTGTCTTGATATTATTATTTTTAAAATATTTACTAGACCGCTAGAACGAAGTAATTCTTATGAATTGACGGTAACATTGTTAAGATTTATCTCTATTCAACATTTTCTTTACCAAAAAGGTATTTAATCTTCAATAACACTTATACTTACAAGTTATAAAAAAACTAAGTATTGTTTTAATAATTAATTTAAGAACACCTTTTATTATGACATCATAAAAATGACGATTTTGATTGAATTATGGGTCTATAAGTCACCAGTGCTTTTATGAATCAATAATTAAATTGTTTTTATACAATTCAACAGTTTACAGAAAATTGAAAAGTTGGTTAACAACGAAAATAAGTACCTACATAAAATTACGATTACTTAAGTATATGAAACGGAATCAAATATGAAATCATTTGTTGAGGTTTACGTTAACATTTATGTTACAAGATACAGCGAACCGAAGCAAACAAAAGCCCTGGAGGGGCGTGGCTGACGTCGCTTTAGTTTTGACGGTACATTCAGATTAACAAGTTTTTTTTGTTGTCAAAATTAATAATTTTAGGTTAATTATCTAATTTTATATCACAAGATTCTGATCTGCCTTCACTGTTGCAGTAGAGATATTCTAGCAGGAAAATACTTTTAATTCTTAGAACAGTTCCATTTTATTTTGTAGCAATAATTAATTAAAATGAACAATCAATGTAAGACCCAAAAAATGTAATAACATGTCTCGATTCTTTCAATTAATCGGAATAATATCAATAATCGATAATATTAAAAACTAAACTAGTAAACTATCAACTACAAAGACAGTTTACAATAACACAATGATAACACGGTTTTGGAATCGAATCACATTATCAGTTAAATCAGTTTGATTATTCGTACATTTCAATTAAAAGAAATTTTGTTCAGTAACGTTTAGGCTTCTGCGTAACTCTCCGTCTAAGTTTCTTCATAGTAAATTTTATTATAAATTCGTACAAGTAATTGCATAGAAATTACAAGAAGCAAAATTGACTAAGAGGAACATTTTAGAATAGACCAATTATATAATCCTTTTATAAAAATAACATAAAAGTATAGCTAATTGATTGACATGATTGCAATGTTTCTTTCTCCCAATCTGACGGTATGATTTCTGAAAATGCCTTTCTTACAAATTCCTCAATCTCTGAACTGCTTTGTGATACATTATTCATTGCAACTTTATGTTTTGCTAAACTCCAGATAAACTCGATGGGATTTAATTCGCAATGATAAGGCGGCAGGCGCAGTACAATGTGCCCATATTTCTTCAGTAGTTCATCAACAAAATAAGTCTTTGTGTAATTAATTGTTTGACTAATCCAATTAACTCTGCTTTTCTCATATCATTGGTAGTTGATATGCCATTACTCTCTAACCAGTCCCTAATCTCTATTTTTTTTTCTTGTTTGGTTTGGTGGTTTGTTTATTTGAACGCTATGATATGGTGCGTTATCCATAACAACAATACCGTTTGCAGGCAAATTCGGAATTAGTTGCTTCTGCATCCACTGCATAAAGTTGTTATGGTTCATATCGTCATGGTAGTCTCCAAATTTTGTCTGAGATTTAAAAACCAATAGTCCAATCTTTACAAATCAGTATGATCCACCTGCATGAACAATTATGTACTTCTGGCCGGATCTGTCTGTGCGGTACACACCAGGTTCGTCATCAGATTGCCAGCACTTGGTAACGCCATAAGAAGGATGAATGTAAGTTTCGTCTAAGTACGTAACTGGTTTCTTCATTACTCCCAAAGCATCATTCTCTCGTAATTTCCTTAAATAGCGAGACCGCCAAGCTACAATATCATTACGTTCCATTAACAATTTTCTTTTATCGTGACACTTTTTGTATTTAAACCCCATTTGTAACAATGCTTTTCGAAGAGTATCTAGACCACCGTTGTAGTTAACTTTATCGTGCATTTTCTGAACTAATATGTTCATTGTTGGTACCTTCTTGTCTACAGTGTAAACTTTATGAACAGTTCGTTTTAAAACGCCTAAATCAAAATCATCTAACACAATTTTGTTAGAACCACTACTTCTTCTCTTTTTCGATGGAGAATTTAATATTCCACTTTCAGCTTTTCAAGTTTCACTCCTAATAACAACCTTAATTATTTACAAATTCAGCTGTTACATATCACACATTTACCTTATTTGCTTTATGAAAATGATCGATTTTCCAGTCGCAGCTGCAGCTAATTCTGTTGCCTTCTCTAAAGGAAATGACCACACAACTGCAGCTTTCTGTTGATCGAAGAACTCGATGACAGTTTTGATAATGTTTCTGGCTTCGGAATGAACAGGTTTCTTCGTAGCCATGTTAAAATGCAAGTAAAATCTAAAAAACAAAATTTTGTAAGAAACTAATAATTTTTAACCATTTAAATTAAAACTTTAATTGTCCTTAAAGCATTGAAAAATAAATTAAGAAATTAGTGTAAACAAAAATAATCTTTAAGAGTGCTTTTGAGGTTACGTAATATAAATTTAAATCACGGTTTTTAAAATCACTATAAAATATGCTTACCGTTTCACAAAATATCGCACTGAAGAGTTTTGAAAAACTGTTTTTTATAAAGATGAATAAACGCAAAAACTGGAAGAACCAAAACTTGTCAAAAGATTCGAATCGATAACTCAAACTTCTGTCAGAGACTGTATCAGCTGTTATTTCTTAATTGTGATTGGGCTAATGTTTTGCCACCACAAATTTTTAAATGTAGTTGACATATTTTCCGGGGACTTTGTTTGCTTCTGTGCGCTGTATAACTTTATTTGCTGCATTTTTTGTCGCTTCAATGTTGTTTCTACATTAAATTGATTTTTTCTTCTTGTAGTATTCACAATAACATTGACTTCTGTTCCCAAATTTTCACTCAGTATCTTTTTAACGCAATGTCAATTTTGCTCGAAATTCACTCTTTGACATAGCCTTGTGCCACGGTTGTCGATTTTTATCGATCATGACTTCAGACAATAAAGTCGCTGATGTGCGTCTCGTAGTGTCCCTGTGTACGACTCTGGTTCTGGTAATTTCAAAAAATCAGCTACTGCTGAAGGTATTTTGGATATAATGTTTATTCTCACTGGTTCAATGTACTGTGCATTTCTTATTTCTATAGCACAAAAACAGCGTCATGCGAGAAATATTCTTAGGTCGCAGAGACATATATTTTCTATAAACTAAAAATCCTTCTTTCATAATCGTAAAGCTACGTAAAACATACGTTTTTATATCTGATACAGATACCAACATATACGATCCTTTATCTTCACAACATCGACACCCACCTGACACACCCAAAATTAATGCGACCTGTAATGTAAAAAATTAAATTTTATTCACAAATAACAAATTCGACCTACTTGCATCATAATATTATGCAATAAGTTTTATAAACATCATTTTAACCACGAGATTTATTTAGGTACGGGCGAAGCGTAACGGAGCGAGTGTCTAGAGACATTTATAAAATGAATTGCATACTATACTTTTCTGCGACCAACACAAAAATACTAAAATTACAAAATACCTTTACTTTAGCTTAACAAAATAAAATATAGGTAACTATACAGAGTGTCCGAGAGATCACTCCCCAGGCTTGTATTTCCGTTATTTTTTTATTATTTTATTATTTTTTTTAACTTTCGTAAATGAGACTAAATTCTCTATAAGATAGGTAAATACAATTTTCAAATTCTGCACTTGTATAATGGTAGCGATATTCAACTTTTTTTTCAAATAGCATAATATATTTTTTTTAATATTTCGGATAGTACCTTTTATTCTCTTTACAACTATATAAAAAATATGGGTCATACATAAGAATTTTTTTAGAAAATGCGTTTATGATTTTGTCATTTTTATCTAGGAGCCTATGCAATGCGTAAAGTTAGTTGTCAAACAATATAATTGTTGCGCTCAAAACAATTATATTTTTTAACTCTAATTGAAATATATTATTTTTTCTTCAAGCGTTTATTGGTGGTTTTTATATGTTATTCTCAAATTTTCGAGATTGTCGAGTGTATAGCGACGTTTTATTCTCGACGAATCAAGTTGTTTCTTTACCGCAACGTTCATAATATCAGTTAACTGAAAAGACCAATCTAATAGCTGTGAAAACAAAGAAATTGTTGTTTTCAATGTTTAGACAGTAAAAAGCCATTTTAGTGTTCGTCTTTTATTATGTGCTTCTGCTAGTAACTGTTGAATATACTCTCGTTGAAGAACATTTGATTTCTTGGACTTGTAATTTTTTGATACATTTTTCAAAAAAGCGATTAACTTGCCATTTTGTGAAATATCTGTATTTTCGTGAAGCTTAATGTTGATCTTAACATGCTATATTTTGTCCACATTGAAGAGGCCGCGAATCTGTTTTTGGCGTTAAAGTAACCCAAACGCATGTCTTGGCTTACCTCACAAACATCGTTTTCCTGTTTCTAGTTATTGAAATCACTTAATTCTTTGTAATAAGCATCTCTGAATTTCTTCGGTAGCAAACTCGATGTGGCTTCTTAAACATCTCTCGCAATTTTTCAGGAAGAGAATTTTTTTTTCATTTCTATCAATATTACAAGTTCCGGAACAGTTTTTTTTTCAAATTTCTCTCAAATAATAATATTCTGTCAACCAACGAACAAAGGAAAAACACAACATGATTTTTTAAAAACTCTTACGGAAGGAGGTGTTGATAAGACTATGTATTATACTGGTGCCTTAACCCCAAATAACAGCAAAGTTCTCGTGGCTAAACATTTATCACGTGACTTATTTGCTTTATAAGACTCTTTGTATAATAATAGCTATTTTTTCACTCCAGTACTTTAATATTTATTAAAATTTATACTTTACTGAAACTTATTAAGATACAAGTTTAGAATGCATATAAATGGGCCATTAATATAATTATCCGAAAAAAAAGATACAAATTCTGAATAAATAGAAATGCCTTTTTAATTATTTCCAAATTAAATAAATTAAATGAGTTGCCGTTGGATGCTTTTGAAATCGTTTTATACTTTCGGGAGCTTTAGTATGAACGGTATACACCCTGTATATTGACTAATACCAAGGCCATATTTCATAAATAGTAGAGGGTCTATTATAAAATTAAGCGTTGTATTTATGATCACTGAAATAATGTATTTAATTCTCATTTAATGGTACTTATTATTAAGACACTCATTGGTCTTAATAACAATCATTAATGCTCAGTGAATAATATATTAATTTACTAATTATTGAATATTATTATAGACATATAAAGTATTATTTTATAACAATTATAATTATTTTTTATAATTGTGATTGTTGATAAATAATTATAAATTATAAAATATTCAATAGTTTCTCTATTGTTTTCAATTCGTTATCTTTATTGAAATTTTCTACATTGTTAATTATATTTTGACCTTTTAATAATTTAGGCACGAACTTTTCTTGCGATTAGGTTTTGAAAAAACCCGTAGATTTAGCTTGTATTTTTTTAAATGAATTCAATGTAAACTGTCATCCTTAAGTGGGAACGCCACAGATTGGAGCACTAAATTTGATCTTTATATTGATTTCTATTAATAAACTAATATTATTATGTTCTTGCAATTGACCCTTACTTAAATACGATTGTCTTGCTATTTTTAATTTTATCGGGTTCAGAGTCTTAATTGAAAGATAAAGAGTTAACTCGCTACAGACCTTTTTTTGTTTTCATCGTTGGAATGGAAAAAATATTGGAAATATCTACTTAACTGCAATTTCGATTTAAAGAAAATTACAAATATTTCTCTGTAGCTAGGTATCTTTTTCTTTATCTTGCATAAAGCCTCATTGTTTAAAATTTACTAATTTTAACTTTTTGCATTATCGACACTGACAGATCAATTAAAACTATCCGGGTTTTTTAATAGTAGTTTTTGCAGTGAGCTCTTGTGTAAATTGAGCTTACGTAATCAGGACTCGAGCGAAGCGAGCCATTGAAAAAAGAACGAATTGAAAACAACATTTTTCCGTCGACACGATGCCCTAAAGATCTCGAAATTGTTTACAAAACCTTAAAATTAGTTTGAGGTTTTGTTTGACAAAAGAACTAAAATAAAAAAATCTGTTGTTGCGAAAGTAAATTAATAGTTTGAGTAAAATAGACAATATTAAGAAACTAATAAAATTATACGTATTGTAATTTAGTTAGAAGTTAATGTAGTGACAAATTTAATTTTTTTTATTGTTTGCTACTTTAATCGAAATTATACAGGGTGTATTACAACATGCGCCTAATAATTACACCACGCTATTATACGTTGAAAACCAAGCAAAAAACTTTAACACCAATTTGGTCTTGGACGAAGACTTGTAACGTTCGAAGTGTAAACGCTCCTCCTGTGTACACACTTCCTTAACCCAATTTTGCGGGCATTACTTTGTATTGGTTTCCGGCGTTGATAACTTGAAACTGTCCACGATTGGTCCGCTGCATTTGAACGCTTCCGGAAAGCTTGTTCTGAATCAACCGTTCACGAGGGAGAAGATAAACCCTCATCTGAAAATTTCCTCGCTTGAAGGGGTAATCAGGCCGATGGTATGAGATTCTGAAACCCTTCAACGTTTTAAAAACTTTATTTTGTAGGTAAAATATATGATACCGCATAAAGTGGCTTTTAAAATTTGCTAAAAGGTTGTGCTCCACGTGAACTGTTCAATAAGCACGTCCTGCATTCTTCACTTTCAACCCCTCGGGGTTTATCTATCGCTAACATCCCTATGTTTATTCTAGAGAGGGTGGTTTATGTCTCCTATTACGAATATATTCCGGTTGTTCCTTCGTCAACTTGTACGGCTATTGCGGGTCTACTCATGGCTTTTGGAGGCGTTGTGCCGAAATAGCTACCCACGAATACTTAGTCAGATTCGCAGACCACGGTGGAGGCTCATTCCGAACCGTTAGTACCATTGAGAGCAAGAGTAATACTCCTACTGCTGCGTGGAAGGTCAGAGGTTTTAATATCTTTTAATTGCGCGTGAACCTGCAGTCGACCTATCACTCAAGTAGAAGTCACCCCTTGACACCAACTATCAGGCGCGAACGTAGAAAATTTATTGCGGATTATTTGTCGCTCGAATGTGTAATTGCATAATATACCTGGAACGTTAACTAGTTATAGATAAGAGTATTTAATACCTACGTGGTGTATAAGTCGTGTAAGAATTTAAACCTCAATCTTAATTAAGCCGAACGCATTTAGTTCCATTGACTCTCGGCACGAGCTCCTCCCCGACAAGCCAAATTGAACAATCGTTTAAACTTCGCGGTGACTGAATTAGTCTTAAAACTTCCCTTACACGTCTTCCTTAAATTCATGTAATCTGTAACTCAGTACCATAAATCGACACATTCTAGGTTAAGTTCACCATAGGCGTACCTTCAGTACGCGAAATATCAATTGCATATACGAGACAGTGGCGTAGCAGTGGTAAATATTTGGGTAATTCTCTTTACTTTAACTTGTAATTCTATGTAGCTCTAGTCATTTTCGTGTTACCTGAATGTTTAATGCTGTACGTTACCCGTTTTAGCTCGTGTGTATTCGTAATATATCTGTGTCTATTAAATGCTGTGAACTATCACAAATTCGTTTGTGTATTGGGGTGAATAAATATTGTGTGAAGGTTTCTCTGACTTTATGTCGAATTCTTTCATGATTTGTTTCCCTTTTTCTGTATATTCTGCTGCGGATAGTTAGCTGCTGACTTTTGGTTCTGGGTCAGATTCTTCTCTCCAGCGTTACTCGAACCTGACGCCCTAACTTTTTAATTTTTTCTATAGGTTCTAGGAATAACGTTGACTTTCCTAACCCGCACCCTACTCTCCACTGAGGGGCATACTTTCCTAACAACTGACCGTAACAGACTTAAGCACTTAACTTAACTTAAAGGTTTTTTAATTTGGCAACGCTGTACAATTTAAAGTTGAGATACATGCAAGTAGTTACCCTTGATCGTATATGTTTGTGATTCTGCAATAACTCAAGATTGAATAAGTTTTATTTAAATTATACTCTCTTTTCGGCTACAATAGTTGTCGAAATGAGCACCTGCAACTTCTAAACATTTCGTGCACTGAGTAATAATGTATGTTATTAGATTTTGCAGCATGTTACAATTTTTTATTTCTCTAACTGCATTATTTATCTATGATTTTTCTCAAAACCGAAAGCACAAAACTGAAGAAACACACAAGGAACAAAGTAACTTATAACAATGATATAAGCGAATAGTAACTAATAAATAATGAGTGAAGCAGAACTTGTACGAAAATATTAGAAAAGTGACTTTTACAAATATCAAAAATGACAATAATTAATTTGTCAATCATACATCAAGCTATCAATTTTTATTATTACATTTTAAACATCAACCCAGCTTATAATGAATAGTTGCAACATCTTCCAAAACTATAAATCACGAAGATTTTGCATTCGTAAATATTAAATTAATACATAAACTATTACCGAAATGTTATAATTCATATTTGATTACTTATTTTAATTGTTGAACTATGTGTTGTTGATACAATTTCAATGCAATTCTCAACCATAGTAAAAAAAAAATTTCAAAGTTTAAGCATTAATACCTCCTTAACCGAAGAGTTAACACTAAAACGGTATCAGAGTTTTTTGCTTGGTTTTCAACGTATAATAGCGTGGTGTAATTATTTGGCGCATGTTTTAATACACCCTGTATAATAACAATAAAAAATAGTTCAAACTGGATGTTAAATTGATCCATCCGCTCTTCCACTACTCCCGAAAGTATTAAATAAAAAACAAGCGTACAGAATTTTTGTACACAACGATAATGTCTATAAGCTTTAAAATTAATATGTCTAATTTTTCGTTTCTCATTAATTGTTTTATGTTTATTGTAAATGAGTGATATATACAGTGAATAAATACAGTTTGTTTTATGAAACAGGCTACGAATATGGTTCTTATCATTTATCAAATGTTTTAGTCAATAATTTCTTTAATAAAAATCAAAAATATACACTGTAAAATTTATTTTTTCTACGACATACTTAGAAAACGAACGTTTCATCTCTACAAATGGTGAGAAAAATTGTGTTTGCTCATTAGTGAGGAAAGTAATGATGTGTTACATGTATGTATCTTTAAAAAAGTTTAAGAATGTGTCATTAGAACTGTGTGCATAGTACTTAGTTAAACAATTTAATTTAGTATTCAATTAGTTTTGTTTAATTTAATATCTTATATTTCTACTCTTAAACATTGTTACCCAACATTTATTGGTTAGAATTTCACGGCTGACAAAATTGTACTATAACAGACACCGATACCACAGAATAAATACTGTGGCGAGATTATGGTGACCCACCTGTTATTAACTTTTGCTTTTACTTACGATATTGTATTTAAATTCTGTAACAATAAGCTACGTTTACAATAAGTAGATTTTCTTTCATTTGGTTGTTTTTTTGGGAATGTCGTGAAAGAAATGTTGTGTAACACATGAGGAAAGCCTAATTAAAAAAATAAAAATAAAATTCAATTATGGAAAGGTTTTTAAAGTTCAAATAACAAAATTTAATAAGGAAATGGAAATGATTAGCATAAAATGGAAAAAAGTTAAAAAAGAAGAGATAATGTAAATACAACGAGTAAGAGAGAGATATAGAATTGAATTATAAACATTTAAAATGAACTAGTAAGAAAATAATGTTTGTGAAAACTTAAATAAAATTGTAAAAACATTAAACGTGAGCAAGGTTCAATAAATGATGAATGGGATAAAATTAATTGTGAACAATTTAAATCAAAATTTAAAATTGTTACCAAATATTGAAAAGGAAGAAAGTTAATGTTTAGTTTAAGAAGAGGTTAGATTTTAGAATTTGATATGTTTGGAATTGAAGAGGAATGCCATTTATAGCTCTTATTATGTTGAATTTGTATTGCCTTTCAGATTCAAGTATTGAAGAACTTTATACTATAATTTTCAGTAGCAGAAATCGAATATCATTGGTATTGGAATGAGCAATCGTTAGTTACTAAAAAATTATGATTTTTGTAGGTATTTTTGGTTCGAGTTTAAATTAATGTCTTTTACAGGATTTGTACCTGTAAAAATAAAACTTTGCATATGAGACATTGAACGAAATTCCATTATGAATAATGTGATAAGTTGTCTAACTTCTCACTCGCCTTATAAGTATACAAATCCAAAATTTGTGTGTTTGTTGTTTTTTCTCTTAAAAATCGTTGTTTCTACGAGAAAATACAAGAGACATTATTTGTTTAGAAAGAATCGAGATATCTTAAATATTGAAATATAAAACAGAAAAAAGTTCAGAGAAGAATTAATTTTAGGGATGGTTTTTCTCCCTTTTCAATTAATGCTTTTTTGATAACAACAAATGTTCTGTCATTTTAAATTTTGGTAACTTTTTTGTTTTAAAAAAAAGTTAAAAATTGTTTATTTGTACCATCTTTAAGGGGCTGTAACTAAGCTGAGATTGTTCATATAATTTTTTTTATATGAAAGACCCACATTATTTTTCGACAAAGAATCACCACGTACATTTGTTCGCACTTATTTATTTACATCCTATATAATAAAACTCATATGCAAAGTTTTATAAAAATTTGAGCGGCGGTTTTATTTTATTTATAAGATGTGGAGTAAAAATCAGATACATTGTAGGAAAAAATTCACGCTTATGAAGAAAATGTGCATCGGGAAGCAAATAAAAATGGTTTAAACAAAAGATATAGACAATAGCATTTCCAACAACTTTTCTTCTTCAACTTTTTTTATACAGGGTGAATCACCACCCACGGGGCGGAGATTTATAGCGAAACAGTAAAAGTTTTACAGGTTTTGTCATTTTAGTAGCTTGCAGGTTGATACATTTTGCATTTTAAAATTATTTTGAAAGTTATATTTTTTCATGGAACACCCTGTATCTTATTGTGTTTTTTGATTTTCCGTAAAAAATAAGGTATACTTTCATAAAGGTTCCCTATACCCAAACACAGAGTGTTCTGAGTTTTCGTCGACCTCTCTTAAAATATGGAGTATTAAAAAAATTGAATATCTTCTAATCCAACAAATTATAACAAATTTAGTCTTACTTCTAAATAGATATTAGGTTAATATTTTCCATGATCAAATATTAAACATCTCTTTACAGGGTGTTCAGAATTTACAGGTTAATAATTGGATCATTCAATATGTAATATGAGCTTTATTTTAAATGGAAACCCTGTATTTTATTATTTCATTACATTAACAAAAAATTCTCTTTCGAATAATATAAGGGTGTTCTATGCCTAAGTGTTACAGTTTTTACGCAATGTACAATTTCCTTAAAATTAACGGTAGGGAGAGGTTTTAAAACAATAAATGCATACGTAATTCAATTAGTTCAATTACAAAAATAATATTTCGTTACATGTTATATACAATATTTTTAAAATATATAAGCTAATAAACGGAATTAAACCTATTTCGAATTCAAATTCTAATCGGGTGTGACCGATGTTACCATGGTTACGATTTTCAAAACAAATGTTGAAACAAACTTACAAGTGACAAAAATTTAATTTTTGTAAATAGTTAAGAAAAGTGGACCATTTTGACACTTACTTTGATTATGAAAAGTGAATTGTCACGGAAAACCCTAATAGAAGTACTACATGTTTTTTGGATAATTTAGGGATCAGTCAAACGAGTGTGACCACTATCATCTGCATCACATTCGACTACAACAGCATTTGACAGAAAACGATTATAATGATCGTTTAGTTTTTTGTTTATGGAGTTTAGACAATTATTAGCAGACTGTAATATCACCGTTAACTGATTAGATTACGTATGCATTTTTTATTTTAAAATCTCTCGCTACCATTAATTTAAAGAAAATTGCAAATTGTGCAAAAACTGTAACACTTAGGCATAGGACACTTTTATACCATTTGAAAGAGTACTTTTTTGTTAACGTTATGAATTAATAAAATACGGGGTGTTCTATTTAAAATAAGACTATGTATTAAATGATCTAATAATTAACCTGTAAATTCTGAACACCCTGTAAAGAGATGTTTAATATTTATTCATGGAATACATTTATTTAATATCCAACTATTTACACGAAGAGTAAATTTGTTATGATTTGTTGGATTAGAAGATATTCAATTTTTTTAATACTCCATATTTTAAGAAAAGTCGACGTAACTCAGAACGTTCTGTATCTATATAGGGAACTTTTATGAAAGTATACCTTACTTTTTACGGGCAATCAAAAAACGCAATAAAATACAGGGTGTTCCATAAGAAAAAACATAACTTTGATGAGCCACATTTTTTTGGGACATATTTCAAAATAATTTTAAAATGTAAGCTACTAAAATGACAAAACTTGAAAAACTTTTACTGTTTTGCTATAAATCTCCGTCTGATAGTGGTGAAGATATTGTTACAACAATTAGTTCACGTGATTGTTATATCTCAGTAGTTACTTATCGGATCAAAAAATATTTTAAACAAAAGTTATGTAAAATTAAATTACAAACAACTTTTATTTGAAACAACAATGTGTAAAATGAATATTTTTCTAAATATTTAAAAAATTTGAAAACCTGTGCAAAAGTTTCATTAAAAATTGACGGGTGGTTTTTTTGATATCTTGTTTGTCGTAACGTTTTCCGTTAAAATTTAGATGCCTTTAAATTAATTTTGATCAGTAACTTACATTTCGGTTAAATTTTAGTGGAATATAAGTGATTCTTTTTAAATTCCCGAAAGTGCGTTTAGGAAAATGTTTCGTTTTAATAAAGATACTGCATTTGTAGTTGTTAATATGATTAGTGAGCATATGAGACATCCGCATAGACATACTGGAATACCACCTCATATTAAGATTTTGGCGACATTACACTCTTATGTTACCGGTAGTTATCAATTAGCCGCAGCCCAGGGATATCACTTTGCGATGAGTCAACCAAGCATGAGTCGGTTTTTGCACGAACAAATGTCGAGAGAAACAAAATTAAAGAAGGTGTTTGGGTGCAGTTGATGGCACCCAAATAGCAAATAATTTCATCCCCTGAAGATTATCCAGCTTTACCGTATTATTGCAGAAAATGATTTTATAGAATTAACTGCCAAATTATTCTAAGCAGTGATTTCAAAATATTAAATACGAACGCCAGATTTTCGGGTTCTACCCATGATTCAGCTATTTGGCAGAGATCAAATATTAGAACTATAACGGAAAACTTGTATATTCATGGAGATAATTCGTTGCTGATAGGGAATTCGGGGTATTCTCTTCAACCTTCCATTCGAAAACCCAGAAGAAAATAGCCTAGAGGGTCGTTATAATTATAACTTTATTAGAGCTAGAAATGTAATCGAGAGATTAAATGGCGTTCTGAAATCTAGATTTTGTTGTCTTGTAAAGCATAGGGTCTTGAATTATAAACCTGTAACTGCCGGAAAAATTATCTACAGTTGTGGTGTTCTTCACAATATTGCTAGTCATTTTAACGACAATTTACGTGAAAATGAGGTAATAAACGAAGACGTTGAGGACAATAATGATAATTCAATTACTATAAGAGATCGGAATTGGGACAGAAGAGGTGAAGAGGTGCGGAATTAAATAGTTCAGCATTTTCTAAATTAAGCAATATTTTTTCTAATTTTGTTTTTTATTTTACGAAACTTATTGACACATAATTAAATAAATACTTAAATTTTACAATCTGTTACCAATTTTATTCATTGCAGTAGCTAAAGCATAAATAGATTTTGCCAATATGTTATTGGATCTTGCCACTTGACGAAGAGTTTTATCGTGCTCCTCAAGAAGTATATTTTTACGCTTAGGTAGCATTTTCCTGGAGACCAGGCGCTTTGGCTTTTTGTTTCTTGTTAAATTGCTATGGACTGGAGTTTCGTTTTGGACGTCTAAAACTGCGCATGAATTATTTTAATCCGTTATTAAAAATAACACAATAATTTGTATCGGCACCTGCATTGCCAAGATTTGAAGAGCATTCATTACTACCCTCAGGGGTTACATCAATGAAACTGCTACTAATGTTATGTACCAATCTGAAAATAATAACATTAATGAAACTATTTGGTATTTATTAAATGTACTTTCTGCGAAGCATCTTCAAAATATATTGGTATCATTTCAATGTCCAAATCTTGACTAGCAGCAACACCCGCTTCTGGCAAATCTTCTCCTTCGACAGTCAAATGTGACAGAAGAGCTAGGAAACGTTCTTCTAAGTCTGAAAGAGATTTTACGGCAGCCCCTTCACCAGTGCCCGTTGTGCCGTAACGGACGAACATTCGTCTTCATTTCGCTGATACTCTAAAATCAGTAATTGACATCAACATATCAATAACCACTATTACCTTAATATAAAACTGTACCTCTTTCCATTGCTTTGTGGTTTTGGCGGGGTCCAGTTCATTAGCAGCCTTTGTTAAATTGTCCCATTGTTTATTTATTCTTGGAAGACAAAATGTTAACTTTCTCAATGAGCTTTTGATTTTAGCGGCCCTCTGAAATAAGATAATACAGAATGCGTATTATGCTTAATTTTTTAGAGGACTTCTAAAATTGAAACATTTAGAGGCTTTTAAATTTTAACGTAAATATTATAGAATAGGCCCCTTACTCGTCGGAAAAAGTGAAAAAAAGGGGTGTTAAAATTTTCGGTTTGGAAACCGTCACATAAAACAAGTGTCGTAAGAAGCGTTAATTCAAAAAAAATTATCTAGTGACCGTTACTTAGATACCTACATACCTAATTATCAAACAGTATTCGCTACCATTTCTGTTGTATTTTATGGACACCTTCTATTAATCTTTTATCCGATCCATAATTGAGGGGAAAATGATAATGATCTTTTTATTTGAACACAATAGAGTACTTCTTTGATTAACATTGCCTTTTTCAAAAATTAATCACCACACACGCTGTTCGAATAAATCAAAGTTTCTTAAACAAGTAGGGCAACTACCTCATGTACGTCACTAATAAATGCATTCGATTAAATATACAATAATAACATTAGAAAAGTTGATTTTAAACATTTTTACCGAGGTTATTTATTAATAAACACGCTAATTAATATGAATGTGCAAATTTAATTAATACTCCCATTTGTTATAATCAAAATGTAATAATTTTGACGTTTAGTACATAATCATTGGTAAATACTTAATGTAGTTGTGTGTTACTTGTCAGTTGCCGTCAAACCCACTGGTGATAGTATATTAGATTTTTTAAAACAAGTGTGAAAGGTGTTAGATGAAGGTGAGGAATTGTTTATTTTTAGAATTTTGTTGTTTTTAAAAGAATTTGCCATACAGTGACAATTCTTTTAATATTAACAAAATTTTTCATTAAATTACTATTATAATACTTATGATTTTTGATCTTGAATTTGAAAAACGAAAGTTGTTACTTTAAAAAAAATGAAACATTAAATAAGTAATTTAGGTTTTAGTTGATTAATCTTCATATTGTCAATAAAAATTGAAGACATTTCTCGAATTTTAATTAAAAAGATGAACCAACGTTCACTCACATTACAAATTCTGTTGCATTTATTTTTACTGGCTGATTTAAGTTAATACATTTTCTCGCAAGTTTTTTCTCTTAGTTTTTGTTTCATTCTTTTTCTCCAATCTCCTAAATTTTGCGCCCCGTTCATTTTTTACGATTTTTTGTATACTTTATATTTACTACTTTCAGCTAAATTACGAGATTAATCTAGACTTAACAATCTTTGAGATGTTTACATCTTATCTTCTATCAGCAAGATGTTCATAAGTAATGTGCTCCAGAACATCAGTGAATAAATTACATAAAAAGATTACGATTTAACATAACTTATCGTAGTTCTTAATTGACATTAAGCAAGTTGCAAGTTATTACAGTGAACATTTTATTATTTGTTTTCTTCCAGATGTTTAAGACTTTTTTGACATATCGATAAGAAACTTGGAAAAAGGCATTTTATTCTTGTAAGTTGCTTTTGGTAGTTGTTTAACATTCTGCAATGCTAATCATCTGAATAACGAAATATTTTTCTTCTGAAATCAATTTAGAAGATCGAGTTCATTATTACATTATATTACAATAGTAAGATCGCACAACATAAAAATGACTCTAAACACAATGGAAAGTCATTAGAGAAATTGGTAGACCGGGAAAAGAAGATTCGGAAAAAAATATGTTGCGAAAATTACGTAATATTATCACAGGCCTTAGATGCGTTCAACCATTTTTTTTCAAAAGTGGGAGAAAACAATTACGAAAATTCGATTATTAGTAAAACATCAATCAGATCTTTCTTTTTAACTCCTGTGTGTGAAAAAGAAAGAATTAATTTGCTCTTTAAATTCTGGAAAGACTCCTGGAGTTGACAATGTAAAAGGTCATATACGAGGCGTGTTTTTAAAGTAAATACCGTTTTGCAATAAAAAATAACAAACAAATATTTTTATCAAAATTTTTTTATTTGAAAGACTATACTTTACTCTACTTTTCTACATAATTTCCACTAATATTAAGGCACTTATCGTATCGTGGGACCAGCTTTTGTATTCCATCGTCAAAGAAGGACGCCGCCTGCGTTTGGACACAATTTCATAAAGAACACTTCTTGAGACAGCACGAAACTGTTCAGATAAGGACGAAATCGTGAATCGTCTATTCTCTTTCACTATAGACTCCACTTTTTGAATGAAGTCATCGGTAATTACTGAAGGTCGCCCACTTCGTTCTTCATCATGAATGTTTGTGCGGCCATCTTTAAATGCCCTAACCCATTTCCGCACCAGTCCATGACTCATAATGCTTTTACCATACACATCACTGATTTGGCGATGAATGTCAGCTGATCGAGAAAACGTGTTACAGCATGCACTTCATAGTCGGCGGGATTCTCAATAGTTGGCGGCATTTTACAATCACGCAAACAGATGTAGGCTTGAACGGAAGATTCCGTAATGGCGCCCGTGCTTCTCAACAGATGTAGCTACACGACGCGCATGCGCTAAACTGAGACCGCAGCGCTGCGGCGGCGAAAATTGAAAACGGTACTTACTTTAAAAACACGCCTCGTACTTGAAGTGATTAGTTCAGTAATTGCTACTTGTCCATCTAGTTAGTCAAATTTTAATAAATGATATTATCCCAGATGAGTTCAAACTACAGTTGTAATACTAATTATAATAATATAAAAAGGGTTCGAAACACAATGTGTGTAATTATTGACCCACTCTCTAATTAGTTTACTAGCAAAAACAGTAGAAAAAAGCAATGAAGTTGCAGTTTGTAAAATATCTAAATACATATAATTTAATATCAATGGCTGTGTTGTTATATTTTATGTTCTTATTTACCTTCTTTAATGTTTACACATTTAATTAATATTATTACAAATGTATGGGTAAGGGTTGGTATGTTTAGGTTTTAGTGGTTTTCCTAAACTTTGAAGCAAATTCTTTGCCAAGACGAACCAATCCACAATTGCACACGGGTTCGTCACTACACTATACAAGTTTATACTGATCTTCTGGGGCACCATACAAAACACTTACATCACAATACAATATTTAATAAATAAATATCAAAAAAACAGTTTGGTTTTAGAGAAGCTTTCTCTTTTGTAGATACAATTGAATGTTCAACTAGGGACTAGTATGACTCTATAAACATCTATAAACCAGTACTACGTGTTTTTCTAGACACATCCAAGGCTTTCGACACTATACACTATGCCCAATTGATTGAAACATTGCTGAATATTGGTATAAAAAAGTATTTCACTTAATTTAATGTCCCGCTACTTTTAACTTACAGAACTCAAGTAGTGAAGATAAATAACTAATTAAGTTCTAAAATTACATTAAACTCTGGCGTACTGCAGGATACAATACTTGGTCCTTTTATAACCTATGATCAAGAGGAAAACGGTTTTACGGAATTGTTTATATTGTTAAAACCTGGAAGAATTGAAAGTATTATGTGAAAACGATTTAGAAGATGTGTTAAATCTGTTTAGTTATTATAAATTATAAACATAGAAAAAACAATAACTGTGCAATTTTCTAGTACTAAGGTTAATCTGCCAAGTTATACTAATTTAGTAGTTAAAATTCACCCATCAGTTTCAAATATTTACGAGTTACGCTTAATCATCAATTCAACTAGGAAAATAACATTAATAATGTAGTATGCAACATAAGACCACTTTTATTTTAAGTTCAAATATATGCAAAAAAACTGTTGGATATCACACACCTAAAAATTATATATTATGCCCTTGTTGTATTGCCACTGCAGTACGCCATCCTAGCGTACTTGTAAAACTTTAACTGTTTTGCCATAAATATTTGTCCCGTTGGTGGTGACAAATACCCAACATTCTCAAACTCAAAAACCGCTTTGCGCCCGTGATGCAAACGTTTTTTCTACAATTGCAGACTTTCATTGAAAACTTAACGTTAAATTCAATTCACGGCCAAGAGAGGGCGCTACGGTTTTCTCTGTCCTTTTATTAAGGGACCGGGTTAAGATAAAGGGTTCTGTCAAAATTTAAAATTAATTAACGGATGGACCCAAAAGTTCAATAAACTGAAACAAATCCAAGCCTATTGACTCATCAAGAAATAAACAAAAACGGATGGTAAAAAATTCTAATAATTTTTTGTTCAGTGGTATTTAAACTAGACAGCAAATCCAGATTCACCACAAACTGGAAATTTAATAAGAAAAACAGCCACTTTTAAAAATTTAAATTTCTCTAATATGTATTTATTCTTTGTCAACAGTAATTCGCAGAAAACTAAAAATGAGTTTGGTATTTTGAAATGTAAGTAAAAAAACTACAAAGAAAGTGTAATATTTACTTCCATTTGAAAAAAAAAGTTGTCAAACACCCTGTAAAACCTTATTCAAGTGCATTTATTGAACAGTTTTTCATTTATTAGTTAACTTTACTTTTGGGTTTTGGTGATAATTGTTGTCACAATTGTCCTCTTGGAAATTAACCAAAAGTTAACCTTAACCATAGATAGAAAAACTACCTCTTAATCTTATAGCAACTATTTGTCGCGGGCATTTTCAAAATTTACAAACAATGGACAAAACATATAAAGGGTTTTCAAACTTAAGTCGGCACTATTGCTAACTTCGTTATTATTAGAGCTACAGGCAAACTAGTAGCATTTGTTTCTCTCATCGCTTGTTCAATTTTTTTAAATGGGACACCCTGTATACAATATTCTCAATCGATAGGAAATTGAATACTGAACAAAAACTGTTCCATTATTTTTTATCCTAAAGTCACAAATGACAGAGCTAAAGTCAAAAATGACAGACCTATTGATGATTTTTCAAATTGGTTAAGGTGGCTGTGTTATAACTTTGCCTTACATAAAGTAGAAAGTAGGAGGAATATCAGACCCGCGAGTGGTCGAGTAGTAATGCCAAAGACATAGTCAAATTTACTAGTCGGAAAATCGTTGGTCGAGGCGATTCGAATCTTGGTCACAGCAGACACCTAAAAAAAATTATTTCTTGATGGGTATAGATCAACATACAAAATTCACGGAAGCTATATGCAGCAGAAGTGGTAAATGAAATGAAGAAAGAGGAATATCTATGAAGCAAAAGGATATGGTTTATTTTAATTTATTCTGTGAACATTAAAAGAAAAATTCAAATTAGATGCTCAAACGTCACACTCTTGGTCCAAGAATTTTTGAGCCCGTCTGTAAACGCTTTTAGTGTCTGTAAACTGTTTACCAGTGAAACTTCAGTTTGACATTTTAATCCCGATGACATTGATACAACAAACGATTGTAGTTTATAAAATCACAGCCACTTTAAACAAAATCATCAATAGCTCTCTCATTTTTGACTTTAGGATAAAAAATAATGGAACACTTTTTGTTCAGTACTCAATTTCCTATCGATTGAGAATATTGTATACAGGGTTTCCATTTGAAAAAATGGAACAATTTGACATAACTCGCGAACGCGATGTTCGATTTTATTTTGTTTTCACCATAGTGATGAGAGAAACAAATGCTACTAGTTTGCCTATTCAACCGAACCTGTAGCTCTAATAATAACGAAGTTAGCAATTGTGCCGACTTAAGTTTGAAAACCCTGTATACTAAAAATTAAATTTAAAAAAAGTTTTCCTTTAAACTTTTATGGATATTTAATAACCCATTGAACTTTTGAAAAAAAAATAAAATTTGGCAGATAATGCATCTTGATCGAAGTAGAATTGATGCTGAAGTCAAATTTCAAATAAAGCCATTAATAAAAAGCCCATATGATGTTTGATGATTTCTATTTCCCCGTTCTCGTATCGTCTGAACGGGCTCTAAAAGTACGTGCAAGTGATTATCGTCAAACGTCACATTCGTTATTAATAAACTTGTCAATTCTTCGCGCCTACAGGCACCTACTGTGCCGATTATTAATGCAACCTACAAAAATTAGTTATAATTGTATAGCTGTAGAACAAATAAAGTAATACTTCAAGAAAAGAGATATTTCCGTGCAACTGAACGTTTTAGATTTTTTGAGATGATAAACCACGTTTTGTCGCTTTAAAAACGCTATTAATCTTTTATACGTTGAAATGTCAATCTTCTCGTAGGATACACTTACCGCACGTAATTGACTAAATTGACCATAATGTCTATGGTTTGAATGCCTTAGCTCGTTGATTCATATACGTAAATATAGCGTCTTCCAAAAATTTTCCCTTAGCCTGTATTTTCTGTTCATCGTACCACGATATGTATACAGGTTGTTCTAAGTTAAGTGAGCACTATTGCTAACTTAGTTATTATTGGAGCTACGAAGTCGGTTAAATTAGCAAAGTAGTAGTACTTTTCCTGCTGATTACAATGGCAACAACAGAAAATAATTGAATGTCAACTCTTTTAGATATTCAAGAAAATAATATTTTTTTAATGGAGCAGGTGCAGTTTGATTAAAAATTTAATTGTGAACAAAAAAGTTTTAATACAACATTACGAAAAATTAAAATAAAGACATTTTGTATGTATTACTTTTGGCACCTTAATTTAAGAAAAAATAAATCAACGTAGCTATGAAATAACTATTCGGTTTATTTCTGTATCACCGGTCAATAGTAGCAATAAATGTTCTGGAAATTGTGACAGTGCGTAAGTTGTTATTAATTGTCATTTCAAATATAAAGATGGTGTTTATTCATTTAGAAAAATGTGATATGTTAGAAGCATACATAAAATGCAGAGGAACGGTACGTAATAAGTCCAAGAATATTATAACGAGGTATATCGTGGACTCAACTTTTCCGAACCGACGATATTTTTGAAACTTTATAGAAAATTTAGAAGAAATAAAGAGGTTTTTAAGAAAAATATTTATAATCGACGAAGAAACCGAAATAACTATTTTAGCTTATTTTCAAACACACACAAACAATTTCACGCAAGATTTATCAAGAGATGCAGGTTTCTCTCTAAACACCATCTACAAAACATTAAAAAAGCATAAACGTGTCCCTTATAAATATCAACCAGTGCAAAATTTTACACGCTGGTGATTTCGAAAGAAAATTGTAATTTTTACATTAGTTTATTAATTCCTGTCACGAAGATCCCTATTTTTTAGATGTATTTTGTGGACGGACGAGTGCAATTTCTCCAATGGCGGCATGTTCAACAGAAAAACACAACATTATTGAAGTAATACAAATTCTTTACTTGTTCATAATCCCCAAAAAACGTTTGGTGTGGTATTATCAGGTCTAATATTGTAGGCCCGTTTTTATCATGGATCGTTAACAGAGCACCGTTATGTTGAACTTATATCGGAATTATTAGAAAATTTTCTGGATGATTTAAACTTGTTAGGACCTGACTACTTGTCCATTTCCAACAGGATGGTGCCCCAGCCCATAATTATCATGGTGCACAGCGGTTATTGGACAGATTATTTGAAAAATCGTTGGATAGGTACAAAAGGGCCAGTTCGATGGCCTCCACGGTCACCAGACATGGACACCGTTGACTTCTTTTTATGGGGGCACATGTCTACAAGGCACGATATGAAATGCAGCGTTTATGTGTGTTGAGCATGAGGGCCATGTTTTTGAATAATTGCTGTATTATTATAGTATAAACTTATAACTTTTTTTTCATAGTTATGTTGATTTGTTTTTACTTAAACTAAGGTACTGAGTTAATACAAAATGTCATAATAACTTCTTTATTTTTAATTTTTTCGTAAAGTTGTATTACAATTTTTGTTCACAATTAAATTTTTAACGCAATATGTTGTTTGTAATGGTTATAAATCGCAAGATTACTTACCTACGTCTGGTGTGCCTCAAGGATTCAACTTAGGTCCCCTGCTGTTCAACATATTTATAAATGACATTTTAGATGGGATTGATGTTGATGCACTGTTATATGTAGATGACATGAAGTTGTTTCAAAGAGTTACAAGTATTAGTGATTGTTATTTTCTACAAGATAGTTTAAATCGCATTGTGAACTGGCCTCGTAATAATATGCTACACTTAAATTCTACTAAATGTACTGTTATGTCTTTTTCCTTAAAACCAGAACTTCTTCGGCATGACTATAACATTGACTCTACAGTCTTAGACAGGCCCAAAATGGTTACAGACTTGGGGGTAATCTTTGACCCCAAACTCTCTTTTATACCTCACATTAATAATATTGTATCTCAAGTTAGCCGAACTTATGGGTTTATTGCAAGATGTTCTAGTGACTTTACTAACATGTCTTTTTTGAAGCATTTATTCATTGCATTAGTTTGTCCAAAGCTGGAGTACGCATCTATAATATGGTATCCCCGGTACAATATACAAATAGATTGCATAGAATCTGTACAAAGACGATTTTTAAAACTACTGAGCTTCAAAATGGATAAAGTATACCCAAACATAGGCATCTCTCATGCTAGTTTACTGCAGAGACATTCCTTTCAACAGTCTTATGGTGAGGAGAGAATACTTTTTCATTTTTTTTTAAATAAAATTGTATGTAATCATATTGATCGTCAGTTTCTACTAGAAAAACTAAACTTTTTGGTTCCAAGAATAGTTTCAAGAAAAAATAACTTTTTACCTTCAAACACCACGCACAAATTTATTAAAAAGCTCACCTATCTTTGTCATGTGTGAAAATTACAAGTTAAATACGCGCTTACTTGACATATTTAATTATTCTCCCAGACAAATTAAATCAATATACTTAATCCGAATTTGTAGTTTGTTTAACCACTTTATTAGTATCTGTTTAATGTTTGTCTTGTAATTTAATAATTTTCTGGTGCTCTAATTTGTTAATGGATAACTGTTAATTAGAGTTAAATAAATCAATAAACAAATAAATAAATGAAATAAATAAACAATAACCTATGCTCGTTAGAGCACGAGGAGTAGCATTGGCACCAATTCCCGAATACTGTTTACGCACAAGTTGCGTATGCTATTTTTTGCACAATTTTTTTTTCTGTAATTGCGTTTTCAAATCTCTATTATTGTCATATGTAAATCACAAAATTTAATTAATTAGCTGTGGCTATAGGGACCGTGCATAAATGCTATCAGCGCCACCTAACGTAGATTAAGTGCATTTCTATTGATACAAACGCGTCAAACGCATAAGTTGTCTTAACTTTATATCAGTTTTATTAAGCTATTTCTTTTGGGATTCGATTAAAATGAGTATTGATAACGCCGGTAGTGTACGTAGAAAGTGTTCTACTAAATCTCGTGTCAATTGTTATGTTGTGGCTTATAGCTTCCCTGCTCGCCCTTATGAAAAGCAAAGGCGTAATATATGGATCAGCAGCGGGCAGTCACTAGAATACATTATAATTAAAATACAGTATTTGAAATGCATATGTATTTTATGATGTTTCCTAAGGTATTTTGTATCTAAAATACTTTTCTATGAATATTTTGACCTTTAAATTATATACTTATAGTGTTGATAATAAAAATAAAAAACAGTTATGACTTACAGTTAATAATATATCATAAGGTGATTGATTGATGTTTGTCTGACGCACTACTTTGGCATAAATCCCTTGTGGCCTCTCAACTAAATTGAGTACATGTCCTGCGTTTTTCAATTGTCTGCCTTTTATTTCGTTCGCCACAGTTTTATAAATGTAAAATATAGATTTAAAACCAAAGTGTAACTCAACATCCATAATGAGGTTATGATTATGTACCAACAGTTATGTTAACGATTCTCTCCAGAGGGCGCAGATAGGCGCAAAATTTCCGCTTCAATACATTTTTTGCCACCTATTTCACAAAACTTGCTAAACGTCCATTTCAAACGGTACAAAAGTTGTCCGCAATCAGCTGATTGTGGCGTCACTTGGAAATACCTTATAGTTTGTGGCTGTGGCTGCAATTTCAAACACATGCATTCTTGTTTGGGTGGTCATACTAGATTCACTAACTCTCACCCCTACTTGTAAACCACTGTGAACGATTCTCCTCTTTCTAAACCAGTGGTTGATAGTAGTTGGTAGAAACGAAATTATAATCATACTCAATCACATTTCAATACAAAGAGGAGTGGGATTTCGCATAGTAATGTAATACTTAGGATGTAAGTCCGACGCGGCTATTATCTTGTAGCCATTGGGTTGTAAATGTAATTTTTTTTAAATTCTGACTTTTTGAATATGCATGTTATACATTTCTTGTTGCCGAAACCACTTTTACAACGTACTTTAAGGATTAAGCAGTACCTAGAATTCGTAATTTTTACCTGTACTTTGCACTATTGAATAGACAACAATACCATTTCTTTTGTCAATTTCTTTTTCGTAATTGCCCGCCCCGAAAATACTTAATCATTTTTGAAATAACATTAAAATTTTTGGATTAGATTTAGTTAGTTCTTATACAACCGCGGTATATGAGTAAAACCTGGTAAAAGATAGCTCATGGGACAACATCAGTTGAGCAAAAGAGATAAAACAACAATGCAAATTACACAATTAGGATTAGAAGTTTTATTAACATTTTTTTAACATACATTCTATCATGAAGATGGAAAAATGGAATATCCTCTGTAATGAAACACAATATCTCGTAGAAAAGAGATTTCAGATCTAAATTTGATATACTTGGCAACGGTGATTGACCGCCTGTATGACACAACAATTACACGACTTTTTTACTGTTAAATGGTAAAAAATAATGTGATTTGGAATTTTTTAGTTTCACATAAATGATTAGCGCCATCTTATGTATTGTGAATTACAGTTCACTTCACGACATTGTCAATTGATAGCTAAATATCGGCTAAAAAAGAACTGCTCGTGTTTTTTTTAAATATTTTTGGCTTTCGACGGATTTTTAAAATAATATTATATGTTGTAGTACTTTATAAGACAAGTTAAATTAAATTTAAAAATTTCAAAATTTGATTAGGTAAGGTCATGTTTGAGGTCAAAGGTCAAACATATATTCATAAATATCTCAAAAGTATTCCACGTACACAGTCGTGTAATATATTAATCGAAATGGAGTTGCAAGCCAATTTCAAAAATGCATTTAAAAGTATTCAAACATTTTGGGTTCAAAAATTATTTTACTTTTAAAATTTTTAGTTCTTTAATAAAAATCTTGAGCGTTAAATTTAATTTTCCACACCGAATATAAATTACTATTAAATCGAAGATTGACACTTTTCGAATTACAAATACATGTATACGTAGGTTTAAAAGTTTCATTGTAATTTTTTGTAAATTTATTTTTTTAACTTTGAACAAAACGAGCTTTCAACTGTTATGTCACTCGCATAAATTGGTAATAGCATTGAATAAGGTAATAGACATACCACAGCGTAATATGGTTTTAAAACATAACACATAAATAATACTTTTATTAAAAATCACACTTTCGAATAGTAAATAAAAATATATTAACTATAAATTTATTTAAAATGACAGGTGCAATAACATTACATTAAAATATTAACAAATGATCCAATTTTTGTTCAGATTTTCTCAAGAATGAATTTTTGAAACATACGCTTAACAATTTATAGAACTGCAACAATCAAACATTCGTAAAGCTTGATCTTTTTAAATACAAACAAATTCATTGAATTCGTTATTATATACATTCGGTACTAAAAATCTTGTGTTCGATCATTGTTTCCTTAAGCAGCATTTATTGAACTACAGTTTTGCCACTGTTTATGGCATTATTTATGTGAAGGGTTTATACGTACATACATTAAACACATTCTATCATTTAATTGCTAGTATTATTTCAATCGTTTAATGGCAGTAATACACGCAGGTGGATGTAAATGTTGTATTAAACATTCATTTACTAAACAAAAGAATGTGCCCACATTTAATCATATTCTTGCGCGTGCTAACAGCATTAATAAAATATGCAATTGTGAAACTTTTTCCATAACTAGTTTTTTACCAACTCTTCGTTTTAGGTAATATTAATATGCATTAAGATTTTTTGTATGCCGAGCAGTGTTATGCAAAGCCAAACCGTTATCGGTCTACAGCATATTTATTGTCAATATTTAATGTTTATACAATTTCGTAAATTATTTTATAGCCACTTTCCTCGATTATTGCTTGAATGCAACGCCGACGAAGTTTTGTTTGCAAATATCTACAGTAATTAATTTTTTTATTATACATATTATATTACAGTATTTTAAATAGTAAACAGGTATTGTTTAATTACAAAAAATATCATTAAAAGTGGTTGACGTCAATAAGTTGTTAGAGAACCGTATAATTTATTTTACAGTTGAGTTGATGACAGAATATCTAGTAATTGCAACCTCGATAAATGTAAATAGTTTGACAGTAATTGTATTTTCTTACTTATTATATTAGCATAAATTGAAATCTAATATTTCTTGGTCTGCTAGAATGGACGACTTTATTTTACTCATACGGTCATTTGTGGTGTGTAATAACTTTTATCTCAATAACTGATAAAATGCAATTATGAAAGAATCTTTTAATATTCCCCAATTTTTAAGGCAAGTAAAAATAAAAGTTCTAAAAAATTTTATGGTTTTTTTTAATTTTATTTCACTGGATTATATTGTTACATTAGAGTCTTTGGAAAGGTATTTTAAACACTTGCTCTAATAAATTATACTTTATAAATGTTTATCACATAATTATTTGCTTTGTTTGATTGTATTCACATTGAGAAAATTGACATTATTTATGACTATATTATTCATAGTAATTATATTGACCAATCCTGAGGTCAATTAAAATAATAAAATTTAAAACGACAAAACTTGATGCCAAGTGGTGTTTTCACTTCCTATTAGGGAATACAAATGGTTTATGAACAAAACATCTTGTTAAGCAAATGGTTTACTAATGTTAATACCAAGTAATTGTCAATTAATTGCATATTACACCCTATTTATTTAGAGTTGCAGTTTGAATGGCCTGTTCTTATGCGATTTACTTTTGACCAAATTTTTTTTTAATCAAAGTTCGGTACTTTTATTGTTAGATCGTAAATGAGATATTTATTAAAAACATCAACTCCAGACCATAACTTTTTCCACTCTTTAACTTCAGAAAAAGCCGTATTTAAGTTGTATTGCAACCATATAAGACTTCGAGATTTAAGTCTTTTAGCTGGAGGGTTCTCAATATCATTCCAAATTGGTTTTTGTTAAGTTGACCCATTCTCGTTTTAACGCAGCTTTTGGTCGTATGTTCGATGGAGTAATAATTACAAAGAACAGGAAGCCAATCGAGAGGAGTAGATTTAATGGTTCCACTAATTATACGCATAGCGCAATTCAACTGGGCATCTATTTTTTTTGTATGATAACTATTCAACCAGACCGGAGCACAATATTCTGTTGTAGAATAAACTAATGCCAATGCAGCTGTACGAAGTGTCTTTGCCTCTGCTCCAGCTAATTTTTGAATTACATTATTTCTTGTTTTTATTTTTTGTTTGACTTTGTCTAAATGATCTTTATAAATTAAAAACGTATCTAAAGTTACTCCCAGATAAACTGGGTTAAAATTATGGTTTAACTTTGTATTAAATAAAGATAACATTAAGATTTCTACTTCTTTTCTCTATTACTTAAATGAAAACAAGAAACCTCTGTCTTTTTAAGATTGGGGCATAATCGCCATTTTTGAAATAATTTTCCATAATACGCAAATTTTAATTATAGATCACAATTTTTTACAAAAGGTTTCAAATGGATTTTGTTATACAGAGCTTTTCATTTAACATTGGCCATAGGATTTTCCCATGTTAACACTTTTTTGAGACATCTGGTATAAACCATTTATGTTATTTATAATTAAGTGGTAAGATGTCTATTAGAAAATATTCTTAAATTCATTTGTAAGTATCGTCTCGGGGAGGATTCAAACCGACGAGTCTAAATGACTTTTGTAATTTGACTTGGTTACTATGGTAACAAAATTGTCATTTTGTTTATTAAGTTTGAGACATTTTGACACATTTAATTTTTAAATATTACTTCTTTCATTAGGTTGTTTTTTGGGAATGTCGTGGAAAAAATGTTGTATCCAACAAGTGAGGAAAGCGATTCCTTCTCGCACTCGAGCTTGAGTGAGAGTAGAAAAAGGCTTTCCTCATGTGTCAGACACAACATTTTTTCCACGACATTCCCCAAAAAACAACCTAATGAAAGAAGTAATATTGTAAACGTGACTTATTGTTACAGAATTTCCTCACATTTTCTTACGTAAAAGCATAATTTGATAATAGGTGGGTCCCAATAGTCTCACTACAGTATTCTGTAGTATGGGTGTGGTCTCAATCTGTCATAGCGCAGCCGCGTAATTCTATCCAATAAATGTAGGGTAGCAATTTTTAAGAGTCGAAATATAAGATATTAAATTAAACAAACCTGATTCAATACTAAATTAAATTGTTTAACTAAGTACTAGGCGCATATAGTTCTAATAACACATTCTTACATTTTTTAAAAAGGCATTTTTGTAACATGACAAACGAATTTTTCTCATTATTTGTAGAGAAGAAGCATCCGTTTTCTAAGTATGTCGTGGAAAAATAACTATTTTTCCATACAAACATAGAAAAGATTAATAACTTTGATTTTGAAAACCCATAGATGCTAGATTAACAATGTGTTGCACATAAATGGAATTTTATCAAAAACAATGCCACATTTGTAAACTAGATAAAGTTACATTAATGATTTGAGGGAGACACTGATATTATACTTTCATACTTCGTTTGTAAACCTCATTGATATAAGACAAAACAATTTTGAATTTAAAATTGCGCATGAGTGCAAACGTGAAATAGTTATTTGTATTGCTAGGCCAGAAACTAACCTTTCGCTAGTGCGAGGATGGTTTGCAGGTCAAATGTCACTATGTGCCAAAGCATTTTTGGTTGGTGATGCCATTTGGCAGTTGTCATTTTAGCATATATTAAAATACGTGTTTTTTTTCAATGTTTGCGTTTAAAACGCCTATAAAATCCTTCAAAATGAGATGTAAAAGAGTACTGCAACGTATTATTTACGTATTCCAGCATGAGGATTATACTAATTTCAGTGTCATGAGTATAATGTGTTATTGCTAAGAGAAGGAATATTTCTGGCCGATTTTGATTTGGTTTGGTTTAGTATTCTAGTCATTTCGATAAATAACTTGAGAAACATCGCATCATATCTATGACCCTGAATCACATTTTATTATAGTTACACATGTTGTCTATATATTTCGGGAGTTAGAGGTTGACTTGTTTGTGTTAACTGGCGTATGACTTCGTGAAAGTGCTATTCATTAGCAATCAATGCAGAGTACGAATCACTATAATCAAAATCAGTTATTATTTTGATAATTGAAGATGTCATCGCCGTCAGTTTTGAAAAATCCAAGTTTTTAAGCAATGGGTCCGGTATTTGATAAAATATACATAAAATGACTGTGTACTTGTTATCTTCTAATAATAGTGGTACAGTGTTTGGCGTTTATAATGGCGCGGTTTACAGCAGGTACATAAATTAGTCGTTCCTCTTTAATTGCGTAGATACATGAACAAAATATTGTATAGATAGACTCAATACTGGATTAACAAAACTTAGGGCCTGAAACTATAACTTGAAACTGTAAATTATTGCAAAGGGTGATTCATAAAATTTCGGACATTTAAAACATATAAACGTTTATTATTCAATGAGAAGGACAAAATTAACACTTTAAAATAATCACAATTTAAAATGTTAATATATTTCATAATTAGAAAATTTGAAGAAATGATACCAAAAACTTTTTGATCGATTTTAGAAATAAACATTCAAACAAATAAAATTTTGCAAAACATATTTTGGAATCAAATCATTAATTAACTAATTATAAAGAACTAAAATTACAATCATTAGAAATTAAACAACATTTAAATAAACAAGACCTTATTTTAAATGTGCAATTACCAGATTAGCCATTTGTAAATTTTGATAAGTAAAAAACAATTGTTATGTTTGTTACGGTAATTCTTGACAACTACATTAATGTGCGTATTTTATATTTATACTTTTCTAACTTAAAACAAATATTTTCCATAACAATACATTGATTTTCGGACAATGGCCATGATTAACCTCTTAAACTATTGTGATGACAAAAATGGATGTTTTATTAGAGAAAGTTTAATTTCTAAATCAAAAAAGAATTGCAACTTTCACTTTGAAAAATCACCCTTTATAGCTTTTTTTTACTATGAAGAGTAATTTATTATATTTTGCATGAAACTATAGTATCTAACTGCAGATGAACGTTGAACTTTTATGAAATCATTATATGAATAGTAGTTTACAGTTTCAAATTAAAGTCAGGCCCTCAGTTTTGTTAAGCCTACCTATACAATAGCAAAATATATTCCATTTTATCTTGTTTATTATATATATGCAATTAAAGGGGAACAACTAATACATGTACCGCGCCACTATAAACGCGAAAGACTGTACAAGAGTGGGATCTGGAGAGGTAAAATTCTGGCTGGAGTTTTTGTAAAGCCTTCAGATCATCAATAATCATACTAATTACAGCACCCTAAACCTCTTCACGCTTTCAACCACTTTCAGACCATTATTGCCAAACCACCAACGCACTGTTTTAGGCTTGAGTCATTAAGTACGAGGATCTTAAATGAGTATGGCACAATTCTGCATGTTAGAATTGTTATTATTTACCTAGAAAAAAACGGTTATAAAGATTAAAAAAATGGGAGAATAATATATGAAAATAAAAGGGGAAAAATTACAATTGGTGAGGTGGTGGATTTAAATACGTATCCATTTAAATGTGCTTTGGTTTTTAAGTATTTCTTTTCCACGGTTGAAATTAAATTAACAACAAAACTGCTAAACCACGTTTTCAATAAGAGGCAGGAGTCCCAATGAAGAGCAAATACGCACTGAATAAAATTTCAGTCACAAAGGTTCTGACTATCATTTGACCACCACATTTAAACAAACAGAACCTCAGTATTATTTTAATATAAAATTGTTGGATGTTACATCTTTCATTCGTATGTTCTTGTGCATATTATTACTTAAGTATTAGAAACGTCAAAGTATCTTTGAGGATGCACTCTAATAACTAACAATTCTTACTACACTGTTGAATTAATTACACGTTTTTTTGTTTTATCTTGACTTCGGAAAAGGACATTTCGTGTTCCGAAATGTGCTATTTTTTTGATACCAATGGAAAAAATTATCTTCTTTCCATAAATCATTCAAAACAAATTATATGGAGATACTAAGCTCTATTATCTACCTAAATTCAAAACTACGCGTCAATCAATTTAGTTTCTGCTACAAAGAATTCAAGCGATGATATAACTAATTATTATAACAACGAAACGGTTAAAGTTAGAAGTATGCCATGTTACATAAAAAAAAATATGCACTCTTTGAGGACTTTTGAATAAAATATGACGTCTTCCATTTAAAAAAAAACGCCACTGGAATATGACAAAACTATTTTACGGTTGAACAGATTTTGATGAAATTTTTTATGTGTGTTTAGGTGGATTCCGGATGATTTAAATTCACAATAATTGGTCCCATAATGGCAATGCGACTGTAAGTAAGGACCTGGTCCCACAAGAAAACCTATCAAATAATAAACATCTAGTTGAAAACAATTCATTCTTATAAAGTCAAATGCGTATAATGGTGTAATCAAATGCAAATAATTAATGTCATGAAATTACCTAACTATTTATAAGTCCCAAGGCTTTTGTTGCATTCCTCGTTTGCATTATAATCATTGCATTGAATATGGACAATAAAATTTTACGACACAATTAGAAATTGTGCTGTTAAAAACATACATTTGTAGTATATGGTTAATGATGTGAATAATATTAGTATTGGTTTAATTGCGTTTCTTTTTACCGTAATAATAATAATAATAATAATACAATGAACCGACGAAGAAATAGTTTATGATTAAATAATGCATTAATATTAAATCAATAATTAAAGATTAAATGCAATTATCCTTGAATCAAAAATTGGCTATTCAACAAAATCAAATTTCTTTTATTATTGTATTAATGTGAAGAATTATAACAACACCAAATTTAGAGTTTATATTTACACTTTTTTTTAAATTTAATTAACTTTGTGAATAATTAAATAACTTGAAAATGTAATAAAATTATTATTTTGTCTAAATTAATGTAATTGTACAGACTAGTCTGCAGGGCACTTCAAAAACTTTTTTCAAAACCCAATCTTAAATATTTGATGTGACTAAATTAATATAAGCAATTTTTTTATATAGCCTGAGGTTGTTTAATAATTAATTATCTTAATAGTCGACTGATAATAGTACTGCTTTTCAAATTTAATTTGCAACCGACAAACTAAAACATAATTTATTTGACTCTTTATTTAGTTTATTCTAAATATAGTTTAAAATTGTATAAGTTTATTTTTCAATGTTTGAAAAATTAAATCAAATCACTAATTTTTAAGGTTGGGAGTGTAGAAAAAACGCAGGAGTTTAGTTATTGAACTAAGTCTTGATAAAGCTCCCGCTTGGGGGCAAGACGTCGGCCAGTTCTCTCTTAAGTAGCGGTTTTTTCTACACCTCCGACCTTGAGGGTCGTTAAAATTCAAAAATTACTAACCTTAAATTAAATTATTTTAGATAATATATAGGGTAAATACAGAAACAAATATTATTTTATATTTATATTATATTTTAAGTTTGTATGTTAAATCTAAATAACGGCAATTAATTTTTTTGACAATAACTGATCATATCAACTAATAATACAATATAGTAACATAATCACTATTAAGTACCTATAAACCAATAAAAGCTAACTTAACTACACAATATTAAACAAAAATTAATACAAAACTACCGGATGTATTCATAATAACTTTTAGTGTATTGACACTAATTTATAATAATAAATATATATAAAGGAAGCTACAAATTGTTGAATGTACAAATTAATCGATAGATGTGAAACAATTCGAAAGTAAAGGGCGACATATAATGAACGCATTTTCTAATTATTATTTGATTGACTTTTAAATTATCATTATAATTATTAGTAGTAAAACAGACATTGACTTCTTTTATGGGTTTTCTCTTGACGAAACAAGTGTACGTTACTTTAATTTTGTTATTTTGTTTCTCGTTTTAAATATTGTTTTTTTTTTCCTTTTAGGATGATTACCTGAGTATGAACGGAAAAGGGCCGGACTGTCGCGTAATGTTGCGCCGGTGCTTGGCCATCATCGTACGCAAAGAAGGTTGTCAGGGTGATCCTGGCGACTTTTGGATGTACGAAAGTGGCTACATGTTATTTCAAGTAAGTAATTTACTATTTTTGATATTTATTTGCAAAAAGTTAGATCCATTTTGAAACTGATGAATAATCTATTTTGAATTTGGTTTTGGACCCTACAAGTAGGTGGAAGACAAAAATAGTTGCTGACGTTCTATGTGAGGGCTTTACCAGGCTTATCTGTTATGACTTATTCACCAAACAAATTGTTTAAACAAAAATTTAATTTGATAGAATATGTGAAGAGCATTTACGAAAATATTATTAAAAAATTAAACTGCCGTTCTGTAAATGTGCTTCTGATATTACTGATTATAAAAAGAATTTAATGAAACTTTAGGATTTGATAAAAAAACTATAAAATTTTCATCCAAATCGTGTAATTAAGATATCGTGTTGAGGTATCTAAAACAATGTTTACTTAAGACTTGTAAAAATTGAAAAAAAGCCAATCGCGTTTTTCAGTAATAAGAGTTTTTAGTTTCTGCCGACCTGTAAAAAACATAAACTTTTAAACTCCTGAAAACCCTACAAATCCGTTAATTTTGCCATTGTCCAATTGTTGTCACCTGTGCACATGATAATTTCAAATTTAACGTGTGAAGTTGTAGATGTCAAATATTTTTTTTAAACCGCGTTATTTTCGAATCGCTTTCGAAAGCAGCTTTAAAAAACTGCATGCACGCCCATAACGAGTGACTGCAATATAAACAACATAAATGTTACGGGATCTCCTTTTAAATCGGATAGAATTATTTTACTTTCATTTTATAAAAACTCTCGGATTAATAAATGATGAAAGGAACAAATTCGATTAAAATTAGGTGATGAATTTGTGGAGAAACCCTCAGACACGTGGATTACTATTTTTAACTGAACAAATTTTGTATTAAAAATCTTATACACAGGGGGATCCAGATACAAGTGCCGAAAGAAGGTCACCTTTTTTTAAATGGAATAACCTCTATATTTTCGCATATTTGGATTTCTCATATACCTACCGTCAACTGTTTACGAATATTAACGTTTGATATTTGCATTTTGTGAATTTACATAGTCATTTAACATAACTAAATTCCCCGTACTCACACCTGGCACTACTGATCTTTGTTAGTTATTTACGGTATCTTTGCTCAGTATTCATATTAAACAGATATCAGTCGTATTTAAAGTGTTGATATTTTTAATCGATCCATCCATTATCCTGACGCGAAAATAGGTATTTATGTATCAAGGCACTAAAGTTTGATTTTTCATGACGAATGTGTTTTGGTTGCAGAGGCGATAGCCGAGGCAAATAAAACACGTGAGTCATGAAAAGAACTTAGTGCCGAGGTACATATTATATTTTTTTCGAAATTGAAAAATTTGACAATTTTTTGACTTTTTAAAGTAGTAAATGTTATCAGCTGTTTTCTTTTTTACGTCAAATGTTTCCACCGCGCATGTGCGATTCTAAAATTTACAAAAATTTAGACATCTCTACCGGCGAAAATGTGAACTTAAAAATCGTCGTATACTGAATTACTTTAGTGACGATTTTTTTGTACTTTAGTGACGATTTCGGAAAAAAATGAATTTATCTGAGAAAGAACGTATTGAAATAGGAATTTAATTATTTTAAATGACTATGTAAATTCACAAAATGCAAATGTTAAACGTCCATATTTCATAAGCAGTTGAAGGTATCATACACGAAAAAAAACTAGAATTTTCCAAAGATTGGAATTATGTGAAAATATACAAGGTGTTCCGTTTAAAAAAAAAGGTAAGCTGTTTTGGCACCTGTATCTGGATTACCCTGTATATACAGTTTTTAGTACAAAATTTGGGCAGTTAGAAATAGTAATTAACTTGTCCGAGAATTTCTCCAGAAAATCATCACCTGAATTTTAATCGAATTTGTAGACAATTATTCTAGTGAAGATTCCTTGAAGTAGAGGGACAAAATTAAAACCACAACTCTGGTTTTAACAGGCCGACGTTTCGTCCGACTATGTAGGTTTTTTAAGGCTTCTTGAAATTAGGGACGTTCGTCCGTTCATACACAAGTGTGTCTTATTAATATATATTTATTTATTTAATTTATAAGTTTTTTTAAGTCGTGACGGCCATTAATCTAAGCGATCATAGTTATATACGTAATGTGGTGAAACATATTTTCTCGGGAATGTACCCTAGCGCATACGAGGGGTAGCATTGGTACGAATTCCCAAATACTATTGAGTATGCTATTTTTGTACGAATTTTTTTTCTAAAAGTGCATTTTCAAATCTCTATTATTGTCACATGCAAATCATAAAATTTAATTAGGTGGCTATACCCAAATTCACATAATGGATATATTAGTCATCTGACATCCGGTTAACCTATTTAATTGTCAAACTTTTATTTGATTATTTGAATTGTTTTACAATATTTACAACAAATAAATTTGCGTAAATTGTGTTCTAGATAACGAACAGTGTACGTAAATCAACAAATTGTCTGTGGAAAGCTTCTAATGTGGAGTGTTTTTTTTTGTTTTGGAAACACGTGTTCGGGATAACGTGAGCTCTTGATTGTTTCATAGATAGGGAGTGCAAAAATGTATTTTTTCTTCAAGCGACATTAAAACGGCATATTATTGAACTACTGGCAGACGCTAAAAAGGATTTTTACTACCTAAACATTAAAAGCAACAGTTCTTTTGTTATCATAAATATTTAGAGGTTGGTATCTCGGTTTTGTCATATTATGGATGTAACAGTAAAGTACCAACTTGATTCGTCGAGAATAAAACGTTACCTTAAAAACCTGCTTAGGTCGCGCGAAACGTCGGCATATTGAAACCGGGGTAGTAGTTTTAATTTCGTCCCTCCACTTCAAGAAATCCTCACTAGGATAATTGTCTACAACTTTAATTATAGAGGATTGATAAATTTAATTCAATTTTAATTGAAATTGTTCCTTTGATCATGAACGTACTGTATACAGGGTGTCTCAAAAATATAGGGACACAGCTTAACCACAACTTTCTCAGATCAAATGGGATCGATTAAACCAAACATATCTTAGGGCAAATGTGCTTCCTGAAGAAGTTACAGCTCTTAAAGTGATAAAAAATACTTTTAACATTGGATATATTTCAGAAGTGACTTGTGTGTCAAGCTGAAAATTTGAATAGATCTACTTCAGAGAAAGCTTCGTTCCTGCGGGCAGGATCACCTGTTACAGTGACTTGTTGGCATTCTTAGTTATACTATTTACGGGTTTTTTGTACACGAGATGTCGTTAAGACACATTTTCACGCAATAATATTAATGTACTTCCTAATAAAAACTAAATTTAATTGAGTAGGTTTTAGATTTTATTAACTATTTACGTTTAGCTAAATTGTGTCTAAAATATAATACTTACCGTACTTAATTTATTAGAAAGTACATTAATATTAGTATGACAAGTGGTAACTTGATACAATCGTATTTCGTGAAAAGCTTCAAATTAGTGCATTAAAATGTTTAGGTGCGTTTTTTTCGTAAACTTTCTCGGCAAAGCATTTGATTCAACATACCAACCATTACCCACCTAGTATTCATATGTAATAATATTAATTAAGTGTGTAAACATTATAGAAGGTAAATAAGAACTTTTTTTGATAAATGTAAAATTACTCCTCTAAATATATTTTTGGTTGTATTTATGTAGTCCTTCTTTTAGGAGTTGGATTGAAATAATACAAAAACAACTTAGTGTGTTTTATCGACGTTTGCGACGTTTTGGAAACAATAAGAGTTAATATTTTATTATAAACAATGAGAACATAGTTCGATGTCAATTAATTAAAAATAGTACACGTATTAAAACATATGAAAATAAATAAATTGATGTATGAAACAAATTTGTATTAGTACGGCAAACATGAAACGTCGCAAACGTCGAAAAAACACAATAAGTTGTTTTGTTTTATTTCAATCCAACTCCTAAAAGAAGCACTACATAAAAACAACCAGTAAAGAAGAACATAAAATATAACAGCACAGCCATTGCATGACGACATATTATAATGGACCGGTCCAAGCATCAGTCACGACAATGACGAAAAAAATTGCAGGTTAAAAAAATAGCAAACGATATAATGGAAAAACATATAATCAGGACAGAGAATACAAACATTGCTTAACTTCAGATGTCCTTCAAATTAGTAAGCCATAATACAGCTTCGTCTGTTAAATTATGAATGTTTACAACCCCCCCTTTAAACTTTTTTAATTGACAATCCTTCACAATATGTGCAACGGTCTCTGGTTTGTTTCACACTCACAGTTGCATTTTGAATGGTATGTTCTTTTGCGATTTACTTTTGACCAAATTTTTCTTTTTCGTTCAAAGATTTATTGTTGAATCATCAATGAGATGTTTATTAAAAATATCAACTATGCTTTTCGGGATATTCTAAAAGTAGGTTTTTACGGAACGTACTGTATATTTTTACATAGTATATGAAAATTATTCAATGTTTTATAGTTTATTGGATTTTAATTTGTGTTAAAGAAAATGAGAGTGTAAAGAAATATGATAGTGATTAATGACAAAAACAAAAATGGTATAATCGATAGATTATAGTGTTTTACGAGGTACTCTTAAAGGCGAATTGGTAATAAGTGTGCTTTCATCAAGATGTTGCACCGCCACAGAATGTTGTAGGTGTTGATGGTTTAACAAAGCAATTTTTTGATAATAAATGGATAGGTATAGATGGTAGGTGGATATTACCTTGCTGAAAATGTTTGGAAGATGAGATTTACAAAGGTCGTAGTGAAAATAAATGAGATACAAACAAATTCTATTTTGCTTTGACAATTTTAGATCGCGCTTAGGTTCGGACGCTTTTGGTCAAACAAAGTTCATAACCAGATTTCAAGAATGTACTCCAAAGGAAATCGGCTCTCTGATGATAGATTAGTTATTGAAACACGTGTCCGAGCAAAGTTTTTAGGTGCAGTTTTTGGTGTTTTTCTGTTTTTTCAAGAAGGTAGGATATATGGCATGTGATTCCCTGAAATGTTGTCTAACTTTCTGCATAAGTGGGGTGAAAAAATTGCCACTACATGTTTAGAAAAAATAAACAGAATGAAGTGTTATTTGCCCGAATGTACCCCACTACGGGATAGTTTTGCATGTCTGGTACATAATTTTTTTAAAATGCAATATCCGTTTTGTTTCCTTACTGATAAAGAAATGCTACGTAGATGAATTTTCGTTGAAGAAGAGCATACACATTGGTTATAAGAAATATAATTCTTCTCATAGGTCTAGAAAATTGTTGTCTCTAACAAACGTGTAATTTATTCCTCTCGAAGAGAAGAGAAATAGACAGCTTGCTTTCTCTCTGTCCATTGGAGAGCTTTTTCAGTCGCCTACAATACGGAAACGAAGTTACAAAAATTGCAAAATAAAAAATACATTTCTGAATTGCAGTTAATTTTCGGGGGACAGGAATGATTTTTAGGAGGCTGAGAATCCTGATACTCCCATTCCATGCTCTGTTTTTGATTCAGTTTGGTCGAAAGTCACAAATCTTTTATCAAACTCGTCGGGACTTTTGTTAATTATTGGCAAGTTGTTTTGACATGTTAATTGTCGAATGCACTTTTGGTCGATCGATAACATTTTGGGAGTTCATCATGCTGACACTTTTTTTAACAAACCCAACAGAAAAACCACATGTCTCCTATATAATTAAGTCGTTTTTTTTGCCTCATTGTGACAGGTAATGAAACATGAGTTTCGCACTACGCAGCAAAGAGTGTACAGTCTTTTGAATGGAATTGATCGCAGGTTAAACAAAACAAAAAAAAATCTAGCAAACAGTTTCCACTTTGCAATTGATGGCATTATAGGACAGAAACGTCACATTATTCATGGATTTTTTGTCTAATAATGTCTTAAGCACCTCATCTACTTATAAAATTAAATGCGTACAATGAGGGCTACAAAAATATAATCAACGATTAGTTAAATGGAACGGAAGTTGACTTCGATATGGAGAGGATTTCAAACTCATCTTCTATGTACAGTGGAAAGGGTATTACTTCGATAAATTGTACAATTTATATATAATTATTATTTTTTGTTGAAAATACTGCGATGTTATTCCCCATCCCAGAGTTCATGATTCCCTTTCAATTAAACCCCAACTCTTGTAAATGTGTCAAATCGTCGGTGTTCGGAAAGATTCCTCTAGCTGGTTAGGAAATTGAAGTAATTTGTCCATGATCCTTGATAAAATCATGTAGTTGTGATCCTATAGCAGTTCGAAAGTCGAATCCAGCACTAAACCCTAGATTTAATTTGAATTAGTAGGAGTATTTAAGAAAATTAGTTAATTGTCAAGGTAATTGATCATTAAACGTAATAGAAAATTAACAAAACAATGTGCGCGTGTGAGACTAAGAGGGTATTACGTGAAAATAGTGTAGAAACTGAATTCAAGGCCCAAAACAGTCCGCGAAAGTCGAAAAAATGATTTATTTAGAAAAAAACGCTAATTGCATTAAAGGTTATAATTACGTGAAAATTTAAAGACTGATTATTTTATGGCGCAGTAAGTGCAAGAAGAATGCGTGAAAGGGAAGATTAGTGGGTTGTTTCCCCAGTTAATTAAAGTAAATACAATTAATTCCGTATAATTAATAACGGAATTACAAGAAACTAGCAACAAGACAGATATCGGTACATGCGAGACAAAAGGTGAAAAACTTGGTTAGATTTTGAATTCAAAAATCAAATTATAGCAGGCCATGGAATGAAAAATTATAAATATGGGCGCAAGCCGACGCCTAGATCTTCTTCCGTTTGTCCGTGTTAAAAAAGAACGACGGCAAAATTATAGAAAATTAGAAAGAGAGGTGACGTCACAAATAATGTCAACGGCAACTGAAAAATTTGAAGTGACCCGTAAAATTTTAAATGCAGTGCCGAAATAAAATTACAAACGATAATAAAAGTAACAAGTGCACCGAAAAAGATTAAATATTCGAATATTGAACAAAAAAAATAATTTTTTATACGTACCCGAGTTGGTTTTCGTTCGAATTAAGTAAAATTAAAGTGCATGTGCCACGAACATTTAATAAAAAGCCGAGATCTAGACAATGTGTAGTGTTAAAAGAGACAAATTATTATTATTCCTAGAAAAAAAATTCGCAGAGAATTATTATTTGAAAATTTTCAAACTTAAACTGCGTTTACTCGGTGAAATTAAAACCCTGAGATTTTGAGTCAAGTTTAATTTGAATGTTGGTGGGTAAATGGGAATTGCAAAATTATAAAAAAAAATGCTTAATCTCACAGCCCAAAAACATTTCAATAGGTCAGCGAATTTGTCATGAGTAAATAGTTTATGAGAATTGGCGTCAATCTAGTCCTAATTGGATTCACAGTACCTACACTTTTTTTCAAATAAATTTAGTTAATAATATATATTTAAGCTCATAAGTTTTAATTTTATGAATGAATATGTTTACTTTTTACCAGCAATTATTCTTACTTTTGAAATTACTCGTATAGTAAATATCTGGTTATTATCATTTAAGGTTGTTATAAAAGATCTGCACTAACATCTCATGCAAATAAGATGTAATTGTAAAAACAAATTTTTGAATTTTTCTTCTCAACAAGTTCTTCCAAATTCATAAAGTTTCAAAAAATTTCAAAGCGATATCTGTGTTTTGATTACCAAATTATAGTGTTCATATTTCGAGTAGTTTTTTAAGACTTTCGATTTTTTTAAATTTTGGGAACGTATTAATATTATACTTGCAAAAGAATCAAAAAACAATGTAAAATTGCATCAGTTATAATTGTAAAAGCTCTTAGCGTTGGTGTCGAATAATAATTTATTCTTTTTAATATAAGCATTAACAAGCTTAATTTTTCAAAAATAAGAATAACATAAAAAAGTAAAGCAATGTGAAAGAAAATTTTTGTTTAACACTAAGAACGACAGTGAAATGTATTAAAAAATTACTTGCATTAAGATCCGATTAGAATGTTTATTAATATGTAGTACTCCGGTTTAAGTCGTTGTCCTTACAATTATGGTAGTAAAGACGTTCCGACCTGTCGAGCCAACGACATAATTATTCTTTTCATGTAATTTTTACGTAGGTGTTACATTTAATGGACCTCTTAACCCGATATAAAAACAGCGATTAATAATTATTTTTAAATTAAATGTCAATGAGTCTTCCTAAATAGGTACACAAATTCACTGTTGTCAGCTTAAAAATAATTTTTGAATTTACATACCTACTTTGAAGACTTTTTTTAATTCAATATTAATATATTTGTTTCATCGCATTTATATTATCTTTGTCTCTAATTATAGAGGGTTTGATCTACGATGTACCCTTCGAGGTTCTTTTATTTTCCAGTTTTGTCTAACCTCAGACCGACCTTCCTATATTTTTTGCCTTAATTATATTGTGGCCAAGTTTTTTCCAATAAAGTTTTAAATTATGTTACAATAATATAATACAAATACTTTTAAATAATTATTGTAATTAGAATCACAGTGTTAACAGAAAACACCTTTCCAATCTTAATAATTGATTGACGTAGAACGATTTACCACTTGAAGTACAATGCAAAGAAAAAAGCGATTTTATTTGCAAGTATAATATAATTCATCTATTTGCTCTGATTCGTTTTATACACGAATAGTGAAAGTGTTTTTTTTCTTAACAGTTTCCATTAATTAAAGCCTCAACAGATTTATTTAATTTAAGCTTATACTTCGCAATAAAATTACAGCTTTCAGCATTGTTAATATAAAAATGTTACGAGGTACGAAAAGAATTTCCGATGGAATTAAAATTGATGGGTTGATTATCTTATACCTTGTAGTTTTCACATTGGACCCTAATAAATATGTAACGCTGTAAAGATATCTATCATGTTAAAAATAGTTTCTTTAATTAAGAGAAGCCGTGCAATAACTTTCAGTTTAGTGAATTACAGACAGGAAGCTCTATTTACTGTTAGAAAACTCTTTTAATTTTTATCCAATTAATAGATGCGTGTGTATTTTTAAATAAATACGTTGGTTTACAGTTTGGTCCAAAAGACGGCATACTTTTCAGTAAAAATCCAGGACAGGTGGATTTTTGGAACTTTTATTCCCATGTTCTAATTATTTCCGAGTTGTAATTTCGTCGGCCACCAAATGATATTATTTTTTTTAGTGGTCATCTTTGATAACCAAAAGTTAAAAAATAAATGTAATGGTCGCAGTGACTCACAAAATGAAAATATATTTTGGTATATTTAATGCCACTTATTACTGCATATGTAATAAGTAGATGGGGAGTTAATACGACAGTTTCCAAACTTTTCTTTGCCTTTTCCGAAGAATTACAGTTAGTAATATTGTACAAATGCGTGCTGTCGAGTATATTCCCTACTGGAGTGCACACTAGTAGGGAATATAGTCAACAGCACGCATTTGTACTAATAGTTCTCTCACTCCTGAAGAGTCACAAAAGGACGAAACAACTTCGGGTGATTCTCGGTGTTTGTTTTCTATTGTACAATCTCTTGCGAACTTACAGCAGGCGAGTCAAGATTGTTATTTTTGCCGATATTTAGATGGCTATATTAATCGACGAATCGACTTATGTTACTGATTTTCCACATCTGTCAACAAAGTTGCTTTAATGCGTACGTGCAATTGTGGATTGGTTCGTCTTGTCAAAGTATTTGCTTCAAGGTTTAGGAAAATCACCAAACCTCAACATGCCAACCCTTACCCACCTTAGTATTCATATGCAATAATATTAATTAATTCTGTAAACATTATAGAAGGTAAATAAAAACATAAAATATAGCAGCACAACCATTGATTTTTGAAGGAGAATTCACATGTGACATACAAAATGGTGGTTTCTATTTGAAAGAATTGAGTTTACAGGTATTTGTGATGCCAAAGTTTGAACCAAATTTTTCGCACGCCCTGTACAATATTTGTTGTTATTGAGAAAATAATTCTTATCTCTGCAACAACTTCCACGGTACATAATATCTTTGACATCGTAGATCTATTAAAATTTTTGAAATAATGCGAATAATTTGAAAACCGCTGAAGCTAGAGATATGAATTACGCGTCAAGTATACCTACACCAAATTTCACGAGTTATTGGACGGTGCAAAAATATACAAGGTTGCGTTCATAATAAGTCTATTCTTGCACCGTAGTAACGCCAAAACAGTGTTATAATCATATACTTTGGTTAGAATAAGCAATAAGCGTGCGTGAATAAAATAGTAAAATTTAATGTATTCGAGTTGGTAACATTAAAATGTGAAGTGACAATTGGTTATATTCTAATAAGGTTATATTTAAGTCAAAAATAAACATTAGAAAATAAAACAAATATACATGTGATTGATTACAAAACAAGAATAAACAAGAACCTTAATTTAAATTTAAGTTCAAAATAAGCAATTAAGATGTTTTCCGAAATACCTTATGCATTATTTTGCTGCCACCACTCTTTAAATTTTTAAATTCTTTATCATACTGGGATTTGGACTTATCAGGTAGCAAATTTTCTATAGCATTTTGGGCAGTTTTTCTTAATTTAGGAGGTGTTTGTGATTAATTTTCTTCAGAATTCATTTTATTAAATTGCATCAGCATATATAAACGAAAATATAAAGAAAAGTGACGCTTTCAAATTAAATTTGTTTAATAGCCGCCTAAAGTGACGACAAAAAAATTGCACCAACCAAAATTCTCTAGATGTGAAATTTTTATTTTTTTATTGATAACACGGTATAAAATGGCAAAATAGAAAAAAATTTATAAAGTATTCGTTGCAGAAGGGCCTTCAAGCACTTATTTGTTCCTCAACTAGCCGCTTCGCGGCTCGTTTCGGACTTTCGAATTCGTGCTTGAATAGCTGCCTTCTGCAACTTATACTTTAATATACTATTTTGAGTAAATTGTATACATTATTAACAAATTGGCTCTTGTAGAACAGCATGGGGATGTTGAAACGGTTAAAGATACAAGGTGGTTCTAATTACAAAAAAGTTGGACAATTTAGAGTATATTTATATGGAGTTTAACAAAATTTAATAATATTTTTTATTTTGAGATTTTACAAAAAAATCAATTTTTTGTATCTTTGTTTTTCGTATTTTTAAAAAATATTAAAAATCCAAAAACACTTCTTCATTGTCACTTTTAGAACGTTAGAAAATGGCGTTTTCAACTTTTTAAATCCAACATTTCATCTCGGAGAAGAAGAAATAATTATATTTAGTGTATCTTACTTTTTACGTTAAGTAGTTAGTAGGCGTTGATAAAAATTGACATATTTCTGTTTGATCTGTTAAATTGTTATTGAAAGTTTATTGTTGCCTTGTAATTCTTGTTACATGAATTGGACTTGTCTTATACGAGGTGTGTGAGAAAAGTAATGAGACTGGCAACACTGTGGGAGATCTGGCAACGTTGTGTCTACCGGCCTATGCTAAATCGGTTTGTTTATCCCTTCCACTTCCTTAGTCCGAGTTACAACTCCGTACAGTTAAATCATTAGTTTTGACAGCGCCATTAGTAAAATTGTGTTTTTAATGTGCGTTACAGAAATGGAGCATCAGAATTTAGAGCAAGCGAGTGTGACTTTTAAAAAGTTGAAACAGGCCTATGGGGAACAGTGCTTATCGAGAACACAAGTTTTCCGCTGGCACAAATCATTTTTGGAAAGCCGAAAACGCGTTGAAGATGAATCTCGCTCAGGGAAACCTTCGACTTCAAAAACTAACGAAAACATTGATCGTGTGAGAGCTTTTGTGAGATTAGACCGTCGTTTAACAGTAAGGATGATCAGTAAACAGTTAAATTTAAAAAGTTGAGGCAACGAGTGATCCGTGTGAGACCAGACATTGCACACAAGTGGATTCTTCATCATGACAATGCTCCGTGTCACACGGCCATTTCCATTCGGGAATTATTGACCTCAAAACGCATTGCTGTTGTTCCTCAACCCCCCTATTCACCTGATTTCAGTCCTTGTGACTTTTTCCTATTCCCGAAATTAAAACATGTCCTAAAAGGACGTCATTTTGGAACTCTGGAGAACATTCAAAAGACTGTGACCGACCAGTTAAATGCAATACCAATTGAAGACTTACAGCGCTGCTACCAAGAGTGGGAACGACGACTCCACCGATGTATAGCTGCCCAAGGGAACTACTTTGAAGGGGATAACATTGTTATTTGAAAATAATAAAAACTTTGTTTAGTATGAAATCAGTCTCATTACTTTTCTCACACACCTCGTATTTTACAATCAATATTACTTATTTTTTGGTTTATTGGTTTTTCATTTTGAACAAACTTCACTAACGAAGAAAAAATTTGATATGTTGATATGCTACATCTTGTACCACCAAAATTGTGTAGCTATTGATGAAATGTATTTGTATAAGTACTCTGAACGAAGGCAAATCAAATCTGTTAAATCAATTTATCGAATTCAAAATAATAGTTTTTTTGAAAAACATGTTATGTTCCGTAAAAACAATCTAAATAAGATAAAGCGAATAGAGTTTTATTATCCGTTGTTGAAAATGCTAAGATGAATTAAACGTCGAACTAGGATATCGAAATCTACTGCCTAGTTCATATTACAAAAGCAGAAATTTCATACAAATAAAGTTAGAATTTGTGAGGGTCTTAGACCTGGTGACGACAGGAAACAAGAAGGTTTTTGCAGAATGGTACACCAAACAATGTCAAGTAGATGTACAATTCACCTATAAAGTAATTTAGTCTGACGAAATTTTCGTTTAAAAATAGAAGCAAGATACCAACATCGATTTGGATTTAATATGTGGATAGGTTTCTTGGGTGATAGAATAATAGGACCTTACACTTCTCACAACAATTTAAATTGAATCTGCTGCAAACTGACGGAAATTCTGCAAATAAGGATTAGTTATTAACATCAATTTATAGTAGCCAGTTAATACAATAACACCAAACATGTTAGAACGAGTTTTTAATTTAGCAGTAACAACATTTAACATAATAGTTACCAGTTTGGATACATGGTGGTTGGTGATACATATATATTTGATACTTTGTGAGTGGATTCCTATTGCCGAATTGGCACACTTTCTCTCTGCGACTTTTCTCCAAAACTGCTCCGAGCAAAATATAACCTCGTTATTTGGGCTGTCGGACTGCAAAATAGCAGCATCTAATTTGTCGGACATTATGACCGTTTAATTGTATTAATAATCGGTAATCAGTCCTGTAAAAACGAACTATATACAGTGTGTCTAAGATAAGGATCATTTTTTCGCTGCCATGGTTTCATTCAGCGCACACTAGACCAAAAAGATTAGAAATTTACTAAAACGTTACTTCTCTCAATAAAATCACAAATAACCATATTGTGTAATATATCGTTGAATTCGTAATGAAAAATGCTTTCTTATACGGAATGTACTTTTTTTAATGTCATAAGAAAAAATGATGTTGTTGATGGTTTCTTTAAAACGAAACGTTATAGTAAAAATTTGTAATCGCCATCTTGTAGAGTAGAATGAGTGGCAATGACAAAGTGCTTTCAGTTTTTTGGTAACTGTTCGAATAACTTCAGAATATAATAAAAACGAAATGGCACAATTTTGTTTTTTTCGAATATCTCCGGAAGTAAGCCGAGCTCAACGAGTTTCTCGACAGCAAAATATTGACCCCTCGAGTAGGCGACTTTTTCCAAATTTAACCACTCTGTATCTCTGACAGTTTCCGAGATCCCCATGCTGTTCATTCTTATCTTGGACACACTGTATATACTTATATATATCGAAAAATTAACCTCATAAATTCGACATGTTTGGACCGTCGGATTAGCCAAAAGCAGCAGTAATTTTGTTGGACAAAATGATTTTCGAATTTGTTATCAAAATAGCTTCACAATCCGAAAATATGAAGTATATAATATATCAAAAAACAATAGGTCGGGAAATCGAAATATTTCGAACCTGCGTGCTCGGAAAAGCAGCAGTTTTGAGAACAGTCGCAGAGGGAAAGTGTGTCGGACTTAGCAATAAGAAGCCACTCACAAAGTATTAGACATATATGTATCACCAACCTCCATGTATCCTAAACTGGTAACTATAAGCTTTTTGCCGTTTAGTTGTCAATTTTTATCAACGCCTACTAAACAAAATAAAAAGTAAGAAACATTAATATCATTATTTCTTATAAAATTAGACTTTCAACAATTATGCGCAATACATTGTTGAATTTGTAATAAAAAATACTATCAAATGCAGGGTGTCTTTTTGCATTCGGCCATATGAAAAAATAAAGTGGTTGCTGGTTTCCCGAGATGAAATGTTGAATTAAAATTTTAACAGTGTCATTTACTAGACGTCTAAGAGTGATAATGAAAAAATAATTTTGGATTTTTAATATTTTTTAAAATAAGCGCAAAAAATACAAATACAAAAACCCAAAAAATTGATTTTTTTCAAAATTTTGAAACCGGACCGTGGCCGATTATTTAAATAAGTTCAAAGCGCACAAATTAATTGTACTTAAAGGATCCTTCGAGTTTACATAATTATCTAAAAACCGCCCAAAAAAGGTACGTTGTAAAACGCTAAACTACGATACACATACATATAACGCGACAAAATTTATAATTGACATGCATAAAAAGTAACGTAGCTCGTGTAACCAGGAAGTCTTCAGTGTTCGACAGTCAATCGGTAGAGATAACAGCTCTCGTATCCAAATCTAGCAAAAGTAAAAGCGGATTGATAATTCCCAGAGAAAAAGTCCAAACAAACCAAAGCAAAGGAACTCTCATAAAATAGGGAACTAGAGGCAAAAAGGAACACCGCTAGACCCAATAGGTATAGTCAAACAATGGCCAATACACAAACTCAGATACAGATAAGAGTTGAGACAAAGGCACAGGAAAAGAAATTTAGACTGAAGCCAAGGATCCAAATGACCCTGAAAACCCAAATGAATACCAACCCCAAATGCATACCCTCGCTGACAAAAAAAAATAATACCCCAAAGAAGAATGATAAAAAAGCTAAAAACCCAAATTGCAGAAACCCAACCCCAAACTGTGTTTGACAAACACACATGTCAAAACTATTAGTTTTGAGCACAAGTATCGAGCCAAAGAAACCTACGCCACCATGTCACCTAGGAGAGGGCGATCAATCCGTCACGGGATCAGAAAATCACGGTACTCCCACAACCAAGCGAACACACTGGAGCATATCACTCCAACCAGAACTTCAGCCAAAACAATAATCAAGTTGTTTATTGACAACAGCAAGAGTAACCTGCTTTACTTGCCCTCCAACCACTCCGAATTTTATTTCGAGATAACTGATAATGAAACTTCCCAGCGTATTTTGTATGCAAATTTATTCATAACCACAACCGTTCATTTTTGTCCAAGAGCTTACATGGAAATTAGTGGTTTTTATTCATCACTGTTTCATATTTTGTTACCTAATTTAAATAATTACGAAAGAAACTCAGTGTCAGTTTGTAAAAATAAACTGAAACGTCGCCCTTAATTTTGTTAATGTAAACTAAGTAAATTGTAATCTTAACTGTTTTTGGATTTTAATAACTATTATCAAAACGGCCGTTTTCAGAGTTTTGCAACCAGCAGATCAGTAAGTAATAATTTCTTGGCTAGCCCAGACAAAAATATTAATTTAAATTGAGTTATCTCCTACTTCTTAACTTTCTACAAGCATTGTAATTTGCGCATTGCAATTTGGTTGTAAATAAAACTTATTAATAGTTTCAACTTAAGATCGGTGATCACAATTTATTTATTTTTGACAAAAATAATCTCGAAAAGTTTAAAAATAATAGTTGAGGATTTTAAATTTATTGTCTTGTAGGAGGGGGATCGGGTAGCATCCATTTTAAATGAACTATTGAAATCTTAACTAATTAGGCTTCAGATTCGGAGATTATCCGAAAACAACTAATTGGTATCGCTACGCTTGTGGAATTTCCACGTTCTAATCGTAGCCTGTAATTATTGCGAAACAAATTTCAATAACCTATATTTACATTGTTTCATCTATTAACAATCATCATTGTATGATAGTAAATAACAATCAACATGAAAAACTACATTTTATTGCCCCAGGAGGAAAATGTCACATTATTTCCTTCTAGTAAAGAGGAGGTGGTTTTACCTTCTACAATGAGAGAACTTTTCATCTCGTAGTTTTTTAAATATAACAATAATTTTTATTTTTGTAACCGGATTAAAAACATTTGAATAACTTGTATCATTGACGACAAATTTCTTTTCCCACCCTCTGGCATGGTGATACATATTAGAATTACTTCTGAACATGCTACAAAATATGTCCGCAATTTTTTAGAGATTTTTTTAATCACGGCAACGGATTTGATGAAAAATCCCAAAACAGATCGATTTTGTTTATTCTCGTGACACCTTCTGTCTTTTATTATACCTTGTTCTTGACTCCGAAATTGGTTGTTTGGTTTGGATTTTTGAATTGAACAATTCATAGTCATCTTCATTATTACGTATTTTATCACCAACGTCAGAATTTTCCTTTCAACAATACAATTTTTTTTTCTTTATTTTAGTCTGACCGATGGCAATCTGAAATATATACATCCGTTCAAAATTTGTTTATCGACGATTTATTAGTTTGTCACTTATAATTGCACAAAGGTTTTGTATTTTGCCGAGTAAATTTGGATTGTTAAATGAAAACCTGTTGTCTAGCAATTTGACGAGAAAAACTGTCAATTATTAAAAACACGACACTGAATGGCACATGAGAGTGTGGTCGAGGTCAAAATTCTCTCGAATGTGCCATTCGGTGGAGCTTTATGTTGACAGTTTTTAGAGTCAAATTGCTAAAAGAAAACATTTGAATTTAAACAAAACAAATTTACTCGCTAAAATACAAACCTCGGCAGGACAATTTAATGTTTTAGTAAATTTAACAAATAAGGTATCATTAGAAAGACAATTTTGTGCCCTTTCAAATGATATATCACTCGGCTTCTCTTTCATTTTAAATTTTTAGGGTTGTTACTCACCCCCGCTAGGAAGTTAAAGTCGCAGGTTGAAAAATATGTTTAAAATGTGTCCCCCTCAAAAGCAAAATCGACGTGTTCGAGCTTTTTTGCGTTCAATTACAAAAAAAAGTTAAAAGCTAGGTGCAAACTTTTCGTTGGGCCACTGTGTATATAAGATATGTAAAAGTTGTAAAGGACACAGTTTAACCTTTCTTCTTGGCACAAATGTTTTTTTTTAAATGTTGGTATAGCTTAAAAAATGACTTAGATTGTTGACTTATGTTACAAGAACTGCCCGTTTTCAACCCTCGACCATTGAACCTTTAACTAGAATGGGCTTTAAAAAATGCCCTCCAGTAATGAATATAGTCGACAGCACGCATTTGTACAATAGTGAACTTACACTCGAGTTCTCTCACTCCTGAAGAGTTGTTTTAGATACTTTAAGTTTTAGTTTTTTTCAAAAACGATTGGAACGAATTAGTTATTTGGACAATAAATTACGATATACATACCATGAACTTTTTATTGAATTTGAACCTTTAAATTCGATTAAAGCAATATGGATTACTCCAAATCAGCTGGGAAGAATTTCCTAGAAAATTTTACGTATTCAATAAATGATGTTGTCCACAATATGCCGATGTCGTTTTTTTTGGGATAATTCGTGAAAAAATTTTGATAAAATAATTATAGGGTAAATTTCCCTTCAAAGAGCAATTAAAATTGGTACATGTTAATATATTAATTAGAATGTGTAGTAAGTGTAGATACGAGAAAATTAATGCGGTCACCGTACCATTTATTTGACATAGGGGTGGTTGTTATGTTTTAAAAATTAAGAAATTTCTATTTATTGCAAACATTGTAATTATACCATCCCGAACAGTCTCTCAAATCGGTTGAGTTATTTTTTGTCTTAAAGCAACAAAATTCCAGTCTATTATAATTAAAATTTTACAGAAATATACGGGATGCGAGCTTTTCCACTAGACAAACTTCCGGATCAATAAAGTTCCATCTCTTAAATTGATCATATAAATTTATCAGCAGTGGTTGAATTTTATGTTTATTCGAATTTTGTAAATGATTATATATAGTTATTAATTGTATTTATTAAAACACAAGCTCTATTACTAATGTAAGCTGAATCCTACAATCTGCAAAACATATTTTTACGACAAAAATAAATTGTAAATTACTGCAAGGGTATAAGAATAATATTTTTGTATGAGTGGAAAATGTATTACTTTTGGGTATTTATTACACGCTTTTGTTGTATTACTTTGTTTCACGTAATAAATAAAAATTCGTAGTGGTTATTTTACTACAATTGATCTATCGGATGCGGTCTCGACGCATCCTGGCGTCGGCGGCGTCTACACAATCCAAAGTTGCTAAACTTAAATCTTTTAACTGGTCGTTGACAAGAAAATCATTGCTCCCTAATCTTTAACGATTGAATGACAAATGTGTTTTTATGCTTAGACACATTTTGGGTTATTTAACACTAAACCTTTTAAGTTTTAATTGAAAGTTTTTGGGAACGATAATTTCTTAACTTCGTTCAAATTCCTAATAAATTACCTACAATGTATTTTTCATAATTTTGTTTTATTATGTTTATTAATGGAAGGAAGTGGGAACATTAATATGTATGAGTTCATATTTTTATAGTTATATTAACACTATTTATATTTATCACGGAAACGTTATAATTTGGGCACAATAAACGAATACTTCATTTAATTAATTTCTTTCCGTCTCAGTGATAATCTAAAATTCCAAACACTCTGTTAAAATTGAAATAAATGCTTCTAATTTGCAGTCAAGGAATTTTTTACATTTTTAACTTTATTTTAATGTATCACATGATTTATACAAAGAATAAAATTGACACTCTTCCAAAAAGCATTTTGAGTATAATTTATAATTTCCTTTTTAAATGTTTCTTATCGTAGTACTTAGCTATCGGCTTAGTTTTGCGTCTGAACAAGTTTATTATATTATTTTAGAATATTGTTTAAATTTAAAAACACTGTTGTCTTCCAACAAACTTTTAAATAACTCAAAATATATTCAAAATCGTTGAGTAAAGTATTACTTTGCACCATAGCCACCATTGTATCACAGAAACCGATTAGCCAAAAATAAATGTTGAACCCACAAATTCCCAAATGTAAGAAAGTAGCTGAACTTGATTGGCCATTGAGCACATTAACAGGCTTCAAAAAATGTACAAGAACGATGTTGGTCGTAACATAAAGCTAAGTTGTTCGAATTACTGGTTCAGCATCACTAAAAGTCATTTTCATGTTTTGAACTTATTTATCACAAAATATTTAACATATCCTTCCCCCACAATGGAAGACTATCACGCTTCGTGTCTTTTTAGAATTTAAATATTAGCTTTACTATCAGCGAAAAGCGTTCCAGATCTACAATATAGACAGTTTTCAGTATATAGCACGTAGAAGTTTTAGATACATATTTAGACCTTAATATTGCATATTTTTTATAGTATTCAACTGTTTATTTTGAGTATTAATATTGGAATTAAAATATAGTCCTAAGTCCAAAAAATAAAACTGCTTTTATTAACAATTTGTTTGTGTTTGTAGGTTTATTATGACGTTTAGAAATCAAAATAACTTCTTGTATTTGAGTGTATCACATTTTCATTCAGCTGTAATTGTATTTTGATCATCAGGAACCTATACATGTCTTAAAATTGAGGCTGTAAGTTTTCATCTTATGACAAAGAATTCACAATTAAGAGACAGTTTGACTTTTTTGTTCTTACTTACTTTTTCAGAAAAAGTATACTTTCAGATATTTATGTCTTGTATTTTCGTTTTGCTTTTGAGTACTTGCCTTAATGAAATGAATTTTCACACGTGTTACGTTACACGAGTCGACACTTACTCTTCGTACTCTCTATCGTTTACTTAACGATTATACTGAATTGATAATTATTATATGGCATTTATTGAAAAATATTAGGAATTGTAACATTGTGTTGTTATCTGATATTTAATTTATAGTGTTTTTTATTTCATTAGTTTTGACAAAAGGCGATTAATTTTAGCCTTACTGATCATAATGACAATAGAATGTTAAACACATAGACCACCTATTTATTAAGGATCAATTTGAAATAATGGAAAAATTCAAAACGTCTTATACTTACATGTTGTTCCAAATGTGTTCATTTCTGAGACCAAATTAAGAAAGGGATAGTTAAAATGTAATTTGTTTTTTATTTTAATTTTTTTTTGACAACAAATATTCATTAAAATAAAAATAATAAAATCCATAAACAAAAGAGACAAAGTTTCGGTATGCTTTGTTGTGCTTTGTTTTTTATTGTTCTGATTAAACCATATTTCGCCAGATTTGTCGTTTTAATAATTATTATTGTAAATTAATTATCTGGAATCTGATGCTTGTCGATTATGTTTTGATCAAAAATAAAATACTTAGTTATGTACAAGTTTTCCTGCAGATTGGTTGTAGTTGAATAAAATAATATTTTCTTCAACTGACATTAAAGCAGAATTTTATTGAACTACTGATCGACGCTGAAAGGTCTAAACAGTTTTTTTTTGTTTTCACATCTGAGTAGGTTGGTATCCCGGTTGCATCATATTATTGTCAAAGAATATTAACCTTCGCTAAAGAAGCGACATATTTCAATTTTGCATATTGACGTTCGGCCATTTTGAAATTACAAATTCAGTATCGTATCGTTCTTGAATGTTACGATTAATTCGTGAAGATGCTGTTGTAATTAGATAGTTTTAGACTTCAAAAGTTGATAATCTAACATTTGCATATAAATTTTGACAGGAAACCATGTACAGTTCAACAAGAATAGGAATTAACTTGAAAATGTAATCAAAAGCACCGCCTACCTATGCGTAGTAAATTTACAACCCCCACTAGACTGATAGTGTTACTTGTATTTAGCATTTCACTGAGTGAACATCATTGTTTTGTATAGAAGGTGCCAATTCATATTTATTGTTGAGGTCGCCCGTGTTTACTATCCTTCTTTACTTCGTATGCGGCGTCACTCTAGAGTTGTGCGCAGCTAACGTAAGATTTTTCCTACTAATTTATCGTAAAATTCAAGAACATCACTGAATTTGGAGTTTAAAAATGGCCCCAGGTCATTTACAAGTAGTTTATTATGGACGTGACAGTAAGTACCAACCTGATTCATCAAGAATAAAAAGTCACTATAATGTTCAAGAATCTCGAAAATTTGAGATTTCACTTGAAGTTAAAAAATATATGAATAAGGTTTTACATGGTGTTTGACAACTTTTTTTTTTCAAATGGAAATAAATATTACACTTTCTTCGTAGTTTTTTACTTACATTTCAAAATACCAAACTTATTTTTTAGTTAGTTTTCTGCGAATTACTGTTGACAAAGAATAAATACATATTAGAGAAATTTTAATTTTTAAAAGAGTTTATTGAACTTTTTTGGGTTCATTCTGGGCAAATTAGGGAACTCTCTGCATGTTCTCTCAATGTAGAATTATGTGATCAACCCAATAAGATTTTAAAAATTGCAAAAATATTTTTGTACTTTATTATGTTTTTATATAATTATTACACTATTATTGTTATTGTTTCTTTTGTTTTTATCAAATAACGGCGGTTGTCATTCAAAATACAAAAGTTTCTCATTTTGAGTTTGACATCATATAAACTCTAAACTTTTGTATACTTTAAGTGTTACAAAAAATTATTATTTTGATCAGGACTTTTCAAATTGATTTGCTTTTTTTATAATATTTATATTAGTAAAAAAAAATTGAAAAAAAGATTCCTTGTTTGTAGGAATAAAATCAACGTTTAAGAAAGAAGAAAAAGTGCACCGCGAAGCAAATTTAAAATTTGATTATAAATTTCAGTAACGGCCAACAATTTCTATGTCGAGACAAAACGAGGTACTGCGCGCGCACACATTCCTTTTAAGACGAGTTGAAAATGGAAACAAAAATGACAATTACGTTTAAAAACAAAAAAATAGTTTATTTGAATACAGGGTGGTCCAATCTATACGACACGGTCTCTCAAATGAGAACGCATCAATATGTTGCGGCGATTTTTGGTACATGTATGCAGAGTCTTTTTGGGCATGATTTAAAAATATTTTTAATATACAGGGTTTGTCAAAAAAAGTTAAATGCCAAAGTTGCCATTTTTAAATGGAACACCCTGTATTTGAGAACGAATTTGGATTGTAGAGCTGAAATAAAGGTAAGTTGATGTTACATGCCCTATACCTATCTCAAATAATTTTTGAGATATTTAAAAAATTATAAAATTACAACATAAATTTGAAAAATTATTAAACTAAAGTGCTTTATGTGACGTATGAATCTTTATGCCTTATCATAGTAGTAGTGCCTTCGGTAATAAATGAAAACAATAACGTGCTAAAAAGTTATACAGGGTAGTAAAAAATTGAATTAAATTATAGTCAAATTGAAAGGTGATAAACTCTTTTATTTTAAATGGAACACCCTATATCTGACAAACAATAGGCTTTTCGAATACCTATCGAACAGTATTAGGGTGTCCCATACCTAACTCAAATAGTTTCTGAGTTATTCGAGTTTATGTTGAAAGTTAATGTTAATTCCATTTAACAAGATTTAATTTTAGTGAAGGTGGCTGTGGCTGATGAATGAAAGGCATAGCGATTGTTTATTAACTACAAAAGATAAGATGTAACGTAAAAAATGTAACAAAGCAAAATATTAACGTAAAACAAAGCGAACTAAACAATATTGAAAAAATTACTTAACATTAAATTAAATGTTCAAAACAGCGACCATTTGTCTCAATACCTAACTGAACACGTTTTTTGAATGATTCTTTAACATTCTCCAGCATTTGCGGTGTAATGCTCGCAAAAGCACCGCGGATTCTTTCTTCCATATCATTTGGTGTTGTAGGTGGATTATTGTAGACAATGTTCTTGACATATCCCCACAAAAAAAATCGGCACATGTCAAGTCAGGAGATCTGGCCGGCCAATTTTGGGGTCCTCCTCTTCCAATCCATCTATCCGGAAACATTTGGTTTAAATTGAACCGCACGTTATGATGAAAATGTGCTGGAGCACCATCTAGTTGAAACCACATACGTTGTAAAATATTTAGTGGAACATCTAGCAAAAGGTCGAGTAAATTTTCTGTGAGAAATCTGTTAAATTTTTGTCCATCTAAATGGCCTTCAAAAAGAATGGTCCCACCATACGCCCTCCGAGGATTCCTCCCCATACATTAAGAGACCACCTATGCTGGTGGTTAAGTGTTCTTAAAAATGGGGATTTTGATCACAATAGTAGTGAAAATTATGCCTGTTGACGAAGCCGTTGTTGTGGAAAGTACATTCATCTGAGAACAAAACGTAATCAAAGAAATTTTCATCTTCCCCTGCTTTATCTAGCGCCCACAAACAAAAATCAACTCTTCGACCAAAATCTATTTCCAAAAGCTCTTGATGCAGCTGCACGTGGTATGGATGCAAGTTATGGTTCTTTAAAATGCGCTGTACGCTGGTTTTACTGATTCCGGTTTCTGAATGAATTTTCGCTGGCTCGTGTGTGGATTTTCAATTACGGATCCAATTACTGAGAACTGATTTTCTTCGTTGCCAGTTACGTACTTTGTGCCTTTTACTTTTTATAACTTACGGATCCATCCGGTAGAAAAACTTCTAACAGTCTTTGGAAAACATTTTGGTTAGATGATTACGTGTCGGATATTTTTGAGCGTAAACTCTCGAGGCTAATAAACAATTCCGGTCACACTCCCCGAGGACAAAAATCATGTCAATTCTTTCTTGTTTACTATAAGTTTTCATTTTAAATTCAATACTTCTTAATAAACGAGGATTTTAAAATACTTTGACAGATTAATGGTAGTTAATAAACAAACAAAAACAATCGCTATGCCTTTCATTCATCAGCCACAGCCACCTTCACTAAAATTAAATCTTGTTAAATGGAATTAACATTAACTTTCAACATAAACTCGAATAACTCAGAAACTATTTGAGTTAGGTATGGGACACCCTAATACTGTTCGATAGGTATTCGAAAAGCCTATTGTTTCGTGATGTCAGATATAGGGTGTTCCATTTAAAATAAAAAAGTTTATCACCTTTCAATTTGACTATAATTTAATTCAATTTTTTACTACCCTGTATAACTTTTTTAGCACGTTATTGTTTTCATTTATTACCGAAGGCACTACTACTATGATAAGGCATAAAGATTCATACGTCACATAAAGCACTTTAGTTTAATAATTTTTCAAATTTATGTTGTAATTTTATAATTTTTAAATATCTCAAAAATTATTTGAGATAGGTATAGGGCATGTAACATCAACTTACCTTTATTTCAGCTCTACAATCCAAATTCGTTCTCAAATACAGGGTGTTCCATTTAAAAATGGCAACTTTGGCATTTAACTTTTTTGACAAACCCTGTATATTAAAAAATATTTTTAAATCATGCCCAAAAAGACTCTGCATACATGTACAAAAAAAGCCGCAACATATAGATGCGTTCTCATTTGAGAGACCGTGTCGTATAGATTGGACCACCCTGTATATTCCAAAATTTCAAAGAACTATTTAAGTTAACGGCCATTTTGACTTGATAGATTATGCGGAAAATCTAATCAGATATGCACTATTATAAATAAAACCGAGATGCAAAGTTTTATAAATATCTGTCTGGCGGTTTTCCTGATATCTTGTTTAGTTTGGGATGGACGGCCGACAGACCAGCCGTCATCCGGCAAAAGTTGAGTAATTTAAATGTGTAAATAATTTGCTTACCTCTATATTTGAGAAAACTGAAAAGGGTTCCTCTAAAATTTTTTGAAAAATTTAAATGGATGCTATAGGTCCTTTTTTTGTGAAGGTGGAGTGAAAAAACAAGTCAATAGGTTAAAATTGCCGACGTTTCAGCCTCTAGGTTTTAACAGAGTGAATTGAGTTGAGAGTAAAGCCATCACATAGAAGTTGGAATGTCGTCAATTTCAACCTATGGACTTGTTTTATTCATCCTACCTTCACAAGAGGCTTATACGACAAAATTAAATTATCATAATTATTCATTTCTATTAATTTAATGAATAACAAAGATTTTAAAAATCAACATTATTTGTTAAGTATAAGATACGTGTCGTCAAAGATAAGGATTCCCACCACTCTCGAAAACGGTAACAGATTGAAGGTCAGTTGAATGGAACAAAAGTTGAGCATTTGAGGGGATGTATTTATAGTTTTTGTAGAACTCGAATATCTTTTTTAGTTTTTGAGATAATCAAAAAAGTTTGAATTTCTGATTTTCGTTTTCATTTTTTTTTAACTTTAAAATATCAAAAAAGATCAGCACATTTTCATAAATAATTATCACATTCCTATAAAAAATTATGCGTTTCGTCACTGGTAACATAAATAACTATTATTTAATTCACTTAAATTACATCTTAATTGTATTTAGTTGCACTTAATGTCAATTCGTATCATCAATACCGTTTTGATTTCCTATCTTACATACAAGAATATATAGTACTAAAAGTTATATTAACAATAAATCATAATATAAAGGAGAAGAGTTAGACATCATTCATTATCTAAGTTAACAATTCGAAGCATTACGTTAAAATCAGCTTTATGGTAAATATTTTTTGTTTACAGGGTTTTATTGCTGCAAACTCAGTATGTTGGTGGAGTAGTGCGTTGCAAGGAGCTACAAGAGGTCTTGTATATCGAGGATATATAAGTCCAGGAGCTCTGTTAGTAAGTTCCGAACCTTGCTCTTTAGAAGTGTTACGCGGTGCTTGGGCTCGAAGAGTGCTGCAACCACCTTCTGGATACAAAATAGTTGGAATAGGTGAGAATTGCATTTTTTAACGTTTTTAATTTTGTTGCTTTTAAAAATGGCTACATTGTTTGAAATTTTTTTTAATAAAATGAACACGTGATGACGCATTATTACTCAAATCACAATCTATGATGGCGGTTAAACTTGTTAGCTCAGTCTGCATCGATAAGATGAGACACGACCGGAATTTACAATTATTATTGATTTATGTTCTCCCATGTTACACGTATTTCTCTAACCCTATTTTTACATGGAAATTGAAATATATTTTAGAGGACATTGAGGAATGCGTTGTGACGACAGTAGCGCAAACACAATGGACCCCTTTGCCGGAAGCAGTGTGTGCTGTTGTTCTTCGGCTATCCAGCCAAGGGCGTCCCGCTGCGATAGAATCTATTCGGGAGGCCCTGATGTTGGCGTTTCCGCACGTCTCACCTCCTAGCGAAAGAACTTTGTACGATATTCTAGCACAACTTACAACAGAACGAAAATTATACCATACTTCAAAGGGATATTTTATTGTAACTCCAGAGTAAGATTATTCGTGACAATTGCGAATTGAAAATTGATAACATTTTGATATAGGAGAAGACGTTCTCGAAGCCACTCCAGAGGAAGGCGAAAACAAGATGACGGGGTTAATGCAAAAGGTATATTGATGACAGCGGAAGAAGCTTTAGTTTTAGTGCATGGAGAAATGGCGACTATTAGAGACGGCGAAGTTACTCATCAATGTATTCAAACGAATTTAGCTGATGTTATATGCGGAGGTATGCTTAATTAATTAATAAGAAGTAAATGTTAAGTGATGATGGACGTTTAGGTAACCCGAGTGATAAAGTGTTGTACGCTCGTACAAATAAACGACGATCAGCTTCGTTTCCTGCTCATCGAAGTCCTGATAGAAGAGGTTCTTTTAGGTTGTGGGGAACTTCGCGAAGGTTAAAAAGATCAGCCTCCACTCGTACTATAGCTAAGCATTGTACAGATAGTAGCAGCAGTACAGATTATCCCAATAGTAGTGATTCGACACAAACGTCAAGTAAGTCATATAAAATGACATTTTTCAAAATCAAAATAAGTGAAAATACCATGTATACGCTAGTTACGAAAGGTTAAATGTTTTGTCACTTATCATGTAGTTTTGATATCTACTTAGAAAATGGCAAAAATACTAACACCGTTGACACTCATCAAATTCCATTTTTGTGCTTGAACTTTCAAAATTAGAAAAAATGTTACATTTAACACGTAACGAAATATGTTTTTTTGTAACTCATGTAATATTGTAGGATCCCGCCTCGCTCAATAACTTTTTTGGTTTTAGAAAAACCTTCTTTGTTATCAAGAATATTTAGAAGGTCCAAACGCTCACAGTGCCACATAAACACATTTAGTGCTCAATTTCCACCGATGGAATGGTTTAATTCGAAAGCTATTCACCTACACAGCGTATCCACGCAAACCACCGTTGCAGAAAAGGTAAATAAAATTGCAAACTTTACTTTTAACCAATCGCCACTTCCTTTTACAGGACTCTGCCATATCGCTCCCGTACTATTTTGAAAATTCAGAAGCTGGATCGGCACGTTCGGCAACTCTTCCTAGGCAACATCGACGACAATTATCTAACGACTCGACGTATGTGACTTCGTATACCGAATCAAGAGACGAATCTCCAACTTTTAAACGCAACAGTCCATTACATGCATCCAGCACGCTACCTCGTAACTCTAGTAATTTAAGAAGTCCTTTTCATTCCAACAGAAGCTATTCAAGTTCTAGAAGAACAAGTCGTTCGAGTTTATCGCCTAAAGTGGGTATATCAAACAACGACATTCAAATTGATGCAACTCACAGATTAAATCCAACTATAAAAGAATCGACGAAACACAATACAACGAACAACCCCAGTTTAGAATCCCTTAAGACTAGTCATACAAATAATAATAATAAGAAACAAATTAAATTAGAAAGTAACGATGAATCATCCAGTGCCATTAATAAATCGCCTTTGCACGAATTGACAGCTGCATTTAAAAATTCCGTTTCTTTGGATAACAGCGGCCCGTCTAGTATCGAATCGCACAAAAGCAGCAAAACTGGAAGCTCCGCCACAAGCGGACCATCAAGTTTGGAATCGCATAGAACAGTCATAACAAGAACAAATTCAAGTAGCACAGAAACACCTGTTAAGGAAGCAAAGTCTCCGAGAAAATTTTCATCAAAATCTAAAGATATGGAGAAAAAAGCAAAATCTAAAGAAGCTCATACGAAATTACCGAGCAGCAATTCATTTACGTTGCAAGTCACGACTAATCAAGGTGGAATGCTCTCCACCAACGCAAATAACGCCATGACAGCAACAATAAACGGTGGTACTGCATCCAACACCAAAATTTATGTACAAAATTCTCCCGTAAGATCTGTGATTACGTTCGAAAACGGTCAAAGTGCGGACGTAAACCCTAACTTGGTAATTATTAATGGAACAGAACCTGTACCCGAACAAAATAATTTACAGAATGGAACTAACGAAATTGAAAATGTTGAACCAAAATATTCGAAAAACACAAACTCTATGCAAAGTAAAGACCCTGGTTTGAATAACGTAACCGCGACCGACAACACCAATCGTATCAACGAAACAATGAATAATAGTCGAAAGCTTTCGTTGCAACTACCGTCAAAAGATGGCCTTAGTTATAGAAATTTATTCAAAAATACATCGCCTAATTCCCAAAACCAAATTGGTTTAGTCAGTCCGGAATTGGTAGCTCTTCAAAGTTTTGGCGGTTTTACCAAGAACACCTTCAGCAGCAATCCGCCCAGTCCTACAAAGAGTTACGACAGCATATGCGGATCTGCCGGAAATATGTTTAGTAAATACGTGTCCGATTCGAAAACGTCTTTGGATAAGCCTTACTGTCACCGAGTAGAGTTAGGTTTGACCAGCAACACCAACAATTTAATCGAAAAAAATATTCTCGGTTCTGAACCTAATATTTGCCTGAAGCAGCAAGATTACAGAGATAAGACATTAACGAGAGACAATAAAATTCAAGATCCACAATTTCCCAGTTTAAGCGACTTGAGTTTTAATTTTACTAGTTTGGCAGCTCAAAAAATCTTGCAGGGTGTAAGTATAAACAGTATTGACACATTGGTGGAGTTAAATACGGCGGTGGAGAAACAAAACAATTGTGACGTTGTACATACGGACTTTGGATTGGTTTGAGTAAAAACTCCTAAATCAACTTTTTACCTTGAAAAGATGATGTTTAGGACTATTTTTATCGCTAATTCTTCTCTTTAAGTATCATTCTTTGAAGTTTGTGTTAAATAATAAACTTTTGGTGCATTTGAAGATTATAATTTTATTACATCTTCAATAATTAACAATTAACTTTTTACAGGAAATATCTCCAGTTGCATAATCTTATTAATAACATAACCACTAATAACACGAATTTGTAATATATAATTAACTGCTATGGTGTACATATATTTTTTGTATCAATTTACTAAACAATTAATTGTATCAAGTGTGAAATTATAACTTATATGTAAATGCATTGTTTCAAAATTACTGAAAATAATTATAATTTAAATAAATGCTACCTTTATTTTTCACCAAACGCGCCTTTGATCCTCATCGTTTGGATCCGTTCGGACCAGTTGTGCATTAATAAAAGTTGGGGTAAGTACTATTTTTTTTTACTTTCGAGACATACCGCTCTTCTTCCGCTTCATACGAGTGTGGATGGAGTCACTTCTGGGCATAACCCAACTTTTCTTTCTACATCAGCAAAGCTTTGTACAAAACAACAACTAGAAAACCCTGTTACTGTCGAAATAAATACCGGCGTTCCGAAAGATTCTCTGTTTTTCTTCAAACGAATTTACTTTCTGAAACTTTTATAAAAAAACATTTTTTTCTATTTTGGGTCGCTTACAGAGCTATAAAAGCACCCAAATGAGTTCTTTTTATAGAAATTTGAGTTCTTTTATAGAAATAGAACAATTTTTATTCCGAACGGTGGTAACACTGATAACGTCCAAGCTGTCATTACGTTCGGTGTGCATTAATTTAAATCATAATTAATGTTCAGTAGACTTATTTATCTACTTATTTTTATTTCCACCCATTTTTTTTTAATGAAACATGATCAATGTACTAATTAAACTTAAACTAGCATTTAAACCAAAGTTTAATGAAAATATTGCCATCTTAGCAATTACACTTCAAAATTCCCTAAATTTAAAAACTCGCAAAAATTTTATTTTAAAATCAATCTGAAAAGCCCAAAATAGAAAAAATAGTATAAAGAATTCGTTTCAGAAGGCATTTTAGCGACTCGTACTCGTCTTATAAAATGCGTCTTCTGAAACTAGTTCTTTAATATACTATTATGAAGAATTATGAATTTTTTGTAAAAACGCGATTGACATCCTTCGTCTAATCATTGGCCTAATGAGAGTACAAATATAAAATATTGTTTAATATTCACAAATAGTTCCATATTTCAACCTGTTCATTTATCTACTAAAGTCAATTATAGTAACAATTTGTTATTAGTAAAATTAATTAAACATGCATATTGAAGATTCTACAATCAACGGTACTACGCACGTCATTTACATTACCATCGTACTTCTTTGTTATTTTCAAGCTAATGTTGAACGTATCCATGTTTAATTCTTGCAGTACCTATATGTCATGTATTTTTTAAATTTGTAATACAGATTGTAGATATAAAAGTAATAAAGTACTTTCTATCAACTTAACTACTATTTTAATTCACCTTCTACCTGAACGATCGAAGTAAAAATAGCAATTTAGAAGTTTGTCGAAAGGCATACAAATATGTATTAGTCAAACTTAAACATATTGTCAAATTACCGCAATAACATACTAAAAATAGTCAAACTAAATAAAGTTATGGTCAAGTTACCGGAACGGCAGACGGAAAAAAGTCAAACTACAAAAAGTTATTGTCAAAATACCGGAACGACAGCCTAATTTAAAAAGGTTATTGTCAAATTACCGACACGAAAGACAAAAAAAGTCAAACAAATGAGTTATTGTCAAATTACCACAACGACAAACGATGAATAATCAAACTAAAAAAATTTAGTCAAATTACCGGAACCACAAACGGAAAATGTCAAACAAAAAAGTTATACAAAATTATTGTCAAATTACCGGACCGACAGACGGAAAATAGTCAAACAAAAAAGTTACACAAAATTATTGTCAAATTACCGGAGCGACAGACAAAAAATAGTCAAATTAAAAAAATTATTGTCAAATTACCGGAACGACAAACGAAAATTAGTCAAACTAAAAAAAATTATTGTCAAATTACCGGAACGACAGACGAAAAATAGTCAAACAAAATGTTATACAAAATTATTGCTGAATTACCGGAACGACACACAAAAAATAGTCAAACTAAAACAAGTTATTGTCAAATTACCGGAACGACAGACAAAAAATAGTCAAACTAAAAAAATTATTGTCAAATTACCTAAACGACAGACAGAAAATAGTCAAACTAAAAAATTATTGTCAAATTACCGAAACGACAGACGAAAATAGTCAAACTAAAAAAAAGTTATTGTCAAATTACCGGAACGACAGACGGAAAATAGTCAAACAAAATGTTATACTAAATTATTGTCAAATTACCAAAATGACAGACAAAAAATAGTCAAACTAAAAAATTATTGTCAAATTACCGGAACGACAGACAAAAAATAGTCAAACTAAAAAATTATTGTCAAATTACCGGAACGACAAACGAAAATTAGTCAAACTAAAAAAGTTATTGTCAAATTACCGAAACGACAGACGAAAAATAGTCAAACAAAATGTTATACAAAATTATTGCTGAATTACCGGAACGACACACAAAAAATAGTCAAACTAAAACAAGTTATTGTCAAATTACCGGAACGACAGACAAAAAATAGTCAAACTAAAAAAATTATTGTCAAATTACCGGAACGACAGACAGAAAATAGTCAAACTAAAAAATTATTGTCAAATTACCGGAACGACAAACGAAAATAGTCAAACTAAAAAAAAGTTATTGTCAAATTACCGGAACGACAGACGGAAAATAGTCAAACAAAATGTTATACAAAATTATTGCCAAATTACCGGAACGACAGACGAAAAATAGTCAAACTAAAAAACGTTATTGTCAAATTACCGGAACGACAGACGGAAAATAGTCAAACAAAATGTTATACAAAATTATTGCCAAATTACCGGAACAACAGACGAAAAATAGTCAAACTAAAAAAGTTATTGACAAATTATTGGAACGACAGACGATAAATAGTCAAACTAAAAAACGTTATTGTCAAATTACTGGAACGACAGACGAAAATAGCCAAACTAAAAAAAAGTTATTGTCAAATTACCGGAGCGACAGACGGAAAATAGTCAAACAAAATGTTATACAAAATAATTGCTAAACTACCGGAACGACAGACGAAAAATAGTCAAACTAAAACAAGTTATTGTCAAATTACCAAAATGACAGACGAAAAATAGTCAAACAAAAATTAAACAAAATTATTGTCAAATTACCGGAACGACAGACGAAAATTAGTCAAACTAAAAAAGTTATTGTCAAATTACCGGAACGACAGACTGAAAATAGACAACCAAAAAGTATGAGTTAGAAATCGTAAGGATTGGAAGTTACTTACACATTTTAGTTTATTACGTCGGAGATGACAAAATGTCTAATAATAAAACTAAGCAGAATAATCATCCTATATTTCATAAAATTCAATAAAATAAAAAAATCATTGAAGTAATGACAAACAAATGAATCGCTGTAGCTGTAGGGTGTTACATTTGTGCGAAGTACTAATAATATAAATATTAACAATGTATATTTTAAATCATTCACAAGCGCAAGAACAAATATTATTATTAAGAATTATTATTTTGTGAATTACGAATAATGCGCGTCGATTGTCTATTTCTATTGCAGTCTGCATATTCGTTCACATACATACCAAACTGATGTTGTACATACCCACAAACACGAAAATCTAATATACTGACAACTCATTAAGGTAACTTCACTCTACATCGTAATTTTTTCAAAAACGGTTAATCGTAGAGAGTTGCGTCAAAAAATATAGCACAAAAGCCGTAGTAAAGAATCAAATGGTGATATTATTATTTTCTGGAACAGTCGGGATCGCGAGTAGATGGCTATGAACTTAAGAATTTTAAATGACACCATCAAATGTCAAAAGGGTGGCAGTAATAAAAAAATCATAATATCCACCATTCGATTCTTTACTAGGGTTTTCGTGATAAATATTTTTGACGCAACTCTCTACAACTAACCGTTTTAAAAAAAAATTACTGATAGGGTGGTCTATATTCACCCTACATTTCTTGGTAATACATTAACACTTTAGAGAATTAAATAAAAATTGCCTTAACTAAACTCACGTTTCAATGCTTCAAGGCAAAGCAAACATCTATGTACACAAAAATAGTTATCATAGCCAGTTTACAGATTGTTACAATACTAAAGCTTAATGTATGTTACAAAAAATAGTTATTTAGGTATTGAGGTAGAAAAGTGCTGTTTTATACCAAAGGGATTTTTGAATTTTTGCCCTAAAATACGTATAATATTTTTTCTCTGATCGATTTCCAAATTAACGAGCTAGACAAGTCAATTTTGACAGTTGTTGAGATTAAATACAAGAGTACCCAGGAATAACCATAGCAACCATTGTTTTTAAACTACGGTTAATATCAACCGACTCTTATCCATATACTGTCAAAAGTGTTAAGTCAAAGTTTGGAACATTATTCTTCGTCGTGTTCAGTTCCCATCCTAGGTCATACATTTCAACCTTTTTTGTCGAACTGAAACCCCCAAGCGTCCAATAGTACCCGCGCGCTTCGTCATCAGACAACAAATATTTATTAACATTGTTCCTTTTACATTGAATACGATTATATACAGGGTAGCGTAAACTTATGAAATTGGAAAGTAACATAGTTAGCAAAAAAGATGTATGTACATAACTTTTAAAGTTTGTTACATTCAGTACAGTTACTGGCTGCACATTTTAAAAATATTTTTGGTAATACAGAGTGTTCTAAAGAGTCGTGGCAGCATAAACTTACTTTTTTTTTAAACACCATATTTTCTTCAAAAATATAGCTTGTTAATGTATTGTACAGGGTAGCTAGTTATTAGTAAAAATGACACCTATTTTAACGCTCTGTTATAAAGTAATTTGAAATAATTTAACATTTATTTCCATGTCATTGACTGGGTTTAGTATTAATTAATTACTTTTATTATCGGAAACTTTATTAATACAGAACAAAGCAAAATGCAAATCAGGCAATATCTCAAATTTTTTTAAAAATCACCCTATATGACTTTTTAGTCTAGTATATGTAATGTATAAAAGGTAAATATTATATGAAAACCGGAAGAAAATGTATCTTACATGCAAAAATTAATTTTTACATCGATTGACGTTTAATTTTCGCCTCGCATGCCCCAAATTTACCCGTTCCCAAACATCTAAACTTTATCATTTTTTAACAATATGGACATCTTCATCTATCTATAAGTTTGTATTATCGCCAATCGCTCAAACATCAACCTTCCCTCGCCCAGCAAATGCTTATTTTCTGTCCTTACAACAGAATATACTTCAGAAACCAAAAGGCAGAAAATGTAGTTTTTAATTATTTTTCTTTTCATTATCTACTCATAATCTTAACAAGAAGTTTAATTAATATATAATGAAGAGTTATTTCATCCTTTGTAAAATAATAAATTTGAGAGTAGCACTGCAGGGTAAATTAAATGGAACTTTATTTATTAAACGATGTTTGTTGACAAGGATTCCGGACAACCGAGTAACATGCAATACTAAATATATACAGGGTGTTCTAAAAGGTATGTCATAAATGTAACAGCGTAATCCTGGGACAAAAAAAAGTGATTTGCAAAATTTACCTATATACAAAAACGTATCCTGCAGAGCTACAGTTATTTAAAGTTTCATTTTGATTTCCTATATTTGGAATATTTAAGCCAAATCTAGAGATAATCGAATAAAATTTAGCATGAGAGTTTCTCTGTAGGATGCAAATAAGCAGTAAAATTTGTACTTACCTAACTTATTTATTCAAGGGTACTTAACCTAAAGAGCATTCCATTTTGGCCAGAATTTTTACTGGTATAAGTAGTCGAAATCTAACTTTATCACGTTGAAGTATGTTAAAAGCAAAAAAAAGACTCTTGTTAAAGGGTGTGAAAAGTTAACAATTTTCGATAAAAATCGATTTGAAGTTTTCTGTTTTTTTTAAGTTTACATTTTAATTTAGTTGGCTTAGAAAATAACTATTAACCTAAAGAATTTATTAAGTTAGATTTAAATAAAATTTACAAAATAAAAAAAACAACAATAAAGAGAAACGAATAATAAAAAATTATAAAACATGTTCAAAATGTCCTCCACCCACTTCAACGCATTTTCTAGCACGTTTCATTAAAGAAAAGCGAATGCTTTCAAAGATATGAGGAAGATTTCGAAAATCGTTAGCTGCTTCAAGAATTCGTCTCCTCAGCAGAAGTTCACTGGTAATTGAATTACTGTAAACAGCGTCTTTCATGAAACCCCAAAAACAATAGTCTAATGGATTAAAGTCGGGGCGAGCGTGGAGGCCACACCACCGAACATCAGCACCTCGTTCCTATCCAGCGCCTTGGAAAGTTTTCACTAAGCCATTCCCTAACTGCACGGCTAAAAATGTGGTGGAGCTCCATCTTGCATAAACCACATGTGGGACCGAGTATTAAGGTTAACATCTTCTAATAAATCCGGAAGCGTTTTGAAGAAAATTTAAATAATTTTCGCCTTTTAACGATTCGGTAAAAAAATGGTCCAATTAAATTTTCGCACAATATTACCTGCCCATACGTTTACTGAAAACTTATGCTGATGTCCATTTCTTTATTACATTCGGATTATCTTCCCCCAAAAATGTTCTTATGATGATTCATCACACCATCACGGGTAAATATTCTTCATCCTAAAAGTATTATTTTGTGTTAAAAATTATTGTCCCTTCGATTTTGTCCAACAACCATTCACCATAAGCGCTCTCCAAATTCAGATCAGCGGTTGCAAACTGAACAATTTGGTACATGGAATGGATATAGTAACTGCTCTCGAATAGTTCGCCCATACTACACTATGTGATGCTTGTAACTGAGAGGCTACCTTTCTAAGTGCTAATGCGTGGATTGTCTTCGACAATATTTAAAATATCTCTTCAGATCCACATTCCTACATACCATTTCTTCCATAATCAGAGGTCTTAGGTTTCATGTACCATTTCTCTAAACTCTCAACAACAATATCCCATCCCCTCCCCCCCCCTTCCCTCCTCCTCTTCACCCCTTTATTTTCCTTTTTCCAACCCCCCTTTCCTCTTATTCACCCTCCCCACCTCCTCCCCCCCTTTTTCATCTTATCCTTTCTTTTATATAAAACAAAAGCGAAATTGAATCACTTCATCAACCTATTTTAACATCTATTTTTAATTGTGACTTTTAGCTGTCATGGATAAAATTGTATGATACAATTTGTGTATAAGAGCCTGCCTTTACACTTTCTACATTCTACCTACGATAACCTGTATCTACATCAATCACTTTTCTTAGTAATTTTCGGTTGTATATTTTTATCTACCATTCTTATAATAATAATTCACAAAAGGTAAACCATCATTATAATCGAAAATTTAATGCATGATGGAAGCATCAAAGATCCGTTTAATCAATAATTTATTCTAAAAACTTTCTATTACATTATGGTCATCGAATTTTGAATATATGTGAACTGAAGGTAGGCAACCAATTTGACAGTCGCTGCAATTGTGGTTGCATAAGCTACACATTAATAGTGCTTATATGCGATTGTAATTTGTACCGAGACTTCTAAAAACAAATGTAAATGTTTAATTTTTTGAAAGAATAAAAAGTAATAATATTAAATGATTGTGCAATCAAATACATAATTTATAAACTTACCTATCCCAAACATTCAAGTAAGATATCGTGAACTATTTCACGCTTTTTTCAACGAAAACTTTTTTAAATAAAAACGTACCTGTCATTTGATAGTCTTATTCACAGTGAATGAGCGATGAGACCGGATAAAAAACAAACAAATAGACAGGATAAAAATAAAAAATGTGTCTTAAATTACTCGTTAAAATCTATTCGCCTTATTCAGAGAATAGCTGGGACCAATGAACAGACAAAAATACAAAGAGAAATAAAAAAATAATTAATTTAGAAAAGTCATATGCTTTCAGTACGTTTCATTGAAATTCCCATCCAACTGGATTCAGCTTTTTTTGTGATTTGTCATCATTTGTTCCATAAAACAACAGACAAATACACTGAAATAAAAAATCGATTGTTTAAGAGTAACTCCCATAAACAAATTTGTTTGAAAAATTTTCTATATTTATTTGTATAGTGCATGCTATTTTTAATTATTGTATTGTAATGTAAGTGTAAAGTATTATGCCCGAAAAATTCAGTATAAACCTGTATAGTATGGTGACGAAACCGTGTGCAATTGTGGATTAATTCGTCTTGGCAAACCAATTATGTACTTTAAAGTTTGGGAAAACCACCAAAGCCTAAACTTGTCAACCCTAACCCACCTTAGTATTCATATGTAGTAATATTGACTAAGTATGTAAATATTAATTTGTTGAAATCTCCTGGTTTAGACACACATTTTACTTATCTCCTGGTTTATTTTTAATATTAATTTTAGTTTTCCCACATTTTACTGGGGTCTTCTTATAAAAGATAGAGGCTTGATAAAGGTCAGCCAGGATCTGACCGAAATTTTATTACATTTATAAGCGCGAGAATTAATAAACAGGCAGGATCAAATTACACTTATTATTTATTTTACACGTACAGACTTTAATTCGTATTACCCCAGTCAATAAAGCAAATAATAATTAATTTTTTGACAAAAATAATAGTAGGATACCACCTTGGAAAGTTAAAATCATACAAAATATTAATTATAAAAGAGGTATACATGTTTGGTGTCGCTGACGATGTAGCTAACCCTAGACTGGAAATTTAAAAAAAATTTACAAAAGCTTTAAAACATCCATCATACAATTTATTACTAAAATTCATTTAATGTTTAATTTACACTTTCGTTAATAATGCTTTGATCTAGTTATTGAAGATGACACACTAATTTAATTCATTTTGTCGAAACTGGTAATTTATCTGACATATATATCAAGTATTGGCCAATAAATTGATTTTAAATTTTTCGTCAAGTTTTTCCCATTTATCGTCATTATATTGTTTATTAACATTTAAATGCAAAAAAACCGTGTTTTTTCATTCTTTTTATAGTTGAGTGAAAAGTAATAAACAAATAACGTTAATGGTGTAAAAAGAGAAGTTGTAGAGGACAAAAGACAAATAAAATGAGCACTAACTCGACTCGCTCGGATAATAATTTCTCGTGAAAAATCAGAAAAAATGGAATACTTGGGTTTTTCTTTAAAAATTCGTAAATCCGTCATTTTTTTTAATGTAGCGTAAATCTTTCGGAAAATAGGAGGTAATTATACGTACTTAATGTGCGCCAAACCTTGCAATTGTCGGACAATTAGTTTATGCATAATTGCGATTTAAATTTTTTAATGCAATATATTCAATCGAGGCTGATGTGATTGTGTAGTGGTCCGACTATAAGAAATAAAATAAGTTATGAAGATGAAATGGAATCAAAAAAAAAGGTACATTTTCATTTTTCGATAAAATGATATTTAACATGCTAACAATACATGCAAAGATGACTGAAATTGACCTAGAGCAAGAAAGCGGTGGAGTGGTGGGGGTATCCGGCCGTTAGCAGTGCCGTTTTAGCTTAGAATTTATTCCCCAAAAATAAGTATATTTTTGACACGTTCAAGAATTTGCCCCAAAAGAAACATTGTAAATGAGTTTACATGTTAATTTATTGCCTTGGGTAATTGCGCTGCTTTTGGCGTTGCCTAATCGGCGGTTGGCAGGCTGGATCTTAGATTGCCTGTCTGGAAGTGGACAGCTGTTCTCTTCGTTGACGCCCCGGCTGCTCTCCCAAATTCATCGTCTTTAGATGTTGGAGGATTTGTATTCCTTCTCCTGCTGGCAAGTTGTATCGCGGCCAGATGCCGCTTGCTTGCACCGTCTATGATCGGTGTAAATATTAGGTTGGTGTTTGGCCACTTGGTTTTCGCTGCGTCCGTAAATTCTGAGTTATCCTATTTGATTCTTTTATTGAACCAAGCTTGAGGAAGAGTGATGTTGGCTTCCCAGCTTATTTGTACATCGCACACCATGGCAGTTTTAATTGGTAAATCGGGGTTGAAGAGTTGTCCATCTGGGGTTCTGCCTTTCGAGGCTGAATGTTTTGCGATGTTCTTTACAATTTGGTCGTGTCGCTTGATTCGGGCCTCATGCTAGGACGTTTGTAAGATATGGCATAGAGTTTCGGCAGTCTTACATTTAAATCCGCAGCCTCTGAGAATTTAAGAATTTATTATTGTTTATTTTAAAATAACTCTAAAAAAGACACAAAAAATATATAACAGTAACAAAAAAAGTCATGGTGCGAAAACGAACCGCCGCGCCGGTACAATGCATGAACTGACACTAACAGAAGTTAATCATAAAACTACATACTAGGTGACACAAGAAAGTGGATACAGTCAATATCTTTTTTCCTATTGAAGATAAAAATTTGAAATTTGGAGCGTTTACTAAAGACAACCTTTTGAGTTTAATGGGATAAAAATTATTTTCGTGTCACTTCCGGTTAAATGTTTCTCGGCCGATTTTCAAACATTTGGTGTCAAAAAATTGGAAAAAAATCGTCTTCACTCCTGTCTGATGTACTCGGCATGTTTACATTTGAAAAAATTGAGTAAATTTGATGAAAGTGATTTAGGAAACTTTAAAGAGGTATAACTTAATTCACGTGCTAAAAAATTGCGGTTTCTAATTTTTCTAGGCATAACTAAAAGGTTTTTAATGAGTTTTGACCATAGGCGGCGTTTAATTTTTTTTCCTAAAAACTAATTTAAAAAATTTTTTTTTGCGAAAAATTTTTCAATAATAGTCAAATCGTGTGTAAAATGATTCGCTGATTCCGAAAATGTCAAAAAATACCGGGTGTCCCATTTAAAAATCCAAAATTTTGGTCACTTAACCGGAAGTGACACGAAAATAATTTGTATCCCATTAAACTCAAAAGGTCGTCTTTAGTAAACGCTCCAAATTTCAAATTTTTGTCTTCAATAGGAAAAAAGATATTTACTGTACCCACTTTCCTGTGTCACCTTGTATACAGTGACCGGCAAATAAATTCAGAATATCGAATGACAAAAAGCACTTTGACAAATGTCATGTGACCACTGTCATGGCGCAAAATTTAAAAAATATCCCTTAAATATGTAAAAAGTGAGGTTAGATGACAAGATATTGAAAAATGCCTAAGAGAAAAGTTGTTCAGAATTAGATTATACGTCTATGTGCAAATTTCAAAAGAAAATAACGACTTTTCAAAAATATCAGTTTTCCGACATTTTTTACGGAAATATTGAGAAAACAAAATTTTTTGCGTTTGATTTGCATAAAACACAATAAAACCAACAAATAAACTTCACAATCCAGTAATTTTTATTTATTAATCTACCAATGTACAGTAAAGAACAAAAAACATTGTTTTTTTAGGACGGACTCTGTTGCAATGGCCTACAGCAAACAAAAGGTTGAAATTACAAATTTAGAATTGTTTTAAAATAATCTTAAAATGATCAGTTCTTCCATTCTAAGCCCAATTTAAACAATTTTTTACAATATTGACTGGATAATAAGCTCATACAAAAACATAGAAAAAATTTCAGGAAAAGATTCCGGAAAAGTCGTTATTTTCTTTTGAAAATTTGCACATAGACGTATAATCTAATTCTGAACAACTTTTCTCTTAGGCGTTTTTCAATATCTTGTCATTTAACCTCACGTTTTACATATTTAAGGGATATTTTTTTAATCTGCCGCCATGACAATGGTCACATGACATTTGTCAAAGTGCTTATCTGAATTCTGAATTGATTTGCCAAAAGAAATTTTTGAATATCCCAATTGCAAAAAATTTTCCCATTTATTGCAAACTCTGTATATGTAGCTTTATCATCTTTTAAATATTTTAAAACACAATTAAACTACAAACTATAGTTATTAATACATAAAAAAAATTGTAATGTTTTTCAAAATCAATGTTTTTTTGTTAGTGCGTAAACGAACCAATGGGATAATACGGGATCAAAATTTTGTTTTATTTTTGATGATAACTTTCGAAACAAGCTACATGAAGATGAACATTGCATCTTCGACACATATGAATAGTATGATTTTTACAAATCTTGCATCTTCAGCGGTTTTGCTTTCGTGTGTTAAGGCTGTGTCACACTACGCTACTTACTAGCAGCTAGCGAAATAGCAGCTACTAAGTAGTCAATGTGACATAGGCATGTAGCCGCTACTAAGAGTAGCGCTAGTGAAATTTTACTAGCATGGAAAGTTGAACATGTCCAACTTTCCGTGCTACTAAACTGCGCTAGTGAGTCACGTGACCAACTAGCAGCTATCAGGTAGCGACCTGTCGCCCAGTGTGACAGCTTCACTAGCGGACTAGCGGCTACTTGCACCACTTGCTGTCTGCCTGATTTGTTTATTCTCGTTCATTTTGAATAATTACTGAAGTAATCATGAGTGATTCGAAGTGGGGTGGGGGAGATGTGATTAATTTTTTGAACCTTTATAGGAAATATCCGTGTCTTTGGGACGTAACCTCTACGGACTATTTGAAACGAGACATTAAACAACAAGCTTACCAAGACTTAATTAAGGACTTGGAAGAAGCCGGTCTCCCTCTCCAAGAAGATGCTCTTAAGAAGAAGATCAAAGTGATTCGTGACTCGTACCGCAATGAAGTTAACAAAATTAAAAAATCAAAGAAAAGCGGAGCAGGCACGGAGGACATATATAAACCAAAGTTACAGTGGTTCTGTGCAGCAGATTCATTCTTGAATTCCGTCATATCTGGTAGAACATCGTCTTCTAATTTGGTAAGTGTAGCGTTGTATATGTGGTAGCTATTATAATCGTTATCAATAGGCCCTGTTTCTAAAAATTCCTATCAGGTAATTTGACTCAGACATTTTACATAACATAGAAATCGAGCGTCCAGTTACAACGGCACGATGTGTATTTATTTTATAGTAATCAAAAAATGCAGACGCTTAAATATTCTGTGTATATATTAAGACATCATTTATACAATAGTAAGAACACTTGAAATACTGTATTATACTTGTTAACATTTTACTTTGTCTATAGCAATCCCAAATTTTGGAAAGTTGTTATTCTTGTTGGAATAAAATTATATAAAAATTGTATATGTATTTCGCGTGTAAAGTGTCTTTTGTCGCTTGCGTAACTGTTAAAATTAAGAAAAATTAAAACTTGTCCAAAACAATTTTTTATTTTTACATACAATAGTAGTGTTGTACAAAGTCATTCAATGAAACAATGACAATTCCATTAATTATAAAAAATACTCTTTATACACCCTCTGTCTACCTTCTTTTTGCATTACACATTTTTTTCTGCCATGGCACACTCATGTATGTCATAAATGCATGACAATAGCTCTTCCTTATGTCTTCACCGTCCATGGCAAAGTTGTTAGATCTATATAATTTATTGATTGGTGTCATAGTTGTCTGTACCAAGAGCCCAAGTTCACTACACCTGTACTTGTGTCCTCCTCATCAACTGAACCAGGGGGGAAGTACGTTTGAGATGCAGTCATTCTCAGCCAGTTGTGTATGGAACAACACGCTTTGATTAAAAGTTCAGCCGTATCAACATTGAGGTTAATCGGTTTTGTAAAAACCCTGAACCTCGCAGCCAATATTCCAAAAGCGTTTTCCACGACACGTCGTGCTCTGGACAAACGGTAATTGAAAATTCTCTCAGGTAAAGTTAAATTTCGATGTGAATAAGGTTTCAATAAGTTGGAAGACAATGGAAAAATGTCATCACCAATAAAAACACCCAACTCTGGCCAACCTAATAAGTTTTGTTCCAAAGCACTCATCAATGTCGACGTTTGAAAAATTGTACTGTCACTGGCTCTTCCATCACTGCCAACATCAATATAACGAAAACAGTAATTCCCATCTACAGATGCAAATAACACAATGCTGTAGGTTCCTTTGTAATTATAAAACTGTGATGTTGAATTGAATGGCCGTCTTATTTGCACATGTTTCCCGTCAAGTGCACCACAGCAGTTGGGGAAATTCCAAGTTGTTTCAAAAACATTTTGCACTTCAGTCCATTCCCCTCAGTACTAGGGACCTGAAAAATAGAAATAAAGTCAGTATTTTTAACAATAATATATGTACATGTTTTTCAGAATCTGTCAACCCAGACAATTGAAGATGTTGATGCCGAAGGTTTGGACTTTGGTGATGAAATACAGGAAACGTCGACAACTCCAAACCTGAGCCTGTCACAAACAAGAAGCTCCAGTAACATGGGTCCTCCTCGTCCTGTGAAAAATTTGAAAACCAACTGTACAACTAAATACCCATCACGTTTTGAATCTGCTGTCAATAGATTACAAGGTATTGCTGAGCTTGCATGTACAGGTCTAAAGGACACAACACCAGGTGAGGACCAATATGATGCATTTTCAAAGCATATAGCGTCTCAGTTACGTGAACTGCCAATGAGAAGTTTCCTGATGCTACAACAAAATTTCAAGAACTAATTACTCAGGAACGGTTGGCACAGCTCAACCAAGTGCAACTCGTATTATCTCCAGCCAACTCAAACAGCAATGACGACAGTAACACACTATCTAATAATTATGTATATGTTTCACATGAAGAACCGTTAAATACAAGTGGACTTGATGTGCTCCAACAAGCTCTTATTACTATAGGCAATGCGCAAGTAGAAAATCAAGAGTAAAACTGTAGTACCTACAGTACTAACAACCATTTAGAAATTAGAGGGTTGTTAATAAATTAAAGATGTAATTCATTTAAGATGTAATTTAAATAAATATATCTTATTTCTTTTCTTTTTATACTATTAGATTTTGTACTTTTTATATAATCGTATGTATTATTATACTTAGACATTATTATTATTATTAGTTTATATTATTATACTACAATAAATTGAATTTTTCTTATCCGAAACAAGGGTTGGTTTTTTTACCATCAACACCTGTTATAAAATAATGATATAGAATTTATTAATGCATTAATTAACTTTTGGCTGGTTTTGGTTTAATTTCGGGCAGGTAAAAGCCACATTTATTTAACTAAGAAAAACACTTACCTGTACAAAGGGCTGCAGTACTTGATAAATTGCTTCCAGCACTCCTGGCGTAGAAATGGTATTGTGTGGCACTCTGAACAAGTACTGTAGAGATTTCAAACTGTCACCCGTCGCAATGTATCTTAATGTTATCTCTAATTTAGTTCTACATGAAATTGCTTGCCTTAGTTTTGTATCTTCCTTTTTTATAAAAGGTGTTACTAATTCAAGCAGCTCATCAAATTTGAGAATAGACAATCTCATGATGTTATGGTATGATTTGGGGTCCTCCATAGACAGTTCTTTCATGAGGGTGGCTGAAGCACCCAGATTATTTCTTCTCCTTATCCAATCACGAACCCAAGAGCGTTTTTTTTTGTTCCGTATATTGTAAATCAAATCTACACATACCTCTCTCACACACGATAGTAACAAACGACGCAATTCGTCACGACTTACACCTACAGACGACATTTTCAACGAAAACAATGGACAGCTCTTGAGCTAAACTAGTAGTAGCAGCTAGTGAATAGACGCTACCAAAATTTAGTGTGACAGGAAAAGTAGCTGCTATTTCAGTAGCCGCTACTAGGTAGCTGCTAGTAAGTAGCGTAGTGTGACACAGCCTTTACTATATTATGACCATTCCTATCAAACCGAAGTTCGTTTATAGACCTCACTGGTAGTGTGACTTTAGCGCATTGAGCAGTTTTGATCAGTCTCAGGGCAATGAAAGATTTGGACTCAAGTTGACTTATATTTTTATCATTTGCGATATTATATACTTTCCAACTGTTTACAATAACGCTGTCTAAACAATTTGCAAAAATTGGCCACCACCACTTCTTGCGTAACACCCTACATCTATAATTCGCTACGCCGTTGTCGTGCAAATCTACACCTCCCATGTATTTATTATATTTTGAAATGGCGCATGGTTGATAGATTTGGGTACTTTCTTTCCTTTTCTGTTGTAACGCTTAGCAACCGTTATTGGATTTACGTTGAAATTGTTGCTGCCAATGGTGACAACAGATTTTTCGTTCCATTCAACGAGAGAGACTTTTGATACGTCATCATATGCCGACTCATACGATCCTCTATACTGTTTTTAGAAATTAATTTCGTGCTAACTAAAGGACAATGACTTATTCTATTATCCCGTATTGTTCCAGTTGCAAAAATCCTATGTTTTTCAAGTAAACAAAAAGTTTGAAAGAAGAAAAAAAATTATCAAAAAATATGCTGTGATAGAAAGGATTAGTTACAACTGAAAGTAAACCCATGACAACTTGAGCTCCAAGACCAAGAGTTGTCTTTTCGGTTTTGTTCTGTACTCCCCGATAAAGCATAACATAAAACAAATACCCTTCTGATGAAGAGTGACACCAAGATTTGAAGCCAAATCGCAATGGTTTGTTTTTGATAAACATTTTACAAGAATGCCGTCCAAAATAAGGAATCATTTGTTCGTCGACAGACGAAGGCAAATATTTCCCATTGCAAATTTTGTTTATTTATTATGTCTACAAATGGTCTCAATTGACGAAATTTATCACTTTTATCTAATAAGCTGTTATCTGACAAATGGAGGTTTCTTTTATATTTAGAAATTTATTTCGTGACATGCATTTTTTCACAATATCTACACCTTTGTCCTCATCAGTTGACTAATACAAGCGAATTTGAGGTAATGTGTGATACCCAGAAAGAATCATTATACCCAAAAAATGTAAAAGATCTGTTGTGGTAAATTGAAAATCTTGTCTATTATTATCGCGAGCATATTTTAGAGAAAATTGCACTATTAGATCTTGCATTTCTTCATCAAAAAATATATCTAATGTAGTTTACCCCTCAAGTTGGTCTCTAATGACTCGCTGATCTTGCATTTCATTTGATATAGGAAAATGAATGTAATCAATTGTACCTTTTGTAATTCGGCTGTGGCAAAAAATTGACGACTGGTACATTGTTCATTCTTTGTTTTTTTTGACGCCAAACTTTCATCATCATAAAGGCACCAATCATTGTATTGTATGAAATAGTCCAGTAACTATTTTCATAATTAAAGTCTCGCTTCCAATTTTCATTATAGTGCTTAAGATATCATGATCATTAATTTATTGCTAATTACAATGCACTTACTAAAGCGGCTTCTATATAATAAGTAAATAGCATTAAAAAACATTCATTTCTCGTAAGGAAAGTTGAAAAAATACCAATTAGGCATTTTAATGCGCTGTCAGATAGCTGTTAAAGACCTTTAAAAATGGCTACTGTAGGGCAAACTTATAATTATAATTAGATGGATTTTATCATTGAGTTATAGGATATTAATATAATTTATGCGTTTAATTGATTTGTAATGTACCGTAAAGCCAGCATTTGGTCGTGTAGTGAACTGTGGCAGTAGAGGAAATCGTGACAGTGTTAAGTTTTTTAGAATCCCTGTTATTTGTAATTTTAAACATAAATTGAGTTAAAATACTCTTTCACAGATTCTATAACTAACTTAATTAAAACAACCACTAAAAGTACAAAAAATTAACGGAAATTACACACATTCGAATGAAAACAAGAGTTTGTTTGCCCTCCAGACGCCATTTTGGCAAAAGCGTTGAAATGCCTTATACAAATGTAAGGTTATATTTTATGTAAACAACAGGGGCGACGTGCACCAACCGTTGCATCGAGTGATTGGCGGCACACAACCTTACTTTCCGTATGACCGGCTTGGTAAAAACGAGATTTTTAAAGCGATGAATTTAAATTGTAGTGTTTATTAGGGAACTTTTTTTGTTTTATTATTTGCTTTGATTTTCTAGGAGCGTAACTTGGTGTATTTTTTTGGGGTCTAGACATTTTAATTGATATTAAAATAGTAGATTATTTTACTAAGAGTTAAACAATATAAGCTTAAAAGTTTGCTGGCGAGGCGTTAGCCAAGAGAGCAAATTAAGTGAAACAATTATATTTTTAACTCCAAGTGAAATATATTATTTTTCTTCAAGCGTTTATTTCAAATTTTTGAGATTCTCGAGTGTTTAGTGACGTTTTATTCTGGACGAATCAAGTTGGTACTTTACTGTTACATTTATAATATGACATAACCGAGGTACCAACCTCTAAATAATTGTGAAAACAAAAAACTGTTACTTATAATGTTTAGGCAGTAAATAGTACATTAAGAAATTAGTGGCTTATGGCACATCTTATCGCACGCGTTCAAGTTTCAACTTGAACGCGTGCGATAATGTAGTGCCATAAGCCACGAATTTCTTATACTATTTTTTTTATTTTACCCCATTTTTAACGGTTTGAAAGAAATAAAATTTTTCAGTATTGCGGTAATCTAGTAGTGCTTTGTGAATCTAGTATTCTTTACTTTTACAAAAACAAAAAACAAATTTAATTTTATTGCGTTCATTTGACATTTAAATTTCAATTATTTGAATTTAAAGATTAAATAAATACCGTTTGTTTTTTGTTCCTGATATTGTATAATAATTTTATTAAATATTTTGAATTACAAAACACACGTAAATAGAAGTATAGGTTATGAAATTAAATTTTCGTTTATGCGCCTGCGTTTGCTTTGTATAGGGAAGAAATTCCTCGTGTCTCGTGTCCCTACTATTCAAATATTTGGGTATTTTTTAATAATAAGTCTTCATGATTTATAAACAAATTAATTAGATAATTAAAGTTTATCATTAATCTATACTATTAATATGTATGTTATCTGCCACTTTAATTTAATATAAATTAGTACCAACCCTAAAAACAAAAAAGCAGTAAAAAAAGTGTTCCGTGAAAAAAACATCCAATAAAGCACTCAAATGACGTCATCAGAGCATCGAAATGTCGACATTAAATGGGTAAAATAGAAAAAACCTTTTTGCACTCAGTGCATGTAAAACTACCAGATAAGTACGTCAATACGCCTACCGAAACAATAGAATTACGTACTAGTGTTTCAAAATGTAGCAAAAACACTGGGTTAATAGAGCATTTTGCTACAAAAATATTTGCATAAGCACACAATTTCAGTTACGAGAAATCACTTTACATCCCTAATATAGCAAAACTCTTTCAGATCTGTAATAATTGATAATTGAAAATTCGAAATGACGAACGACAGCTTGTATATTATTTGTCACTTTTATGTAGATAGAACTACTAGCGTGCGTTGTACACACAAATTGTTGATGTACTTACATTTTTCGTTATTTAGAATGCAATTTACGCACCTTGTATTTTTGAAAAATGCCGAAAAACAATTCAAATCTTCAAATAAAAGTTTGACAATTAAATAGGTTAACTCAGACTGGATGACAAATGTATGCATTATGTGCATTTGCGTTGTAGCCACAGCTCACTAATTAAATTTTGTGGTTTGAATGTTATAATATCATAAATTTGAAACCGCGAATTTAGAAAAATATCGTGCAAAAAATAGGATACGCAACTTGTGCGTAAACAATATTCGGGAATTCGTGCCGGCACTCATTCCCAAAGAATCTGTTTACGCACATGTCACGTAAATACTATTTTAGCGTCGTCTGCCAGTAGTTCAATAATATGCCGTTTTAATGTAGCTTGAAGAAAAAATTTTAAATTATGAAATGTCATTTGAGAATCAGCCGCCTCCGCCTGTTCATTAGCGTCTGGTTAATTTCAATTGCATATAATGAAAATACTTAAAGGAAATATGCTCGTTTTCAGAAGGGTTGGATTACGCTTAATGAAAACTAGTTTTCAACCCTTTTTCCTACTACTGCTTTATATTTTATAGAGTATTTGGTAAATTCATTGTAAAATTTATCTTTTGTAGCCCTTTTTTGGTTACTGCTTTTTTTAATGTTATGGTCACCTGATTTTGTTTATACGCTCCCGGGTATCTTTAAATGAGGGCATCAAGTTGCGGATCATCTAGCGGTCTTATTTAAAACAATTTTACCGCCTAGCAAAAAACTAAAAATTTTACAGACGTGCAATAGTAGATTATTTTACTAGAAGTTAAACAACATCATTGTTGAGCTTAAAAGTGTGCTGGTGAGGGATAAGCCGATACAGCAAATTAAGTGAAACAATTATATTTTTAACTCCAAGTGAAATATATTATTTTTCTTCAAGCGTTTATTGCTAGTTGTCATGTGTCATTTAAAATTTTCAAGATTCTCGAGTGCAATAGTGACGTTTTATTCTCGACGAATCAAGTTGGTACTTTACTATACATTCAAATAGGACATAACCAAGGTACCAACCTCTAAATAGTTGTGAAAACAAAAGAAATGTTGCTTTTTAATGTTTAGACAGTAAAAACAGTTCAATAGTAGTTCAATAATATGCCGTTTTGTTGTCGCATGAAGAAAAATATACATTTATCCTTAAGCGGTCCAAAATGTTGACTTTGTGTATCTCTATAGAAACCGTTAAAGTGGCTGTTTTTTTCTAGTCGTATAGTTGAAATACTTCAAATCCTAGGATTTGAAATATCCATGGTCGGCTTGACCAAGTCAAAATATACTTTTATTGAATTTAAAATCACGATTTGTTTATCAGTATTTACACTTATTATTTAATAATTGAATTCGCCCAGTTGCCGGCCTCGACTGGCGTCTCGTCCTCAATCCTCTGGGCTCACCACAAAAAGACCTACTTCTACTCTTAATGATTTAATCTACTATTTGATGTCACAACAAGGCCGGAAAATTAAGTTCTACTATAGTGTAGGATAAAAAATAAATTATTAATACGTCTACAAATGATTGGCGGCTGGTAGTTTGAACCTAATAGTCTTTGTTTTTAGGGTTTCATAAGAATATTTTTATGTTATTAATTACTTTAACTGTATATAAATGTCGGTTAGTCGATTTTGTAGTGGTATATTTTATAATATGCCTACGTAGAAAAATGATCGGAAACATTCTGGCCTGCAAACACCAAAACTGACACTAACTGACATTTATATCTATACAATTAAAGTAATAACATAAAAAATATTCTTATGAGACCCTAAAATCGAAGACAATCAGATGCAAACTACCAGCCGCCAATCACTTGTAGACGTATTAATAATTTACTTTTTAATATCAATTAAAATGTCTGGACATCAAAAAAATACACCAGATTAAGCTCCTAACGAATCAAAGTCAATAATAAAACTAAGAGTTCCCTATTAAATACTATAATTTAAATAAGTCGCTTTAAAGTCTCTGAGCACTCCTAAATATAAATTAAATGTCAAACTTAAGGTTTGTTTATTCTGTCGGCTAAAAATTTAACAATGGCTTAATCAATACCTAAATAAGCAACTTTAGGAATTACAAAGACGACAATGCTAAAAATGTGCAATTTTAGCTTACAAAAAAACCTCACATTTCACAATTAATTTTAGTTAAAGACTATATTATCATTGTATTCGAAAGACGTCCATTCTCTCAAGTTTTCGACTTGTCAGTCAATTTTAATAAAACTTTGCAAACTTATTACTATATGCCATAAACATAATTACCAAACAGATTTTTTAGAACTTTATAACTTCTAATAGGTGACCCTGTGTATTCACATCAGTTGCTTTTGAACATTTTTGTGGTCTCAAAATGCACGTTTAAAGCTATGGAAAAAATTGCGGAAAAACTTATGCTGTGTTAAAAAAATGTATATATTCTTTGTTCTTAACGTTTTTCATCACATAGCCAAAGTTCTTATTATAAAAATGCATCGAAGTAATAATTACTGCTTCCGCCCATCCCGAGATTAAAAAACAGTTTTTCAAATTTGTTCTACAATTCATTATCACAACACATTGTTCTTATAAAAATCTAAGTATTTATAATTTTTTAAATTTTTTGTTAGAGCAGACAATTATTCTAAAAAACGGTTTATAAACCAGTATTAATAACTAAAGTATGAGCAGATGTACATATTTTATACCAATTTGATCTTAACTTTTATTGTGTCGCCTTTTCACAAAAAGTCTTCTTTGGCCTTCTAGGCACTTTCTCACATTTCATCTGAGTTGTTGATTGAATTTTAAGATATTTTAAATTTCAAATAGAAAATTTAATAATTGGGTATATGTAAATTGCACACTGATGGCACTTTAATTAGTTGGTGTTTAATTAAATGAAAGAGAAAGCAATTGTAAAGATGTTTAGCAATGATCTGTTTTCCTTTTCTGTGTCATTAATACTCACTAAAATAAAATAGTTATTGCTTTTGAAAATCAAAAAAAAAAAGTTTAAGTTGTTTATTTCATTCAACAGGTTTGAAACTACATCCTTACTTTCTTCTTTTACTCCTCTTTGTAATACATTTTTAACTTTCATGCAGGTGCTGCTAGGGACCCGTCTGTCATGAGATGGTCAGGGTTTGTTTGTAAATAAGAATTTTAGAATTACATAAGCGGTTTTTTTGCATTATGTAAAAGGAAAGTAAATAACTTTCAATAAGGCGCAAGCGCTACGTACGCCGTTTTATCGATCAGAAATTAAAGTAAACATAAAGTTGACAGTGACCCATAACTACAACAGGAATTGAGCCCCCAGTATGCTTCTGCGTAGTCCTAGTGTTGGTGGCCTATTCTATTTTATGTAATCTTACTCTCATTAGAGATTGCGCGTTGCCTTTTTAGAGTTCTATCTACATTTTCTGATAGGCGGCAAATTATTTCTTATCTTTAAAAGTGGGGTAAATAATTTTTCTTGATTAATTTTAGCAAGAAAGAAATCAAAATTTTTACTCCAATCTTTTATAAAAGATAATTTTAGTACCCAGTTGGTGTCACTTGTTTCAATGAATTGAAGGAAAATTTAACAGAAAAAAAAGCTTCATACGTAATTTTTTCAAATACACAATTTTTTTCTTAGAATATTTTTACTATATTTTTTATACCTACTTTCATTCGTATTAAACGCTGTGACCTTTATTTAATAATGTATTTTCAATTATATTAATTTTTATACAAAAATATAATATAAGAAATGTTGTAAGTTACAATTTACTTTTACTTCCACGTTTTTGTGTAGTCAAACCGTCAAAATATTTAACAGAATTGACTACCTGAATATTGCTTTCAAAATACACTAGTATATAAAATCTAAAACTTTACCTAAACTATTTAGATTATTGAAAAGACAAGTGACATGTAAATCTATACTATATGTCATTCAGAAAACAGGGAACAACTTCACAACTTTTTATTTTGTTATTTAAAAAAATATTTAAATAGTCTTTTAATCTACTTTCAAATATTTGTTTTCATTCCGTTTAAATCGGAAACGAACACAACTTTGGTTTGTTAAATGACACCCTATATAATTTTTGACATTTTTAGATTTATCGGTCTCTTTCCACACAAATAAAATTTTACAGGTTCTACAAAGAAATTTTTGCTGTAAATTTCAAAAAGGTCTGTGAGTGTTCAAGGTTTCGATTTAGTAATCAGAATAACTATACGGCTTGGAAAACCAAAATAATTGTTTTAGAAAGATTTCGGATAAACCACGTGGTAAACGAAGAACGACAACTAGAGAAGTTGCAAATTTTGGCTTACATCCGACTACATCATGTTGTCTATTTAGCTTGGTAGCTCAACAAGTAGGGACATTAGATTTATAAGTATGTACCGCAACACACTGAGAACAACGCGTGTGTTGTATTGTATAAAATAGCGAAAATATTGATAAATTTATTAAATAGTCTTCCTTCCTTATAATTAAACATAAAAAACTTGAAAGCTATAGTTTTTGTTTGTTTATTTTATTTTTTATAAACGCAAGGTTTACGCGAAAACTTTCTTATGCATCACTCACATTTTATATGTACAGAAAGAGAAAAGAAGGAGAAATTAAAAAATGTCAAAATTGTATAAGGTGTCACCAACCAAATTTGTTTCCGTTTCTGGCTTAAAGGGAAATTTAAAAAAATATTTAGAAGTATTTGATGATATTCATCTCTACCTATTGCAACACTGATATTTGAATAAAATAACCTTGTCCTTATTATTTCACTTTTTTCTTTCTTCGAATAATATAATTAAGAGATGTTTTAAATAATTTTAGAAGTAAATTAATTTTGCAATACGGTTTAAATTTCAATTGAAGACTAACTTATGTCTAACTAACATTGTTTCGTTGCTAGGATTACGTTTATTAGAAACGTCGACGTTTTCAAGGCAACAAATGCCAACAAATTTATATATTTGAAATCAGAACAAAGAGATCTTTTATTTGAGATATTAATATACAGGGTGTTCCATTTAAAAAATATAACTCAAATAATTTTTACAATGTTGTGAAGTCGATTTTTTATTTCCTCTATTACCAAAAAATACTACGTGAAAAAACTTAAAACTTTTGTATTTAAAGTTTATTTCTATAACTCATAGTAAAAGCTGTAGGTGGGAGTCAAAATTTAATGAATAACCCTGTACATCTTGACATTTATGGTTTTTTTGAGGTTAAGAATTTTGAAAGCAATGACAATACAATGTTGCCAGATGTTGGAATCTTCAATAATGAAGCCAGTGAAACAATCAAAATATAGAAAAAAAGTGGAACTAGCACGTGTTTCTACAAAATTCTTCTGGAATCTGAAATCATCATCTTCATCACAATTTTCCTCCTTGTCGTCATTGTTATCATCAGAATCTTCTTCGAGTAAAATAATAATAAATAATAATAATAATGTTTCTTTAACCTACTATTTTTTTTTGTCATTGTCGTGACTGGCCCTTGGACCGGTCTATTATGTCGTTATACAATGGCTGAGCTGTTTTTTTTATTTTCTTATTTACTTTCTATAATGTTTACATACTTAATGAATATTATTACATATGAATACTAAGGTGGGTAAGGATTGGCATATGTTTAGGTTTTAGTGGTTTTCCTAAACCTTGAAGCAAATGCTTTGCCAAGACAAACCAATCCACAATTTCACACGGTTTCGTCACCACACTATACAGTTTTTACTGATCTTCTGAGTCACCATACATAATACTTACATCACAATATAATACTAAAAATATACTATAAATAAATAAACAATAAATAGAATATTTCCGAAGGAAATATGCCCAATTTATCGGGTTTATTCTACTTTAACAAGTCTACAAAAGTTCATTTCATCCACACTTCGCCGGAGCACTGCGATGACGACATCCTTACTTTGTTTTGCCATGAAGATTAAGGTTTAACTTGTTTGTTCTAATAGTTTTTCGTTACATGCTATACCAGTTCAATTGGGTTGAACCGGCACTGATATGGTGGTAAACAAAGAATCTGATATCCTTGTTCTCTTAAAAGTTCGCCAGTCACATAAATTGAGTCGTATTTTTGGCGAAGAAGTTTTATATTACTTCCCATAGTTCTTTTCGCTTTAAATTTCGATAATGGCCCACGTCTTTATCAGTTTTTTTTCACCGGAGTTACAAACTTTCGTGACTTCTGACATCTTCATAATATAACATTGTTGTATGAATAAAGGATAAGGTACCAAATTTATGATTTTTTAAATAGAAGATCTTCTATAATTTAGCACCATTGCAAAGCCAATTTTAGAGCTGGAGTTAAATCGGCGGTATAATTATCCAATATTTTTTCCATGTGAGTTATCCTGTATAGATTTATAAATAATGAAAATAATTTTAAATTGTAAAGAATGCACCAATAAAAAACACAAGTCAATATCTGAAATAATAATATCAAATATGGAGTTAGAGACGTTCTTCGTCCTTCTGGGACACCCTGCATATCAATAACAGTCATGTCTAACATCTAAATGAAATTATATAAATTATTAAACCTAAAGCTAACTAACAATGTGTACAAAAATTATTTGCGTGAAGGTACTTCCAGTAATAACGTATTTCCCTGAATTTGTACGACATAAACAGTTAAGATTCGTAGAAAGTTTTATTTCACTATTTCGGAAAACTGTTAATTTCATTATATAAACATCGAACACGTCATTTATATGCGGTTTCCGTTAATTAAATTGATTGCATTTGTTAGAATAATTATTCATAATTATATGGACTTCGTAATAGATTAATAAGATTAATCGATTAATTGACGCATATACATTTTGAAAAATGCAACTTTTGTTAAATAATGAACCTTGCTTACATTACAATTTTATTAGATAAGAAATTTTACTTTATTCTTAATATACATAATTTGAAAAAGTCTGAACACTATTGTCTCTTGAGACTTTTTATGATGATTTAGAAGAATATATTACTTATGTAAATCAATTCATAGTCATAGCCCTACAGTTCATATAGTAGTACTATAAATTATATATTCTAAATCGCTCATACAAGGTTCTCCAAATTCGACCGTTAATTTTAACAATGTGTTCAGTTTCACTTCAAAATCCATTAAAAAAATTACAATGAAAGTTTAAAAATAACTGAGTTGCCTTGACGAGATATGTTTACCGCAACCTCTGGTGCATTTGTTTAATTTTTTGTATTATTTCCTTATTCGGTTATCTCATAATCTTCTCAGTTCTGATAATAATGAGCGAAGTTTAAATGACCTCAATATTAATCGTCATATTTAGATGAACGACAAGCAAAGTTTTATTAGCATTGATCTTTTATTTATTAACATATTTTTTTATGATCTTAAGAAAAGTTCCAATCTGCCGCGCTAAGCAAAAACGCCCAGTTTATATGATTTGTGTAGTACTTTTCTATTGGTTGTTGTTTTTTATACAGGGTGATTCATCGGTAAATTCGCATACGTTAGGATTAGATAGAGGACATCAAGACGACTCTAAAAAACATATATTGCACAATCGTTTATAACCAAGATACAGGGTGTCTTTATATTGGTAACCTAATTTCCTTCTCCGATAAAGTATGCAATTGCGTATAAACATTAATGTTAAACCAAGGACGGACTTAAAAAAATTCAAAAATTTTGTTTACTTAAAATTAAAAAAAACTGATTACATATTAATAGCAGAAAAAACTGACATTTTTCTAGTTTCCGCATACAATTTTGATATAACTAATTTGAGACAAACTAAAATGTTTCTCTAATACATCGGTTTAAAATTCAAATAAAATAAATTTTATTTCGGAATTCATGAATATTCTATTTTAAAATAATGAACTTTTTTATTTTTGTATTTTCCTATAGTTTATCTTAAAGTCTAAACGCAAAAGAATCGCCAGAGCCGATTAAGGATATAATATACATTTTTAATACATACATATCCATCTTGGAAACGCCCTGTATGCGTAACGAAATTGTAATGATATTTTTTAAGTAAGTTACCAAAATGAATTTGTTCCACTCAAAAACAAATACTTTTTAAGACAATAATAGTAAATGGTCAAAAAACTATAAATAAGACGACATGACAATGTTTCTTAAAATATTCTTTATGTATTGTGTAAAACGTCCTGTAAATTATCAAAATTTGCTTATTTTATTAGGTACTTTAAACTGGAAAATTTATTAAATCCAAAATAAAATTAATTTTATTTATTTTTATTGTAGTTTTTCTGTAATTTTTCTTAAAATTAAAGATTATGTACCGTGGGCACTTGTTAATGTTAAATCATTCTTAATTAATATTTTGTTCCAAAACTCTTTACAGTGTGATAAAAATTCATAATCACAATAAAAACTTCTACATACAATTTTATATTCCAAATACGCAAATGTAATACCTTAGCTTTCTAGAACTTTTGGTACTGTAACGCAGATTTGAACAGAGATTTGCGAATATCGGTCAACGAAAGAAGTCTAAACGTTTTAATTAAAATTTTATTTCAAAATAAATATTTCTCATCGGGATAAGTACATAATATGTAAGTATTATTATTATTTAATTTTTAGGTACCTAATGTTGTAAATGCATGTTCATCACTTTGAAAAACAGTGATTACGTTAAACTCGCAAACACCACCAATGAACTCTTAACTGCTTAACTGCTGCTTCTAGGTAAAACAAAGAAAAAATCACCATCGAGCTACCGAAACATGTGTTTAAATTATATTTTATGTTTACCTTGTCTATGTTCATAGAATAAAGTTAAAAAAATAAAATATAGTAAAGAAGTGTTAAATTAAATCTAGTAAAATAATTGTTGAGGAGCAGCAGGAAATAGGGAAGCTCGAGATGGTCATAGAAAATTAGTGAAATTGAGGAAATTTTGAAACAAGGTTATATTTTGTACTGTTTTAGCAACAATTTACAAAAGGTGGAGTAATAAAAATGCCTTAAAACTTGAAAAATTCTTCAAATTTTGATTGCACATATGTCACCAACAAATACATTTCATTTCGTCAAATTGCCTTGGATTAGTACAATGTTTGTTTTATTTTGAATTTTGTATCGTAAACAAAACATGAAACTGTATACGTTCATGATAAATTTCATATAAATATACATAAAAAAGTAAAAATAATAAATAAATGTCTATTTTTCTAAAAAATAGGGGGTCATATTTTGGTTTCATTTGTAAAGGAGAAAGCAAAATTTTCTATAAAGCGTTGGTTTTTAAAAATTATTTTTAATTTATTATTTTATTATTGTATTTTACTTTGTGTTTTATAAATTTTGTATTGTTTATTTTTGTCTATTTTCTCGTACCCTAAAACAGTGACGCCATGTCCATAATTAATTATAATTTAGTTTTCAAAACCAGACTACCCATTTTGATCGAGGATTAAAAAAAGGAATCTTTTTAAAAAAATTATAAAAAAGGTAAATTTTAGTTTGAATTTAAATTTTTTCCATTCTTCATCATTTACGCAACCGTTCATATTTTCTCGAATAAGGCAAGTTCGCGTATAATGTTTCTTCGCAAATAATCTGTCAATTCCCTATGTTAATTAACCTTTATTAATTTCGCAACCTAACTAAGAGCCTCCTCTCCCTGCAAATTTCTGCTTTGGTATTTTCGAGGGTATTTTGCACCCGTTTTGATCCTTGCCTTTACAGTTTAGCAAAAAATGCCATTTGTATAGTATAGGACTTTACTTAGAATGTGAGTGAAATAAAAAAAAAACATCTTTAAAAATAAAGTCGTTATTTATACCACTATATGGAGACCTAGGATTGCGTCGTGTAGAGATACTGCTTTTCTTATTTTCTTGTTTTCTGTATATGGTTTGTTGCTGACAATGCATATTATCTGCAGGAAACAAGCTTGGGTATCTCTATCATGGAATTCTCGACTCTCGGCAACCTCATTTCCAAAAGTACTGACTTAAGAGAGTCTTGTACACCTACATTTATTTTTTTAATTTCTACCAAATGACACATTTTATCAAAAAATTGGTCGCTAATTTTGTGGAAAAAATAAATATGAACATCCACAAAATAATTAGCAGATGGCGCTGTGGGTCGAACCTAATTTTTTATCAATTTAGTACCTCCACAATAACGACCATAGTTTACAACATTTTGTAGCAAATTTAATTGTGGTTGTTCAAAATCACTTTTTTCAGAAAATGATCGGTCAGTATTTTGATAAAAATGTAGTTCGCTAAAAACTAAATAAAATATTTTCGTACGAAAATGACTTTATTTAATTTTAATCGAACGGCATATTTTATCCAAAAACTGACCGATCATTTTCTCAAAAGGTGATTTTGAACAACCACAACTAAATTAGGGCTGTTTTTTTGTAGATGTACCGGGTGGCCAACTAAGAATGGACGCCGGCTATATCTCGGGAATTATAAATCTGACAATATTGAAAAAAAAATTTTAATAGGTAAATCGGCTACGAGAAATCGCGGGAAATTATTTTCAAGATAAGATGGCCGCTAGGGGGCGAAACTGTTATGGCCGATCATATAATTGGTTCTTGCTCTAAAAAATGCAAATATAAATATATTAAATATTGCCGTAGTAAAGACTGCAAAATTTCTGATTTTTTTTTGCTTAGAGTATTTTACTCTCTCTTATAAAATGTAGTGGTGGAGAAACGTCAAACAAGTTTTTATTTAAATGGAAATAACTTCGGTATAAGGTAACAGAATTGAACAAACTAGGTATCGTTTAGATTAATATTATGCTGTATAAAGACGTGATAGCTAGAGGGCGCTGTTTAACATTACAACAATTATTGCGCATTATCATGAGATTTTTAAATAGCACCCTACGTATCTTTTTACACAGTTAAATAGATTTTGTATAAAATTACCCACCACTCTTTTTATAGAATGCGTCATTCGGTAGAAATTAAATAAAATTATTACGAAAAAGAGGGTATAGAAGACTTTCAATCATGTTAAGAGGAATACGTACGAGCAGTGCTCCTTGCTAAATTATGAATTGTGTAAAGTGTAAAGTGTGTAAAAAAATCTAGTGTCTGTTGTGACTATTTCTTTCTAGAATCACTGGGGCATTGTTGGATAACAATCTTTTAGAATTTACGAAGAGAGGATGTAAAAACCTCATGGTAAGACTTTTACTCCATGGGGCTATGGTAACATGGTTGCTTGGGCGCTACTAGTTGTGATTCTTTAGACCAATCGCAGCTTCCTATTTCAGGGTTTATTTGGAAAGTAACAGAGAAAGCAACCTATAGAAAATCACCATATTAGGTAGTTTAGATTGTGAAGAAACAGGAAAATTAAGATTTAAATTATTAGTAACAGTTACAAAGATTTTAATGACTTTTACATACTATTTTAATTTAAAGTGTTTTTTTTGTGCATTTCTTATCTCCTAAAAGAAAGACGAAAGTTTTCAACAATCTCCAAGAATTAGGTTAGGTTTTGCTGCTCATACGACTGCCAGCTTATTCAAAAAAAAATTTTTGATTCTCGGAGAAAGAATCTGAGACTGTGAGCTTGGAATCGTCAAGTTAGACGAGAGAAAAATATTTCTTTCAGATTCAATTTTAATTACGATATTTATTCTTTTGTGTTCAAATGCTACTAAAATCCTTTCAAGTCTAAACAAGGCCTCTCCACTGAAAATAGCTACAAAACCGTTTCAGATTGTATTTGTATAAAAATTAGGTTAAACCTTATGTATTCGTTGAATAAAAAAGTATTAGTGATTAATATAATCAATATATCAACAAAAAAGCGTTAGGCGTCATCTATTTATATCGTTATCAGACATACGCTGGATTTTCAGGAAATTACAATGTTTTTCACTTTTTCATTAATCACAGTTAATCAAAGCTTTCAGCAAACAACAGAGTTGATTTAGAGTTAATTTAAAAAACGCATAAATTCTGTATTTATTTTTTTTCTGTAATGCTCATTCGCAAATAACCGTAGATATTTGCCAATTCAATAATTCGAAGGTCGAGGTCGTAAAAACTATTTTGCCCGAGTAAAAACGAAGCTTCCATAAATAGGGCCGCTCTTTAGTCATAGTGTTATGTAATAATGCATTCTGAACCATGGTATCTACGCCTTGCTGAGATATTTCACTGTGCGTTGGTGTGTGTTGTTGTTCCGGCCGGCTTATAAATAATAAAAAAAAATTAATAAGTTGTATTAATTGCTAATAGCGAAGAGTGACAAATTTCATTATGGCACAAATTCAAGGTAGGTGCTTAGTTTATTTATATTTATAGAGAGTCTTTGACCTAATATTTGTATATAAAAAAGATAAATTTACTGTAAATTTGTTGCACCGCAGTACCGACAGAAAATAAAGAAAAACCTTTTTGGCAAAGAATTTTATGCGGTAATATTTTTGAGAAAAATAAATAGATTAATGAAACGGCGGCGCGTACAGCTTTTTGCGGTTTTCCAAAAATTTTCCGGGTCAATTGTGTACAAAAACTTTGGTATTGATTAAATAAAATCCTTTCGGCACTAAACGCTTCCCACCCTTAGCATGAACTAATTTAAGTGATTGCAAGACTATAACAGACAATTTCAATTTCAGTTAATTGCTAATGTAATTGCTAGTTTTCTGTTAATTTAGCTTCATTTTGTAATCGTCATGATCGTTAATATTTCATTCCATTTCTAAATTTATTTTATTTTTTATTGTGATTTATGATTGTGAACAAACACCCAATATATATATATATATATATATATATATATATATATATATATATATATATTGAGATACTACTGCACATCTGAGTATGCTCTTTGACCTGTTTAACTTGCACACAATTAGTTTCATCAAACGTCTTTGAACTGCAGCATGAAATCAACAAAATAATTAATGTGCAAAAAAATTCATTTGTGTGAGCACATAATGCAGTATTTGGGTGTGTGAAGTGCAATTACTGTCTGACCTAAATTAATGGTTCGTTATTTCTTAAATAGAAAAAATAAAATTGTAAGAAATTCTATTCAATATTTGTTGAGAAGTTTATGAATCTTGAGGTAAAAGTAATATAAGTAAATCAGACAAATTAAAATGCGCACACCTAATAAAATTAAAACGAGGTATGCAATAAAATGAATAATAAATAACGGATGCTGAAATTCATAATTTTAAAACACTTTTATTGTGTTTTTAAATATGTTTTGGGAAATTTCAACAGATATTTAATTATACACATTATATTTAACAAATTTTAAGACGACAGAAACTAAGAAAAGCAGTGCGATCGGGAAACATGAAGCATCAAACACCAACAATAGTTTCTGTTCGACCCAACTACAAACTTTGTTTTAACACACTACTCTAAATGTGAACGATATATGAACATACTCTGCCTTTTATTTAATGTTTCAGTGTCTTGTTTCGGCCTTGTTTTACATTTTACTATAATACCGTTAGTGGTCAAAATTCTATCATGATTCGAATGCGATAACACTGCTACATTCGTATACCGCAAATAATCCATTGATATGGAAACATCATTTATAAATGTTAATTTTTACGACAAAAACAGTACAACTCTACAAACACGTAGCATCAATCATAAAATTAATTTAAACTTTCTTAAAATCACTAACTAAATAATAGTCACTTCACCGGGCGCATCCATCTTGAAAGGTGCGTAACCCTTAATGGTTTATTCACTTGAATTCGAATAATTGTATTAAAGTCAACATTTAACCACAGCATAATAAACACGCAGCAGGGTATCTCTTGAGCGGAGCCTTTGAAGTTACTAATTGAAAAAATTTGACTGCAGCCATTTTATTCAGTTTAAATTGCAGAGTCGGAAGTAACGGCCATTTGCATAATTACTATAGTAGACAAAGATAAGTTGCTGTGATTTAACCTTGTAAAGGTTATTGGAATAGAAACACCCCATAATAATGATAGCATCTGATTTACTAAATCTTACGAATTATTAATTAACGTAAAATTAAATAAATGATTTTGGTGCACCTTGTCCTTTATATTGTTTTTATTAAAATTTTTCCTATTTACATGGTTTCGATACCGATTTTGTATCGTTATATTATACTCATTTATGTGTATACAGGATGGTGTTTTTGAAAACGGTTCATACGCTAATGGTTTTGTAAAATGAAACTAAAATTAGTCCGTATAGCTGTTGCTATTAGGAGTCAGCTGAATTTCACATTGTTTTCAAAAATTTGTCAATAAAAATAAAAGTAAGTTTTGATAATGAAAAAAAATAGTATTGGGCTGCCTAAACAATCAACAAAAATTACTAATTGTTATTGATGAATTTTCAAAAAGACCGTGTAATTCAGCTGATTTCTGATAACGAGCGCTATGCGCAATAATTTTAACTGCGTTTTGATACCAAAACCATTTTTGTCACTTGAAAGAGCGAGCAGGAATTCGAAAAAAACCAGTTCAGAATGCTAAATCCCTATGACCCGTTTACAAAAGCACCACCCTGTATACTTATTCAATGGCATTGATGTACGTTGCTTAAATAGTATTAATTTTGTCTAAATTTTTTTTATATTGACAGGTTTCAAGTTTCTCTTTATTTTATTTTTGTTGTTGGACATGTGTATGACATCTAATAGTTTTTAAATAAACTAATATTTTGTAACTGAGGTGTTTTTCCTTTTGTGTTTCTAGGTTTCTTTAAAATATTGAAAATTATGTCAAAATGTTCAAAATGCATTTAACAATAACTTTGTTGTTGTTTATGTGTAAAAATCTGTAATCTACTTCTACCGAACAAACGTGATTTGTTTAAATTATGTGTTTTGCAAAATTGGATGTGTTTGGTTTATTGAGTCGCATTGCCTGCCATGTTCTTTAAGTCTAGTCTTCAAATTCCTCTTAGTACTTCCAATATAATTGCTGCCACAAACACCACATGTTAATTGGTATATTTCTTTTAAATCATTTGATTTTGGTTTGTCGCTATTCTTTTTAATTGAATGTAAGGGGTTGTTTGTTTGAAAAGCTAATTTAATGTTATTCCATTTCCTTTTCTTCTTCTCTTTCACAACGAGTTACTTTCACTTTTTAAGTACTTTAGCGTCAGTGGCATTATAGTGTATTTCCTACTTACTTATAACTTTCTACATTTTGAATTCTATTTAATGTCAGTTGTCTGAGGTATTTTTTGATTGTAATTAAGGTATTGGTATTTTTAAAATTTATTTAGCCTCTTTATAGCCACGTTTTGCTGTAGTAGGATTAGTTTGCACCGGAGATGAAGAAAGACTTCACCCGGGTTCCGTTGGAAGAATGCTTGGTTTACCAAAATAGGAAATATGCTATTTTTCAAGAATAATTTCTTTGCTGTGTTTCACTAAGAATTAATCGAGAAACAATATCATCCACGAGTGTTAAGCGTTTTATTATAGTTTGTGTTAGATGATAGTTATAAAGTTAGCGATATCCGTCCCGAAATGCAGCGTCGGTACAAGCTTGTATTTATGCATACTTACGGATTCACGTTTTTTTTTCTGTGTTTAAAAAACGGGGAGTGGGTCACTAGAGTAGCTGGCCATATATGATGTGCCACTGTTTGTTGACTTTATGATTAAGTGGTTAAGTTGTTGTTGGATGATGGCTTTGTTGCATCACGTTCAACTGATCGGCTGGTTGTTAAAACGTTTGCTGATTATCGTGTTTCGTTTGTCTTGGAGTTGATCGTACGCTGATTGTTTTTGTCGATTTCGATGCTGCATTGTATGCCTGAGTTCTATTGCTGATTTTGATGTAGTCGCTTTAGGTTTTTTTGGATTTTGCTTTGGGTATCTAACCTTGTTGATGAGGTGAAATGATTTTTCTTGGATGCACTAGGACGTGAATAACTAGCTTTGGAAGTTTTCGTGACGGTATGCTCAAAGGATCTTATATTCAACAGGGTGTGAATGACACTCAACATGATATGACGTGGATGAGCGCTTGTTACTCGTGTGTACTACATATGACAGAAGTTTGTATACGTAAATGAGACCCGTAAATACATTTTATTAAATGTTGTTGTTTATTTATAGCTGCGTTGTATAGTACATCAAAAGAGTTCCGGCGGATATGTATATTTTGAACCAATTCCGCAATTGGTGTTGTTCTTCTACATATTTCGGTTTTTCAAAACAACTAACTTTATAGAACTTTGTTTAAAATACAATTAATTAAATAATAATAAAAATAATTGTTGAATTCATATATCTTACTAAACGCTTTCTTTATTAATTTTTCATTTTTCATATAATTTTTAAATTAGAATCTAGATTCTGAAGATGGCTTTAGTTAATTAAAAGTCAAAACTAGTCAATTACATACAAAAACTATATTGTAAAAGACAAGAATTTTTTAATACAGTAATATAATTTTTCTTTGAAAATCTATGTGCAATCTCTAATTGCAATTATGATGTATATGTTCTGAACTCTTTTGCAAAAAGAGCTCTAGTATGTTCTTACCAACTAAACTAGGTCTAAAATCAATTAGCGTTAAAGTGATTGGTGTGATTTTTACGCTTCGTAATCTAACGCCATCTATTCAGCAGTTAAAGATTGGTATAGCTATTGAGTCATTGATAGTACATTTCCTCACCTTTTATAAGCACTGGTGTATTGTTAAATGGTGATTGCGCAAATAATACAACATTCATTCGGATGTTTCATTCTCAAATGTCAACCTATTGTTGGCGGCCATATTTCTTTCGGTCCTGGTGTTCACCGATCAATAAAGGCTCATTACCTCTATCAGTACTGACTTTTACGGTATTTTTTTTTTGATGCCCTTTAAGAAATTTCAACCGGACGAATATGAACTTTTAAAGAATGTGGCGATTTTTACGTATTAATTAAATTTATTTCTTCTTTAATACTAATAAAACATATTGATAGTAGAAACTTCTTAGTTCTTGTTATAGGTTACAGTTTCTCAATTATTTGGGCCTTCTTTGAAGTTGAGATAATCGGGACAATGGAATACTGTACTTTTTACTCAACATTTGAACTGGTATGTGTCCAGTCTTTTTCAATAGTCCTGAGGATTAGTTATTTATTATCTCAACACCAAAGAAAGCCCAAATAGTTGGGAAACTGTAACATATAATAATAAAACATATGTTCATAAAGTAGAAAGTCAGTTTTTTCAACAATCATCTGTTAATTTCTCTGAATATATGTTGAAAACAATTGAGATATCAACCTTATCTCACTTTTTTCAATTACTCAAATAAAAAACTGGGCTGGGTAGGTCTTGGACATTTGATAAAAAGTGTAGGTTCAAATTCAAGGTATCTAAGAAAACATTTATTTCTGTCAATTTTCAGGTTATTTTTATATTATGTTTTAATGCGCGCCCCCACCCGTAATTTTGCTATCATTTTTGTGTACATTTATTTGAACACTCGTTGTTGACTGCTTTTGAAGCTTATATTCTCATTGGTGTAATACATTTGGATCGGTAAAAAATTTTCGACACAATTTCTTCGAATGAAAATTCTTTGACAGCAATTCTTCGAAAAACAATTCTTCGACAATGCAGTTGTTCGAAATAGAATTTTTCAAAAATAGAATTGTTTGACATGAAAATTCTTCGAATAAATAATGTATATAGAGTCACTGAAGTTTTTAAAGTATGCTAATGCTTCAGACAATTTACTTTTAATAATTTAAATATTAATAATATGTTTTAAGAACATATAAGCGTTTGAATTTATTTTTTATTGTTTTTATTTCACTTTATTTTTAACGTTGCACTGGTATTACTATTACGTATCATGTACATACCTTCTCAACATTTTTTTGTGGTTTGTAAGATTTGTATTTAAATTATGCTAATACATACTTCTGATAATTATCATTTAATAGGTATTCTAAGTTAAAACATACTGGATGATTCAAAAGTAACAGGCATATTTTCGGGGGCGTAATCCTTTATTAATAATTAGACAAAAAGTTCTTCTTAGCGTGGATTTGAAAATGCGTTATAAGGGAGAGCTACGCTACTTTGAATATAATACCTTAATCGATTTTGAAAATGTTATTATTTGGGTATGTTTATCGACAAAAATTAATCCGCTTTACAATAAAAAAAGGACGCAAAACCGTTTATCTAGGTTTGTATTGAAAATAGTTGAAATCTCGCCTACATATAAACATCGATTTTCAAAATACAACTTTTATTTGAAACAAAATGTGTAAATGAATATTTTTCTAAATATTTAATAAATTCAAAAGTCTGTGTAGGTTGACGGCTTTTTGGCTACATAGAATATGCCCAAAATCTAATCAGGTCTGTGGAATTATAAATAAGAGCTGTGTACAAAGTTTCATAAAATCGGACCGGTGGTTTTCTTGATAGGTTTCTTGTTTACATACGGTCGGAAGGGCGGCCGGACATATATTTTTTTTTGCTTTATTATAACGTACTCTTATAACTCTAATTCGTCGGAAAATGTGAAAAAAAGGGGTGTTAAAATTTTCGGTTTGAAAATCGTCGCATAACTCCCCATCTTATTCTGATTCAGAATTCAGATTCTGATAGATAGTTTGCGCGTAGTGAATATATTTATTATTCTGTGGTTTGGGTGGGCACGTCTGACTAATCGTAAACGTAAGCAAACTCTGATTATCAACAGGTAAATACAAGCAACTTGTTTACAAAAGGTCCCTTTGTAACTGACTCCACTTGCGTGTACATATGTACACTGTAAAACAATAAAAAAAAGGAAGCGTAAAAACATCAAATCAAGTAATTGCACGCGATACATATCGATTTTATGATTATGTTCAAAAAACGAAAAATGTTTCCACGAATAAAATTAAATGAGATGTTTATTAAAAGTAATGTGCGATACACGGTATCACATCTACAATTTTGCAATGGAATTGATCCATAACATTTGGGATGACATTGTTTAGCGTACTGGTAATATACCACTATATTCACTTAGCAGTTTATTATACATTATTTATTTGATGTTTGAAACAAAAGAGTTAATTGTTTTATTGTCGGTCCTTTTTTAATAACGGTTAATTAGAAAAAAGTTTTTCCGAAGAGAAGGATACGTAGCACAATTTTAATTACAGTCAACTAGGACAGTTTCATTAATCAATTGTAATTGAAGAATGAGTTTAATTAAATTTATTTTAATTTGGCAAGTTTCGGGTCATTCCGTAGTTTGCGACTAAAACTTTTGATTCTAATTGGATTATTTATTTAACAATATTGATTACTTGTAGAAATTGTAATTTGTGCTATTTCAGCTTTATATTATTATATTAAAACTAGCTGTTTACGTTTAATATTCCGATTTTGGATGTTCTGAGCGGGTGGGGCTTGTATCGCGTTCGCGCTGCCTGATCAATTACGGATCTTCATAAGATGCTGTTCGGGTATTCTTGAGGTTTCTTTCTTTCTGTTGAAGTTTTCTGGATGTTTGTGGATCTCGAGGTCATTTCTAACTAATCTGTCATGATAACCATTAACTGTTGATAGCAACTTGGAGCTTTCGATACCCATTCTTGGTGTGTCTCAGAAGGCAGTGTGCTCGATGTTCTTTGAGCTTTGTACCTATCAATCTTTTGATTTTTTTATGTATACCTTCCCACATGGTATACGGTAAACTCCGGTTGCTGAGTGAGGGTTTGGTTAATCCTTTGTTTTTCTAATAGTCTGCTGAACCTTTTTGTTTGTTTTGAAGATAGTTTTGATTGATTATCGACAATATTCTAGCAGCGATTGTACTTAGGGTTAATTTTGAATCATTTTTAATGATTGTAGTGATCTTCATAATGACATAGATTTTGGTCATAATTGAAATATTCATATTTACTTTTGTGTTCATGGTCATCTGTTTTTTGCTACAGTGCATATTTCTGTCTTGGGGTCGGGTACATATTTAGACATTTCATGTTTTTCCCATATGATTATAATGCTTTTGGGTTCTGCGACGGGAATCATTTTATGTTATGTTGCCACCAAAGTCTTTAAGGAAGCATTTAACAATCACCTTAAAACATCGCCGTTAAAATATAAAGTGTGGTTTAAGTATGTTGATGACACATTTATCGTTTGGTCGTTAGATACGTTTCTTGATCATCTCAATAAACAAATTGCTGATATCATCTTCCATAAATTCAAAAGAATCATTGCCTTCTTTTTCCTGACGTTCTTGCAATTTGGAAACCCAAAATACTATATTCTTCTTTCTGCTGCCCAAAAAGTTATGTTTTTCAATCTCTAGTATTTTGAATTTTTTTTATGGTATAACTGCAAATAGTTACAGCCTAAGTCGTTGACTATTACTAACTTTCACATATTTTGGAAGGTAGCCGTTGTGAGAGAATAGAAATTATCAAACACCCCAATTCCTGTCGTTAACCCTATTACTGAGGACCCCTCTATATCAAATCGGCATCAATTTGAGCTGAATAATTACCCCGGTTTCTTCCATTCTAGAATCTAGTGTGGTGTACATTCATTAACTGACATTTAGCGGCCTACCTTGAAGTTTTCGCTCGATTGATTTAAGTTTTTTCAAAGTTTCTGCTCTGATGAATTACCTTACTATATTAGGCGAAACATTCGAAACTACTGTTTCAAAACTAAAATCTTTTATACAGGTAATAGATAAAAAATTAAGACAACTTTGTCGACAGAGATATTACGTGATAATGTATCAATTATTTGCAGTTTATTACTTCTCCTTTCTTTAATTGCTAATGGTTTGGTCACCACACTATACAGGTTTATACCGATCTTTTGGGGCACCATACATAACACTTACATCACAGTACAATATTTTAAATGTTTCATACGAATAAATGGCAAGAAGTTTATTTAAACTTCTTGCCACTTTCTGCCAATAGGTAATTCAATATACATCGGTTGTGTGATTTATAATGTGTTTTCTTTCTTTCCAAGGTCTTCATCTTATTACTTTTACTCCATTATTTTGGTTTGTCATTAATTTAATCTTCGAGAAATTGATTGTTAAACTTACTCGTCGTTTTGGCAAAGCGTTCGTTAATATTTTGGAAACCGCTTAGATATCTTAGAGAGCTAACTAGATCTATAGTTTCGGTTTTTTTGCTTCGGTTCCCTTTCGAATAATGTTGTTCAGCATTTTTCTTTCAGCTGTGTTATTTGTTTTTTCGAGAATTTTTATTTTCTGAAAATCATCAAAACCTATTGTTTTCTATTAATTATTTTACAAAAAGTTTTGGTTATAGTAACCGAACATAGGAAAATGAACAATGATCTTACTGTAAAGAATAACAAATATTAATGGTTATAAAATGATTCTACATTTAAATTACATTGTTTTTAAATCTTGAAACATTCTTAAAATTTTATGAATTTTTGAGTAAATAAATTTAGAGATGAATATCCTTCTAAGGATTCATTCAGGTGCCGACGTTTCACCGGAATCTATGCGAGCTTTATCAAGGCTTCTTAAAATTAGGGAGTGAAAGTCACATCTATTAAAATTAAACTCGAACATTAAGTCTGTATGTATGTTGTAAATGAAATAAGAGAGTGATTACATCTTCAATAACTAAATTAGAAGGAAAGCACAAATATATCGACACCTTTGGGGATTTATTATTTTCTTTTGACTCTAATCTTTTGCTCATCTGATCTAATTACTCGCTCGCACATCATGTACTATTAGTGCAATGTAAATTTATGTTAATTAACATTTACATGTTACACATCGAAATAAATTATCGGGGGAATAAACATCCCGATTAAACAAATATAGAAAAATTTTCTAATTAAAGACTTGAATATTCAATAATTAGTTAGAAAAATGTAGGAGTTACTACACAACACATTAATAGAATAAACGATAAAAAGTGAATCCCTTTACTTGTTTAGAGAAAAGAACACACATTTTACAGTGATTTTGTGTTGTTTTGCTACTGATTGTTTGAATAATGTACATAGTCAACCTTCAAAAGCTTTTAGTTTTATGTCTATATATGCGTTTTATTTTTTATTGGATAAATAAATTTATAAGCATTTATGTTATTACTTCTGATAGATACAGTAATAAAGTAGTAAAAGCACATTATTTTTCCATTAAATGGAGCATTGTTATAAATGTTACATTAATTAGTTTTTAGTTTGATATTCAATGTATCAATGAATGTGAGAGTTACACGTTTAGCTTTTATTTGATGTTTTCACTCAAAGGTGTATGAATAGTTTTATTAAATTTCGACGCATTGCTTTTTAATATAGTAACTACACCATTCGTGACCTAATTAAATGTTTAATCGACAGGGCACCGAGAAATAAGTAAAGTATTTTTATCGAATCCAAAATCAAGAACATTACAATCGCATTAGAAAATACATTGAAAATTATATATTAATGTTGGCAACACAATTTTATAGCAACCTGAAATAACTGATGCATCTAACCGCGCCTAATGTATCTACAAAAGAATTCGTCTTGCAAAAATATTTTTTTATATCTATATCTATCGAAATAAAAATTACTATAGAATACGTGATTACGTGACAAAGAAAATTGAAAATATCAGGAAAATAGAGCGTCAAATTAAATGAGAATATTATATTGAGCCGAATTCTTTTGAAACGTATCAAACATCACCGATGTTTAGGTTTACTACCCGAAATTGAATTGCTTCTAAATTCATTTTCGTATTTTTTATGATGCTTTCTTTCCAAAAAACCAAAAAAATGTATTAACTGTCTTTAACATTTGAAATAGAATGATTATTGTCTAATAAAATTTCGTTTATTGATAATGCAACCAATAGTCGTTTGAATTGAACTCCTTAAATTCATGGATGACTCCATTTTTCAAATAGCTCCACCTAATTATTTGTGCCGTTGAACGTAGAACGTAATGCATAATCGCAGTTTCAGGATAAACTGTGATATTAATTTTTTTCGAAACGTCAATTTCTCCGGAAATTGTGAAATAACGGGAACACCTTCCATTTTAGACACTATGTATGATACATAAAGGTAGAATTGCTCAAGGAATCCAATTTTGCAATAGAAAATGGATAGTTTTATTTTTAAAAAAATAACTTTCGTATATCGCGCTTTTTATGGCAAACCTTGTCTAAACGAAAATAATTTTAAAATGTGCAAGCTCATGGATCTGCACAACTTGTATTAAAAAAGTTCTCTAAACCCAATATTTTCTGAGTGCACTAATGGCCTACCTTGTATAAATTTGAAAGTAATGAAACGTTATTATTTTTATTTTTGAAAAATTTAATTAAAAAATGAAGGGTTAGATAGTTTTTTATTAATATATTGTTGGTTAATTAATATTATTGTTCACTTTTCAAAAGTCGGAACACTGATACTCCAAAATATTGTTTTTACCACCTATCACCATTTCCTCTCCTCCTTCTTTATAAGTGTTCTATCTTTATGCATAAATATATTAGCAATAAACACGCTATAAATTTGAATCGAAATGTGACCGCTACATGCTTAAAATGGTCATTAATTTATTCACGGAAAGCATGTTTAAATGTGACAAATACTGTTTTGTTCAATTAAAGATTATTTGAAATTCCATTAGCGGGTATGTGTAGATTATTATAATCTTAAATTGTTTTAAAGGTAATTTAACACTAACAGCAGGATTACGTTTCAAAACAAATTTGTCACGGAAATGGAATGTAGAGTGGAAATCAAGAAACAACTGGAATAGTTGAAAATACCGACGTTTTGCACTCTACGTGAGGGATTTATCAAAGCTTAATTCTGATTAACCAATTTTGGATTTTTGTTTTCCACATACGCCTAGATCGAATTCAAAATAATTAAAAATTTTTGGATTTATTCGTTACGCATATTTTTTTCTATTTCGCAATTTTTACGTAAACAAATCTTCATTAAAGCAAACCTCATGGAATACACATACTTACCTTCGCACGTCATGATTCTTTATCAATATCGCACGGTGACAACTGTCACCCAACTAAGTTTTCAATAATTTTAAATATATCTATTTTATTTTCCATTTATTTTATTTAGTAGAGAGTACAATGTTTACGAGTAAAAATTTATGTAAAAAGTAAAAAAAACCATAGATATTATTCTGTTAATTTTCAAAACAATGAAGGCACATTTCTTTTAAATGATCATTGCATGCCAATTATTGCATCTAATGCAAATTTTTCTCGTTGTTTTATCTCTTTGACGACCACACATTTACACCTTCCCGAGATCCTGAAGGTTTTCAGGATTTTCAACGGTTTTAGTCCCAATAAGACACGACCTCTTCTTCTTAGTTCCACTGGAAGAAATTTTGATTCACATCTTCTCTTAATTTGCGGAATTATGAGTTCCCATCCAATTTTTCTAAAAACTCGGATCTCTTTTATTTTGGAATTTATATTATGACATTTATAGATAACTAAGAGCATTAATCGCCGATATGTTCAATAGATTATAAAAAGCGCCATTGGCCAACGGCGTGTGTTCCTTCCCCTCTAATTTTTACATAATTGGTCAGAACGTCTACTCAACTTTTGTTTGATTGTAAAACGTTACAATCTCAGGCTTACGATTTTCTCCTGTAGCCTCGTCGATTTTATTAGAAAATGCATCGTAGATAATAATAAAACGCTCTTGTTTTCTTGGGCACATACGATACAAGTGTCGAATCTCGCTGAAAACCAAATAACGACGTTTTACTTCTCTACGTTTATTAGGAGAAATTCTTTGGGTATTGCGTTTTGTTTGACCGCATGAGTACCTACATATGTCAAACCTTTTTCAACTAGTAGTTTATTAGCCAGAGATACACTGGTAAACCAATTGTCTCCGTTATATTTCTTTTGTGTTTTCCACGGGTTTGACAAGCCTCAAAACCACTGCCTCAGCAGAGTTGTCTACTTGTAAAGCACCTGCTTGCTTACCAATATATGGTCTAAGTTAACTGTATAAAATGTTTTATCTACAAGAGCAAAGACTTTAACCCATATCTTGCGGGTTTGTTTCTAATGGTACTGCCTGAAGGAGCATCGCCCCTAAATGATACCAATTGTTCATCAACAGTCAAGTATTCATTTGGTACGTAATAGTTTTTATAATTATCTATAAAAATATTCAAAAGCTTACAATTGGAGCCAATTTATCGTCTTGTTGTCTGTCAGCTCTAGTCCTAATGTCATCAAAACGAATTGATCGGAGAGGAAACTAAACCGTTTTTGTGACATCGTTATGTAACAGCATTCAAGCCCTAGGCCTTTAGAATTATCCCATAGTTTACGTGAATTGACTCTGGAGGATTTCAACGTTCCAATAATGTATAAAATACCAATGAAAGATTTTATTTCTGTAAGATCAGTTGGTAAAGCATCTCTTTCTCTTTCAAAACGTTCTCTTACTGGTCAATGTATATATTGGGTACACTCAACGATGGTCGTGATGATGGCATCATCAACAAACAAATTTATACATTCAATTTCAGATACTGTCTTTTAGCTTTACCTTTAGGTCCTGGTAAATGTTTAATAATATTACAAGCTTTAGTACGAACATTCAAAGGAAACGGTTGTTTTCCATTTGGTGTTCCCATCCTTTCCTACATAGTAATCTGTCAAAGAATCCTCAGAGTCTACAGTACACTCAACATCATCACCTTCTTCTGTATCTGTGCACGGTCCTTTCTATCTTGGAAATCGTCTTCATCAACATCCGTATCATCCATACTTATTTCACTTTGTTCTCCTCCACTCTCATTTTGCATTTCTTCAAACCATCGAAGCCAAACGTTGGGGTCTCTACTTGTTTCAATTTTTCTTCTTTTACTATTTGTAGACATTATTCAATAGCTTGACTAAAATCAAAATAATGTTGTAACAGTTACAATAACCAAATATGTATATTAAAATATTAAATATTAGTAAAAATTGAAATACTTACTGAATTAATTATGTAACACAAATAAGCGCGGGGGACACGTGTCAACCAAAATTACTGATAGGCAATAACCTAACTCCGTCAAAGATAAAAAAACTGAAGTGTACTCACCTTTAATATGAGTTTGGGGGAAGGTATTATGCGATGAACTTCTGACTTTATTCGGCGTAGGTGATATTAGAAACATGTGCGTGGGTACGTATGTCAACCGCGCGTCATGAAGGGTTAAGAAATTTGACAAGCTAATAGTTCCCCATCTTTGTCTGTTTCAACTGAGGTCCATCTTTACTATTTACAGTGAGGATGCCACTGTCTTCTTACCAGCATATGAGTTTTTTTTATTCTTTTCTATATTATAGCATCTAAAAATTATAAAAATTTGTTACCCTGTAATTCATTTGATAGAGTAAAATACAGTTGGAATGAACAATAAATTTTACCACATAACCACAAATTTACTGGAATTCAACTAAGAGTAAATTTCGGGAGAGGGGTCAAGTTTAACTGAAGTTTACACCCAAGAAACTAGAACTTAACCTAAACTAAAGAGCGAAGTGAAGGATAAAAACTTGACAAATGATCACACTAACTAATTAGTCTTCCCAATTCATTAAATTTGTTTTAACCATTAAACCAGTCAATGTCAATTTTTGGGTTATATTTACGTCTCTTATAATTCACTTCCACGCACTACTTGTTATTTTACTGTATTTTGTGTACACTATAAAAATAATTAAAACAATTCAATTCCACGGCCTGCCGGCCCAGTTTTTTATTTGAATGCCCTGTATGTAACTTCTCGTAGAGTGTAGACACAATAATAGTTATGTTATTTTATGCACAAATCTCAGATTGTCTCAGTTCACTTCACGGTGACTCACTTATGGATAGGTTTTTTTCTCACGACTCACTTAAAAAAGAAGTGAGATCTTCTAACTCCTCTGTTTTTCCGATTGCACTAAGTCGAGGCCAAGCCCAGGAAGGGATAGTTGTTGAGATAGGATTCAGTTAATGACAGGAATGTAGATTATTAGTTATTCAGATGAGCTGAAATACTCAGATGCTCAATTCAGTTGCATAAAAGAAAGCCCCTAATGTTTACGCAATACCACCATAAATAGTGTTTATAAGTGGAGAATATGTCATTTACTGTGAATTCATACTAAAAATTCCACAAGTTTTATTGTTTTTATAATGGTGTTATAAATAAAATTACAAAAAAAAAACTATTTATTCTAAATTTCGACACAAATATGTAACGGATTCTTTATAAAACCATATTACTGCTTCCACCTTTTCTACTGCTCATTTTTTATAGTATTCCTGAAATAGTTAAATGATCATAATTTTCAGATGTAAGGAAGTAATGGATATTTATATGATCACGGAAGGATAATTTTTTCACGATTACTGCAGTGAATTTTACTTGACATTCAAGACACGACATTGTTAACCGGTAACAAAATTCATTGCTACCTATATTAAGAACTAGGTCAGAGATTTTAAGTTCCTTGATAAATTTAAAATGGTAATTTTTTCATGTAATATTAATCATTTCTTTCTTTTTGAATAATTAAACATATACTACTAACTAAGAGCAACAAACTTATGAAATATAAGTTTATTGTCACTTATGTTATTGATAAAAACCAAGAACTATGACTATTCACTCAGCATTCGGAAACATGATTAACCCAGTAAGTACGTGTCAGACAATAGTATCACTAATAATTTCAATTAATAGAATATAATAGATTTATAATAAAGATGAGTTTTAACAGATTTAATGTTGAATTCCCATATTATGACAAAAGAGATTTTGAAGCAGTGTAGTTTGCACCGCAATGTTTTTATACAGGCTGTCTCAGATTTTAGATTACATACTTCAACTCCTTATCCAGGATATTTACGAGAAAATGTTTTAAATGAAACGTATTGTTTGTCCTTCGAAAGTTAACAAAGTGGAGTAAATGTTTTTTCGCTTGTTCATCAATCAACACGTCATAAGAAGATCAAAATCACCTATATTTTTTAATACAGCGTAAAATTTATCAAAAAATTCTAATAACTTTTGCTTGAAACATTTTGTTGCTGTTTTTCTATTTTTTGAAAAAATCTCTGGTACATCCAGTATATTTTCGTAAACATTGGATTCATCAGGATACCTACGTTTTGAAAAACTTGGAGAACTATCTTGCTGATTCTATTCTAAATTGGCAAAATCAATACTACCGTTGTTACTACAGAGTTTTTCTGAAGAAAAGAAAAGGGTAAAAACTGCACAAAAAACAGTAAACCGAAGATGGGTTTTAATAACTAAGCTACCTTCACTAAACTGACGCTAAACGGAAAAGTACAAGTAATATTACTATTATTATTGTTATTATTATCTATGAGCAATCGTTACGTTTCAATAATTCTTATGCTGTGTTTATATCTAACACTTTATTGCGTGACGTGTGTATGACAGTCAAATATTTTGTAAATGCCAAACATTTCTATCTGAGATTTATATATCCACTATCGGATGCAATAAATTTAGAATGTAAACGCCCCTTTCTTATGTCAAGTAGTTATGATCTGCTTTTTAATTAATATAATATTTGAAAATATCATCCGTTGTGTGGTATTTTTCAAGCATATGCTTGACTTGTCTAACCGACACTTGAACCAATTCGTTACAGATTTACATTTCATTTTGTAAATTTTCAATAGAAATTATTGTTTTGTAATGAAAGTAAAGATATTTATGGAGACCTTTTGTGTGTGTGGGATAATTCTCTAATTTGACATATTTCGTATTTACTTTCTTAGCCACTTAACATCAATACCTGAATAGATTAGTAGTCCAACTGTAAAATAAAGTTGAATTGCACTTCAACTTTTAAACGGGAAAGGGTGTCAAACACGACACAGTTTTAAACACATTTCCATTCACTTTTCAATGGTTGTTTATTTTACAATCCCAATCATCAATTCTAGAGAAATATTGTTTAAAACAAAGGTGCTTTAATTTACATTAAAATAGGTTTAAACAATTGACTGTAACTAACAAAAACATGTCCTGTTGTTTCTAATTCTTGTTCCATTTGCCTTCCTTGTATTATTGGTCTATTTCTTTGGTGGTACCGTGACTCCATAAGTGGAACACGCAGCTGTAACGTTTCAACTTGCTGGTATTTATAGGAGGCTTCATAACCATAAAAGTACAAATAATATGTAATATCTTTGGATGCGAGCTCGTATTTTCACATTGTTTATATAGATTGTTTTCAAAATTCTTTTCTCTTTTTCTATTCGATTTTTACTTATGTTTTGTGAATGGTCCGTTTTCTCATTGAGATTGCATCCAAAATAAGAACCGGAGTTCTACATTGATTTTATAGTATTATCTCTTCTTTTGATCATAATTTATGACCATCTAATCCTAACCTCACTGCATTGCAGAATGGCTATATCTAACCGTCCTTTCTTCGATGACATCACTTCTTTTCCGGCTTAATTGTATAATGCTATTAGTAAAATTGCATAGTACAGCTGAAAACCAAAAATTAAAAAAAAATTATAAGAAATTACTTAAATTTAAGAACTTGTAGTTATGAGGCCAGAAATAACCATGTCTTTAGCATCCCTGAAAGAATTAAATTGTAATATTATTTTTAAGGATAATACTTACCCGCATCCAAGTGACTTTGACGACAAATGTAAGTGAAACGCCTTTAAATACAAGTTCCAATTCCCAAAAACGTTGTATAAATGAACGTGTAGTGATGTGAACATGGAACATTAACCCGTTGGACGTTATCCAGTGATAATGATGTAAAAGAAACCCATCCCGTGAAAATGACAATGTATCTGAAATTCGAATTTATTAAAAAAGGAGCCTGTACAAAATATGAAATAAAGGGATAAAGGATTGATTCCTTGCTCAGAAGGATCGAAAATGATGCGTCAGGTCATAATTTAGAAAATTAGAAAATTATAGCCTACAAATGGAAATGGCCTAGAAAAATGGAAATAAGTCAACAAATCAACGCTTAAGGCTTAATAATTAGTTGCGAAAATTAATTCAAATTTTAAAAAGATCAGTGTGTGTTGTGATAAGAGATAATAAATATAACCGACGGAAAACCGTTTAGAGAGTCGTAAATTACAATCGTAGAGACTACGTCGCTTTACTCTACAAATAATAATAAAATAATTAACCTTAGAAATCAAGATCGGTAACTATCGACGAATAAAAAGTCTTGTTACGTGTTAACATTTGTAAGCATCCACAGTAATGATTAAAATTTACCAATTAATAAATTAAATACGAATAAATAAGAAAAAGTGATTATTACAATTCGAACAATAATAAAAAATTTAATTAAAATAAAAACTTACCCAAAGGGAATATTGGTGCAGTGAAGTGGTGTGCTGTATCCACTCAACGATTATAACGAAGTGAACCAAGAAGTGAAAAATCAACCGGGAACCCTGGAACGTGATCAAAAGGAAACAACGCAGCACATCGAAAGAAAACAAGACTTACCGTAAACTAATATGGTTAGAATTTAGATTAATAGTAATAACATTTGTAAACGAAATCCAATTAGTAACTTTGTTCACAATAAAAAAATTAAACGCGAGATAATTCCATTGCTGTGTATTTGCAAACTTATTATGCACAGAATAAAGGCCTTCCCAAAAGCCAGTATCACGCGGTATAAGTTTAGTTGTGACCTATATTGTTGAGGTCATTGAACTTTTGTAAAAGGTTGTATAGGACATGATATTTTGTGTGTAAATAAATCATTTAGGGTCTCATGATCAATTTGATTTTATTAAAAAGAAGGGCAGTTATATGGCATAACTTAGATTCCTTTTATAAGAAAGGAAATGAATAAATACACAAACAAATTAAGTATTTGTAAAAGTGATCTTTTTGGTGGGGTTGGGAAATACAGGTTCGGACGTGATACCCCTCGGATAATGAAGTGACGGGGAATCAAGGCTTGCCTGGGCAGGGTCGCTTTTCTGAAGTAAATTTGTTCCTTTGGTCCCACAGAGTGTCTATATCTAAATTTTCAACTACTTTAATTTTTATTTAAATTTAGATTTAGTTTAAAAACATATTAGTATCACATGTCCAGAAACGAATTTGTTTAGACAGTGCACTCACAAATACGGTGTTTCTGGACTTGTGATACTATTACATAATACCTCAATGTTACAGTAAATATCGTTGTACTTGTAATAATATCTTTTTTGGTATTACAACATATTTGGTATATGGTGGTCACAAGAGTCTGATGGACTAACCGTTTTTTTTTTAAGTAACTGTACACAAGTTTCATTAGACAATATAGCATCTAAACTCGGCAGTTTTGAGATATTGGCATATTTAGTAAAAAAAATTGAATGTACGAATGAACAGAAATTATAAAGTTTATAATAACAAATTAAATCACTTAAACTATTTCTTATAAAATGTATTCAAATTGATGTGTATTTGAAGTAACGTATGTTCATTCATACATTGAATTTTTTACTAAATATACCAATATCTCAAAAACTGTTAAGTTTAGATGCCATATATGTCTAATAAAAACTGTGTAGAAAGTAAATATCCAGCTAGATAACAAACAGAAAAACACTAAAAACTGCAACAAAAAACTTTATTCGGTTCGGTTCTCTGATGATGATAGCTTAGCTATTGAAACACGTGTACGAGTAAAGTTTTTTGGTGCAGTTTTTGGTGTTTTTCTGTTTGTTAAATAGACGCAGCGTCTATTTATTCATTTGATCCAGCTAGATACATGGTATTCCATAAAAAAAAACTTTTAGTTCACCACGACTTTTGTGAACAACCTATACTAAATATTTTGTAATGGAAAAGAAAATGGACAGGTTTGATCAATTTTTGTCTAAGAAATTTGTAGTTGCTATAGTAACAGAGGTATTTGCTGTAACATTGATTCAGGGACACGCTGTATATAAAATTCTACGTTTTCTAAAGAAATTATTTAGAAAAACAACAAAGAAATTACTTGTTTTTCTAACTTTTCTACGTTTTTTAAAAACGAAAAAACATTTTCGAACGCTTTTTAAAAGGTACTTTAAATTTAAATCACTTTCAAACTCAAACAAACAGAAATTTGAAACAATTGCAAAGATTAAATTATCTTCGTAATGCAGGATAAAAAAAGAGAGCGTTGTTGAGTTGTGCAATGTTTAATTTAATTAAATTTGCATTGTAGTGAAGCCATTCAAAATGAAAGAAATTATGCTTAATGTTTTTTTACAAATTAACGGTAGAACGTTTACCGCAACACATAATTTTGTAGATGAAATTGGGAAGCTTTTGCTAGACAATAACATTTAGTTATTTTTTTATGGAGATTTTGAAGTTTTTCTTTGGAAAGCGTGAGAGAAAAAGTAATAATTCGTAATGATGTTATTTGTAAGAAACTAGTCGAATATTTTCTTATATTCCAACATGAGTAGAATGTAAATTTTATCTTTACGTTTTTGGTAGGTTTTCAACGGATAAGTTTCCGTTCTATTCTATATGAAGGAAAGTGAAATCACATTCATCTTTCGCATTTTTATTTTGTTTGGAAGTTTCTTATAGCTTTATTTTGACGGAAAAATTGTCTAGTTTTGTTTATGATTATTTTTATTGTTTTGTATTTCAGATTTGTTGACGATATTCGCTTCTTATAGTTTGCCACTTATTAATTTAATTAAAAGTTTTCATACTGTTTAATTTATAAAGGTTACGAAAATTTCAATAGATTTTAATACATACTTCAGCGAAAACCTCCAGACGCTAGAAAACTGTATTTGCAAAAAAAAAGTCAGTAGAGCACTGCAGGTTATAGTGTAGGGCGTTTATTGATTTTCAAGACACTTCTATAAAACCGTGTTGAGTGGGATTTGGAAGCACTAAAAGAGTCGAGTATGGTTTTCAAATACTTACACTTAATTGATATTTATTATTGACAAATAATAATTCACTTATTGACTTTTATAAACGACACACATTTTATTAAACTATGCCAGATTTTTTTTAAATTACTTAAAGTAACTTTTTAGTCTACGCCTCTTTTCCTCTTTTATAAAAGAGAGTATGCAACCGTATTTTTTTCTCTAGAATTCTAGACAGTAGGTATTTATTCTAACAAAATTCTAAGATCGGCATTTTTAATAATAATAATAATGAGTTTATGAAGAAGAAAATAAAAAAACAAAATTTTGCATTGGGGCGAAGTTCAGTACAATTCCAAGGGAACTGTCTGCTCTTACATTTAACCCCTGCAGATCCCGCTAATACCTTACTAAAAACTAATACAAAATGTGTGTACTATATATAACTTCTAAAATTCAATTGATTATCAATTAACAGACCCAAGCATTTTTGACGGATTCCTTCAAAGGAATATTTGATCAGAAAATTTTATTTGGATTGTGTTTTCAGCTCTCAACCTCACATTCTTCCTTCGAAACAAATTTGCTGCAGTTTTATCGGGGTTTAAAAGCAAACCGTGTTCTTTAGAAAAAATGGTAATGTGTTCCAAATTTCCGAAAAAGAAATAAATTTTGGTATCGTCTGCATAACAATGGTATTTAGAATATTGCAGCATTGATTCTGAACCCCCGCCGTACTCCTCTGTCAAATAATAAATAGTCAGAGAGGAAGCATGAAATTAATTGGACTGCTTCAGACTAAACAAAATGCATAATCGTTAGCAACATATTATAATGTATTACATTAAAAGCTTTTGAGCAATCTAACGACCCGAAGATAGTTAACAAACCTGTATCAATTGCTGAGAATATATCATTTATTTTAAGCATATAAGTATAAGTGTGCTTCCGGCACCGCCATTTTTTGTAATGACTGCTGGAAAAATGGAACTGTTAAGACAAACATTTATTAAATGTGTAATTGTAGGTAAAAGGTAATTTAATTATAACTGTATTTAAACTATCATCCACACCTCTGACTTAATAATTAATAATTATTGCAATTAATAATTTCGGCAACCTCAGCTTCAGTTACAGGTTCGATTCATTATTTGGCATTATTAACATTTAATTGTTTTGATTCGCGCCAAAGTGAGTTTTAGTTTTCTGAAAATTGTACTTTATATTTATAATAGTTTTTTAGCATTTTTACGGCCAATGTAGTCAGATTTCGCATTGTTTTATAGTATTACTAGCAATTAAGAGTCTTGGAACACTTAAACCTTCTACCTGCCTCATCACCGACAGCCATCAAATCCCTCCAATCATCTGTTAATCATGGTACCAACGGCTTTGTGATTACCGAGGTCGCTAAAGTATCCTGAATATCTAAAAGTGTCACAACTTTGTCATCAGTGTTGTCCAGATCATATACAGCCTGTCCGTGTAGTATGCGGACTTTTGATATTGCCTTTAAAAAGTAGATTTTTTCAAAATCAGTTTTGACTATTTTTTTAGATTCCTCAGTGGCTACAATTTAAAAATATTTTCGATTTTGGCTGTGTTTATATTTATCTCGCAATTGTGAATTCGGAACAAAAACAACGATAAGATTTGTTACAACATTTTCAAAATCAATAAAAAATTGTATAATATTTTTTGAGCTGGAAGGATTGTAAATAACTCTAAAATATTTCATTTTACCAATTGTATGATAAAATAATATTCATTTTAGAAATAATTAAACAATTCTATACGAAAATAAAAGTAATCTAGTAAACTGAACTATCTCTTTCGGTAAATAAAATATACATAAAATAATAAAAATTTATTTAAACACTACTAAGAAGTATTCAGAGTTCTGAAATGAATACTTTTTACCATCTTATACAAAAAATATCTTTCGATCAGTACTTCATACGTTTTTTGCGCCAGTAGCTGCCTCCTTTAAGGTTTTGTGATTATGAACGATAAGGGCTTCCGTAATGATTATACCAGTTCCTTTTAGTTTACATGATACGAATTTTACAATAACTGTACATTTGTTACTTTCAATATTACAGTGTTGAGTACACTTTATCTTATTTTTTTTTATAAAGTAAATATTTATTTTACAAAAAATGACCTCGAGGCCTGCCATGCATCGTTATCAAGTCTGAAATAATCTTTGAAACAATGGTAAACATTTTATAAGATTCATCAAATGTGACTCACCTGTTGAGCATTATATTAATTACAAAAACTCTGTTGTTACATTCATGTTAAAATAAACAAAAGATATTTAAAAACGGAAAAACACAATTACACATGTTGAAATCAAGTAAACATTATATTATAAAGTTAACAATAACCTTATCAATAAATATTAAATACTAGCTGACCCGACAGACGTTGTCATGTCTTCTCAATGGGTTCGGCAGGATTCTTAGTTGTTCCACATATATAGTCTTTTTTTAAATTGTCGTTTGCCACGACTTGTACTGCTGTTCCCCTTAAAATAAGTTTTTTAAAAATTTATAGTTCTACGTATTTTGCTGTGAACTGTCGATTGCCATGTTATAATCGAATACAGCTCTATGGGGATTAAAAATTTCTATTCCATCTATTCCCTTTAATTTCATTCCGGGTTTTGCGTTGCACGTCAGATAGAATTGCTCGCACATATTTTTGATTTACAGCGTTCCTAGTTGTTTGACCTAAATTCATGGCATTTTGAAGAATTAAAATTCAAGTGGAAATAAAAAATTAAGTCCATTAGTGTTTCTGTGCATCCATTTATGCCTCTTTTAGTCCTTACCAAAAATCGATAATATAAGGTGTGTTGTGATAAACTAACTGTAATGAACAAACATTTCTCAAAAAAACCATCCAACAAACTCAAAGCTTGGCAACCTGTCAAACGGCTTAAGTTTTCTAATATTTTTGCGCAATTTTCTAAATTTTTCTTTTTGTAAGAACCTTCTAAGCAGTATTAGAAAGCTTTATGAATGAAATCGGTAAAAGTTGTTCTCAAGTTACGGAATGACAAACGGAAATAGAGATTAATTTCAAAAAAATTCTTGTACAATTTTTTTAAATTAACGAACACAGAATTATCCAACATCTTTTGCCTACCTTCGCTCCATACATTTCGACCTCGTCAGAAACATGCACACCTACTGTGCGACGAAAAACGGCTAAAAAGTGGTAAATTTCGCGGTTTTTTGCGATTACCGCGGAAACCGCGAGGGTAATCGCGAAAATCAAACGTTCGTGACCTATTCTGGATCGACCTGAAGAAGTGTGTAAAATTTCATTCTAATCGGACTAACGGTTTAGGAGGAGTTCGAGGACTAACAAACCAATAAACAAACAAACACACACATTCATTTTTATACAGTGTGTCCGTAAAGTATGGAACAAATTCATTTTTAGCTAAACAGACCATTTTAGGAAATAATACTGAAACACGTCGATTTTGATTTTAATTTACCGTATTCTAAAATAATAATCTAATATACAGGGTAAATTACTTTCGAATATTGACGTCACCGTCATTTTTTTTTAATGGAGCAACCCCATTTTGTTTCAATTTTCGGATTACTCTAACTGAACTGATTCCAAAAATGTATCACATGTTGATTCCAATTGGTACAGGGTAGACAAAAATACAATAGTTTTGTGTGTGTTCATAAAGTAACACATAACATTCTTTATTAGTTAAATTAACAATATAATCAAAAATACTTATTGTCTAGTGGAATTGATTTAAATGTACACCCTGTAGTTTGTTAATATTTAGATTAATAAAAATGAGCTGTTTCCAAACATGTTTGGTACTTGTGGTCTAGCAGACAGAATATGAAAGAAATTATTTTTATCGATTTAAAAGTTTGAACATTTATCAAGTCATGTATTTCATTATATTCTGTCCCTTTAGCCAATACTATTTTTGATAATATTGTTAATTTAACTAATAAAGAATGTTATGAGTTACTTATGGGCACACACAAAACTATTGTATTTTTGTCCACCCTGTACCAATTGAATCAACACGTGATAGATTTTGGATGTCGAAAATTGAAACAAAATGGGGTTGTTTAAATTTAAATTTAAAAATGACGGTGACGTCATTACTCGAAAGTAATTCACCCTGTATATTAGATTATTATTATTTTTAAAATACGGTAAATTAAAAAAAAAATAGATTTTTTTTAGGATTTTTCTTAATAAAATGGTCTGTTTAGCTAAAATAAATTTAAGTTCCAAAAAATTTTCATACTACGGACACGTGTGTCTCTGGCAAGACCCAACATAGGTTTCACTATAGAAAAAATTGAAATGATCCACTAAGGCTATGAAATTTTTTTTTGTTTCTAACTTATTTTATGACGTATACGTTACAATTATATTGACGTTTCAGTGCAATATTAATTTTTTAAAATAAGTGTGTATAAAACCCTGAGAAAAAAAAATTAAAGTTATACAGTTGTTGAAAAATATAGTAACTTCTGATTAGTTTGCGATTTTTCGTTGATTGGCTAATTCAAATACCAGCAGAGTGATGATAGTGCGACTATTTGAAAAGTTTTTGCATTGTACGTCGACTTTTCGAAACATATGTATGTACTCGTTGGGTGCACTCAACCCTAATGTTAGCGTTTGACAATGTTGAGTTGTAATTAGATGTGGTTTATAAAATCTTAAAAAAGAAAAAAAAAACAAAAAAAAATTAAAAACGAAAAAAAAAAAAAAAAAAAAAATTTTTAAAAAATAAAAAAAAAAAAGAAAAAATATAAGAAATTTTATAAAAAATTTTTGTTCGCTTATGAATTGTTAGATTGGTATCAAATTAACAGACCATACAACCAAAATGTTACTGGAGCACTTAAAACCCTCATTTATTTGTACCAGCGCACACACAATATACTCAAAAAATGAATGTTTGGGCTGGAATATTCTTTAATACCATAATAAATCCAATTATTATGAACACTGATAAGTATAGAGATTTTTTAAATTTCCGTAATAAAGTAGCTGAAGATGTAGTTGTGTGGTATCAGCATAATGCGTGTCCAGCTCATAATGTAAATCAAATAAAACAATTTTAAATTAAAACATTTCCTAGAACCTGGATTGGAAGAGGTGGGGAAGTTACATATCAACAAGAAACAGACTGCCCCAACGACTTCTTTTATGGCTTTACATATCTTCGAAGGTTTGAAGTTGAATTAAGTGCTTATTAATTAACTTATGCTTGTTAGATTGGTATCAAATGAACAGTAGTGATACTACATTCTTCGAAATATATCTGTTTGAATTTTCAAATCGTAATAAATCCGCTGTGTGTGGTAGTAATCAACAGTGGTATTATTCTCTCATCCTTTTCTTCAACTTCGTTCAGGTAAATCTCATCAGAAATATTTAATTTTTCTTTAATAAAATTAAACGTCATGATCCTAAAGCGTTTATTTGAATTAGCTTTATCGACCGGGATCTCTTCGGGTTGTCAAAATACGAGTACATGTTTGGCTCGTAACACTTTTAATAAAAAACTGTATTTAAAATTACATTTTTACAATTGTTCTTGGATGGTTTAAAAATAACAATCTTGTTTGTTGACTCCTGGATTCTAGTAAACCTCAAATAGAAAGTCAAAAGAGAAATAGCAAATTAAACAATTTAAAGCACAAATCATTTCGTTCTAATTATTCATAAAATTAAAAACCTTAATCGGACATCTTCTAAATATCTTCATTAATTTCAAATAATTGTTTATGAACAAGAAGGTAAAAATGTATAACATCGTCCAATTCTGGATTTACTTTACTTCGCTGATACCGAATAAAGTCCTTAGAACACCTACTACTGTTTATTTGTAGAGACATGATCGAATTATCTGTCTTATCCATAATACTAACTGTATTGACTTGAAATAAACTTTTAGCTTTAGAATACCTGCATATTCTTGCAAGATGCAAGTATTATGTCTAATACACAGGTCTACAATACAAGAAAACAAACGACTCATTTAACCTCAAATTTAATAAGAACATGTTTTATGCAAAAGTATTTGATTATGCTTACTTAAATAGCTATTATAAAATATGAAAGCAACTGAACATTGATTAGAATTTTTGTAAAATCACAAAATACTAAATCCTTATTTTTATAGCTTAAAGAATAGATTTACATTTGAAGGAAGATTAGGCATTCTACACTTGCTCTCTCTTTCAAACTTCAACAAAATGCCCTAACGTATAGGGTATACAACAATCCGAAATTTTCATAGCAATAATAGATCAAATCAAATTTATTCAATAGTAAAAATCCTATGTTGCGTCTTGCCAGAGACACACGGTATATTAAAAATGTATGGATGAAATTTATGTAATAAAATTTTGGAATGCTAATGGTTAAAACTGTAAATATAATGAAGAATGTAGAATTTGTTAAAACATTTTTAATATAGTCAAAATTAGAAAATAGTAAGTTTATGTTTGTCATAGAAGTATTTATATACTCATTTTAAATAAATGTTGTGTTTTTAATTTGTTAAAATTTTTAATTAATTAATTTTAAGACATTAACTGATGAAGTTTATAGCGAAACGTCTTAATTAAAACAATTTAAAAAAATCTTAGCTGTTTTGTTTTCAAACAAAATCAATTTATAATTAGAAAATAGTTTGCATATTTATATCAAACCAACAGAAAAACACCAAAACAAAAACTGGACCAAAGAACTAGGTGACTCGGACGTGTTTCACAGCCAGCTTGTTATCATCAGCGATACCGATACTGACATATTTATATCGTTAAAAAAATTTCAAACTCGTTTGCTCCAGTGATTTCTGTGATTTTTGTAGACTTGCGTTCGAGTTACCCTACACTGAGCCTAAAAAGGCGAAACATGCGTATGTAGGTGCCGTTCGTAATTCTGCAATTATCACTTGTTACTGTTTTATTTGGTTGTTAGGAATTTGGTATATTGCGCTAAAAATGCGATTAGCTTTTTTCGCAATGTTGAAAAATACACACACACTACAGATTTCTACAAATTATTCAAGTTTAAAATGTTTTTAAGAATATCTTAATTTATAGTATATTCAATGTGTCAACTGTTTTTTCTCAATTTTTTGAAAGCGTTATTGATGAACAAATACAGGATATTACAGTCTAAAAAATACGTGACAACTTAATAATAAGGTTGTTTCGTATGTGTACACAAGACGTACATTAATCTTTACTTTGGCAACATAATTTGACTTCAAGGTTAATATGACCGCCCAGACATGGTTAATTAGATGCGTATTCTAAATGAGACGTTGTTAAATAGGTAACTAATTTAGGTATTTGTATGTTTTCATAAGCTCAACATCGTTGCAGGTTAATTATTTCAATTGATTTACGGACAAACTTATTTATAGATTTTGAATTATCGAATGCTTTGGATACATACCAATTTTTCAGGCTCCGTGCACGTAAACGTACCTGCACCAAAGGGCGCAATTGAAATCTAATATAAATTTTGACAATTGAAACTTCTTTTTTTAGGACTCTTACAAATTGTTCTCAAATATTTGAATGCATTTTCTGTTTATATATACTGAAGAATACCTATAACTTTTCTTAAATTGTAATCTATTAATGTGTTCAAATTGAACAGCTGAATATATTTGACAAATTATAAACGTCCTTCATCGAAACTTTTTACCTGAAATCACTGTAATTATGTAATAAAACGCAAAATATGAATTTGTTTACTAGATATTATGATGTTTCGTAAAGTCGTTAGTAAACAGAATGAGTTAAAAGTTTTCTCAACGAAGTATTAAACTGCAATTATTGAAAAGGGCATTATTTAATCCATACATTATTATTGTTGTAAGTAGTTACTGTTAAGAAGTGGTTCAAAAAGTTAGAAGCTTTATGATTTTTACTTACTAAAGTGAGCATTTTTTAAATTAATTCTCAATATAATCAAAAAGTTTCTTCTCTTAACTGTAATTAACTCATCTATACGTTTACTGAATATATTATTTTTTTGATATTTGAGGTCTGTCTAAACGGCCACTTCTAGATGTTGAGTTTCAACAGCGTTCACAACTAGGACCCATGCAAGTTGTTGAAACTCATAAAAGGTCTCTATGGAGACAAGAAATAGCATAAATATACACAATGTCTCAGAACTGAGTAGACAAGCCTATCTGCAATCACTAAATATCTCAAATCAACTCAGCACTATCAGCACTCAGACAATAGAGGTTCTTTATCAGAACGATCTAAGATAAGCTGTACTCAATTTTCATTTAAATATGTACAGGTTATTTCATGCCGTGATGCAGAAGAATTCATTTTGTTAACGTATACAAATTTTATTTATTTATTCATAATTGTTCGAAATTTTTTGGGGGTAGTGCTTTTTCCACTCTTTTTTTACCCGTTTTTGCCAATATCCTTCTCTACTTCTCCAGGTTTCTTATCTTCTTACGTTTTTCAATTTAAAATATGTAGTAACTTGTTTATTCCGTGAAACAAAATGTTTTCTTTTTGACAATATACAGAGGCTGTCAGAAAGTAATAAGACTATTTCTTTACCCCAAACTGAAGTTTGCGGGCGGTACGGATGTCGAGATTTGTTAACTACAGAGTCTACACTCTATCGGAGGCGTTTCAAACCCTTTTTCCGGCCATACAACTTAAATTAAGTCCAGGTTATTACTATTTGTTCTTTTCAACTGACTTCCGACGTCACTACACCTGCGCCCTCCTCCACTGAACTTTCAGACCTTTGGAGTTCACCGGTTTTCTGCTTTCCACCCATCTTTAATAGTTTTGAACTTTTCCTTCAATGATTCGGTAACTTTTTTTGATACTTACTTGTCTTAATAAAATGAAACTTTTCCTTCTTTTACTTTACTAAGTAATGGTCACTGCCAATTTCGTATTGTCCCCTTCATCTTGCAATTCGCCTTTTTTTATTAAAAACAAGTCTATTAAAGGTTTGTCTCTCCCGTTCAACTACACACTTAGTTTATACATATGAAACCGGATTAAATCGTTAGAGTTTAAAAGCTACACATATATCCGTTTCTTTTGTTCCTTGTCGGCCTTAGATTGAAAGAGAAAATACAAATAATACAGCGATATCTGGGTTTACTGTATCAACGAAATATGATGAAGTAAGACCAAGAAATATATTAAATATGAATTAAACGTAGAAGCAGACTCTAAACAGTAAAAGTACTTTGACTAAAAACAGCATCATATATGGTAAGTGATACTCGTCCAAACTAATTAGATAATTTTCTTTAAGGACATTTCGTGGTGAAGGTAAAATAGCAATCCTTAAGGCTGTTTGGTAGCAATACTATAAGCTATAATTCGAGAAGCGATTTTTCGGCTAAATAACCACCTACAATAAAAACAGACTTGTCTACTTACTCCCTGGGAAACTTGTCGTCTTGTCTTGTCGTGGCATGGATGATGGGCTAGGAAATTTCAACCCTGGGAAATTCAAGTCTATTGGTCTTTTATTTTGAATAAGTTGCTAAAGGGTTTATCATTAAAGTTTAATTTGGTCATAACAGTAATTATATAAATTATTATTCTTTTTTTTTACTTAAATTTGCTACGACATATCGTTTATCAAATCTTCATAAAGATATCATGAACAATATCATTATACTGCAAAATAAATTTCATGAATTTCAATTTTTAAAAAGCGTTTTTAAATTTTAGGAGAAAATGAGAACGTCCGAACTAAAAATATTTAATTTAAAATTGATGGTTAGTCAACTTAATTAAAATTATATGTAAATAATTTAATAAAATCACAATTTTGTTTAAGTATAAGAACGATTGAAACGTGATTGACCAAAAATAATAACAAAGTATGAACAAGGAAAACGTCCTGTTCCGACCAGAACAACTTTAAATCTTCCTACCTGTTATTAGTAAAATAACTTAGGAAAAACCAGAAGGTACATAATAAATACATAATAAATTTTTCCACGACCACTATGAAAACTTTACATTTCGTAGTCATAAACCACTAGAGAAAATTTGTCATATCTGAACGTCTGCAGAAAATCATTTCGTTACTAGTAACGGTATATATATATACCCCAATTGAATGAATGTAGTTGCAAAAGCTGATTGGTTGCTCGTTTTGATTTGAAACTGACATTTATTTATCTAACCTGAAAATCTGTCAAAACAACGTCTACACTTCAAATAAAATTGTAAACTTGATAATTATTGAGAATAAAAAAATTTTTGGTAGTCATGAAAACAGCCACATTTTTTTTAAATTGCCGAACTGACAGTTAAATCTTAAATTAAATTTTGATAAAACTTAGATACTACATACTGGTCGTGGAAAAAGTATAGTGTATTACTTGAGAATAAAATCATGTTTCATTGCTCGTGATTATCAGCGCTCGGGCTACAATCCTCGCTCAGCTAACACACTCGCATGAAAACTGTAATTTGCTACTCGTATAATACAATATACTATATCGTAATCTAATCTATGGCGAACAGGGAGAAGGGCGTACAAAAAATACACTAAGATCGCCAAAAAGAGTAGGTACTATAAATAAAAAAATGAATAAACAGAAGAGGAAAATTGAAACTAGAAATATAGAATATTAGAATTTTAATTATAACTATGTACTTATGGAAACAAAATTAAAAGGAAACGAATTTAAATTGAAAGGAGTAGTCAAAAGATACAAATTATGAATATCATAATAGGGAATAAGACCCAAATTCAGAGAGTTCTAAAAGCACACTTACACAACTCATGCGTTACTTATAGCTTCCTAACCTCACTAAACTGTATTCAGAAACTAATAAAGAGCAATGAGTGACTAATATGTTCCTAACTAGTGAGTGAAAAATGAAAGAGATTTTTGCCAAGCTCGAGTCAGCTCGAGTTACTAACTGGTTGAGCTTAAATTTGTAGCATTTTAATGTTTGAATCACGAATAAATAAAGAAAAGTTTACAATAAATATTAAATATTGGTAATTAATATATTATACACTGATGTGGAGATGATTTCTTTCTCAGCTCAACTCGAGAGAAATTAATTGCCAAGTTGAGAAAAATCCTCTCTACCGTAATTCATATACCTATTGTTTTTTCATGAACGTATTTGTCAATTAACGACTAGCAATATTAAGCTTTATATTAAAAAATTAACGACAATTTTGAAAATAGATTTCAAATTCGTAATCAGTGACCCCGTAAACTCATGACGGAATGTTATTTATATCAATTTATCTTTTTAAAAAATCTATGCTGCAAAGGATTTAATGGATAACATTTTTTGCGGTTATGTCAAAATGGGGTTGAATGGACCTTGGATTCGGATTCACCGACCCCAAAAACATATACATAGTAAGCATGTATATTGTTACAACAATTATGTTTATAACTAACGAATTTTTATGGGTATTTGTAATTTGGATTTCACATTTAAATTTTTACTAATGTTTAGTGCAAAATTGTATGATTCAAGTAGTGAAAAAATAGTGTATGAACCCTCCTTCTTAATTCGCCACCCGGTCTTGATCTCAGCTGAGAAAGAACTCTGCTTCACTTGGGTGTATAATAGTACACTATTAGTCTAACCATTAATAACTATTGACCGAGGCGCACATAGTTTACTATCAATATTTTATAATCTACGAAAGAAAATTATTTTAGTTTTTATAAAAATTAAATAAGAAAGGTGAACGGCTCTCATAAAAATACATTGATGTTATTTAAGAGTAGGCAGTTAATTTTTCAATTGCTTATAAGAATTGACTTTCATATCAATATTTACGATTAAATAGTTTAGATTAAAAAAAAACTAATCAATGTTTATACAGCGAGAAGCAGCGGTGAAACTTTTTCAAAATATTTTCTTGGGCGTTATCCAAAAATAATTTTTTCGATCGATTGAAAGTTCATGATAACGAATTTAGAAGTCTTCTCATTAGTGTTTTATATTATCGTAATTACATAAAATAGAATCTAAATAGAGACAAGAATTCGAATTACAGTACCAGAATTATAACAAAAGACACGTCAAACATTTGGAGCCTACACCGATTTTTATCCTGTCAAAAGATTTTCTAAAATTGTATCTACATTTTTGCCTTAATTAATTCACTTGTTACCAAAATTAAATAAACTTACTATTAAATAAATGTATGTAAATGTTATCGATACTTCTTAATTTAATACATTTGTACAAATAAATAATAAACTAGATTACAGTAATTGAATTTCAATAAAAATTTCAATGGTACTTAATTATATAACCAGTACCTACAAGCATTCTCTCAAATTTATTACGATCCACTCGATCTACTTGTTATCAGGAAAAAAATTAATTTCGTTTACAAAAATAAACAACAATGTTTAAACTGTTAAACGTGTTGATTAGATTTTATCTAAATTATTTACGTAACTCGTCAAAAGACTCGTATTCGGTTGGAAACTCGCCAAAATCAATTCTTGCAATCGACGGTAGTTCGAAAACCGAAAGTTATTTCTAGCAAATTTTAAAAATCGATGAATCTATTACGTAAAAGCAATCTCACGAAGTACATTTTTATGATTTATTACTTTATTTTCTTGTTTAATAATTTTCGTAATTAACTTAACGTTAATAATAAATTCGCTGACATAGCACGAGTGTGATACTTTATGCATTTTACTATTGCAGTATTTAAATTAGTAGGTAAGTCATTACCTAAAAGTTTCGTTAAAGTTTAAATGTTTTTTTGAAAAATAAAGTTGGCTCATTTTAGTCGTATTTTATTACACAAAAGTGTTAAGATAGAATCAGAGCTGGCAATACATACTCAGTAACACAACACAAATTAACGTTAAAATCAAGAACGAATAGGCAGCTATGTCATACGTAAGTATATTCGTCCGAAAACATCCGTGTCCGTAGTTAAGGGTTAAAATCTGCTAAAAATTGCAGAAACCCTAATCAATACATCTCTTAGAAGAAATGATAAAAAAGGTTCAAGTAAAGCCAAACAAAAGAAAACTAATGTTTTTTTGAATGTTGACAATAATAGCCATTTATGTATATATGTTTATGTTGGTATGGACGAACCACATAATTATGGACGAGCGACAAAGGAGCGAGGCCATAACTGTAGCGAGAGTAGAGACTGTAGAGTTGCATACAAGATTTTATGGTCTGTATGACAGTAACCCAATATTTTTACCACAAAAAGCGTCACTTAAGCTTATACTCCTTTGTAGAATTTCTATTTTGTTTTTTTGTTTAAATACATTGTTCTTATTTTGACATTGTCATTTAATATAAGAAACCCGAAACCCGAGTTAATGTACATTCGATACTGCGCACCAATCGTTAATCTGTAGAATTGTGCAGCAAATAGTTCGGATGATCGAGATTAAACCTTTTGTTTACATAGTATAAGAAACACACAATTGTTGTAAACACAGGTTTGGCTGAAATAAACATTAAATACGTTTAGGGTTTTTTAAAGCAGAATAAAACACAGACGTTTTGATGTACATTCTATTTAGAACTAAATCATAGCTAACTAAATATTAAAGAAAAATATTGAACCCATTCAAAAGGCGAGGGTACAAATAACAAACTTCCCTCAATGTAAATTTTAGTAATAAGTAGGGTTTGAGGAAATAGCTGAACAGAGACTTGTCGCCAAGCGGTAAGATCCCGTACTGTATTCATTTGTCGTACAGGAGACTTGGGTTCGATTCCCGCAAGTCACCTAGTCTGTGTTCCTACTAATAGTATCAATGGCAACAATTCATAGGATTTTCGATATAATGGATAATAAATTAAAATTTTCCGTTTTTCTAAAACGATTTGATTTAGGTACATATTGGAACATGTTATGCCACTTTATAGCAAATTTTGTCCCCAATTCGACCACTGAACGAAAATAAAGTGTTTCATTTAAAAAAATTGAATTTTTACATTTTTAATTCACGTTGAATAATATAAATTTAGAAATTGTTTTCAGGCAGATCTTTAAACTAAGCTTAATTAGATTTAAACTCCTATCTCATTTCAAGTAGAAGTTACAGTCCATTTTGTGAACGTTAACCAGCAGTCAGTATTTCGGAAAATAATTTTTATCTCAAAAACAGTAATAGATAGACATTCTATAGACTGAATAAAAATTCAGAATTATGACCCCTACTAAAAATTTCATTTAAAATAACAAAGTTTCAAAATACATTATGCAATTAAGAGACAATTTTTAATATAACTAGTATTGTAGCTTTGTTGATATTGTATGATTAATAATTAATGAATGTATTTATTTTAACTAATATTTATCTTCTCAAGCATAAACAAATGACTTATGTAGGTATTAAATTGTTGATACGGCGATTGCATTTCTTGCCATTTCATGTGTTGGTAGTTGGCTAAATTTAATAACGAAATTATTTTATGTCCGTTATCAGTTCTGCATTTATAAAATTAAAGTGTTTCTAAAGAAAGTATTTTGAATAGAACAGTATTAACCCCCAATATTTAATACCTGAAATTGTTATTCATGAAAAACCTGGTATCTGTTAAATAATGCTGACCTAAATCAATTGCAACCACTTTAATTATTGACGTCTATGTCTATTTTGCAGGAAGGTTAATTTCACTTTGCATTACACTGCAACTTAATTAATTAATTGTTGTAAAATAATAGAGTTTGATCAAGTTTTACATAGAACAGGGTGTTAATTAATGATGTTCATCTAGTTGTCGGAAAATTTTCCATGTAAAAAAATATGCCGCTACACACGGAGTATTCACTTGTCAGGTAACCTCATAGTTGGCAACTGATCGACAGTTGACACTGTCAATCATGCAAAATGAATAACAAACGTAACGAGATGCAAATTATTAATTTACACCCCATATAATGTTAAAAGATTTCTTCTAAACTAAATATTTTAGCATTTTGTTAACTTAATAGTATATTAAAGTACACGTGACAGAAGGCATATTTTCCAACACGAATTTGAAATTACGACATGAGCCGCGAAGCGGCGAATGGAGGAACGAATCAGTGTTAGAATAGCCTTCTGTAACAAGTGCTTTATACTATTCTTTCTATTTAGCGACAATTACTTTACTTAAAAGTAAAAAATTCAATATTAGTACTTAGGTTTTTCCAAAGTAGTTGGCAACTTTTCAAATAAAACAATTTTAGAGGGTTGTGCAAAATTTAATTTAATACTTCAAATTTCTCCATTTTATATATTTATTTGTTCCTCACTTGTAAACAGGAGCTTATCAACTCACTATGGTTACCTTGAAAATGCCTCTAACTAGCTACTAACTTGTAAAATATAACGGCTAGCCTGTAAAATTTTACACGCGTCCTCATATTTTACCTTATTATAGCTAATTTGAAATGACCGACAAGCTCTCTAACGTGATTTATTTGTTATTAACATTTGAAAATTGGGTTTTATTACTTGTACTTGCGCATATATTTTCTGTAGAAGTGGATGGCGTGGATTCTTCAAGTGGAAACATTCTTTTGCCATTTTAATCTTATTTTTAATCGAATCATCTACGTAGTTTTCTGCAATTTGTGTTGATTTCCATCCCCTGCACGCTTCAGAGCCAAAGTATCACCACCTGCATCAACCACGATTGTTGCTCCAGTTCGTCGAAATGAATACCCTGTATAAAGTGCCGGTTCTTCTAATTCCAAATATTCAGCAATTTTCTTGGGTATTGCGCCTACAGTATGTTGACCTGCATTTAGGGCGACACATTTTCCACTGCGGTACGTCAAGAACAACCGCAGATCTTTACTTCTTGGAGGACGTAGGGCCGCAGTGTGAGATAGAAGCTCATCGCATCGACAACCTCCAAATATACCAAAAATGTTAATGACTTTGGCAAGTAACCACTTTTCGTCAGGAGTTTCAATGATAAACTTTTCCACTTGCTCTTTCGTCAGAACCTTGGCTTTCTTGGGGAAGTAGCGTTCATTTCGTCTTTTCAAAAACGCAACCACTTTATGAAATCTAGAAAATGACATATGTAACTAAAAACCTGACTAATAAATATAAGGAAACAAACCTACAAACATCAATGTTTTCTCTAACTGCCAAACAACTATTAACCATTGACCACTTCGACCATAAAGAATTCGGGCTGAATTTGACAGACAATTTATTGATATACGCTAATATAACGTCTTCCGTAACACCAGTCACGTTGTTTTCCTTTTGCCACTTTTTGAACTCCGCGTACTCGTATTTATACCTTGATGAAGATTTTTTGGGCAGTAATCTTGCAACTACACTTGCTGATTCATCAATGAAAACTTGCGGGACACTCATTTCAGTAAATCTCACCAGCAAAACGTTCCGGAAACGTGAAATTGAAATAAAATAATTAATCAACAAAATAAGTGCCGTGCGTTTCCAAAGCAATACGTCTAAAGCTCACATGATTTTTTCTCCGATTTTCGAAATTTTTACAATTTTTAATGGTTTATAATAACTTTTACAAGTGAGGAACAAATAAAACATTAAACAATACACGCAAGGTAACGGATTTTACTGGCTCCAGAAAGTGACAGACTCGTCTTCGACTCGTCAGTCATATCCTTCTGTCCACCAGTAAAAACCGTTTTACCTTGCTAGTAATGTTAAATACTATTGTTTGTGTATTACTGTAAAATCATGAATGAAGATATTTCTTTAACCCCTCCTGAATTTCGAGAAATTGCACAAGAAGTTGTACATAATTTACTGCCAAACAAGTCTCGATCCCACGTTACCTGAAATTTCAAAACTGGTGTGTCGAAAACAATATAGAAGCGATTTCGGAGAATATTTTACTTTGGAAAGCAAAAGTATAAATCTTCCACTATGTGGAGTACCTACTATATGTTGCGGTCATGCTTATCTATACACAAAGATATAGATTAATCGAAATATAAGAAGTTGCAGGCCTTTTTAAAACGTTCCTCAGAAGGGTATGCACCTAAAAAGTCCAAAATTTTAGAAGAAAATGACATTAATGACTTCATTAACAAATCTGATAATAAAACATATTTGGCAATGAAAGTGTAAAATTTTTTGTCATTTATTGTACATAATAATTAAATAATTTCAGATTGTTTTGATAATGGGTTAAGTGGAGCATGTAGGCGCGAAGAACTATCTAACATGTCTGTGGATGACATTGAAATTAAAACCGATTGCATTGTTGTTTCGGTGCCTAAAACAAAAACCAACATTCCAAGACAGTTCTTAATAACTAATTCAAATTGGAATAATTTAATTAAAAAATATACTTCCTTGAGGCCTAACAAAGTAACACATAATCGTTTTTTCCTAACTTATCGTAATGGATGTTGTGTCAATAGTCCCATTGGGATTAATACTATGGGAAAAGTGTCGAGAAATATTACGACTTTTCTAAGATTACCAAACCCAGCACTTTTCACAGGACATTGTTTTAGAACGCCATGTGCATCTCATATAGCCAATCAAGGTGGTGATTTGTTGACGATAAAACAACATGGAGGTTGGAAATCCTCTACTGTAGCGGAGGGCTATATTGATGTTTCCTTAAAAAAACAAACAAATGTTTGAACCTCAACAGGCTGATTTAAGTTTTTGATTACATTATAGGCACAGGTACAGGTCACAGCAATGATAATCAAAATACAGCGGAAAACCAAAGGTTATCTGGTGTTAATGTAAATTCGAGTGGTTCCACTGTAACTATTAATGTATATAATAATTGTGTGTTTAATAAATATGAACTATAAATAAGCGAAACGCTAATAATTTAAAGGTTATTCTTATTACACTTCATCATGTACAAAAAGTACAAATGACTTTTAACGCTACCAACTCTAAGGAAATAAAAGACACTGTCCGGTTAAAGCTTCTAACAAATCCATTTTAGCACTTTTTTGGGTGCTAAAATAGCTTTGTTTTAGACGCGTAATTGAAAAAATACATACTCTACTAATTTTATAATACGGTACAAATACTTATAAGACTGTATTGTGATGTTTACTCTCTAGTTTTATCATACTTTTTGACGGTACATAACATTACGTGAAAGTTATTTTGTTCATATAACAAAGCTCGATCATTTTAGTTTTGATGGATTATAATTTAAAATCAAATTTTCATAATTCGACACGGGCATTATAGAATTTCAACTAAAAATTACCCCCAGTTATTTTTTTCCACAAATACCGAGAAAACCTATACCACCATATTGTTGACAATATAATTTATCACTACGTACCAATTTTCTATAAAATTTTTCAAGCCGAGTAATCAAAACTGTTTTAATCGAAATTTGCCAACACGTTTGTGATATTTTTTGTCTAAAGGAAATCGTTCCAGTCGTTTTTGAAAAAAACATGACATGAACATGAAATTCTCTCTTAATTGAGTTTTTGTGAAAAAATCGAAGTTAGCCATTTTATAAATATATATAATAGAAAAAAAGTACCTCTGAGCAATCGGTAGAAAACCCAAAATATGAAATTTGATCAACTTATTCTATTCGTTTGGGCTCTAGGTGGGAGTACATACATACGTACATAATTTTTTTTTACAAAACACGATCACAATATACCTGGTATAGTTTGGAAGAAAGTAAAATTAATTAATTGTAGTGTTCCTAAAACTATGGAAAATATAAGATAACAATGAAGTACGTATAAGGAATACTTGAATTTCAATAGGTTAAATGACTTGTTATGTGCCAGTTTACACAAAGTGTAATCCCACTTGAATAAAGTGGAATACAAAGCTCCCCAAATATAGTGATTAATTATTGTAATCAATCAATCATAAGTTTTAATCGCTGGTAATATTGCAATAATGACTATTTCAAATGTATTGAATTTCTTCCCGAATTCTTTTTGTCTTTATATATGTTACGCTCAAACACCAAAAACGCTCATTGATCGAAAAAATTGCACACAACGCGTTGTGGTCATTGTAAAACATCCACATCGCGAAGTTCGTATTATGGCTCTTATCAAAACGCGTACGACGCATTGTGACATTCACAAAAAGACCATGTAGCGAAATTCGTGTCGTGGCTATGATGCTATACGGCCATAACACATTATGGCAATGACGAAAAAAAGCCATGACGCCATATCAAGAAGGAGAAGTCGAATATAACAATACATTAAAATATTAGTAGAGTTGTTGATTTATTTATTTTTTCTGTTTCTGAGAGGAAATTTATATCAGCGCTAATAATCAAAATATTTTTTATGATACAACACGTGAGTAACAAGCACACATCGTAGTTTTGTTGATTATAACTATTGAATATTCTGAAAAAAACAATAAAAAAAAAGTATTTCTTAACAATATATACCAAAAGTTTCAAAATTACTAGGACCCATATCCTGTGCATCGTTAATAGTTCTACGAGTACCCGTCTTTTCTAAATTTCCACAACGCGTTGTGGTCGTATAACATGATAGCCACGACACGAATTTTGCTTATAACTATGGACTTTCTGTGATTAAAGCGTCGTGCGCGTTTTCATAAGAGCCATAACACGAATTTTGCGATGTGGATGTTTTACAGTGATCACAACGCGTTGTGAGCAATTTTTCGCTCATTGAGCATTTTCAGTCGTTGAGTGTAACATATAATATACAAACTATATTCTTAACCCATAACACATGATAACCTTTATTTAGCTTTTCAGAGATGCAGTCTTTAAGATAGTAAATTTTTAATGTAATTACGAACACGTGTTGCATAAATTTTTCGTTTAAAAAAAAACAGTTTAAATAAAAGTTATAGATATTCAAATTACCGACAACTTTGCTTTTGTATAATTTATGCTATTGGAAATATACTTTTAAAAAGTATCATGCGATTGTTAATTATCAGCAATTACTGAATAAAAATAGTTTGAATATTTTTCCAAATATTTCAAGAATGGGAAAATTTATGCAAACTCTTTTGACTCGACAGTATACTAAAATCCAAAGTTTGTGTGTTTATTTGTTAGGTCCTTTATAGGTCCTAAACCAAAAATAAGTATATATTTGGAATCAGCATTGAATTTGGGGGAAGAATGATGGAGTTCGGGGTGGAGGCTTGAGCTTATGTAGTGGATTTTTTTTAAACTATATTTCTACCTCATAATTGTGTTGCGGGGCAAAATTAAGGTTAAGGGAGGGGGGTCCACAAGGAGGGCTTGGGTTCATCTGGTGAAATTTTCTTTGGCGTCCCCCTTGACGGGTCTTTTAACAAGTTATAAATAAGTCTTATATGCTAAGTTTTATAAAAAACAGGAGCAATAGTTTTCTTGATATCGCTTTACACATTGACAGAATTTTTTTTGTTTCATTATACCGCAAACTCTAACTTTGGAAAAAGTGAAAAAAAAGGAGTCTTAAAATTTACGGTTTGGAAACAGCAGAACTGAAATCAGTTTATAATCTTAAGATAAAGGTCTTTTCCAAATTGACATTGCTTCAATATTTTCTACCGTTGCGATGGGATAGAAGGATTTAGATTTCTGAAACACGTTGTATGCTAGTCAAACTGTAAAATTTGGATTGAATGAACTCTGATATCATCCTTGCATGATTCACACAAATTTTTTTTGATGATGTGCTATAGTGTCTCATAGGGAATAGATCTGGGTTACTAGAAACTCATTTAGTAGTGAAATTTACCTTTTGAAAACTAACTTTGCACTTTTTTGGCGGGGTGATTTATCAAATTCAGGTTCTAGATTATCTTCCAGGTTGTCGATATACTTTGCAACATGTACAATCCCTTCTACAAAGTGCAGTTTGGCTACCACACTGCTAGACATTCACAGCCACACCATTACTTAAGCAGGGAACTTTTCTTTCACATAATTATAAGAAAAACTTCTTCGTCGAATCGTATAACCCTACTTCCACTATCGCGGCTCATCACTCCAATATACTGATGACAGCTTTTCCAGTTGAATACAAGTTTAAGAAATTTATGACTGTCCCAACACTTATGGGATGGGTCGTATATATTATAATTTGTTATTCTATATCCTTCTCAGTTGGTTGTGCCAATTGTGCGTTATGCTTTCTAAAGAAACTATAGGCTACTACAAGTTATGGAATTCAGACACACGTTCTGTTCTTTTCACGACATGGATTTGCAACTCTTGACGAGTTATAATAAATATTTAACACTTTTAGGTTTGCTATCGAGTATATTAAGATTTAAAATGTTTTTTTTTAACATTCAGATTTAAAAAAACACTGCCAAAATATATAGTGCTGAGAATTTTTTTTCGTAACCAAAGAACACTCTACTATACCCATTTCGAATCATGTCGCTACAAAGTTCAAACTTTGACTTGGGAATTTAAAATTTTTTAGTTTAATTTCTTAAAACCACTTTTTCTGATGTAAACTTAACCGGTACGTTTCAGTAATTAAAAGACATTCTTTTTATAAAATGTATGATTGGAAAATGTTTTATGTACTTCGATTCAAAAATTATGTTAAGCGTTAAATAGATTAATGAGGGTCTTGACTGAAAAGCAAAAAAAGACAATAAATAACTCCTGCTGAATAACCAACACAAACTTTTAGTATGTGTTTGAAATTAGATAGATTATAGATGCAAAAAGACGGTTCAAGGTCAAAATATTCAAAATATGGAGAAATGTTTGATAAGTTCTAGATCTATAGTGTGTTGGCAACATATGGGAAACTTTTTTATTATTAATTTTACAAAAAAAGTTATTCTTTTGTACAAAGTTCTGCATGTTCTAAAATCTTCAATTTTCAATAATCAGATAAAATTTTTTCAGTCGTATACGAAGTTTAATAGTTATTTATGTACCAAGGCAGTAAAGTGATTCTTTATCGGACGAGTCTGAAATTATGAGACGAGCGAGAGAAGCGAGCGAGGCAAATAACAGGCGAGTCCGATAAAGACACTTTACTGACGTGGTGCATACAAAATTTTATCGCCAACTGTTTAGAATTCGGAATATAAGAAACTGAGGTATATTTAATTGCATTTTATTGAGACGAAGTAAACAGCAAATCTACTTATTATTTGTTATATTGAAATTAAACGTACACCCTGATGCATTAAAAAGTTAATCGCTGAAGTCGAAGGAGTTCCAACTGAAAACGTTTGAGGGTTATTATCTATATTGAAAATGTGCAAATCTTCTTTTTTAGATTTGGTGATAACTGAGTTGTCAGTTGGATCATCGCCTAAAATTTTCTTCGCAATTTTTGTTTTATTGAGCACAGATTCTTCAACATAGGACTCTGCAATCGTGTCACTTTTCCATCCTCCGTGGCGTTTCAAATTTTCTTTACTACCGCCTGCGTTGGCAAAGAGAGTGGCGGTTGTTCGACGGAAACAATGTCCCGTGTAAAGTGATGGTTCTGGCAGATGCAGATATTTGGCAATTTTGTTTGGAATACTTCCGATAGTATGGATTCCAATCGGCTGAATAGTGCATTTACCGTTCCTGTAGGTTAGAACAATCGATCGTGAGACGTGTGCTTAGGACGCAGAGATAAATATTTATTAAATAGTTCTATGGATTTTACTTTTCCTTCAAATTCTTCAGTAACTACAAATAAACGAGGCTTGTTGGTCTTTGTTTTGGGTATATGAACTACCAGAATTGTTTCTTTGTGCTCTATGTCACATACTTTTAAATTCCAAAGTTCTTCATTACGTAAAGCTCCAGCAATTCCAAATAAAACACAAACCTAAAAAATGCAACATTATATCATTTTGGTTTTTGAAAGTTTGTACAAATTACTTTCATCTCAAGTAGATTTCGTCCGGTGCATCTAGTAAAACGTAAGTATATCTTCTTGTGAAAGAGTTTTGGATTTCTTTGGAACATGATTCCTTCCTTTTTGTTTTAAAAGCCGTTAGTTTTATATATTCACCGATGTTGACGTCTTGCTTCACTGAAAGGGTTGCCTTAAGCATGGAATAATAGGACCACATTGAAGGGGACAATACTTCTTTGATAAATCAGAAAAATATGCCAGTAACACGTTTTCACTATATTTCCTTACTTTGTTTCTATTGCACCACTCCATAAAAATGTCGTACTGGCGATTGTATTTTTCCCTGGATTTTTCTGGCAGAAGTTCTAAAGACGTCTCTAATGACTTCTCTTCAATTTCAGGTGGCGTGCACTGAATATCTTCCATAATTTGTTATGAATAAATTACAAGAAAACTATTATCGAGCCGTAATAGGGAGAAGCGTGACACTGACAGATAATAATTTTCAAATAATGTCAAAGTCAAAATACTTTACCTGACGCATATGTCACTTTACCTGACGCATATGTCACTTTACCAGACTCATATGTCACTTTATCTGCCGCGAGGCAGATAAAGTACATTATTGGTATAGGATAAGGTAAACTGTTTGTTTACTTCCGGAAATCAATCTGATAATTGACGGCTTTACTGACGGTTGGCGATAAAAAAAATTATGAGCTGCGTACAGGAGGAGTAAAGTACTTTTTTTTCAAGCGTCTAATAATATTCAAGTTATACTAATTTCCACAACAAATTGCAAGACATTTTTTTTCACGCCGGAGTTTTGTCATTACCATAAAAAATGTTAAATTTTCGTTGATGATAGTTGTTCGAGTTTGTTTCGTTCTGTGTAGTGTAATTCAATAATGTCGAAATCTCTAGAAGACGAATATCCAAGTGCAACTCCTCCAGAGCTAGCTGAGGTTGCTCAGAATACCATCGAAAATAAACAAAGCCGAATTAAATATAAAACATGTGAATATTGCAACTTATCACAAACTACAGGCGCAAAAAAAATCGAGAACTTTCACAAAAAAACAACTTGATCAATTATTATTTATCTTTCTGATTTAACACAAATATGATAACTTTTCTTTTCCGTCAGAAAGTATGAATCGAATTTATTTATAAAAATTTAATTAATGTATCATTAAAATTTATTTAATTGGATGTAATTTCATACTTGAACGTAGTTTTGAGCTCTAATCAAGTTTTTTTCAATAACAAATTTTGATGTTGTCAAATATAAAGGTACTTTACTCTTGAGTAAAATTCACATTTTCTGACAATCCGCAAAAAAATGTCTCATCATATTTCCACATTTTTGCTTAAACACTTTCTACTGCCATGGGGAGTTTAAAAGTTAGAAATCACTGCTTTAGAGTAAATAATTAGGTATTTAGCAATAATCTTATGATATTATTAGTTTTGTGAAAATCTTGTTTTTTAACCGCTACTTAAATATATTTTTTTATTCTAACAGTGAATCAAACTATTTTTAAATAAACAATCCCGCGGTGACCAAAATATCAGTTTTATGGTGACTGTTAAAAATTCAGAATGAATTTTAATGCTAAACAAAGTCATTTGAATACAATGGTTTTGATCGAGAACACTACGGAAAAAAGAGAAAAGTATAAATTTAAACCCGATAAGACGCAAATTTGTTGACCGTTTAATATTTTCAAGAATCTACTCACACTATTCTAGCTTTCATAATTTAATTAAATTGTAATTGCAATAGTTTTCGTTGTGTTGACGTTTTGCAATAAATTCACTCGATCATTCTTTATTCCTGCTTCTTTAATGTTCTATTTTTAAAAACATCTCATACTGAAACGATGACATAAAACTGAAAAAAAAGTACAATATACCGCTCGGCATGAATAACGTACGTACGTTTGAAATAAGATTCTGGATGTGACAAAACGGTTCAAGGTCAAAAATATTAAAAATATAAAGCGAAAGAGTAAATACGGAGAGGTGGCTGAGGAGCTCGAGATAGTATGAAGTAGAATTCAAAAACCAAAAAGTGACGATCCGTTGCAGCGTTTACTGGGGAAGGTGTAAGTATGTACGTACATATTTTGGCGATTTGATTCTGAAAACTAATTGCATGTACCGTTCGAAATAACTACAATGGAAAATTTTGTTGTTAGTCGAATGTTATTCAGTAATAACATACAGAATGTTGAATTAATATTGATTGATATTGATAACAATAAAATAATAATTGAATCGGAAGTAAAAATTGTTATTATTGGCAGCGCCCATTCAATTAGCAAGTTGGTTGAAGTGCGGATGTTTTATGCGCAATTGTTACATAATAGGAAGTTTACAAAAAAAAGTGGGAGATTACTTTTACAAAACTTAATCATATTTAATAACATAACCGAGAGTGATTACTGTAATATCGTATCTGTAAATTAATTGTTATATTTGGATCAAACATCGCTGATCCGATATAAAAATATGAGAAAAACAAACTCTGGGTTAGTAGCGTGCCAACTTGTTAATATGCCGGGTAAGTACAAAACTTTTTCAACTTTTAATTGCTAAGTTTTATGTATTTAATCTACAGTTGTATTATTAGAACACTTCTTTAATTGGGTGTCTATAAATGTTCAATTAAAGCTATGTATAGAATTGTGGTCTAAAAAAATAGTCTGCATTCGTTTACGTTTAAAAATACGCATATGGGTTGTAGTTATTTTAGCAGTTAGTATGTATTTTAAAATTCAAACGCAAAAATAGAGTTTACGCCAAATTAGCTTCAGTACCATAAAAAAAATGTAACTGAATGTGTTACTATGTAACGTATATTTTTAGGCTTATTAAGAAACTGGTGTATCTATTTGAGAAGCATCAATAACAAACTCAAAATTGCCAATCGTAAACATGTTTTAACCTTTAAAAGGTTGTGCCAAACGTCGCATGGACGATGATTTATAAATACGTTTACTCATTTCTTGTGCTTAAGTAAAATAATCGAACTAACATTAATAGGAACAGAGAAAAAATCAATGACATTTGTCGACTTTGAGAACATTAACCTTAGGATTTCTTCGATTTAATTCATATAATAATTAATGCTGGCAGTAATCATTGGCTTCAGATTGTATTTAGAAACTCAAAATATAGATAGCGAAGGACTTGAAGTAATTAATTGTCACTAGGAAACGCACTTGGTCGATAAAATTTATTAATGCACACGGCCGTTGGTATTTTGTTTACCCAGAAACATCTTAATTCTTTCTCTTCTGATGAATTATAAATACATCAATGATCATACGTTTCCAAAATCGACTTTCTTGAATTCGGTTTGAAGTCTATCTAAACCAATTTGTTTTCTAGGTTAAATTGACAATAACTGGCATAAGCTGCAATATTATGTATTGTGGAAAAAAATTGATTAACACGTTTTGACAATAATTATATTCTACAACCGTAGAAAATTTTACTGTTCATAAAGCGGAAAACGTTTTTATTTGTTTTAATCATTAAATGTGCATTAAATATATTAAAGCATTGACTTGTGTGTTGTAATTTCAGAAGAATTTTTTAATTAACTATTCCATTTATTTCATTATGGATGAGTCTCAATTTTTGTTATTATTACAGACGGTTGAAGGACGATAAATAAAACAATTTAGAAAATAATCCATTGCAGTTATTTTATTAGTTAATTTTAAACTTGTATTTTCAAAATGTTCGATACTTATTGAAATGTTATTCTATACCTTTGCTCACGAACAAATTCAATAGATAGTGTGATAACGAAACTAATGCAGAGTATTAATGATAAATTTTCATTTCATTAAATGGAAAACTAAATAAACTATTGACCATGAATATATTGATAGCAATCAGTGTATTTTTCCTTGATTTGAAAATATTGGCATTTTCACAAATTTTCAGTGTGTTTACAGAAGCATGTTCAAGATCGAATACCGCGTGTTTAAATACAAAAAACAAATCCAAGGGAAACCGATATAAGAACATTAATAGATCAAGTTTATTTAAATTTACTTTAAAGAATCTTTGATACACAAAATTACATCGAATTCGAAAAATATTTATAAGTACTAGCTGCTAATGTCTTATAGTATAGCTAATGAGTGGAATGAAGCAAATCCTTGTCTGCGGGACCAACCGAGTTTTCGTTGTTCGGGTGGGAGGGGGAGTTTACTCGTAAGAGTATTCAAGTTGGCTTATTCAAAATTTTAAATCCAAGTTTAAAAGCAAACCCGATAGTACCTAATTATGTGCTATTCTGGCAGTTGAGCTGGCTTCTGAGGTGACAAATAACATCCTGTTGCATACCTTGTAATAGTGGATAGATCCTACTTATAGGATGTGTGCTATTTTTCGATTGTCGTTTCCATTGACAACCAATTGTCAAGAAGGATTTTATGCTGCGGATGACATGAGCAATAAGTGTCAATTACTATGATTACAGAAATCATTAACACGGTATTTAGGAATGCGAATTAAGAATGATATGAATTATGCGTAAGTTCAAATGCGAATTGAGAAACGATTACATTATTTATATTTTTAATTGGCATTTCAAAATTCGCATACCTAAACACCAGTGTTAGTGGTTCATGTAAATGTTATAATATTATAGTTTGTATCAGATGACAATGATATGAGTGTATCTTTGTAACATTTGTACAGTAAACAGTTTAAAATCTAGCAATCAAAGGTTCATCATATGAAGGGAGAAATTAAAAAACCCAATATGATATTTAACAAAGCAACAGGCTAAGACCCAGCAGCTAAATCAATCTCAATTATTTATGGCGCCCATTGGTCTATCTTGTTTTCTATAAATCTTTAGGCAACTTCTTTTACATTTAAACTGTTGACGCACATATATTTCAACAAATTTTGTCAAACAAATTTACAATGGTTTGTACAAAGTTGTCACCTCTACTTCAAAAAAATTGAACAGCCCCATTATCGAAATTTAAGGTGCTTATGATGATTTCATCTTAATTTAATCTTAGATCATTAAATTAGGGAAAATAAAGTCCGTTATTTGGCAAAGAAACATAATTTACACAAACTGATGTTTCGATAAAGCTGCTTTTTAAGTTTGTTTATTGTTATGAAACTGCCGCACGAAAATATTTTTCTTTATAGAGTTTCACAACTCTGAAATCAAATTCTTACTCTTGGGATTGAAAAATATTCTTGAGGAGGGGTGGGCAGAAATTCTTTTCCATTTTTCCCAAGGGAAATTGAAACCGCAATTGCCATTATTCGTCCACTTTTATTGCAATAATTTTTATACTTCAAAAAAATCTAAAGAACTTCAATACCAAAAGTTAGGACCATGGCGACACTAAAATGTTTTTATTTTAATAACTGCTCAGTCGAGGAAGTGGCAGATTTTCATGCATAAAATGAATCTTATTTTTATTTTGAAGTTTAAGTTTAATGCGTCCTTCCCCATTTTAATTTTCAAGTTTTTATAGTCATTTCTCCCAAAGTCAGGATCGTATCAATTTGAATTTTAAAGGCAGTAATGTTTTTTATCTCGCTCTTAGATCCAGCACTTCTCCATAAAAACATACATATATGTGCTAAAATTTCATTCTGATCGGTCACACAGTGTCAAGGTCTATTAATCTTCTTTACATTACTTGTTATGTTTTTATAGCATACATTTTTTGTCTTAAGTTTGCTGAAGAAAATAAAAAAAAAATGAATTAAAAAATACATTTCTTTAATAAAATATAAACGTACGTATGGCAACAATTAATTGTTGTAATGCAGGTAAGTTCCGAGTGTCACAAGTAAGAAAGAACGCATTGTTGATAAAAGTGGAAGGGTATTATAAGCAAGCTGCAGAAATCATATTCACAATTATTTATTGACCGGCAGCATTTGATTATGGCGTTTTAAAAGATGAAGAATACCTCAACAGTTTTGTGAAGTTCTCATCGACATGACAAATGGAAATATTAATTTTATATTGTTTATAATCGCTACAACTTTAGATAATCGGCTCGAGAGAATTCAGCTTCAGAACAGAAAAGCACACTTCGGCTATTCTTTGTTTAAGGTTGAAGTTTGTTTAAATATGTTACACTCAGAAGCTGTTCTACTGTTCTACCTTATCTTGACTGGCGTGAAGTAATTATTGATCTGCAAGGGCCCTAGTTCTTTCACCTTTTTAGTTTTCGTGACATTTAAAGAGCAAAATGTACCGAAATAAGACATACAGTGTTGATCGAATAATAGCAAACCAGAGCATTTAAAATTTGTTTTCTTTTCTGTAAAACTGCTGAACCAGCTAATGGCCACTCTAATTGTATCCTAGACACAAACTCAGTTGTAGTTACTTTCTTCTGTACAATGCCTTTTTAAATTGTCAAAATACCAGTTGAATTGCTAAACTCACCTGCATTGCGACAATTAATAGTTAAGTAAATGCATTATTTTATGAACCCTTTAGGTATTATGCTTTATTATTTATTATCCTTTAGGTATTATTTAATTTTTTAAAAATTATATTCGTATTATGTCCGTAATTAACAATTGGGTAATACACAATTTGGCTTCCGAAATGGATTGGGAACTCGAGAAGCACTCTTCTGCATGCGTGTCCTTCTTCAAAGAAGTTACGAATTTCGGAAAAACATCTACGTATGCTTTATAGACTTTGAGAAGGCGTTTGACCGAGTTCAACATGACCTACTTTTTAATTATCTAGAATCAACAGTGATAGATAACTTTGATCTCAGACTACTTAAGCGCCTATACTATAATCAAATAGCTACTATAAAAGTGGACAACGTGTCCACCAATAAAATCCCTATTAAGCGAGGATTGGGACAAGGGTGCGTTATGTCACCAATCTTATTTAACATGTACTCCGAAAAAATATTTGCAGAATCTCTATATGGCAGACAAGAAGGTGTAAAGATCGATGGAGATGTCATTAACAACATAAGATACGCAGATGACTCAGTCATACTCACTGAGAGCTTCGAAATTCTACAAACCATAATCAACTTGGTTAACGAATCAAGACGTCGTAGAGACCTTAAAATTAACAATGCCAAAACTAAGTGGATGTTAGTAGGACAAATAAATGAAGATCCCAATCAGTTACTATTGGACAACAAAATTATAGAACATGTTTAAATATCTCGGTAGCTGGTTGAATATAGAAGGAGACACTAATGAAGAAATACGCGCACGTATAGAAATAGCGCCCAAGATATTCATGTTTTGGAAACCGGTCTTGTGCAACAAAAATCTGTCAATTGCTAAAAATCTCAAGCATGAATAGTTTGGAAACATTTGAGATGTGGTGTTACCGTCGCTTACTGAGACTATCGTGGGTTACACACACCTCCAATGAGCAAGTGCTTAGGATAGTGCACACAGAAAGAACATTGCACCGAAATACCAATTACTTCGCCTTATTATACAGAGAAACATAGAGGGAAGAAGATGAACCGGAAGAAAGAAACTGTCTTGGCTACGCAATATTAGACAGTGGAGAGTCCTGCTAGTTGAAGATCTGTTTTGAGCAGCCGCCGAACGAGAAAGATTCCACGATATCTGTATGACGATCACCAAATCTGAAGGCAGACAGGGCACTAGAAGAAAAAGAAGAAGAATTAACAAAGAACTGCTAGTGTATCTAAGTCATATGTTTACCATTGGTAATTACAAAAAAAAATCAGTCGTCAAAAGATGGAAAATATATGTGTGCATTGCTATTTAGATTAGATATAAGAGGCTTTGTAAATTTTAACACGCTTGTGTAAATTTTAGCCCTCAAAAAATTATACAATATAGTCAACCCTTGAAATAAAAAGGACAATCTTCAGTTTTCAAGCTTTTGAAATCTAAAGAAAATATTGAAAACATGACGTTCGATGTTCCATAATCACACTTTAACATAAGTATTAATCTATATAAAGGAATATTGTAGGATAATGTTTTTAGGAATTTAGGAAGTAAAACTGTTCATAGATCTAGTAGAAAACTATAAAACAAAAGTATGATAAGTGAGACTTCGTATACGAGAAATTACCGTGACAGTTTTTTTGGCTTAAGGGTCAACGTTTAAGGATAAAATAAAAAAATTCTAAATAAGGATGGTTCCACTAAGTATAAGATGTCAACTTCACATGCATGGTAAGAAAGTGAAACACAATTTGGAAGTGACACATAATCATTCTGTATATCGCTTATTATGATTTTTATTTGTAAATTAATTTTTCGAAATGTACTAATTATGAAAGGTTATCGTGATTGCTGGAGGCACTTCGAAGTCAAAGATCAAATGCACTCTACAGGAAAAAAATAGATAAAAACATTGTTACAAAATGATGTTGTTAAGCAGATACTGCAACACAAATCAAAAAGGGAATTGATGGCTCTTAGATATTATTTTTGTGAGTTGCGAAATTTAAATTGTGTACAAAACAAACTATTAAATTTAAAAAACTTATCGTTTGTTAATTTGCTTATAATGTTTATGAAAATCGTTGTTTTTAATATTTCAAGGTCACCACTGTAAATTGTGATAAATGAGTTGTTACAATAACAAATCGCTTAAATGTATAATTATGTCAACGAATTAAATGATCAAGAAATTAAGTTAATATATTGAGTTCGTGTTTATTACTATCATGGAGATTATCCCACTTTCTATATATTGAAAATTCGATTTTGACTTTTTAGCAATGTCGTTAAGCTTGACAAAAAATAATTTTATGGACGGGTGTACTATAAATTGACATTTATACACGAATTTCTTTGTCATAAACGTCATGTTATCTCTTTATTCCCATGGGCTAATAATGAAACGTCAAACAACAAACTATTTAATTAAAATGAATTTAACAACTCGCAAAATAAAAAAAATTCATTAGAAGCCAAAAATTGTACTTTATTGCAAAATTATTTTGGGTAAATTATGTTAACAATACCAATTTAGAACAATTTTCCATCTTAATATTTGGAGGTCCTGGACTGCAGTGACACAGTCGAAGTGGAATTGTTAGCTACCTCCTTAGCTGCTAATTTAATAATAGTAGCCGATGAATTGTCCTTTCCAAAAACTGTTCCTCAACTGACGTTGAGTTCAAGTCTCCTAATTGTCCTGGATATCATCAACTTCTATCTGAACAAGCTCTTGTTTCCGGACTGTACTAGTTATCCCAAATATTAAAGCTACCAGTTTCAAGAAATCTTGGGCAAATACTTCATTAAATATATTTCATCTGGACGTTGGTATTTAAACGCTTCTATCTCTTCTCTGGTCAAAACTTTAGACTTTTTCAGCTTAAATACAACGAATTTTCTCTTTAAAAATCCAAATAAGCTTGAGTAACTGCTTATATCTATGTTCCATTCTCCCACAGATAAGAATAGATTCAGCTTTAATCCTTTCCAGAATTCCTAAATGAGAATGGATAAATGATTACTCAGCTAAATATGTTTATTTGTAGGTATTATTTTTGAATATCCAAATAGAGTGGAATACTAATTAAAAAAGAGAGAAATGTATTTCGTATGTATTTCATTTATATAAATTATAATTGCCCTATACAGGGTGTATTTTAAAATCACCGACAAACGAAATCTGAACATTATATGATCCAAAAAGTACAAAAATTGTTATCATTACTTTTCCGAAAATGCTTCGTAACCGAGATATAGGGTGTTTAAAAAATAATTGTTTTGAAGTTTTTTGAGACATCCCAGAAATTACAAAAGACATTAAACTGAGAGTTGGTACACGTAAATATCCAACTAAGTATACAGTTAATGATGAGAGTTTGATATTTGCATTAACATTTGTGTTGGAGTTTATGTCGGTGATTTTAAAATACACCCTGTATACCCGTATCATTTATCTTTCTGATTTTTATTTTGATTATTATTAAGTGCTGACCATTTTTGTTGTGTGTACTCTGTCAATCAATTCAGAAACTTAAACTTTTCTACGTCTATAGTTACACATGAGGGAGTGAACCATAAATATTTAATAAATACGTATTTCGACCTTATTTGACAGGTAATAAACTAACGAAATAGCCCTAACAGCGCGTTTTATTATTCATTTGATGGAGGTAAATATTAATAATTGATCAACAGTAAATTTCAGAAAAGCATTGGTGAATACATACCTATTTTGGATCTTTATCAATAATTACAAAGTTAAATAAACAGAAAGTGAAATATTTTGCTAGAGATTGAAAGTAAACTTAATATTACGTGCGATAATAAAGTACACATCGATATTTTCCATCCGTAATTGGAAATTTTCTATTTTCGCGAAAATATTTCCATTACAAACATTGTCAGCAAACAATGTAATGTAGGTTATTAAATAAAATGATTAATGTTGAAAACTTGTAGTAATTGATTAGGTATTACGCGATTTTTTGTCAGTAATCCTTATTAACATGTATTTACAATTATTTTAATTAACTTGTTTTTGTTTACTTTTTGTATGAATAGATTACTTAATGGTATTCGTCAAAAGATAAATACTAAGCGAAAATAAAATTTTCCTTGTTGCGTCTGGGCCAATGCTCACGAGGGGTGAGTATTTGGAAATACCCCATTGTCTGTTTGCTATATGTCGAAATTGTAATGCAAATTACCTTGTAAGTTTATTAGACTCAAATTAGAACAAGTTAATACTGATGCCTTCAAACTTTGAAGCTGTACCACAGATAGAAAAATTTGGGCACTTAAATTTAAATAAATAATTCTATAAATCTACATTTAATTATGGACAATATGGTACATTTTTTAAATAAATTTAGCGCTCTGAACCTTTGTAAAATGTACACAAAAAATAATTACAATATAAATTGCACGATGCATCTGCTTCATTCTATTAACGGCCCCATACACTTCGTTCTCTCTCGACAATTTTACCCGTCAGGTAAAATTGATCGAATAAACTTATTGCTAAACTGAGGTGTATGGGTATAACACGACGTGCTTGCTCGCCACGTCCAAATATCAAGTCTGGTTAGAATTCAAAATTTTCAAATTTTCTGAGGAGTAACTGTAAGAAACAAATTTGACCAGTTTCCAGAACCAATTTTTTGAAATTTCAGTATCAAAAGTTAAACTTTTAAAAAAATTCTGTTTAGTTTGATAAAAAAATATAAATGGTTTTCAATTTTTACCTTATACTTCTTGCCGTTTTACGATCTTTTTGTTGGTAAAACCAACATTTCTCGGATGCAGAAGAAAGTGTTTTATTTGTTTGAGGATAGTCAGGGTTATACCGTGTCGTGGTTTTAATATACCTACCAAATATGCGGCAAAAAAAGTGAGTGATGGTGGAAAAAATATTTTTTAAACTTTTTAACCGTAAACTTTAATACTTTATGTAGCGGTCTACAGTGATTCACTTTAATGGGCATACCTGGCTATACCATATTATGTTTAGCAGTTATCATCAAAGAAAACTGTGGGAGAATGGGTTTTTTTTCAAATTTTATTCATTTTTATAGTACATAGCTTACGGCGGATGGCTGCAGTATTGGTTTTTTATAGATTGAAAAAACTAATTGAGGATGAATTTTTGAATAAAATTTTACAAAGAAATATGAAGCGTTAGCTTCAATATTTCAATAATTTTTTTCTATTTCGCGTCGTTTACAAAGCTATAACCGGACTTAAAGCGGTGCGTTAATAGAAATTCGAGTGCGTTTATAGCGCTGGTGTACTTATATTTTTTAATGTTGGTAACACTAACACTGAATGTCAGAAATCTACGTACAGTTTACCTAACCTTGATTTTTTCTTGGTCGATTATTTATTAATAAATACAAGTAAACAAACAAAACGATTTACTTTAATTATGTGACGAAAATGTACATTATAAATATTAATAGTTACACTGAAGTTTTGCTGAGGATTAATGTAACACCGGCACCAGGTAAAAGATTATGGGTCGATACGATATTGTGCTGAGAATTATTTATATTAGGAGCTGTGTGACAGTCGGTTGAAGCAGAAGAACATCCGGACAAGTTAATATTGGTGGGCTGCGAAGAAAGCATTTGAGAATGCGGAATAATGTTAAATCCGGACCAATTATGACTTGTTACGATGTTTTGTTGAAAATTATTAGTATTATGAGCGGCGTGACAATCGGTGGAAGCAGAGGAACATCCAGGCAAGTTATTATTGGTGGGCTCTGATGAAAGCATTTGAGAAACTTGAAGTTTGTTTTTCAAAGACACGTTATATAACTTTCTGCAACCGCAGAGGATTTTCATCCCCCGTGACGCTTAATTGTTAGTAAATTAATCCCCCCTCCGGTCCGCGCAGTGTGTGGCACTGGTTCTCCTAAGACAGTGATTCGTGAAAAATTCAGTGTCTGGTAATTTCAAGTATTTGGCGATATCCTTTGAAATTCTTCCCATGATGTTAATCCCAATTGGGCTGTTCACACATTTACAATTCCGGTAAGTTAAGAAGAATCGCTTATGCGTTGCTGTTAAGGGTCGTAAATTAGCATATTTTTTTATTAAATCGATCCAACTCGGATTAATTATGGCAAAGAATCTTGGCACGTTATTTTTTGTTTTAGGAACAGAAACTATTATTGAATAAGGTTTATATTCAATGTCGTCTAAACTCATGCTAGTTAGTTCCTCGCACCTTAAAGCGCCACAATACCCCATTATCGAGATGATCTGAATTTAACGCTTCCTTTTAGGAATGAAGCTGTAAATATATATCACCTACTTTCATTGCCCAGTATGTTTGATTATTAACTTCCTTGACAAATTTGCTAATATCTTCTTTTTCCAGGATTTTGCTTTTTTTAGAGTGTAACCTTCAGAAGAACGTTTTAAAAAACTTGCAACTGTATTTTGAAATGTCAATATTTTTGTTTATGCTTAAACAAGATCTAATCATAGAATAAATTGTCCACATTGTCAAAGGCTTGTATTTTTTTCTTTGTAGCTCTAAGTAAGCTTATAAAACATTCTCCGAACATACTTGTATTTTATTGGCAACACACCATTCGTCAAAAATTTTATATTGTTTTTCGTATTTTTAGTCTAGACTTACTAGGCTGTAAATTGCCAACAGTATTGCCAGCAATTTCTCTTAATATTGGAGGAGTACACGAAATGCTATCATCAGAACTCATTTTAAATCAATTTAATTATATTAAATTTTTGAATTCAAAAATCGTAGCTAGCAGCTGCTAACTGCCACAAAAGTCCCTAAACATCTCAATTGTAAATTTTTTATTAAAACGGATTGTGAAAGGCGCAAAATAGAAAAAATAGTATAAAAAACTCGTTTCATAAGTCCATAGTGGCACTTGTCCATTGAAATACTCACCGCTACGCGGACGCGTGCAACAATGTGCGACTTATGAAGCTAGTTTTTTAATATACTATTACCGGACCTAGGGATCATTATTCGTGACCATTATGAATGTGTCTCGATTATGTTCCCAATACAGGGTGCCCATAATCTATCTCATAACATGGGTAACTTTCTTAATATGCAAAATAGGTAATCGGTTAAATTAGGAAAGTTGGGCAGAATTACAAGCAAAATGTTAAACTTTTTTCAAATTTGACATGTCTTCAACTTTTTGAAATTTTGTGAAAAAACTGAAAACAGTCGATTTTTTTAATGTTGTCCTGTTCCACTACTACTTACTTTAGAACTGAACTAAAAATGACATCTTATACATATTTTTACGTAGAATTCGATAAAATTACTCAAAATGTCATAACCCTCTTGATTTTCGAGATATAACACAAACTTACATTTTTTTAAATGGCAATCATAGTTGGCTGTGATCTTATTAAATAGCTTTTGTTTTTGCGATTTCATTGATATAAGGTTCGATATACTTTACTCTTACATTTTTTTGTAAATGCTAAAAGTAGTTTATTGATACAATTAAGCTGCAAAATAATACACAGGCAGGCTATGGAAACAAATGCTTCAAACAAAACCTGTTGAAACAAAAGCCTGTGTCGTCAACTAAATAATTTGATTTACATAAGTAAGTTGTATTATTCACGGTGATTTATTTTAAAACATAAAATTCTCAAAATAAACAATGTATTCACATGAAGAGAGAAACGACATGCTTTTTTGTTATTATGCTAGCAACAGAAATAGTAATGAAGCCAGTGAAATGTATTTGCAAAGATATATGGAAAGAAGACAACCAGATAAAAGACTTTTTTCCAAACTGGAAAATAATTTAAAACTATACGGATCATTTATGAAACCAAAAGCTAAGCAAAAGTTTAATCAAGAAGACGAAGAAAGAGTTTTGGCATATGTAAATTATAAACCAAAAACATCTACCCGTGAAATTGCAAGTGAGTGTGGTACTTCTACAGAAAAAGCTCGTTTAATTTTAAAACAAAATCGATTCAAGCCGTATAAATTTCATATCGGCAACACCTTGTATCCAGCCGACTCAGAGAGAAGATTAAATTACGCTCGATGGTTTTAAGAGAAACTGACAACGATCCATATTTCTCGCGCAGAATTTTATTTACTGACGAGGCAAAATTTACCAATAACGGTGTATTTAATAGACATAATAATAACTATTGGTCTGAGAACAACCCTCATGTTACTGTTGAGAGACGAGATCAACATATTTTTTCAATAAATGTGTGGTGTGGCATCCTCGGTAGCAGAATAATTGGTCCGTTCTTTTACAATTACCATTTAAATGGAAGGCGATATTTAGAATTTCTTCAAAATGACTTGGAAGACATGTTAGATGAACTGCCATTAAATGTGGTACAAAATCTTACTCATTTCCAACATGATGGTGCTCCTGCTCATAATTTTAGAGCTGTTTCTGAATATCTTTCCGAACGTTTTCCGAGCTGGATCGGTAATTCAGGTCCTATTAATTGGCCGGCAAGAACACCTGATATCACACCTCTCGATTTTTCTTGTGGGGAACCGTTAAAGACAGGGTGTACAAAGAAAAACCCAATAATGTAGAAGAATTAAAAGATAGAATTAGGTTGATTATTAGAAGAATTCGTCCTCGCAGTTTGGAAAAAGTGCATAGAGAGATGGTTAGAAGATGTCAAATGTGCATATTGGTTAACGGGGCCATTTCGAACATTTAATATGAACTTTTATGTCTTTTGTACATTATTGAAATAGAACATAATTACAAACCATTAATAGTACCTACTTGTGGTATTATATTGTCAATATAAATTTTTGTTTCAAGTTTAACTAACTTGTAAATCATTTTGTTCCTTAATGGTATCAACAACACAATTTTGGGCATTTAAATAGAAATACAAGAGTAAAGTATATCGAACCTTATATCAATGAAATCGCAAAAACAAAAGCTATTTAATAAGATCACAGCCAACTATGATTGCCATTTAAAAAATGTAAGTTTGTGTTATATCTCGAAAATCAAGAGGGTTATGACATTTTGAGTAATTTTATCGAATTCTACGTAAAAATATGTATAAGATGTCATTTTTAGTTCAGTTCTAAAGTAAGTAGTAGTGGAACAGGACAACATTAAAAAAATCGACTGTTTTCAGTTTTTTCACAAAATTTCAAAAGTTGAAGACATATGTCAAATTTGAAAAAGTTTAACATTTTGCTTGTAATTCTGCCCAACTTTCCTAATTTAACCGATTACCTATTTTGCATATTAAGAAAGTTACCCATGTTATGAGATAGATTATGGGCACCCTGTATATTCCCGAGTAAGTAGTAAGAAGCAAGGATGTGTCGAGTCATTTTGTACGTGGGTGTGTGTCTAAAATGTCAGTCGTCAGACAAAAAATTGGGCAGTGTGTACAGTGGGTGAAGTATGTGAAAAACCCAAAAATAGAATAAGGTATTCAGAAATTACTGGTTTACTAAAAACATTTTCTTCTGAAGACACCGTCTAATTCTGCTTATAAAATATTTCTAATACTACATCGTTACAAAATAATTGACATTCATATAAATGAGATCGTAATAATCAGACAAATTCTTAACTTGAATTTACTTTTATTAGTGGGTAGTTTCGATCAAAATATCTTAAAACCCATTTTTTCCAAATATAACCAGCATGTGTATTATTTTATAGCTTTTGGCGCCAAAATTGTTTAAATCTGTTCGTAAACAAACATCAAACATCCATTTATAGATCACAATTAGCTAGTTTTGTTTTAAAAATGAAAATAAGGAATATTTTCCCGTCATACGTAAGATAATACGTCGAATCAGAAAATGTCAAAATACAGTGTTCCATTAAAAATAAAAATTATGTTTACTTCCTGTCAAACTGAAAGTGTCTTTATATTGAACCTAATTTCAGAAAATTTTTAATTTTATATAGCAATTTCTTAAGATAATGACCAATTCTTGTTGCCACCCGGTTGAATTTATCAAACGTCATTAAGGTTATATTCTTAGCAGAAAATCATTTGTCCTTTTGCTATAAAAAATATTTTCATTTAATTTTGGTCACTGTAATAATATAACCACAACGTCAAGGTTGAAACTACACCACAAAAGATAACGGAAAAACCGATAAAAACTTATTTGCTCCAAACAGTTCTGCGTTTCGTCGCTTAATCAAAATAATTATTCATCATAACCCGTGCAAAAATACAAATTTAGGCCTTACGCGTTTTAAATAGATTTCGACAGATTGAAAATTATAAACGGAAGATCGTTTGTTTTACGACTCCAATTATAGACGGTGGCGATTGCCATAAGATATTTAATGACGTCAAAGAGTTCTTCTACTTGTTTTCTTTTGGTGTCGACTGTAATTATTTAAAAAGAATCCATTTTCGCTTGTCTGTTTGCGTCAACGCGAATGAATTTTTTAAATTATTTAATCAAATAAATAAAAGAAGAAATGAAGTCCGTTTTAGACTCACCAATATACCCATTTTTAGGTATAATCGTAGAGTATAAAGTAAAAATATATTGAAAGATGTATGTTTTCCCATGAATTTTGGTATTAAAAAGTTAGATACGTTATGTGCCAGGTACCGATTAGGTATAAAACGCGTGCGATATTCTTATTTTTCAAAGAATTTATTACTCAGAATTTATGACATCTGACACGAAAATTTATTTCCGGAAATCAATATTCAGATGTATGACATTACTACTGCAACTCCAATCTGATGGTGATGTTTGAAGGCCATCTCCAGGGCCGTTGCTTAATTCCTGTCCAACTTTTCCGCATGTGCATGTTCTCAATAAAGAATACATTTTATAATTAGTCGTGGTATTTGTAGTTACTTGGTATTGTTACATAAGGTAAACTTTTTCCTTTTACTTTAATTATTCGTTCTTATTAAATTAAATGAGCATGAATTAACCACTCCAATTGAAAGATTCAATGATCTTGACCTCACAACGTAGTTCATTAAACATAAGTTTTTCGATTTGTCTTTATTTTAAATTTTTGATTAGTTTTCAGTATTTTATTCCATCTTTTACTTCGTCGTTGTCGTAATTTCTTATTGTTACATGTTGTTTATTTGCAAATAACTGGAGCAGAAAATCGATTTACCAAAAATAGAAGTTTTTGTCATTGAAAAACATTGTGTTTACAATTTCATCTGGCAAGTAAGAATCCACACAAGTATAACTAAGTAGAAACGCAAAATTATTATGTTTGTACTGGATTTTTAATGTTATGTATAACGAGTGTTCAAATAAAAAATGCATGCCGTGGAATTCAATTGATTTAATTATTTTTGCAGTGTACACAAAGTACAGCAAAATATGGCATGGTGGCGTGATAAAAATATAACCTAAAAATTGACAGAAATGATTGTTTTGATAAATACTATGGGGTGTTACCTAACGACACCTAGTAACTTACTAAAACGCAAACTAACAGTTGGTAAATGTGCTTGAGGAGATTTTCAATCAAAAGCAAGGGAAAAGGTACCTATACTGACTTGGAATTCGCAAAATCTAACAATTATTGATTTATGTATCTATTACCAATCCCAATAAAGAAAAAAATTTAAATCCGTGGAACAACTTATATATTTACAAAACAATCTTAACAATAACTAACCAATACTACTTTGAATTACAATTTTGCGGATTCAGAGTCGGTATACTTTTTCTGTTGCTTTTTATTGAAAATTTCCTAAAGCACGTCTACCAACTGTAATATGCGTTTTAGATGTTACTAGGTGTCGTTTGGTAACACCCCACAATAACTTAAATTCTAACGTAAAAATAACAAAATGTACCGGGTGACCCAATAAGACTGTTCCTCGGCCATATCTCGGGAACCGTTCGTCGTATGACTTTGGTGTACAAAAAAATTTTTTTTAATAATACCTAAATGAATTTTATTTAGACTCACAATTGTCTCTTTAACATCTTATTCATTTTGTGCTAAATTTAAATAGTTTTAGAAAAATTTACCGCGCGGTCCTCGATCTTCAAACATCCATTTTCCCAATATTTGAGGTTAAGAACGAGATTTTGAAAAATGGTTTTCACTGGCCTATTTGGATGTTATTTGGCTACTTTATCATAAAGAAAAAGTCATATCATTCCATTTGATTTTTTTTAATTTGGGTCATGGTGTCAAAACTAGCCCCCTGGCGGAGAAGGATTCAACTAAATTAACTATATTTTGGTTGATTCTTATTGCTTAAGGAATGCTCTTTCAACGATACCAAATTTGTTAGAATCGGTCAAACCGTTAAGAAGTTAAAGCAGGCTATTGCAAAAACAATTGAACACCCCCCCGCCATCTTTGTTTTTGAAATAACTGAACTTTTGTTTTTACGAAAATGATAGAGAAACTGGTTCTCTTTACAAATGTAAAAAATTTTTTTTGATTATTATGCCAAATTTATAGAAAATACAATTTAAAAGTTTAAGATGGCAGTTACGCCCTCTGGTGGTCATTTCAAAACTTGAAATTTTCCTGTGATTCTTCATTGTCGATTTACCTAAAATTTTTTTACACCAAAGTCATACGACGAACGGTTCCCGAGATATGGCCGAGGAACAGTCTTATTGGGTCACCCATCGACAAGTGAGTTTTTACAGTTAGCACAGAGAAATAGTAATCTTGTCAAAACATGTACACAGTACACCGTGTTTTACTATATGTAATTCTAAAAGCGACGGTGAATCTCAAGTATGTTGTTAAAAGTAATTTTTACAAACACTACTTTTAGAGACAGATTTAAAATCATCGGTGAATACGGCTCTACGTGATTACTATTTCTAGGTAATTCCTTATGACGGTATTGGATAAAGTTTTGTAAATATCAGAAATAATTAATTTAAAAAAATGTATCCAAGGGGTAATTTTTGAAAATTCTATAACTATCAACATTCTTTTTACTCGACCGATTATGCCTAAAATCTAATGAAGTCGTCGTTTCCATTTTTTGAAACATCTTGTGTATGCACTCTTTGTACAGCTTTTAGAGAATTCTACAAAATTTCTTTAACTCCTTGACCCAAAATCCAAAATAATTTTGTTTCTGAAAGAAAATAAGTCTTGATGGTATGTGACTTAATTTCAATCCTTAATTCGGACACAATTGGTACTTTAGGTGTTGTAATCATCACCTTGATTTTTGAGAAACTTTGGCATGATTCTGTAGTTTTTGCCAGTTTTTTGCTTTCTATTATAATACCTGCTGACTTCTTTGCATGCCAAATCTATACAACCATGTTTTATCACTGTAATAATGCACAGTGGCGGCTTGTCCATATGGTCATTTGGTCAATGACCTCTCAAAAATTTTGACAATATATAAAAAATATTCATTATTACGTGTTTTATTAAAATAGGTAATTAAGTCGCAAGTACAATAACTTAAAATTTATCGGCCGTCGTTAGTAATTCATCCTCTTCAACCTTGGGCTGGCGGTGCGAATTGTCCTCATTGAATTAGATCTACCCGAAAAACTCGAAAACGTGCAGCGCCCGAATAAACGCGAACGTCCGAAACAATAATCAACTTTGGGTCATGAGCCGGATCCCGCAGTTTACGTTGACTTCGTATAGGTGTACAACTACGCTCGATTTTTGATTCGATTTTCGCGTGTTTTAAATCAATTTAAGAATTTATATTGATATGTTTTACTGTTGTTGTGTTGTTTTGTAAAAATACTATTTTTGATTCGCGTGTGCATGCGCTATAATAGAAAATGTCGGTAGTGCAGAAAATTAAACAACTAAAAGTGCTAACAAACTTAATTTTACAAAATTAGTTAAGTTTAAGGCAAATGGTCGTTCTTTGCCAGAACTAAGTTTACGACAAACTAGCAAAGACAAAAATAAAGATGTTCATCGAAACTTTCGCAAGGTAATGTACGATTTAGCTAACTGGATATGTGGTTGTGAAGTATCAAATGTATTTTACTGTTTTGTTTGTTTATTATTTTCTAAAGACTCGTCAGACTCACTAAAGTGCAAATCCGGTTTAAGAGATTTAAAACATTTAAAAGAGGAAATAAAAAAAACATGCTTCGTCTGCAGAACACATGAAATGCTCGGTTAATTTTGCAACCGTAGGAAATTTTGATATTCGTACACAGCTAGACAATGCTTACAGAAAATTCCTTAGAGATTTTAATGAGAATGTTTCGAAAAATCGCTATATTTTGAACAGAATTGTAGATTGTATAAAATTTTGCGGTGCATTTGAGTTATTTATATTTTTTAAGTATGTCTATTTTTAAATTAATTTTTGACCTCCTAGTATGATTGACCACGAGCCGCCACTGATAATGCACATACATATGATTGCAAAGCAATCCAGCATGTCTAAAGACACTTTACTTAAGGTAGAAAATTCAGCTCATTTGGAACGCCATGCCATGAGTAATGCTAATTCACATGTCTAAATTATCCTCTTAAGCTATAATGCCAATTATCGAGTTTGGAACGGGTTGTGTTTGAGGATCTCTACACATCTACATCGGCTAAATGTCTCTCCATTGACATTTATGAATTTTTTTAGGCGAGTCATTGTTTGTCTTGAGATTCCTTAGGTGAAACAGTTGGGAACTAGTCAAATTATCATTAAGTAGTATAAAAACCAATGTTAGTCTTAAAACAAATTTTTGTTGTCGTTTTAAATAACGGATGTTTTTTTAAAGTCTTCTTTTCAAGTTGGCATTGAAATTTTATGAACCTGCCATCTAGCTACATTTATAAATAACATTTTGACTTTTAGTGTTGTGGTGGGTCCACAGTCAAAAAATGTCAACGCCAACGTCGCCAACTTCGATCTTTAACCCGCCATAACTTACAGTAATCGTCCAGGAATGCAATTACTCATTATGCTAAGAACCTTTATTATTCAAATACTCGGTTTCATGGTTACTGACGATTTTTAGTACTTTTGTTGCTCTTATATATTGGCAAAAGTTTTTCAATCTAATTGAATTAACCATAACAAAGGGAAAAGTCATCCGAGTGATTCAGAAGATTCAGAAAAAAACAGAAAAATGAAAATGTTATTTCTATTATCGCACAAGATCATATACAAAAATCCAACGAAAATGATTTTTTTTTTGAGTTAACATGGAAAAAAATCATGTTAATTATTATTTGTTTTATCTTGTGGTTTAAAACTATAATACTTATAAAAATATATAATGAAGTAAATTTTGCATATTACATAAATAATGAATCAGAAGTAATTTTTTTCGTGTATGTGACTGTACTATTGGCAGCATTCTCAAAAATTGGCGAACGATCAAATTCAACCTTTTACATTTTAAACTTGTTTTGTTCATGGCGTAATTTTTTTTTCAACATTCTAAAAATGCATGCCAAATGTATAAAAATATTCGTTATTTGTTTTTAATTTAAAAGAGGTAGATAGGCTCCATTAACTATAATGAGGGTGAAAATTTTGCGATTTTGTTTTGGGTAGGTATCTGTTGTTTTATTAGGTTGGTATTTCTAAGCAATTTAGGAATTTCATCTGATTTTAATTACTAATACTACTTTTTGCGTTATTGTTGCACCAATTTTATTTTGTCTATTCCCAAGAAATAAAAATTAGTTAGCAGTGAGAAGGTGGCATTACTATTTTTCACTTTACATATTTAATCATTAAAGAGGCAGTAATAATAACAATGCTGTTGTATATGATAAAATAGCTTTAAATGCTTACACGGTCGTTCACAGGTGCTATCTGTTGATCTCGAAAATAATTTCACATTCTTTAAATATCAATTTTTAATCAGTAATACATGCGACACGACACCGATTATTATTGTTCGATAGTTGATATCATGAGTGGATCAAAAATAAAACACTAGAAATTAAGTATTATTGTTATTAGATATTTGAGGTCATAAATAAATAGGCAAATAAAAACAATACTACTAAGTAATCACTGAATACGATTTGGACACGAAACCCCTCATTGTGTCTCGCAGGGATATGGGGATACTTTAAAAATAAAGTTAATTTCAAATTCTTCTAAAAATCCAAAAATATGGTCAAATAAAGAACTGCAACAATATGCTCTTAGCAAATTCTATTTCTTTCTGTTCGTTATCTATTCCAAATATTTTAGTAACCATGAATATAAAAATTTTGTGTGCGTCTTTTATTGATATTAGGTTTGTTCCAAGCCCATATTTTGGATCGCGACGTGATCGCCACAGAATCGTTTAGTAATAATTTCGTGCGCATGTCACAACTTGACACTGCTTTTAGAACGCATTTTAGTAAAAATGCTTGGAACGCATTTAGGATCGTTTTTGAGTAGTTGCATTATATTTGTTAAATGCTATTTGCTTAAATGCATTAGATACCTACCTAAATAATTTTTGTTTTTCATTTTCGGTTCTCTGAACAACAGCTCAAAATCATCATCACTGCTACTATCCCCTGAAGTAAAATCTATATCCATTTTTGTAAAAACAACTAGAGATTGCAACACCAAACCTCGAAAGAAAATTATAACTTATATAATAAGTCTTATTACAAATGGTTAGTGGAAGTTCTGTGATATGTGAACATAAAATATTAAAAAAGGTCAATCCAAACGATTTCTTCTCTGGCCCATGTATCGAAATGATTGCAACGTGATCGCCCTACGCGCGATCCAATAATTGCTTGGAACAGAAACAAAATCATACAATGAACGATAATATTTTTGGTTGGAACGCTTATTTCGCTCTGCGTACAATCGGAGCGATGCAGTGCATTGCAACTTGGGTGCTTGGAACAAATCTATTGTAATTATTGAACGACTCTATTTAGATCGTATCCCTAAAATATATTTGTAGTACCGAGACGAAGTATGCTGCTTTAAAGAATGAACAACTGAACAACTAGTTGTGTTATAAATAAAATATATATAATTGTTTCCACAATACACCACAAAAGAGTTATTAATTGAATATGAAATATTATGCTGCTAGTAAAACTAAAATAGTTTTAGAAATAGTTTTTGCGTAGAATAAAGATTCAGCTTATATTTTAACATAGATATTAGAATATTGAAAGAATAATATTGTACATATTAACTCTGATGGAACTGTACCTAAGTTATATCACAATATTGTTTTGTATACTGGCGTTGAAAAAAGTCCTCGAATTACTTTCAGCAGAAACGAAAATGGCCAAATACTTGATGGACCGGAATTGAATCCGTTAACGGCCTTCATAGTAGTTCTATCCTGACTCATAACAAACTTTCCAACGTTGCTCACATGATTGGAAGCAGCTGTGATAGCCCTCTACGGTTAAGCCTTCGTTTTAGGGAAGAAGAAGAAGTCACAGGGGGCCATAGCGGAGCCCTCACAATAAAAGACGAATGAGCCGTTTGCAGTTAGTTCAGGTTGTTTACGGAAAACACGATGTCGCAGCCGCTACCAGACCTTACCATATAGTATTGCATTCACTGTCTGGCCTTCATTACGGTAAATAACCTCATGAATATCCAAGAACGCCAACAGCATTTTCATCGGTCGGGATTTTGTAATCCTTGCTTTTAATGGGCGTTCCATACCCTCTTCCACCCACTGTAGGCTCAAAATTTTCATTTTACCCTCGGGTGTAGAAATGAATTGTTCGCCTTTGTCTAGGTATGCCCTTCCCATAGATCTTCTCTTGTAAGTGAATTTGTAAATGAGTCTTTATTGCTTATAATGAAACCAAAATAAGGCAATTTTCTCCTTGCTAAATATTACTCTTGATTTAATTAGAATCTTTTTCCGTAGTTTATTCGGTTAAATGTCTCACCATTAATAAATAACCTACATGTCCAAGACATTTTTATTATGCTTTTAATACTCCCGTTTATTAATAAGATTAACATAGAGAAGACAACTGTTTGCAACCGTTTTTCATGTATTTGGCGTAAAAAATAAAAAATATATAGTGACAGAGACAAAAAGGAACACGCATATGAAATTTTGGTAGAAAAATTTGAAGAAATTGATGAACCCGTAAACAGAGAAACTGTTGTAAAAAATTAATTCCTTGAGGAATGTTTATCGAAAATAATTGGCAAAAGTAACAAAATCCCATCGATCTGGAGAGTAAATTATCGACTAAAACTGCGCAAAAATACAGATAAGATATGTACCTATGGTGTGGACGCTCTATTTTACAACGTTTTCATTCCGTTTTAAAACTGCACAAACAAAACGTAGTGCAAAAACTAAATTGTTATTTAAACTAAAAACTGATGAATGAAAATAAAAAATTGAATTCAAAATTAGAAAGTTTCTCGATATATAAATTATTTATTTGCAGAAAGAACATCTATTATGTAAACGTCTAACAAAGTCAAATAGTTGAAAGATTATATTATATAATAGGGTAAAAATTGTGGTACTCGACTATGTTTATCTAACCAAATACACAGTAATTATTAACAAAGCATATTACATGAATCAGTACATTGAATCACCGTTCAAGCACTTAAATCTCCACTTTCAATTATTTTTGATAAATTTAGAATAGCAGGATCGTTTCGAATGTGAAAAATTATTTAACCAAAATTTAATGTAATAACACTTGCTGAAATCGTGACTTACATTTTAAAACGAATGCATCCTCGCACATGCATTACAATCAGATAAAACAATTTGGAAACCTTTATTTCCTAGAATTTCTCTTTGATATGCAAGAACTCGCAGAATTTTAATCACTAACATGCATGCTGCTTAGGTTCTCCATTTAATAACGCAATTTATAATAGCATTAACGATCACCTCATGTAATCTTAATTAGGAAAATTAATACGGTTTAGTATCGTTTTTTAAATTAGAACATAAAAAAAGTGAATCTTACCTAAAAGCCTCGCTAAAAGTAAAATAGCACTTGAATAGTAATTCGAATGTGTTAATGAACATTTATTTAGGTACCTACACTCGTAATAGACGTTTAATCCGCTAAGCTTATTGAGCTGTTACAATGCAGTTCAATCTAGTTATCAGGTACTTAAACGTCATGCATAACAAACATTTACGTAAGAATATTTATAAAAGAATTTCGAAAACATTTTTCGTGCAATAACAAGCATCAGCAGGTCAGTTGGCATCATATGTGCCAAAATGTTTCTCTCCAACGGAAAGTAGTTATTATACTATTGAAAAAACTCCGACATTATTAGCTTAATCGTACAATTAATATTTACCATTAAATTTTTAAATTCTAGATAAGGATATGGATCCTGAATGAACTGGGTGAAATCTGTTTTAAGTGAAAACTCAATTACATTGTTTCACTTTTCAACGCTTTGTAAACGCAATTCCTGATCATTTTGTTCGTTATTTACGTTTCCTCTAATTTAATTTTGAAAATCCATTAAAAAAATTGACGAAAAATGATGATTTAACTTAAAACAAATAAAGTCTAGTATAAACCGGCAGGCTTATCTTTGTTTATATATATATATAGTTTCTGCATTTCAACAATTATAAAAATATTGAGATAAGTATTTTCACCAGACCTATGTACTACATACTATCTGTACAACCACTACTCAGTGTGTTGAAAAACTTTATCTCGTATGGTCATTATTTCAGGATGTTTGTGCGATTTATTCAGGTAGCATTTCTATTTAATTTATATTGTTCTTTATTTACATTCATGTTTTTACTTTTTATATATACATTGCAAGTTTCTCGGGCGAAAACGAAAACTATTTTAATTTGGTGAGTACTTTTAAAAGCGCTTCTTACTATTAAAAATGGGGAAGATTCTTCGGCCCCAAAATCGTTTTTAAGATTCTAATTACAATAAGAAAGTGAACGTAAAGAATTTTTATCAGTCTAACGGTATACATAGTATGTAGTTGACCCAATTTTTATATTTGTAGAAAAATTAACTTTCGTTTCTATTTTGTTATAAATTTCTTCTCAAAATAGTACAAAATGAGATTTACATTTGAGAATGAAATTTCAAGTATTTTATAGGATACATTAATTTAGTGGTATGTTTCTAATCCGCATTTGGCATACCTTAACAAAGGTGCCACCGGCTTGACTCGTGAGTTTTAAATTAGCGTTGCCGGTAATTAACACCGTTAAAACTTTGCCAAAAATTACTAAGTGCGCATTATTTTTCTCGGGCAACATCAAAAATCTATTTTGCAAACGTGACTCTAACATTGTTTTTTTTGTTTCAGTGTTATAACAACCTTGTTCGCAAGCAACCGGGAGCAGCACATTGTTGTGTGGTTTTTAACACCCACATGCTAAAGCTGCGATTGGTTTCCACTCACTTCCTAAAGCAACCATAGACTTGCAATGTGTCGAGATAGAGATATGAATCCTATAACATAGATATCAACGCTTAATTCCTATTAAATATAATTCTTAATAGCGTAAATATTTATATATTACTTTTATATAGCTGTTTTAGTCAAATTCGATATTGAGCGAAATATTCGTCGTTTTTGCTCTCTCCTGAGAGAGTGCAGTGTAAGTTGGATGTATAAAGTTTTGAATTTGTCCTAATGTATTTAATTTATAATAGAATTAGTGGTAACTTTACACCGCTAATCGCATTTAACTAGAACCAACAGATTAAAAGCCATTGCTCGCTTTCAATGATATTTATTCTAATTATGTGAGCTTAATATTTTTGCAGAAGCTTTAGATTAATACGCTACCTTCACGCAGAAAAACAAATATTTAATTTTCCTTCTAATTACAGTGTAGCCATATGGTGGATCAAGACGTAATGAAAACGTCTAATACGAAGGAAGACAAAGAAGTTCTAAAAGAACAAGAATCTAGATTTGGAAAAGTTAAACGAATGATTACAGATACTTTGAGAAAATCCCATAACTCCGTTCCAACTAGCTACGAGGAAGCGAAAAGCATATGCAAAGCACGAAAGAGAAAAGAAAGACAAGAAAGTACAGGTTCTGTCTCGCAAGAAAGAAAAGTCATTCGATCGAATTCCGAAGAAAGGCCGGTTGAAGTTGTAAGCGACAACGGTAAAAAAGATATAAGGCGCGTAGTTAGTCACGAAGATTTTCAAAAAACGCATCCGTTGCACGAACACAACGACACCATCGTTATTTCTTTAGTCGAAAGCAATGGTAAATATTCACCTCCTAAGAGTATAACTTTAGAAGGATTGGCATATGATGATTACGAACACGAAAGAAGAAGATACCACGAACGCTTTGCACCGCCGCCAGGGCAAAGGGGTCGCCGAATTAATGCGGGACGGAAATACAAAAACAAGCATACGTCAAAACATCGATTGAGCAAAGAGGAATATTTGACTAAAGAGAATGGGGGAGTATGCGCTAATAACAATAACGACGTTAAATCAAAAACTTACGATCAATGCGAAGTTCATCAGAAGGATGGTGTACAAAGTAAGCAAGATCACGAAACCACTGCTAGTCCGGCACATACACCAGTTTCATCTACATTGGATCTATCTACACTTCACCAACAAATTGATTCTTCTGAACCGATGAGGTCTAGTTCTAGTCAAGAACTGACAGATCAAACCGAAACACTACCAAGTTTATTGGTAGCTTCCAGCCGTTTACTTTCATCTCCAAGAAATTCGATCATGATTACACATCGTATTTATTTGGATCCTAATGTTCAACAGAGTAAATCATCTTTAGGTAAAGACCCCAAAACACCGCTAGAGAAAAAACTTAAACAATTATCTAAACAAATAAACGGTATTAAAAGAAAAATAAAAAAGTATGACGAAGAATTTCAACAGACGTATGGATTTAAATCATCACAAGCTGATAAAATGAATGATAAAAACGTTAGAAAGTTATGTTCAGATCTTAGCAAGTTAAAAAGAGACTATAAGCAGTTGAAAGGTGACGGTTCGGGTTCGTCTTTTAGTAGTGATGTGGAAAATGGGTCAGAAAATAGACCGGAACTTCATATACAAGACACTTTACACGAAATTGAGCAGGTCAGTGGCATTCAATTATTTTATATGAGTTTCAACTTCTTTTTTTATCAGAGATTGAGCGAAAAACGAATTATATCTGAACGTGGCTTGAACATGGATGTTATGACAAACGACCAAATTATAGACGAAAAAGTCGCCGTGCAGAAAGCGTTGTTGTACTTGGAGTCTTTACATGGACGTCCTAGTACTAGAGAAGATCGAGATTTAGTTAGACCTCTCTACGATCGATACCGAACACTAAAGCGGATGATGGCAAAAATATCATTGGTACGTATTACATAAGATCATCGTTCATCACTGTATACATAATCTTGTTTTATAGAGTAACAGTGCCGTTAATGAACTAGCAACAATTCATGAGCATGAAACCATGGATTTTGTTTCGTCGACGCCTCAAACATCCGAAACGGAAACAGATAAAATGTACCCGTCTGGAAGCACCGACAGCGACACAGATATATCGTTAGGTGAAAGTTTCCATACTCTGAGTTTGAACGAATTGTTACAGCAACAGCACGACATGAACGAAGAAAAAAAGAAATTACGAAGATCACTGAAAGAGTTCGAAAACGAAATACAAACGAAAACTGGAAGAAAATTGCAAAAAGATGATAAACTACTTATGTCGGCTGTCTATAATTCTTACAAAAGAACAAAAGCTAAATTGCGGCTTTTAGATGCTTTAATTGCAAAACAAAAGCTCTAGATTTTTAAACTTCGTTTACAGGTAGTTGATCGTACCGAATATGAATTAGTGCATGTGCAATACATGGGTGTTGTTTTTACCCAGGTGCTACTTCATTCTTGATTAATCTTATTATTACTATTATTCAAAGACTTACATATAATAATGTTTGCCAGAGCGTAGAGTACATATAACGATATATTATGAGGTAATGTTTTAATTACCGATTGCTATAGACATATACAGTATTGAATATGTAGAGTATTTGATATTTTATGCAGTATTTCTAAATTTACAATCTTTTAATAAAATTATGTAATAGTAATTAAATGTATAACACAAAAACATATAGGTCTAAGTTTATCTATACCGATTAGAATTCACATTTTATTTTAAACGGAATATTTACAATACTTAATAAATTTGATTTCAATCGTTTTGGTTTTTATTTTTTACATATCATTCATTTTAATAAACTGAAATGAAATTATATCGTTTTTTCAGAATTGTTGACTAAAAGACGATAGGCAATTGATTGGGTAAGAATTAGAGTTTAAAACTGCAGGTTTTTTTGAACTATTTCTTTGAATCTCTAAACAATAACATCTTGTAATAGAAAAACACCTGGACGAACGCAAACATCAGAAAGGCTATATTCAACAATCGTTACCGCTTTTTTACGAGATATAAGACATAAAGTGAACCATACAATGTATTTCTGATGGGGAAATATTGCACAGCGTTGTAACATTTCTTTTAATTGAGGCGCTAAAACAATAACTTTTGTAATAGAAAAAAATTATTAATAAATATAATTTCTAAACCTACTTACTAAAGTAACTTTTCAGATATTTTAGGAAAATGTATAATTAATATTCATTTAAACAAAATGTCGTTTGGATATGATTTCAATTATTATAATTAATAGCAGAAATACATCATCTCCCCTGGAATGTATAAACGCCCAGATGATTCTATATTTGCATATGAACTTGCCAAAGTTGCCAATAGGTGGCGATACGTGTTACATTATTATAATATTTTAGTTTCCTGTTATTTTCACACCTAACACTCAATTTAAAATTAAAGATTAATTTAAACAAACTGAATTGTATTTATAATCAATGGTAACTAAATAGTATATAAGAACTTAAAAAATATATATTTTAAATTATGGGGTTGTTCCGTCGTGTGGTAACATTATTTCCCGATATTCAATCAATAACGAAACCGTAAAAAACCAACGCATAACTCCATCTATCGGTGACTGAAGGAAACACTAACACGTATGTAGAATCCACTGCTTGTATCTATGGGAAGTTCTACATTCCGGGGGTTTTTACCATGCAGTTGACGTTTCGCTGGCAACACCGCGTCTAATACCTTCATTTAAGCCCAAGCTAAGAGGATTATATATCATACTAGTGAAAGTTTTGTGTTTAAATAGGATTCAGTTGAAGCGTAGCTTTGGCAATAAAGCAACCCGTAAGTGCAATGCTGAATTTGAAGTATGACACGGAGTGTTATGCATGGTGACCCAGAAGATCAGTATAAACCTGAATGGTGTGGTAATGAAACCGTGTGCAATTATGGATTGGTTCGTCTTGGTAAAACATTTGGTTCAAGGTTTAGGAAAACCACTAAAATCTAAACATGCCAACTCTTACCCACCTTAGTTTATATGTAGTAATGTTGATTAAGTGTGTAAACATTATAGAATATAAATAAGAACATAAAATATAACAGCAAATGAACAGAACCATACCGAATGCTACATTGATCATAGAAGTAAGATGCAATGGCCACTTTATAAGTTTTATAAAAACTTTAAGTAGACGTAATTAATAACCTTATCCGATGTAAAAGAAAAAAAATTCCTAACAAACATTGTAAGATGACAAATCTAATGCTTTCCACGTGATCGTAAAAATGTTATTCCGTATTCATTGTTGAGGTTGAAAATGTCTGTGACTTTTGCTACATAAAACTTTGAGGTCTTTTTTGTGACAAACTTAACTAAAACAAACGAGTTAACTTGAATCTTAGACATATTCGCTTCGACATCGCTTTTGATTTCTTCATTGATTTCAGATTTCTTCTTGTTACTATTATTTTGACATACCTTGGAAACAGAAAGTTTTCTTTTCACACCTTTCTGCTTTTTAATTCGGTTTTTTCTAGCTTTTTTTAAAAGGTTTTTTCTAGCTTTTTTTAAAAGGTTTTTCTTTTATTCTTTTATAAATTGAGGTGTTTCAGTGGTTTATTTCTTGAGACTTTTCTTTGCAGGTGCTGCGGTCACATTCGGATACGGCTTCAACATGCCCTTCGCAGGTGTTCCATTTCTTTGGATATTAACAAGTTTTAAGTACGGGATAAACAAAAGCGGTTTTTTTCTTATGCTATGAAGTCGGTACAGGAGACAAAGATCTCCCTTAGACGATGCATGGGCATGCTTGAGACGGCGGAAAACTAAAGAAAGGTGTAAAATTGTTCATTTTTTTTTCGTATAGTCGACATCCTATGATCAACTATACAAAAATAAAAAATATGAACTTAATACCCAAATATCAAGAGTTACGATCGTTATGAACGGATAGATGTCAGTTTCAGGAAAATAATCAACCACTCGATATCATTTTTAGAATACACATATCGGTAAGTGCCGAAATTGCGATGCCAAAGATTGAGCGAAAATGGTTGATAATCACTGTCTTAAAAGACGTAAAGCTAATTTAATTTTATCTATTTATTTGACATCCGAATTTTTCACGTAGTAACTTTGTAACACAATACAATGGAAAAAATACCAGTAAACCATACAAAAATAAAATATCTGTATGTAGGATTGGAGAACTTACAAGCTCATTTACGAACTAAACGAAGTTAATAAATTTTATCCTAAACCATCTTAATAATAATTATGACTATTTTAAGAGCAATACATGTAGGTATGTAGATATTTAAACATTTGATAAAATTCAATTTTTAATTTCTTTTTTGCCAATTTACATGTGTTTAGTATTTCAAGATCTGTAGGAAAACTGTTAAATCTATTAATAGCTCTTATATATAACTATATTCCTACTAACATTTTTATATAATTAAGGGAGCAAAATATTGTTGTTTCTAGTGATACTGTTTGAATTAATATACTTAGTTTTTAATTGATTGTAATGAAAAATAAAAGATCCTAAGGCAAAGAGTTGTTCAAGGTTAAGAGGTTTTTTCGAATTTGGTTTTTGTAGATAATTTTGGAGTTTTTGCAACATGTTTTTATGTGTTTCAGTTAACATTATCTTAGAAAGTTTATAAATTAAAAAACATTATATCTCATTCTGTAGTCTAATACTATACGAAGACATTTATACGTCTCGATTCTGTTTAGACTGTAACTATTAATTATTAAATTTAGATTTTGTGGAACACTGTTACAGTAATTACCAAATGTGATGTAAACTGTTTTATCACGATTAAGTGATAATATATTTAAAGTTCACCAGGTAAAAATAAATTTGAGATAACTATTAATTTTTATTTCAACTAATTGTCAGGTTTTCTATAAAATTCTATCATTTGGTAGGTTGATTAATTGATCATTAATGTACAAGATAAAAAATTGTACCTTGTAGGGCACCAGTTTTAACGACGCAAAATTCGCTCATAACTACACCATTAACTTTGATGCGTTGTTTGCGATTATGCAGATAATTAGTAACTAACTGTGCGCATTACCTCTGATACCATAGTTGTATAACTTGTCTAATAATATTTGGTGGTTGACTGAATCAAAAGCTTTGGCAAGATCAAGGAATATTACAGCAATAGGTACGTGACTTTTATCAAGTTTTTTATAAATTAGATTTGTTAAATCATTTAATGTGAATCTTTAAGCTAGTTTTTACATAAAACCAAATTGTCTATTAGGTAAAATATTGAATTTTTTAATCAGAACGTTCAATTTATAGTTAAGTTATTTCGTATAATTTCGATTATATAACTCATTGTTATATGAACCAATAGAATTCTTTAACTTTTCATGGTTACGATGTATAAATAATCGAATATACCCTTAACGACGTGATATAACCGTTTTAGTGTTTCGCCTCCTCCATAAATGTAATATTTCCATCGAAACATTTGTTTTTAAACGTCAAATAAAACACAAAATAAAATCGTACCTGTTACTTTTGTCGGATTAATAGATTTTCCAATAACATTGTGTTTTATTTCGTTATATAATCGTAACGAATACCACTCGAGCATCAAAAATAATCGTTATACTTTCCTCCTCACTCGACGTATTCCTAAAAACACCACTCGAGCTTCGCTCTCGTGGTGTTTCGCAAAATACGTCTTATGACTCGGCAAGTATAATCGATTATTTTAATGCTCTTGTGATATTATAACTGATAATATTTGATTACACATAGAATAACTCCACCAATCGAAATTATTGCAATATTCTCGTTTCCATAGTAACCATATTAATTACTTTCATAATAAACTAAACGCGAAGTCAGATTTGACATTTATCAGTAATTGTTCTAAAATGTCGCGATTTGGAGGTTTATCATTAAACGAAATAGATATAAATATACAAAACTGTGAACCTTATAATACAGTAAAAACAAATAAGTACATATGGAAACAGTTTCTTACGTTTTGTAGTGAACGAAACTATGTTTTAAATGAGTCAACTTGCACTGAAATGATAGCAAATATTTAGAAAGATTGGGCTTTTAATATGCGAAAATGTAATGGAGAAAATTATAAAGAAAATGTGGTTAAAACGATGTGGAATATTACGGCAAAGCAAGCACAAGAAAAGTATATGAAGGAGTTTAATAGAGCAATTGACCCATTTTCTTGTCCAATATTTTTAGCGGCATGAAACGCAAGAAATTCGAAAAGAAAGAAACTTCAAATGTTACCGGATAAGAGAAAGGTTAGTGCAACAGCATTTGAAGACAATGAGTATATAGCAATGATAGAAGCGTCGAATGAAAATACACCGGAAGTGTATATAAATAAAATTTTTCTTAATTGCCTCTATAGAACTTGCTTGGAGAGGTACTGAAGGAGCGTTATGTTTAATTCACTATTTTCAGAAGGAAACTGGAAATGACGGTACTCAACTGGTAGAATACAGTATAATCCTATTTTTACAAAAAACAAAAAAGTCGTTGTACAATAAGACTACTAGATAAATTAATGTTGAAAAGGAGCAAAAACATCAATATTAAAACAGATAGGTTATTTCTAACAGTAAATCCTAACTGGAGAAAACAAAAAACCCTTGACTAATACAAAAATATGCCAATGGAAGTACATGAAATTAGTAAATGGACCAAAAGGTCTGCAGAACTCGCAAATTCAAATGTGACAAATAAAAAATTTTCAAGTCATTTCCACCGAGCCACTGCCGTTTCTCAAACGTCAAAAACAGGTACCTATATCAGACCAAGAACTTATTAAAATAACAGGACATGGTAACAGTAATTCTATCAAACCATATCTACAATTAGATCAAGAGCATCACGCAAATATAATTAATAGATGAGAATCAACTTAAGAAACACTGCAGGATCAAACAGTAATACTAACGTACCTAGCACTTCAGTAAGTAGTAGCTACATTGACGTTTCTAGTGCAGTAAATAATGCAATTAAAAAAAATTATGTATATAATTGTAATTTTTATTGTTCAAACATGTACTTAAATTAATAAATTTTTTCTGTTAAATAAATTTACTCAAAAGTAATCATATCAAATACAATTCGTACGTCAAAATAAGTACGGTTATACATCTCAAACTTCCTGTATAATTACAAATCGTGACACTCTTTGTAATTATACAACAAGTTATCGATGTATAACCTGATTATGTTAAAGTACTTACAGTATTACTACTGATTATATCCTACACTGCAATAATAGGTATTCATCAAGCTTGATATATTTGGATCATAATTATTTTTATTTTGAGAATAGAAAACATGAAATTTTATCTTTTTTTAATATTTCTTTGCAAGTATTTAATAGTTCATTTTTGTGCTTGAGTTCTTAATTTAATTGCCTTTATCGTATATCATTATCTATTAAATTTACTTTATTTTAAACTTTATTCTGTTCATAATATTACATATACACCCTTTAAAAGTTTAAGCACACCAATAAAATCTTTTAAAATCTGTAATAAAAACAATATTTAAAAGTATAAAACAATTTTTTTAAATTTAAGTATAACTTAATTGAATCCAACATAAAAAATAAATTTGAAAATAAAACTATGAGCAAAAATTAAAAAAAAACTGTTTTGTTTTCTTCAGAAAATCCACCCTTTTTTTTATGACGGCTTTACATAATTCAGGCATACGGCGTGTCAATTTTTCTAACGTTTTTCATGGTATTTGACTCCAAGCTAACTACAGAACCTCCCAGAGGTGTGTTTTAGATGTAGGTCCTATTGCTCTACCTCACCGGTACAGTTCATCCCATAATGATGTGGTGGCCAAACCATGTAATTTAGATGACGGCGTTTCTTTTTTTCTTGCAAAAAACCTCTACACAGCTTAGAGGAATGTTTCGGGTCATTATCTTTCTGGAATACAAATCCACGACCAATAATTCGTTGGCCGTAAGGCAACGTGTTATCTTTCAAAATTTTAAGATAGCCCTCTTTATTCAGTATCCCATCAATTTTAATTAGGTCACCCACTTTGTTGTTGCCGAAACAACCCCAAACCATAACAGAGCCTCCAACATGTTTGACAGAAGGCGCTAAACAGTCATCCGACGCTCGTTATCCTACACCACATGAGCAAAGTTAATTTGGACTATCCGTCCAGAGCACCTTCTTCCATTAGTTTAAAGCCAGTGTTGATGTTTCCTCTAATCTTTTTAATTTATTTTGTGAGCGCAATAAGGGTTTTTCATGACAATACGACTTGTAAGACCAGCATCATCCAATTTCTTGTTGATGGTTGAAACACTAACTGATTTCTTCCAATTTGTGTTGAATATTGCCGTAAGTTGGGGCACGTTTAGACGACAGTTTTTTAGTGAGGTCCTAATGATAGCACTGTCCTCCCGTCTGGAAGTCACTAGAGGCCTCCCAGACCTTTTTCGGTCCACAAATCCGCCCGTTGTGTCATAAATTTTGATTGCGTTCCTTACGGCTCCCAAAGAAATCTTTTGCGTAGAGGCGATTTCTCTTAATGACTTGCCTTGATTTCGAAGGTGTATAATAATGCTACGAGTTGTAGATAAAATTCCTTTCTTTTTGCCCATTTTGTGCTCAAAACCACCAATAATTGAAATTTTGGAACTTATCACAATATTTTAAGTAATTACATACTTCTACATAATCAAAAACATTTTTATTACCAAAAATATACCAAACGGTTAAATGAATGATAAAACAAAAGACGAATTAAATTGACTCAAGGTAAACCGAGAAAAAAAAATTGAATTTGAAATACAATTTCAATGGATTTCTTCAAATACGAATAAGATAGTATAACAGCGCCATCTTTTGAAAATTTTATTAACGTCATATATCATGATGTTAGTAACGATGTTTAGTAACTTTTGAAAAAAGTTTGAGCAAATTTTGACCACAGGGTTTTTCACAATTAAGAAATTCGTAAGTGTGCTTAAACTTTTAAAGGGTACTGTATGTCATCATTATCTTTGTTACGCATAATACGTTAGATACCAGCTCTTAATACGTTAATTACACAATTATTTTTTCGATCCTCTGTCTATAATCACTGATTTTGCATCACTTAAAAGTGGCCATAAACGCCTCTTTTCTTGGCCTCGCCCGGCAAAAAGGTTACTAGGTAATTGTTGGCAATATCACATTACACTGATGACACTGAAATCAGTAAAATCCTCATGCTGGAATACGTAAATAATACGTTGCAGTACACTTTTACATAATATTTTTACGTCTTTTAGACGCAAACATTGAAAAAAAGAAAAAACACATAATTTAGTATATGCCAAAATGTCACCGTGTAGACAGTTGTTACATGGTATTACCAACTGAAAATGTTTTGGCATATAGTAATATTCAAAAATTTAAATTTCAACAAATTTTACCATTTGTCAAAATTATTTTTAGAAGTAGGATGACACTTGTACGATTTAGCTCGAAGTAAATTTGGCGAATCAACATTGTCCTCCATATTGCCATACACACAAACTACAAGATTAAAATATAATTTACTTCCGTATAATAACCACCTTTAATACTACCATTTCAAAATGTAGAACCAGTATATTATCGCTTATTTACCACTTGTTCCTAAAATACGAGTATCATTATAAAACAAGAACACTTTATTTCAACGTCATTCAAACACGTATACATAAAAAATACAAATCAGACTATAAAATAATTTATCTTTAAATTAAGTTCAAAAAAATTAGTGTAATATCGCTAATTATTTCTTGTTATCGTACACACACAACAACTAGGGAACCAAAATACGTCAGTGTACAATTGGTTTCCTTCACCTTCTAACGCAATCAGTCTTTTCTGCGCGTATTTTTGTTCGCATCTCGATGAGTAACCTATGGGTAGGCCACAAATACCATTGCATTCCTGTGATCTGTAAAATATATCCAATTGATTGTACGATTGTAAGTAATGAGATTAAATCAATAACCTCCAGAATCAAATATGACATTGTGCGAGTGTTGTTATTGATTCATCCATGTTTATGTCGCGAAGTCTGAATAAGACTATTATTATTATTATTATTATTATTATTACAATCAAAACTGCACGCTTTCCTTGTTTTATAATTGAAGATCAATGTTGTCCAGAAAAATTTGGTTGATTTTAAATTTGAGTATTAAAAACAATTTTTTTATGTAACAACTGATTGCTAAATCAAAGTAAATACTAACCCACAAGTTTCGCTTTTTACAAGTTGTGTATACTTATTATCGACCTCGGGCATATTTACAATATACATCCAATTTCCTTTGTTATTTAACGCAACCCGTGGCATAACATACTGAGTTCTGATTTGGCACAATTGTTGTCCTGATTGAGTTTGTCTCTTTACACGATTAACATAGTCTGTACCATTTAAAGAAGGTTGAATTAGACCGCGTCTCCGCCTACGCTGCTTCGAAACATCTCTTTTATATCTGAAACCAGCACAATTAAGTGACTTACACTCGCATTGTAACCGCTACTAAAAAACCTTTCACTTACCTCTTCCACCAGTTATTGGTATGTTCGACTTGGGGCAAACTAAATGACGGATGATTATTGTATTGTTCTTCATTAGGTGATCCAGATTTGAACGGTATGTTGTAAATGTAACCATTGTTGGCTACTTCTGGTGCGTGATTAGGTCTTCCGTCAGTATGATTTAGATGCAAATTTGGCAGTGATGGTATGTATGTATTTCCTGGGATGTTATAGTGCACCTTCGCCGTATGTACAGATCCTGGTTGATAATACTGATGTATTGAGTTAGGAGGCGGTGGACCGTACACAGGCTGAGGTATTTGTCTCGACACCAAAGGAACGAAATACGAATTGAACTCTTCTGGCGATTCATTACTTAATAAAGTCGAATAATCGTATTGCCAATTTTGTATTAAATGTTCAATTACTTGCCTAGAAAGATGTTATCAATTAAATATTTACTGTTGTTGAATGATTATTATATGTAGGTAAATAATTTTGCTAAATTACAACGTAAAGATAAAGATCTTTAATTTACGATAATTCAGTTTTGATTAATTTAATAGTTTAATTAATTGCAAGTAATACTATTTTCATTTTGATCTATTTTTTAGCAGAACTTTACCACTAAAATAATCCCCAATAAGAATATACGCAAAAAACAGTTAAAAGTTCAAACTTTATTGCAGAAAGAAATGTTTTTGTTGTTATTTTGCGTTGTATATGCATTATGTATACTCCCAAGAACTAACAATTATTATATTAACATATGAAAATATATTTAAATTATAGGCTACCGTATTACTTCGCCTTTGCTTTCACGCAAATACAATGAATTAAATGCAATTATATGCTTATGATGTGCAAATTATAATGCAAATTTAGTGTAAACAATTAAATTACGTTTAAGTATTATCATTGCTTATGTATCTAAGCAATGGTATTATGCTAAGAAAGAGCAATTATAATTTTAATTTCTTTAATTATCTCAAATATAGAAACAGGAAGTTTATTGAAAGTGAATAAATTATGTGAAGTACAGTTATCGCATCTACATCTAAGGCTTTTTTGGAACATACCCTGGATAGTGAGTTGGGTGCTCGCAGTATGTCAACCCGGGTTTTGCACATGGAGGCGCGTGTCCAGGAGAAGACGGAATGAATTTGCATGGTGCTGATCCATAATTGTTTGTACAAATTGATAAAGTATGTTGTCCAATACTTAATAGTACCACAATCTAAAAAATAATTACGTATAGGTACGTACAATTCAGAATTTCATTCTTTGACTCTGTACAACCCTCATCAATATTATAACATACATTTCTTGATGTTAGAGTAATAAGTTAGTTTTGGAAATGTTTCACCCATAGTAAACATTATAAAAATATATAAGTACCACAATACAAAAGCTTGCACTAAAATGTTACAATCATTTTTACAGATTTAATTTAAAATTATATTTAACTAAAAGCGTAAGAAAATTATAAAAAAAAAATAGCGAAAAATTATTTGGTTTTAAATTATCTTACAGGAACTTTTATTGTTTAATCATAAGAAATTTATTAAACTATTTTGTGGTAAACAGTAAAATGAAAACAATGTTAATACTTTAAAAGATGTAAAGCATGATTTCTATTTACAACTGTCATCAAATATGAGTTACATATTGCGATTGTGTTGCGATAATCAAATTCATATAAAAAGTCACGTGGAATTTGCAATAATGGGATTAGAAAATCAAGAAGGTTACAAAAAATGAATTAGAACATGGGGTTTCTAAACTTTTGATGTAAAATTAACATATCGATCATTGTCTGAGTAAGACATAGAATAAGTGTAAAATAAAGAAGGAAGATTGGCGATATGCGTTATGAATCAAGTTACTCAATTGACTTCACAATTTATGCTGAAGTACTTAAAGTTTTGGAACAATCATTACTCCTTAGTAGGGAAGATGGGAAGAAACCTGGTGGGGTAACCTTAATTACCAGCAGATGCACAGACATACTCTACCCATATCAAATAGAAGTTTGAATTTTAATTAAAGAATCCTTCTTATAGGAGAACCCAAGGGTGGAAATGAAACAACTTTTCCACAGTTTTCCAATTTTGCGACGTTACGGAAACCATTAATTTATTAATAAATATACTGTTTCTTTCAACAAGACAAAATACATTAAAGTTTTATCGAACCGACATGTACTTCAGAATGGTAAACAATAATTAAAAATATGTTCAAAAATATCACGCTTAGGAACAAAAAAAATTATAGTTAAGTAGGTACTTACTTCATTAGAAATTGGAAATAGTTCTGTCTACGTAGTTACAAGATTATCGTTAATAGTCATACTTAAAACAATGTAAATAAGTAAAATGACAAGTAGTCCAGTGCGTTTAGAAAATGTTTATAGGTGTAACCCATCATTTTTGTATACATTTTTTCTCTTACCGTCTATTCAAAAGGGTTTTTCTTGGTAAATTTAACCCTAAGTTGCCCACCCCTAAAACCAACCCTTTCTCTTGAATTTAGTGTTTTTTCTTAGAATGTTCATATCTCGCGTTTTAATTATCGCACAGTCATAAACTTGATGCCTTTGGATTGGTTTTAAGTTATACATTCAAAAATGTTATCTGACAAAAAACTATGCGTTTAACGGGAAAAAAGTTATTGCTCTTCAAAGTCGACACAACGAATTAAAAAAAAGTTTTTTTTCCTTTTCGGCTTCTATCTTTTTTTCAGTCCACCTGACACTTTTTCATGACAGAACTTTATTAAAGATAAAGTAATTTCTATCATTTACAAACAAAAATTATTTCGATACGAACATTTCTCGCCCTTCTATCGACGCGCAAAATTTCTATGTTTTGCGCGGGATTTCGAAACATGCTGAATAGCGCTTGCGCCCCGCGTTGCATTTTGTCGTAATACGACTTGTCCCTCGTTCATTTATTAAAATAAAGGATTGTTATGAATCGTACATTGTTTAAATATGTCTATTTGTTGAATAAAAATTTGGTGGAGTGGATTTTTATTTAAAAATGAACATTTCGATGGGTATATAGGTATATACTATACAGGTTGATAATGATCTTCTCGGTCACCATACATAACACTTACATCACAATACAATATTTAAAATGTACCATACGAATAAATAAATAATGATGACTTCATTCTTTCCAAATATTATTCAAATAGAATATTGCTATTTGTTATTAATTTATTAGTACAGTAAGAAATGTCTTTTTTAACGCAGAACTGTGTTTATTTTTAACAATTAATATTTCGACGGGTTTTACCGAACTCAATTTTGTCCCACCCTTGAGGTTAAGTTCACGGCATGTTTTTTTTCATGTGGTTTTCCCGATAGGCCTACTCCACAGTTTTCACTTTGTCTTTAGTGAATTTCTCACCCTACCATAATATTGATATTATCTCAGGTGATCGGCTTCCTTTTCTTTTCAATTAAGCTTTGTCATCTTCGTCATCGAGTCCTCTACATCTTTTTTGCGGTCGTGCGGGTATCTCCACAGCAAATCTTGCACAAAACAGAATATTTCAAACTTGCTTTTCGACATCCACAAGCCCTGTTACAGTTGGTTGTACATCCACAAGATACAATGTCCAAAAGTATGCGTGGTATCGGTTCCTGATCGGTTGTCATTGACTCCAAGTGCATTTATCTCTGCACCGACCAAAATATTGCCTCGCTGCTGAGCTCTTGAGAAGTAAACGCGATAATTTCAGGTCCGGTTGTGAAAATGACAAGCGAGACATTTCCTTCGAACATATCATCAATTACAACCGATCAGAAACCGATACCGCACGCAAACTTCTGGACATTGTATCGTGTGGATATACAACCAACTGTAGCAGGGCTTATGGATGTCGAAAAGCGAGTTTGAAATGTTCTATTTTGTACAAGACTTGCCGTGGAGAAACCTGCCCAACGGAAAAAGTTCGGAGTTCGGAAGAGCAGAAAAAAATATGCTTATAAAGCTAAAGGCGGTGGAAGTATTAATTGTTTCAATATAAACACAGTTCTGCGTTCAAATAAAAATTTCTACTGTACCAATAAATTATTAACAAATAGCAATAGTGTAATTGAATAATATTGGAAAAGAATAAAGTCATCATTAAATTCATGTTGATTTTTTAAATAAAATCCTTTTCAACAAACTTTTAATTGAACAAATAGCCATATTTAAACAATGCATGATGCATAACAATTGTTTATTTTAATAAATGAACGGGGGACAAGTTGTACTACGACAAAATGTAGCGCGAAGCGCGAGCGCTATTCAGTGCATTGCGAAATCCCGCACGGATTTGGGCGTCGATTGACGGGCAAGAAATGGTCGTATCGGGATAATTTTTTTTTAAATGTTAGAAATTACTTTATCTTTAATAAAGTTCTATCACGAAAAGCGTCAGGTAGACTGGAAAAAAGATAGGAGCCGAAAAAGAAAAAAAAGTTTTTTTTAAGTCGTTGTGTGCAATCAAACTACAATACTTTAAGAAGTTTAGGATTAGTAGTTAAAAAGAAATAACAGCAATAAGTCTCGGCGGGTAGCGCAATGTGATTCGTACCACAGCTCTAAAGCGCTTCAGCCGATGCTCACTGCATGCTAATGATCTTTTGATTATATTTTCGTTTGTAATAAGTTCATAGATTAATTCATTATACTGATAATAACATTATATTAACAAATACGCATTGTACTGGAAAATAATTATTTTATACTTAAAATAATGTACACTTTTTGTCAAGAATAAATTTGAACGATTTTTGAATTGTTTTTTTTTAAATACATTTATTCGATGAAGGTAAATTGTATGATGTTACAGAATAATTTTAAACATATATGCATATATAAATGGTTGCTTATTAGTTATTTATCGTAAAAATGAGTCTAAAAATTTACATTTAAAAAAATTTTTTTCTGGCAAGAGGCATTACTAAATTTCTTTGAAATTGCTTTTGAAGTTTTGCTTATACATTTCCATGTAGGTAACATTAAAAATACATTAATGTCGAAAATGGACTATTATACTTAATAGCATATTAAGCATAGGTTACAAAAACATTATAATTAATTAACAAAATCACATTCAACTTTGTCAAATTAATAAGTCAGTTAGGAAAATGCAAATTAAACGATATTTTAATGAGACTGGCCAACTGTGCACTGACGCGCTTGAAACTGTGCTACGAATTATTATTATTATTGCTATTTTTTGTAAATACTACTAATCCTAAGCTTCTTAAACTATTCTGGCTTGATTGCTAATATATCGAAGATAATGTATACATTTCTTTAGATCACAATATTCCTTAGTTGCAAATAAACAATAACAATAAACTTCTTTTTTTTAAATTTACTTGTTTTTAATACGAATCGATTCCCACTTATTTTATTTCATTTGTTTTATAATCTTGCCTAATATTTTTAATGTTTATAAAAAAAACTCATTTTTACTATAATTACTATATTCTTAAACTTACCGGAAGAATATTTCTGTAAAATAATTTCGTATCTAGCTACAAAGCTTTAATATTCCATTTTTAAAAAAATACAACAAAACTGATAATTATTTTGAAACGGACACGTTTCATTTTGTTTAGTTTTTGGTCAACTTTAATTGCGCGAGATTAGAAAAATTAGATAAATTTTTTTTCAGTTTTTAATGGAATTCAATATTCTTGTAAAAGCTAAGATAATTTCAGAACTGCTGTATTTAAGAATAGAAAGTTTAAAAGAAACTTACCTCAAAATCTACTTACAAATCTAAAAATGCTTGTTTGAGTAAGGGGAACACTCTGTATTTTCAAAATAATTTTATTTTATGCAGAACTTGATTATAAAAAACTTTTTTTCTACTCCCGTATTGTAATTCATCTATTAGAATTTTAAAATCTGTACTCTAATGAAATTTGATTATGATACAAATTTTGCTAATGGAAGTACTGATAGATCTTGACAAGATAATAACCTGAATAATGTACCTAAACATGATAGCTGTCATGGCAAATATGCTTTGTTATAGTGTGGATTCTGATATAAAATTAGGTTTCAAAATATATGCTTCTTATTATTTGCTTCAAATCAGAGAAAGCAGATTACCATGGAAAAAAAGAGGATATCCTGGTAAAAGATAAGAATCTTACGATAACATAAACATAAAATGTCTCGATTTCTTCCCTATATTGCAAATTCGATACAATTAAGTTAATAGAGAGTCAAGCAAGAGTGATAATTGTGGATCTTAAAATATGGGAAAATGTTTTCTTCATACAGAAAAAATTATTCAAGAATTATAGTTATTCGATTTAGATTAGCTCTTATCATTAAGAGGAATAGGTACTAGCAGAGCGCCATCGCTAAATCGTGCACTATAAGTAAGTATTTGAATGAGTCGAATTGTCTTAAAGTGCTTAAAAATTGACCCAAATTTTCAAGTTATTAGCAATGTTTTCATTTAAATTGACTTTGTCGTGGTTGTGAGTAGAATTTTGATTTTGTATTTATTTTTATTAAAATTATGGTGTTAAATATGCTATAAAATGTACAAATTCAAACAAAAAAACAAAAGTAAACATTTTGAAAAAAAGTGATACCACAGCGACAAAGCTCCAAGTTTTGTCTTTCATAAAATTAAGTTTTACTTTAAAAATTTTAAATTAAAAGCTGTTTTAAAGGTACTTATAGTGCATGGTTTAGCGATGACACGCTGCTAGTATGTATTCCTCTTAATGTTAATCCAATGATTCATCTAACACTGATACAAGTGATTATTAAAGTAATTACACGCATGCAAGTGGATAATATTTTATTGCAATGTAAGTGTTACTATAATGCATTCTAGCTAATAACTACTGTTTAGAACACAAGTTGAAATTTCCTTTTTCAACTTTACAATACAACATTTAATTTGGCAAATGCTGGTTGTGGCATAAATACATTACACCTGCATGAAGTAAACCCTTGTCTGTAATATTTGCTATCTTAAAAACAAATATTTAACGTAAGTATTTCAACTGACAGTTATTAAATTTATCTATGCCGACTAGAGATATTTACCCCTACACCCCTACTAGGGGTAAATATAGATGCTGACAACAGCATATCTTTTCAACACCGTTTTAGTAACTTTCTAATTTTAACAATTAACTGAATTGTAAATGCTCAAATTGACGCAGAAGTTATTACATAAAGGTCTTCGTTCCTGGCAAGAACAATAGATAAGGCGTTGAAAAATTTAAATATTGTTATGATTGAAGAAATGAATGAAATTGTAGAAAAAAGAGCCAATTGTCAAGGAGATAACTTAAGTACAGTACAATTAAAGAAAAGAAATAAATGTTTACATACAAGAAGAAACGGCTAATAAGGATGTAGCCGTTATTTGAAATAAATAGTCAAGGAATATGTGATGGATTATAGAGATATGGTAGTGTTAACCCTAATATTTTTATTAAGCAAATGAAATGCGAGATGGGTAATTTTAATTATATAGAGGGTGTATCATAAATAATTGTTTTATTTGAAAATTTAACATCTATTTTTACCCAGTACGTTAAAACAATACGAAATATTCTTGTCATACGTGGCTGAAAGAGCGGGTACAATATCCTACTAAATTATGTGAAAAATCTGTTTCTGGGTACTGCCAGAGGCGTACTGCAGGGGCAAGTGATTTTTTGACGCCTCCCAAAATCTACGTCAATGGTGGAATTGCCATTTTAACACAATTTTTCGATTCACCAATACTTTATTTAAAAATAAGATACTTTTTCTTCGTAACGATAAAGTCATTATTTTTTGTTATGTTTAAAGTCAAACATAAAGTACCCAGCTATTTTTATTCCATGTGTATTTATTACGTCGTGTTTTGGTGCCGTTAGAATTGCATCTCTTACTGAAATGAAACGTTAATGAGGTACTAACAAAAAACATCATTTTATTTATTGAAATTTATTGAAACGAATGTGTAATTGCATTCGACATTTAAAAACAAAATATGGTTTGAAAAAGGAACCATTTTTTTTAAATGTTAAATACATCAACTTATTCGTTTCAATAAATTTCAATAAATAAAATGATGTTTTTTCGTTAGTACCTTTTGACGTTTCATTTGAGTATTTGATGCAATCCTATGGCACCAAAACACCGGTGTAATTAATACACATTAAAATCAAAATAACTGTGTAGCCTTATGTTTGACTTTAAATATCTCAAAAATAATGACCTTATTATTACGCCTCTGGCGTATTTAACATAATTTAGTAAGGTGTTCAGTATCTACACTTTCAGCCAAGTATGACAAGGATTCATCAAATAGTTTTAAAGTACTGAGTACAAATAGTTGTTTAAATTGCCAAATAAAACACCCTGTAGCTCAATAAGAAGCCACATTTTATCTAAGCGATTTGGGTTACATCTTAATATTTTGAGCTCACGGTGCTACAGTTAAAATATTTTCAATTATTTATGATATACCCTTTAAACAAAATTAATGTAATTATAAGAAATACAATGGAAGATAAAGCAGCAGAATCAATGACAATTTACAACATTTGAAGAGGTTAAGATACATTTTGGGGAGAAATTGACAAAGAGGGTGGACAAAAAAATGAAACAAAAACAGAAATGATGGGGAAGCGGGATTAATTGCAAATTAATAATAAAAATCAAATTAATAATAAATTCCCAGAATAAAAATTTATAATATAAAAAATTGATCGATACGATGATCAAAAGTGGGGTAATTTTAAGTATGAAATTCAAATCAAATTTGAATAATGATTTGTCAGAATATATTCATTATTAAAATAAATACAGTGAAACCTGGTTAATTGGGATCTCAAGGGACCATAAATTTTGTACCATTTATTGAGGGTTTCCATTAATCCAGTTTTCCAATTTAGCAGGTTTACAGTTAGAGGTCGAAATATACCGTTACTCTATTTTTAGAGGTGGAAATGTTAATAAAAATGCGTATTTTTGGTGTTATCAATTTAATATAGGTATGAATGTATGTAGTACTTACATATAGTAGGTATTATGTACGTAGAAAGAAACAATACTCTACGGTAAAGTTTACGACTTAAAGTGATCGGTTATGTTTGTTTGTGCTTGATTGCTAGTTGCTGAAACCTGTTTCTCGATAGAATAAATTTGACCAACAACGTGTCTAAACCTGACTAATTTGTCTCACTTATACAGGGAATTGAGCTACAGAGTCCCAATTACAGACGTAAACATCTATAAAATGCATAGTGGAGTTGCCTTTACAGACTATATAATTGGGACGGCTATAGTTATCAGCGCGTTTTGTGCAAAAGCTCCTCAACTATTACAGGTATACGAAACACAAAGTACAGAATGCATATGCCTTACAAGCATAATGATGAACTTAATTTCATTAACAATATTCACATCTTATCTATACAGAAAGGAACACCCGTTTACCGAATGGGGCGATTCAGGAGCAAACGCATTAGCTACATTATTACTGTGTCTAGAAGTGCTATTCGTTGATAATGAAACGACGAGGGCCGTTCTGTTAGCATTTTCTTACGTAGTGGTTACTAGTGGATTGATGAATGGATCGGCGCCAATACAATTAGTTGCTTTATTAGAATGCATAATGATACCAATTGGTTTGGCATCAAAATTGATGCAAGCTTGGACTAATTATAAAGAACAAAGTACGGGGCAGATATCGGGTGTTACAACTATGATGTTGTTTTGTGGAGCTGTAATTAAAACCATAGGTACTTATCGTGGTTGCGGAGATGTAATTTTAATAGCTAATGGGATGTCATCGGAAATGGAATCATTGGATTATAAATTCTGTATTATAAGAATTCGGAACACGAATGTGAGTAATTTTTAAGTATTTTAGTTCTGATTGTTGTTAGCTTAACCAACTTAAGAACCTTGCTAATTTTAGTAATACATTATTTTGTTACAGATTTAAATGAACATGATGGTCATGAGGCTAATTATTGCTAACTTGAGAGCATGCATGTGCGTGTTGACAAGAAATGAGATTGGAAGCATACAAAGGAGGAAACGCATTTTAAAATAACACTTTTTAAAAATAAAAATTGTAATAAACGTAAACAATTAAAGAACGCAGAAAGTCAAAAAAATAGGAGGATAGGGAGGATATTGAGAATTGTATTATTGTCTGTACAGGATAGAAAACAAAACTTATGGGAGACACCAAACTTACTGTTTGTAGGAGAAATAAAGACGAAATAATGTTAGATCAGAGTGTGTTCACACCGTAGAGGACAAGCTATCAATAGCTACAATAAACAAACTTTAAAAGGAGCTAACAATAAGTGCGGACAAATTTGATTTCCAAAGTGGTCCTTAAAAGAACTACAGTACTGAACATTAAGAGAATGAGAGTTAAAGATGGTTTTCTATTAATCCTGGGTTAAAGGAAATTTCTGTCACTGCATAATTTTGTGAACAGCAGAGTTTTGTATCAGAATGATATGACACAAGTCTTTTAGAGACAAAACGATGGTGTTGTTTGAACAAGTTCCAACCAACAAGAAAAAATTTTCAATGTTTTCAAAAATGACTTTACTCCATCAAAACTCTAAGCACCATAATCCGTTGTATTCCAAAAGTTTCTAATGGTAATGGTGTTTCATCAGTCAATCAATGAGTATATAGAAGAATGACTCTTCTTGATGTAAAATAGATTTCACCAAATAGAGAAATAAATTATATTCATGAGTATACTGTGATAGATAGTGATCTTGATCTATTTTGCAACCAATTTCACACAACACACGCAATAACAATAACCACCAGCTCCAATTTTAAGAAACTTATCATAAATATCTATTTTATAGCGCAATAATTAATTGTAAAATCTACCTCTAAAAAAAGAAAAATGCACTTTTATACAGTGTGATTCATAACTATTGGGACAATATGACCATAAGACACAATATGCCTTAATAAAATATTGCCGTGGAAAAAGATACAAGACGTTAGATAAAAAAAATTTTTTCTTCATTTTTTGTTAATAATTTCAATATAAATTTATCAATTTTTATCAAAATCTACAGAGAAGCATAATTATCTGACAGTCCAAAACGTACCCTTAATAAATGAAGTAATATTTGAAATCCCCACTACGAATTGTTCAACTGCGTTTTTCTCGAAAACAGATGAAACTATCGTATTTAAACAGGAATACCAATATTGTGTAGAAATGATGTTTACGTCATATTCTCTAATCCAAATCACTAAAAAGTTTTCTCGAAAAAAGTTACCAGTCGATTTCATCATCAGGAATCATTCACGTGGCGCCCCCTACAACAAATTGTAAAATAACTATTGGTTTAAAGTTATGCCTCTCTGGCAATTTTGATAAGAATTGATAAATTTACAGTGAAATTATTAACAAAAAATGAAAAAAAAATTTAATTTAACGCTCTGTATCTTTTCCACAGCAATATTTTATAAGGAATATTGAGTCCTATGGGCATATTTTAGCCTAAATAACTCGCCCGTAGTCTATGTCCGAATAGTTATGAATTGTATACCTAATATAAATAATATTTTTAGGAATCTTAGTTTTTAAATATGATATTGTCCATTTCTATGATATTGTGTACATTTCTTCATCAAAAACCGTTTTTGAGCTTAAAAAAAATGAAACGTGTTTTTTCTTGCTTATAAAGCAAAGACGTGGCCCTTTGAAATTCTGTAGCAACTTCCAGTGATTTTTGTAGATTTACATTTAACTCCCTACACTGACGAGCCCACAATAACGCGAAACACGTGTATGTAAGTGGTGATGGTGATTCTGCAATTATAACTGGCTACTGGTTTATTTAGTTTCATACGTTGCGTTAAAATTGCGCATAGCTTTTTCGCATTGGTGATGAATTTATAGGTGAAATGTGACTAACTACAGATTTCTACAAATTATTTTCTATTTGTAAATTATTCACGTTATTAACATTCTTCATCATATAATCTTGCGACATCTAGTGTCGTCTCGTGTTCTCCTGTAGGAAATACAACGGACAGCGCGCATTTGTACTTACTCTCTAGTTCTATCATTTCTGAAGAGTACCAAAAGACGAAACAGGTGTCGAGTGATTTTCGGGTTTGTTTGCTATTGCTCAATCTCTTGAAAATCCAGGATCATTATGTCAACAAACGGATGTTTCACAAAATCTTCGTCGTTCCCATCTGTTAACTTTCCCTTGGCACAAAGTAATTTGCCATTTCCTATGAATACAAATACTTGTCCGATTCTTACTGGAACCTCAAAAAAATATTTTTCTATTATCTTCCATTTCCAGCATGACAGTTTCGGAAAGACAAATCTGTGTTTGGCAAAATCTTCGTCATTTCCATCTGTTAACTTTTCCTTGGCACAAAGTAATTTGTCATCTCCTACGAACACCAATACTGGCAAGATTCTTGTTGAAGTTTCTCGGTGGAACCTACAAAATGTATTTTTCCCTTACCTTTCGATTTCAGCATGACAATTTCGGTAAAGCCAATCCAAGATCAGTATGCCAACTAACGAATGTTTCACAAATCTTCATTGCTCCCATCTACTTTCCCTTGGCACAAAATAATTTGTCATCATCTACGAATATCAATAGTTGTCCGATTTTTGCTGGAGCCCCAAAAACTATTTTTCTACCTTCCACTTCCAGCTTGACACTTTCGGCAAAGATAAATCTGGATCAGTGTGTTTCACAAAATCTTCGCAATTTCCATCTGTCAACTTTTCCTTGACAGAAAGTAATTTGTCATCTCCTACGAATACTAATATTTCCTCGATTCTTGTTGGAATTTCTCGGTGGAACATCCAAAATGTATTTTTCCCTTACCTTGCACTTCTAGCATGACAATTTCGGCAAAGACACTCAGAATTCAAATCTCATTTAACCAGGTTCGAAAAGTCCCATTAACACAGATAATTCAATGAAAAAGTACCGGAACCTCATTGCAACTCTCAACAGTAAAGGTTTCTCACTTATTCAGGTCCCACTTAACCAGGTTTCATTGTATAAAACTTAATTTTAAAATAATGTATAATATGTAGAGAAAATTTATTTAAAAGGTGAATTTATGAATATTACAATATTAGGTGCACCGTACAGAACTTATCTTGGCAGTAAAAAAATATTTTCTTTTTGGTTTAGGAAAATTACATGAAATATTATCAATATAAATATTTAAAAATGCAAGCTTGACAGTGATTATTGCACAACGCATGTGAACACCTACATGGTCGGTATGTTATCCTATTTTGAATCGTCAGTGTACGATACCTTAACCTTACACATTAGTTAACAAGAACTAATTAGAAAACTACAACTTTTATTCTCTTTGAGAGAAATATTTCCTTCCAAAATGTAAATGACATCGTTAATTCGTGGAATTAACAATTAAATCCCGCTTCCCCCACAGTTATTGGGAAAATTTAGACATCAAATTATTTTAAAATTGTCATAATTACTGTAAAATAATCATTTGTTTTTATTAACTTTTTATTTTGCATGTTTTGAGTCTGTTATTTTTTATTATGTTTTTTGTATTTTTTGTTATTAGTCAATGTTTTGTAGTTTGAATTTGTGTTTATAAATATTATAAAATATTAAATAAAAAAATATTGAAAATATAAAAGTCAACATGTTTATATCGTTAGAAAGGTGATCGAATTTTGCATTTCATCTAATAAAAAAAAATGTAGTTCCATTTAAAAAAAATCAAGTTACATTTGATTGAAATTTTGCAAAATTGGTATAGCGATACTTAAAACAATAATGAGTTTGACTTCGACCGTTTGGTCTATGCTAATACATTTCATAGTTATTAACGATGCCTTCTTACATGTATGATAACTGAAATATTTAATTTTTACTGAACTATTACTTTCCGAAAAATAACGAATTGTGATCAAATGTGGTACACAAATTGACAAAGGAACTCAAATATGTAATACAGTAATAATATACAGGAAGTTCCATTTAAAAAAATGCAACTTTGGTATAAATCACCATGTTTAACAATTACATTTTCATTGATGAAAAGTTGCAGCCGTTGCGGTTCAACAGTACGTCCCAACATGGCGTTTTAAAAATGTGGTTAAATAAACCCACAATCTTCCAACTACACACTAATGGCCCACCCTTATAGTATAGTATACTTATAGTTCTTTAAAGAAATAACGTAAAATTATGAATACTGTGTTGATTACGTTTTATTTTTATACTGGAAAAGTAAAAAAAGGTATTGATTTAGAAAACTTGACAAGAATTTTAAATTTTTAGGCATTTACTTATCTATACTCGATGTTTTAATAAAATTGGTCAAAATAAGATTTCATATTGAAAATTAAGTATTTATTGTTCAGAATTCCACTAAATTATCAGTGAATTAAAATTAAAAGAAAAAACGAACGATTATCTTTTGAATAATTTAATTTGTTAAAATTTAATGATAATGAGATGATGTATCACATTTGTTCTTTTTAAGTCAATATCAGGACATTGTAGTTCTAAATAGTTGCTAGTCACTTATATTAAATTACGTCAATTTTTTTTGTATGAAATTCAAATGAATCAGGAACTAAAATGGAATACGTCGTAACTATTACAATGTTTAAGCTGAAGTCCTTGAACGATTAATAATAAGTTATTTTAATAGTTATGTATCTGTAATATAAGTCCCATAGATTTTTTTCTGGATTTAAGGTCTTTTACGTTAAATCAATATTCTCTTATTCCAAAAGAAATAGTAGCTTGATTTAAATATAACAATAACAGTTGTTGATGTATAATAAAAAAATTTGAAATCAATAATTGATATTTCTCTAATAATAGAACATTTTACAGGTTTTTTCGAGATTTGGGACTTTTTTGGGAAATGAGATGAGGATGGTAAAAGTTATAAAATTTTCCGTAGGTTACGAAAAAAATAATTCGAAAAAACCTCCGAACCCGGAAAACATTGTTTTTCAGCGTTAAATTTGCCCGTGATGAAAAAGTCAGATGTGTGATATTATGAACTTGTGCTTAAATAGGGTACTGTCCTTACTATCAAAATGGTATTCGCTTTTAATTCGAAAAACGTTGAACGCTATTACAGAAAATTGAGTAAAGAAGAGAAAAGAGTAAGAAATTAGAGTTTGTCAACAATTAATTTTTTTGAAAATTGATGAATGGTTTTAGAAAAAAACGCTAAAGCTTTTTGAAATTAGCTATTAATTTCAAAAGTTGCAAGTTATGAAGGATTCCGCTGAAATGAAGTTGAACACATTTACGTATACAAGAAAACTTAAATTATATTCAGAAAACATTACATTTCATTCAGAAAAATAAAAGGTAATAGTGAGTATGATCTCCTCAGACAGGCTTGACATCTTGAATTCTTGTGGAATTGCATTCTATTATTCTCTTAAGGTCAGTTTTACCAAACTCGGTTAAATTTAATCGAAGATTAAAAATAATCGTTTGCTATGCTTAATCCTTAGATACTATTGTGTTTAATGCACGAATAAACTTAACCAAGTTTGGTAAAACTGGCACTTAGAGGAATTTGTAGTTTCGGAATTGTACGTGATGGTATATGACGTGCACATTACTCATCTTCCCAAATTCTCCCATGCATGCTCCTGTTGGTCCATTCTGTCGATTACGATTTAACCTAACCAATTTTTAATGACATTTGGTCGATGTGGACTATCTATCAATATGAATTGTTCTCCCACTGCTGCAGCGTGCGGAAGGAAGAACAGTGGGTCGCAGAATATCATCATTCGGTAGTAATAGAACCATTGTAAATCAAATGAAGGTCAACGCTTATTTTAGTCCATACCATCAAACCGTCACCTTTATAGTGTAAATTGTAGATCGATTGTTCTGCGTTCACGTAAAATCAAAATACGCCTATGGTTGCCAAGTGAACTGATCAGTAAACGAAACTCGTGTCCAGTCGTGATAATCCCAATGCACACAACCTCCGGACTCATTTGTGATTTGCATAACACTAGCAGTCTTCGAACATATAAGCCTTCCACATGAAGACGTGACTTTATCGATTGTGTGCATACCAGTCTTCCAGTAGCAGCAGTAAACTGATTTCATTTACAAGTATTATCCATAATTAATAATTAATTTATATTTATAGTTTACTTTCTTCTATATTGAAGCTTTAATTCTTAAAATTCTGTACAAATTAAATAATAATAAATTCTGAGAAATTCAATATATTTAGGGAAACAATGAAATTGTATATAATTTAGAAATGAATATGGGATCCATTTTTAATATATTAATTGTTTTATATTACTAATTAATAATTGTAAATATTTGTCGGCTAGTGCCCCATCAATAATTGTTCAAAGTTTTTCTTTTTTTTTATAGGCCACTCCAAAATCCCTACTACTTTAAAAATTAAAAAATTTTCAGCTATCTCTATAAATTGGTATATCGATTTAAAAGTTTTAGTGTGTGTAGATTTAAACGTAGAAAAATTAATAGGACGAGACAAAAGAAAATTATTTAAAAAAATCAACAATCATGCAACATATAAAAATTAATTTTCTGTGGATTTATGAGGTATCTATAAATGTAAATATGTGACAAATAAATGTCTCATAGTGTCATAAAGCTCCTAGCAGTCTGTGTAATTTCAAATGCCATAGCAGACTGTCTTGTTTAAACAAACAATTATCGTGTTGCAGTATATTTGCAGTAAGAATTTATAAACTTTACTTTCTTTTTTTAAATGTGCTTTTATTAAAGATGTCTATGTGTTTTATTCCTGTAAAGTCTTAAGTGTACTATTAAATACCGTGTGTCCCATTATATTTTCCCTATTTCAAGAGCTTATAACTTTTAAACTAATAAAGATAGATAAATGGGGTTTTTACTTAAATGCTTCACAACGATACAAGTGTTGTTTGGATTCAATAAACTTTCATCCCCACTCCCAGTTAGCCAAAAAATAGAATGTCGGTATTTAATCCAAAGAAAACTTGCATCGTTGTGAACAATTTCAGTAAAAACTTGTATTTTTGGCAACAAAATGACTAGGTGTATTTAAAGCATGATATGGCAACAATGGCAAAAGTTTATTGTTAACAATTCTATTGCAAAAACAAAATTTTATCTTTTGCCTTTGTAAAAAAAACCGGTTTGTGAGAGCTGACTATCACAAATATTTTTATTGTCTCCATCTACTGGTGTTAAGCCTAAGGAAATATCCAAATTACACCGTGTTAGCGACTTTGAGAGGGGCAGAATTGTTGCCTATCGAGATGTTGGTTTCTTCCATCGCGAAATTGGCCGCAGTGTTCATTGTACGGCAATGACGGTAATGCGCGTGTGGACACAAGATGATAGAGGTCTACCAAGGCGTACCACAGAGTGTCAGCAAGGCTCTTAAGACAATCAGCTCTACCAGACCGTTTAGCTATTACTCGTTAAACAACTGATTAATGGTTTGGAGAAGAAGATAAAGTATCCTACACAACCGCATTCGAGCTTTTCAATTTTTTTCATACCGTCCACGATTCTAGTTTTCTTTGACGCGCACCATTACTTGCAACATTTGACCTGGTGCAGAGAACGGCATGGAAGTTATTGCTTATGGTAGCGGATCAACACTCGTCTTTATTCGAGGCAGCTGCGCTTTATGTTGATAATGTCCTACGAACCACTTTATTGTTTTATTAAGTTGGCTGATCACACGTCCTTTTTTAGCAAAGCAATGCACGTCTCCATACTAATCGAGGAACTATAAACATCCTCCCAGAAGCAGCCGTTAATGTTTTGCTGTGGGCACTTGGTTCACCAGATTTAAATCCCATCGAACATGTATGTGATGTGATGGGGACTCCTTCTCAACCACTTTGCATCATTCGCTACAGACTCTAGCACAGTTAATCCACCAAGTTCAAGTTGATTGAACCGAGTTGCCACAAGCAGCCATCGATCATCTCATCTAAGGCATCGCCAAACACATAATTTATTTTTCGGATTACATGTCAATAGAATTTGTTGCATATGTTATTCTTTCATTGTTGATGTAGGTCTTCCATATTGCCACAAAAATCAAGTAGAGCACATTATCCTTTCAGCGTGAAACCCTTCTAATGCCACTATGTATATATTTCGATCTTTACCAGTAACATACAAAATAATTGTATTTTTATAAATTTTAAAGGTCCGTAAAGTTAGCGGCCTCATCAGAAGCACAAATGAAATTTTTATATAATTCGTTAGTGTTGATATAATCAATAAAATTGATTTAGACCCCACAGGTTTTTGAGAAAACGGTACTTTCCAGGTGCCCGCTAACTTGACGTATCGTTGAAAGCACAAACGAAATTTTTTGTATGATTCATTAGTGCTTCGTTTGTTAATGTTTGTGCTTTAATAAAATCGATTGCAACCCCATACGTTTTTGTGAAAACGGCACTTTCTAAGGTGCTCGCTAACTCCATGCATCATAATGGAAGCACAAACGATACTTTTGGTATGATTCGTTAGTGTTTCGTTTGTGACTGTTTGTACTTTAATAAAATCGATTGCGACCCTACACGTTATTGAGACAACGGCATTTTCCAGGAGCCTGCTAACTTCACACATTGTTGGAAGCACAAACGAAATTTGTGGAATAGTATTTTAGTGCTTTGTTTCTGCCCGTTTGAACTAAAATAAATTTTTCTTGAATAATTTGAACAGAATATAACAATACACTAGCAAAGCCAGCATGCTACGCTTGAACAATAATTGGCCTCAGCACCTACATTAACATTCATCAGTTGACTAATCAATATGAATGCAGACTACATAGAATTCGTAAAATGAATCGAAGGTAAGTGTGTGCTCGCACAAGTCATAAGATTTTAGTAAGAGATTATGTTAGATATCTAAACCAGAACAAATCCATGTGATAATTATAAGTATTCAAAGTGTATTTTACTAAAAAATCAGCAAAATAAGTTATTTTTTATAAATTTTTTTTATTAACCAAATGAATTTTTGATTATTAAGCGGCCTTCGTGAACGAATTGTTTAATTTGTTGCCTAGTAACAGTTTACGTTCCCTAACCAGGGTTCAATTCCGCCATTGCATTATTTATTTATTGATAGTGTAAGACAATTTTGTTAAGTAAATTTAACATTTTGAAAAAGATTGAACTTCTTTTATAAAAATTGTATTAATAATAACATCAATTATGATTTTATTAATAAAATATTTAACGCAATCGGAATCGAACCCGAAATATTGGCGTAAATCATTATAAAATATTACTCTTTGTTTTTATGAAAATACGCTTTAAACGCTTACATTATCACATACATGTGTTCTCATTAATCTGTCTAATACAATATGTTGTGCTCAAATTGTGCTAGAAAAAAAAGATATGCATTAAGATTAAATTTAACTGAATTAAATTTATTAATCCTTCAAAACTGTAGTTATTATAGATAATTATCAATAATAATTAAATTTAACATAGAAAACGCCTATAGTCAACTTTTTTCGTGAGACACACGGTTACATAGTCCAATTTTTGGAAGGATTGTAAAAAATTTATAAAAATATAAAAAATGGATAAAGTTACATTCCACTAAGGTTTTTAAAAAAATACAACAAACGTGACAGATTCTCGCTATTGAAGACACAGATTCGCTTTTCACATTTAAAAGTTTTACGGTCACAACGTAGAAGAAGCAATTCGAGATTTTTTTAAATTTGCGTTTCTTTCCTAAAAGTTTTTGAAATTAAATGTATAATATGTTTGGTACAGTAAACTTATACCAGTCACCAAAAAGGTGACGACACAGAATAATAAATATATGCAACGAAGTATTATTATTCTGTGGTGACGATGCGTGAAGCTTCCGTCCTACTGGAAAGTGGTCTTTTGTCAAAAACCTGTGATGTTGGAATCAATTTTATTGAAGCATAAAAACAGGCATAAACGAAGTTACTAACTAATTATACCAAAAATTTTTTTTGTGCTTCCAATAATGTATGAAGTTAGCGGGCACATGGAAAATGTCTTTTTCTCAAAAACGTGTGGAATCTCAATCAATTTTATTGAAGCACAAACAGGCACAAACGAAGCACTAACAAATCATACCAATAATTTGGTTTGTGTTTCCAATAATGCGTGAAGTTAATAGGCACCTAGAAAGTGGCGTTTTCTCAAAAACGTGTGTTGCAATAGATTTTATTGAAGCACAAAGAGGCACAAAGGAAGCACAAAACGAATTAAACCAAAGATTTCGTTTGTGCTTCCATAATGCGTGAAGTTAGCGGGCACTTGGAAAATGTCGTTTTTTCAAAAACAGTGAGGTCGCAATCGATTTTATTAAAAAACAAACAGGCACAAACGAAGCACTATAACGAATTATATAAAAAAATTCATTTGTGCTTATAATGAAGCCGCTAACTTCACTAACTTAGATTTTTGTTCTACTTCTAAAATTCAGAATGCAAAAGTCGACATAATTGGCTTGATTACTTATAAAAATAAGCAAGAAAACGTAGATAGAATTATTAGAAAACCGAATTTCCTTAATAATAATATAAACACAAAAATACATTTGCTGATGAGACTTTGGCCTCAATTTCAATGTCCGGAAGAGAACAAAGCGTTTGATGGATAGTTTTTCAGTAAATGTTGAAGTCTATAAGTGCATATTTCTGTTGTATATTTTTGTATTAATGTCCATAATATTAATATATACTTATGCATTTAAATATGTTAAATCAATAATTGTTTTAAGAATTGAAAATGTGTTATTTTATTATGACATCATCAGTACTTGTGTGTCCTAAACCATAATGAAATCATTATGAAAATGATTTTGTTATCTTTACTTTACACTTTATTAGAAGTTTTAAACAATAATTTTTAAATAAACTTTTTAACAAACATATTAAAACTAATACATTGTTTTATTATTTCATACTTTACCTACGTCGTAATTTAGTTCTTTATTTAAACTTTTCACTACTTATATCAACTTATACCCATATAAAATTATTGACTTATTTACAATTCGGATAACAAGAGTAGTAAGTGTTGGCACAACATCTTATTATAATTGTTAAAAGTCTGCGGTGATGTTGCAAAATTTTCATGTATAAAAAAAATGTTTCTATTAAAGAAAGTAACATTGTTTGAATCACTTAAATGTATAGAAAGTGGGAAATTTTATGGTACAGTTACAGTGCAGTTACGTCAATGTGTTATGGGATTTCGAAAGAAAGTATATTATGATTAAAAAGAATTTGCATAAAGTAAGCATAATAATTTTAGCAACATTAGTAATACTGACATAATCAAGATGTTTTTTAACACAAAAAAAAATAATTTGTAATTTTGACGTACCCACACGATTTAGTATTCATGCAATGACAATGTAATTAATAATACACAACACTGTGAATAAAATATAAAAGTTTATATAATTATGCGTTAAATTGTAGATAATTCTTAAACTTTTATCATAATGCTTTTAGACATAAAATTGTTGTTCAAAAAAATTAAGATAAATTACACTATGCATATATTACACATAATTAAACTCTAATGTTCTATTAATGACTTTATGGGGCAACTTAAAAATGTTTCTTTAAAAATTAAACGGTTTTTTATTATTTTATTATTATAAATAAATTGTTTGTCTTAATTACGTTTTAAAGAGATATACACCAGTATAATCTTTCAACGATAATTAAATTATTTGTTCAAAAGTTGTTTAATAACAGGATTTCAATAATTTCTTAGTAATATTAAGTAATTAAATGATTATGTTTGCTCCTATTTACTTGTGAATGAGAAAGTTTAGAACTGAATCAATGATGATTAGTATAATTCTAAGAAGACTGTAAAAGAAATTTCATAATTCTTTCTCTTATTTTCGTCGTGCACTGTCTTACGTATTAAATTTTTCGAAATTTGTGAAGGTTTTGTCTAAACCTTTAATGTGATCAATTTTTAGCTATTGTAATTTTCTTTCATAATAATTACAATGAGACATGTTGAAACTACAATAACTTGAGGATAAATGAGTTCGAGATATAAAATCTTGTGCTCTTTTCTAAGTGCAGTATATTTTCTTTTAATGTACGTTTAGTAGATACGAATCATATTGTGTCTAAATAATCATTTAGTCGAGGAAGGACTTTATCTTTGTATAGATAAATGTTATTCTTTTTATCAGCATCTCATTATATATTCCTTTGCCATTTTTGTATGTTCGCACAACTATTTTATACTTTTATAATTCCCATCAATATTGATAAACATAATCAAACCAGATTTAAAGAAGATAATAAAAATAGAACATTTAATGCTAGACTGACATCAACAGGATGACCTTAGTTTATAACATTATAACAAAATTCGCAGTTTTTCAACCGTTAAAAATATCAATTTATTATTATTATAGACAGGACTTACGGTAGATGAATCATTAAATAGTAAAGTAAACATTTAACTTAACATAAAAATAATCTTCAATGAAAAAGTTAATTTATCACTCTTTGTTCTCTTCTAAAGTTTAACAATTGAAGAGGCAATTAATTAGTGTCGCTGTTTGATTTAGGTCTAATATGCATACAGTTAATATATCAATAAAGCATTTATTAATGATAAGGTGAATAATCTCCTCCAAAGTTAATTTTTGAATTTTAGTGTGTCCTTTTTAAGGACCTTTTAAGGTTTGAGGTGTAAAAAAAACAATTCAACTGATTCGACTTCTTGCCCCTGAAACGGGTATTCCATCAAAGCTTATTAGTTCAGTAGAATAATTGATCGACTAAACGTAAAATTAATTCAAAACGTTGGTATAAAAATATCATCAGAATTGATGACAGTTACTATTAATTAAAATGTACATATAAAATATATCCAATTTTAATGACAAAAAACGATCAACGATTGAACGTTTAGTTAGACGATCAGCCCTTCTACCGAACTAAACTTTGACAAAGCTCCTGCTTGAGGGGCAAAACGTTGGTCACTTCTCTCTTTTTCTCTTAGGTCTTTAAAACGAATACACTGACATTAGCCAGTTGACCAATAATAATTTATCTAGAAATTTTGTGCTATTTATTGCTGATAATTAAAGATTGTGTGCTGGTATAACAAACAAATAGGTACTCACTTCATCAATTTGACATTTTTATTACAGTACCTATGATTTTGCGCTATTTATTGCTGATAACTAAAAATTTTCTGCTAGTATATTTATAAAGTTATTAACAAAAACAAATGGGTTTGGCCGACTTGTAGCAATATCCACATAATCAATTCTTCAGTTTTATCATACTATAATTTTGTGCTATTTATTGTTAATAAATAAAAATTAATATTCTATTTAAGAAGTTATTAACAAATAGAAATGGGTACAACCGACTTTACGTAGCCATACCCACTTGACCAATTTGGCATTTTTATTTTTTATTATTTATTGCTAATAACTAAAAATTTGGGCTAGTATATTTAACAAGTTAACAATATAAGCAAATGGGTAAGGCCTGCTTCAGACATGCATTTCTAGATTATCAAATTAATTTTTATGGATTACTATGTTCTTACAATATTATCCAATCAATTTTAAAAAGGATTCAGAAGATGATTTGGATTTTCAAATACTCGAAATAAGAGACGTTAATATTAATTAATCATCATTTGAATTAAAATTTAACAGAATTTATAGCTTTGTGTTATTTAATTCAATAAAGATTTTTTACATTATTCAACAATATACTATTATTGGATGATATCAAATTACTTAAAGGAGTTTAAGGTATAGCCGATTTATAATACGTGAAGTGCTATTATAATCAACCTCGTAATAAACAATATTTCAAATCTCCTGGAGAATTACACCCAGACATTCAAGTTTATAATTGACATTTAACAAATACGCAAAGACGCAAAATTCACAATCAACACAGTTATGAAATGCTTATCTCAATTTATGGGCTTTTTTTATGAAGAATTCGGAAGTAACAAAAACAAAATATAACACAGTAAAACAAAATAGTGATAGAAACGTCGGAAAATGTGTGAACCATTAATATTAGAAAGAACACTATTAATGGTAATAATATTCTTAATAATTAAAGTCGTGTATGTTATAATATCTGTTAGGGTGTCTTTGTTTTTCCTTCAGTCACTTTCATTTTCCATCGTTTTACCATTAGTAGAGACATGAAGTTTATAATAATCTATTTTCTAAATTGATACTAAAGAACCGACAACTCATTGTTCTTGCAGTTGTATTAACTAGGAACAAAGGCATAGTTACGTAAATGACATTTCATGTTTGGTTCTTGAAAACCAACATTTAAATGCAATGAGAAATAAGCGAAAGTTCACATTCGACTTGTGCTTCCAGTGTAATAAACGTCGATTTATTATGCAGATGGAATCAAATGTCGAGTGGTGACGTAATATCTGTTTTCGTGTTCCAAGGGGAAGAAATTTGGATTAATTACCACTGAATACAACGTCTTCAAATCATTTTTAGATACAAACGTATTGATTACCTTGATTGATAACACAAGTCTACAAAAAAAATCGATGAGGGGTTCCTTTCACCAAACCTGGTGTATTATATCTTTTTGGCGTCGCTGAACACGAACACGAATTCGCTTGAAACTTGTTACTCGGGGATTTTTGGGTCGATGATTACGAATCTAAAGTGAAATTTCTCGATTAAAATCCTTATAACCTATAAAACGAAAAGTCAAGAAAAAAAAAAGTCATTTTGAATTTTCAAAATCTAAGGTCAGAGTCGTAATCAGCGACCCCAAAAACTCCCGAGTAACAAGTTTCAAGCCAATATTTAAAAAAGTTTAAAAAGTTTGCCACTCAAAATCCACCATGTTTTTTGAGATTTTTTTTGTGGATCTGTGTAATTAAGTTCAAACTCAAATTAAAACCTGTAATTGTTCTTAATTATTTGTATCTAAAAGAGTTATGTCTTTAATAAAAGCTAAAACGTTAGATATGATTTTCATATTAGTAAAATGAGAAAAATGATTAAACAAATCGGAAACGTAAAATATATATTTTTTTTCTGTTTTTTTTTATTATTATTTTCTTGCTTTTGAAAAAGTATATTCAAATATTAACTTTAAGAACTTTTTTTGTCACTTACCAGTTCATAAATTATAATTTAGATAGAGTTGCGGCATAAAATTTCAGAGTCGTGATACCTCTCAATATCTCTCTCGTAGTCTAGTGTTGAATCTTTAGTTCTAAACATGAAAAAGGTGGATCTATTTGTTTAATAACTCGCGGTTATTAGAGTGCTGAATGCATTTTTATGTATTGATGGTTTTCTGTATACTACAACTTTTACATAACCCCATAAAAATTAAGTTTTGCCATACCTGACGGACGAGATGGCCAAGTGATTGATCCTCATAATACGCCAAGCAAATGTTTCCACCATGCACTTTGTGAAAAGATGATGCCACTTGGCAGAGTTGTTCCTTAAGTCCCAAAGAACGATTTTAAATCTGGTAGCACCCTGTCAAACCTTGGAGGATCTTGGTTTTGATCTTGCTGACCTAGAAGAGTCGACAAGTACGTAATCGTCGACAAAAACAGTTTGGGAACAGCTTTTGTGGTCGGAATCGATTCGGATGGTTATATTAATACATTGTGTAATGGCACAAATCCTGAAGTGCCAAGCGTGCTGCATCTTGGGTGCCCCAAAGTTCGAAAAGTGCCTCAGAATCTATGAAATGTTGCTTTCGGAGCGTTTATTTCGTCGCAAGGCGTCCAAACCAGGTGGAAACTAAATGCAAAGTGGGGTACCTCGGGACGTTTTTAAGATCCTGGTCTCTTACAGCTCCAGAAGTGCTTCACAAAGCATACAATATATCTACTGTGGACCAATTTTGCTCATTCTTAGTGCAAAATGGCGCTAATTTTATACACAATCACCCCAACCGCAAGCTATTAAAGCCGGGTTGAAATTGTTTCGCATATCTATTGGATCTTATTTTTGTAGTCCCTGTCGTCGTCGCATTTGATGTCTCATCCAAGGTAAAAGAGATGTACGATTAGTTCTAATTACTTGTTTCGTAGTGTTATTTTAGTTATCACTCTTTCGTTACCCCAGTCCACCATCACCTTCCTTTTTCTATGAATATTATCCCCAACGAATTATGTTATTGTTTGATTCAGTAAGTACATCTGTCTTTGGAGGTCATTTTGGGTCAGAGCAATTAGTGCGAAGAGCAGTATAATCATATAGCGGTTTGTATTGATGTTTATTTTTATTCCGTCGGGTACTACATCTTTCATTTTTGTATTACTTCGTCAATGCATATAATAAATAATGTATGTGAAAGTGGACACCCTTGTCTCAGACATCTATTTGTGGTTTCATATCTTTTTCTTCCGGCTATTTTAAAAGTTGTTTTGTGGTAACAACTTTTTATTGTTTTTATTTGGTGCGATTGTAATCCTTTGTTTTCAACTAAGTTCCATACTTTCTTAGTTTAACGAATTTGTTAGACCTACAAAAGCGTAATTTGTCTCTCGGTTTCTTTTTCTTGTTTTTTCAATTAATTGTTGTAGCGTGAATACATTATCTATTGTATTCATTCCTTCCTGAATCCGTTTGTTTCATTTTAGAAATCGTGCATGTTGCTAACACATGTTGTATAGGTACAGTAGTCGATATTTTAGAAGCTGTCTACCATAATTATATAACTCTACGCCCACTTTATCTATTTCTGTATCCCTCCTATTTTTGCTGTTTTTAATGCTGTATCCTATTTCTCTTTAGTGGTGTGATCTATACAATGTCTTTGGTTCATTGTATAGGTCATGTTCTCTATGCACTTCTTGAGTTATGTTTTTACTTGTGTTTTGTTTTGTATTCTTTGTGTGTCTCTTCATTTTGTTTGTCTTGGATCCACCTTAGATTTGCGTTCTCGTTTATTATTGCTCTTTCCAGTTTGTCATTCCATATGATGATGAAGATAGTTTTCGCTGGGCTATACCCGGTTTCAAAGGTCGTGGTTGGAGTGAATTTGGTGGACGATGTAGCATCTTGGTCTTCAATGCGTTAAAAGTACTGGACCGATTGTGTATCAAATTTACGCCGTTTTTCGCCAAGAATGAGCGAAATCAACCGACAAATAATGGAGATATCGAATGCACCTTTTTTTCACAAGGTGCAAGGTGGAAACGCTTACTTAGCGTACTAGGAGGTTCTATTACTTGGTCACCTCGTTTCTCAAGTCGCCTCTTTAATAAATAGGGTTGGTATTTATTTTGTTGAGAGCTATTGAGAAAACTGTACTCTTCTTGTAAATCCTTGCCTGGTAATTCTTGATTAATTGAAATTTAGTTTCTTTTGAAATTCTTACTGCAATAGTTTTTCTTCTTATATTGCTGCTGTTAACACTATTTCCTTTTTTCTGTTAATGCCGTTTTTCGTAAACCAGGTTTCAAATTTGTTAAAATACTCTTTAAGTTTTTTATCGAGATGTGATTGTGCGTATACAGTGCTTGATGTTTCTTATTATTGGATTAAAAACATTCTCTAGCTTATCGTAAATCTTAATTGAAATAAAAGTATTAGGTTCCAATTTAATGATTATCTAAACAACTTTTCTTTGACTAATTTTTGTGTTTTTAATAATAAGGAAGTCCTAGACCGACTCACCACTAATGGTGCATCCTGACACCATAAACCTAAACACTCACACTTATTTCAATAAGTAGAATACATATTTAATATAAATATATTTGATGTAAATATTCTAAATAATTATATTGTATACACCATTATTTTGCTTAAATCACTAAAATTATTCAACCTAATATAGATTTCCATGTGCTTTTTCCGAATTTCTCGCTTTCGCCCTTTTACGTTAAAAACAGTTTGTAGTAAATTAAACTAGAAAAAATGTCTATTTTTTAAGTAATAATGTTTTTATTATAAAATTAGTAGTTTTAGCGTACCCGCGCCTCAAAATTCACTTCAACATGCGTTATGGACAAAACTTATTTCCATATGGCTGTCCTTCTTTTGTTGACTGTGCCTCCGGTGATATGCAGACTTTTTTAAGTGTTCCACATATTTGTGCAAGTGATATTCTGAAAGCTGTGAAGAAACTTCATGCTACTAACGTCAGTGGCCCGAATTACATTCCGGCTTTTCTTATTAATGATTGCATATCATGTTTCATTGATCCTCTAACACACCTATTTAATGTAATTTTAAGAACTAGCCAATATCCATAGTTATGGAAGCATTCTAAATCAACTCCAGTTTTCAAAAATAGTGACAAGTCCAATATTAAGAACTATAGACCTATAACCGTACTACAGTGTAATTTTGCCAAGATATTTGAGCATATTTTTGCTGACGTCATTTATTCCCATGTCATATCGTTTATTGCCCCTCAACATCATGGTTTCATCAAGGGTCGATCTACCGTCTCCAATCTTTGCGAATTTACAACTTTTGTATCAAATGCCTTGGATGATAGATGTCAGGTTGATGTTATCTATACCGATATATGTAATAATGCTGTTAAAATGCTTTAGTTTTGTTATCAGAAACACGCAAGAGTTTAAGGATACTAACTGTATTAAGCTATTGTATTACTCACTTGTTCGCTCACGTCTGGAATACTGCAATATAATTTGGTCACCTTATCATCAGCTTTACAATGATATGATAGATAATATCCAACGTAAGTTTGCTAAATATTTATTTTTTAAATCGTTTTAATCTTATCCAATCAGACACTGTGATCTCGGAGAATTGTTGCCTGTCTGATTTTCTTTCTCTGGTAAATGATATAAATTTTAATATTCCTAGGCTTTTAAGTAGACAACCTGTTACTTTTGTGTACCAAATTCTAACACGCATTTCCATCTCAACAGTCCTATAATATATTTTTGTAGGTTATATAATAGCTTAAGTAATGTTGCTGATCTTGACATATTGTTTAATGATTTTTCAACCCGTAAAACTAAAAACAGACTCTATGAGGCATTAACTTAAACTAGTTCTTAGTTATTTAATATATGTTTTGTTTGTTCTCTAGTTTTAATAGTTTTTTCTTTCTCTTTTTGTTGTCTTTGCTTGTTTATTTAATGTATTGTTAAATGTTAAATGTTATTATTATTATTATTATTGTTAATTATTATTGTTATTAAATTGTATTTAACATATCCCCTTAAAGACTTTAATCTGCTGGACAAATGTTTAACGCACATGCAATGCACTATTGACTATTTTATAACTGAGAGCATTCTTCTTCGCTTCGCAGTTCTTGATGGATCAGGTGTTGCGAGTTCACCGATCGAAACGTCACAGATAAAAGTTCCATATTATCCGTGATGGGATTATCAGTTTCACTGCAATCTTCTTCACTCTAAGTTTCATCAAATGTTATGCTTAAAAATAGCGCCCGTTTTTTCCTCCTAATCGCTATCTTGTGATGAAACTTGCGAATTGCTACAGGTACCACTACAATTTCTGCATATAACGGTGCACTATAATTCTGTCTTTTTGCTCTGCATTTAGTTTGTTTCCATACCACTGCTGAAACTGGTGATAGTTTCTACTATTGCTACGTCGACGTACTTCAATCTTTTTTGGGTGTACCAGGAAGAACTTAAACCCTGTGTTTCGGAAACAAATCAAAGAAGATTTATTTGCAGTGACGGCAATTAAAATATACTCCATTGCAGTATTGATCTCGTTTGTAGACGGACCTCTTTCTTAATTTCTTCGGTCTTTTTTTCATGCACGAGTTGGGATCCGATCAAATCATTAATGCTCAAGAAGCTTAACAATCGCTCAACCCCAATCATCATTGCGAGCTCAAGCAACTTTTGAAAGATCCTTTTCATTGAGAGTAACCCTCATAAAATTTGATCCAATGACAAATTACTATTTGTTGAATAGCAATCAATCATACACTAATTACTCGATGCCCAAAAATTGGAAGTTCAATAATTTAATAAGTAATATTTATTTTATTTTCTGTAAAGACTTATTATATTTTGGTAGGGTTACCACTTGATTCGTTTAAAGTCTAAATTTGAAAAATTCTCTAACGAATTATGTTTCGAATTCGTAATGTATACCACATAATTTTGAGTAAATGTTCCCCTCAAGCACGAGAGAGATTATTGTTGGATGAGCTACATAACGATCACTTAACATATAAATTTAGTACGGATATCTCTGAATAAGAATGTTGGGTTCGTAGATCGCATAATCAAATTTTTTGTTAACATTCGAAAAAGACGAAAACAAAGATACAAGGGGGCAAAGTAGAAATTCTTATAAAATCATCAATTTCCAAAATTCTCGGAAAACTTTTCAGGTAACCCTGTTTTTGAACACCAAATGACTGTAGTATAAGCAAATAAAAGAGTAGCAGAAGCAATATTGAGATTTCTAAAAAGTAAGTCTAAAGTTAACGGAATTTTTTTAACGAATTGAACAATTTTGAAAAGTTTTGTTTTCAATGTGAAATTTCTACTTAAACGAATGCATTTTAATTTAGCTATCGAAAAGTACAAGTTGCAATACCACGTATGTACCCTGAATTTAATTAATTATTATAACAATGATTACAACTCTTGTAATAATTATTATAATAAGTAAACTGTAATTATTTACTATGTCTTTAATACATCCGACAATGCTATTGTCCATCAGACAAAGATGTATGTACCATACTATTATTGATGTTAGAAAGTCTTTATAGTAATCATTGTACCAAACACATTTAAATAAACAATATTATTTTTTATTTTAAATTATTATATCAATATAAATATTTTTTCTAGACAATAATTTAATACTCCAATTTACGCAAATACCAAGTAATTCAATTATTAATAGTTTTAAATAAAACTTTAACAAGAAAATGATATTCAACTAAGAATGAGTGTCATCGATATCTATTTAAACGTTTAAGTGTATAATACGACATTCATTAATCAAATAATAAATAATTCAATATTGAAACTTTAAAACCATTTGGAAATCACAACTTTCTACAAATTGATGATGATAAACAATGATTCATTAGGAGCGCATTAACAATTTAAATTAGCAGAAAGTATTGCAACTAATTTTGTTGGAAACTAAAAATTTTCAATCATAATGTTTGGTAATTATGTCACCATAATATTAATAAAATATCAATAAGAAGAAAGTGGAGTATGCAAGAAATGATAAGAATAATAGCATTTAATCAAAGCTGAACACTAAATATTTTTTCCATGCAAATATTATTTAAATTTGATAGTAAAATCAATTAATCAACAACATACCAATTCTGTGATAGTCCTCATTTATAGGAACTATTTAAAAACTAAACACTATTTAGTCGAACTTCATTTATGTTAACGGAACATAAACGAATTTCGTGTTCAAGATACCGGCACTAATTAACATACACAATTACCAACTAAAATTTTGTGCTTTACTGAGAGGTTTAAAATTAAATAAAGAAGTACATCACCTGTATGTTTACGAATCGAGTGGGGACATTAACATATCTTGTTTAACCTACTAACTACAAGAGAATGCGTTCAATTTCGATTACATTTCAATGTATCTTTACCTTTTGTATTTCTGGGAAATAATTTCATTCTATGACATTTCAAATTTGAAACATGTTTTTTCATTGTGTTAAACGGAAATACCTTAAAGTAGGTGAATTTGGAATTAGGTAAGAGTTTTGTAACCGTCTGGTAATTGAAATGTTACTTTCAATGTCGACAAAAACATTGCCATGCATGTCAGAGCGCATTCAATCTTAAAAAGTAATCGATATTATTTAATTGTAATTAAATCATATGAAGATGTAATTTAAGAAAATCGGATTTAATATTATTGTATTGGTTTGACATTAAAGTACAAGAGTAAATATTGGCCAATACTACTTTAATGTTGAAAAAATGAATATCAGTTAAATGCACGCAGTCATCTTCAGAAAACAACTAAATATTCCCAATAATAATATGTAATAATTTTTAATCGATAGAAAAGTTAAAAACGATCACATTATGTCTCTTGTAAAATTAAAAAAAAAAAAGGCTCATGGTGGTCCGTTTAAAAAAAAGCATACCCAGAATCTCCAAAACAGTAAACTTTTACTAAGCCTACTCATTTACATGTAGTCTTTATTAGAACAGTAGATTTAATCATGCCAAATTAATTTGTTTATGATAGAAATTTCATAATAAGAGACATAATTTGATCGTTTTGAATTCTATATCGAATAAAAATTATTTTGTGTAACTTCTACAGACAGCAAAAAAAATTATGTTAATTTTCATAATAGTCATGCGTGTTTCACTCACTTCCGGTATTAGTATTTTCTATAAATTTTTCAAAAATTTGTCGAATAATGCTACCTTACCAAGTCAAATCTTATTAAAATCGCATAAGCCGTTTTAAATTTATAATCGAAAACGATTTCAAAATTTTAACTTAAGACCGCATAGCGCCTAAAATAAGCGACTTTGGACTAATATAATTGTACTTAAATCAGCTTATCTAAGGAATCTGTGGTAGGCGTATGTAAAGTCCTTTTTCCAGACACCCTGTATTCAGGGTGAATCACTACCAACGGGACGGAGATTTATAGCGAAACAGTAAAAGTTTTACAGGTTTTGCCATTTTAGTAGCTTTCAGCTTGAGAAATTTTACAATTTAAAATTACTTTGAAATATACAGTATGTTATATTTTTTTTTATAGAACACCCTGTATTTTTTGCGTTTTTTAATTGCCCGTAAAAAATAAGGTATACTTTCATAAAGATTCCCTATACCTAAATACTATGGAAAATTATGCAGACAATTATGCACGGTGTGTTATTATTTTGGAATTCCAACGTTGCAAACCGGATTGGTATTTTTCTAATTCACGAAAATTCAATTGTCGAATTCAAACGGTGTCGTTTACGTTAAAAATGGTATTGAAAGAGATTCTGACAAACAATTCCGCCTCTTTACACCACTTACGTCAGTAAAGTGTTTTTTCCAAATAATTTCGCTTCGCTCGTTCATTTAACAATTTTAAACTCGATTAAGAATCATTTTACTGAATTGGTAGGTAACAGTAGATTATTTTACTAGGAGTTAAACAATATTCGCTTAAATTTTTAAGATCAACAATTATATTTTTTAACTCCAAGTGAAATATACTATTTTTACATTTATTGCTGGTTTTTGTGTGTTATTCTTAATTTTTTGAGATTCTCGAGTATAATAGTGACTTTTTGTTGTTGACGAATTGGGTTGGTACTTTACTGTTACGTTATAATATTAACAAAACCGACATACCAACCTAAATAATAGTTGTGAAAACAAAAGAACTCTTTCTTTTAATGTTTAGACAGTAAAAAGCCTTTTTAGGGTCTGCCAGTAGTTCAATAATATGCCGTTTTAATGTCGCTTGAAGAAAATAGTAGATTATTTTACTAGAAGTTAAACAATACCATTGTTGAGCTTAAAAGTTTGCTGGCGAGGCGTTAGCTGAGACTGCAAATTGAGCAAAACAATTATATTTTTTAACTCCAAGTGAAATATATTATTTTTTCTCCAAGCGTTTATTGCTAGTTTTCATATGTTATTTTCAAATTTATAGTGACGTTTTATACTCGACGAATCAAGTTAGTACTTTACTATAACGTTTATAATATGACATAACCGAGGTACCAACCTCCAAATAGTTGTGAAAACAAAAGAACTGTTGCTTTTTAATGTAAAAAGCGTTTTTAGCGTCTGTCAGTAGTTCAATAATATGCCGTTTCATTGTCGTTTGAAGAAAAATAACTATTATTATATATTGACTCGTGCCGTAACAAAATATATTCTACATGTAAAAAATCTATTTTCTGGCGTTGCACACGAAAGACAACAGCTATCACAGGTTAGCACAACTTTGCTCAACGCTAGCACATCTGTAATAACGAAGTTATTGAGATTAAAATCTGTGGGAGTCTAAGGCGACCTCAGCCTCCTCCCCTCACAAAAACATATCTAATTTTTGACGTTTGCACTCAAAAGAGAATAGCTACTACAACTTTGATTAACGCTAGCACACTTTTAATAACGGAGTTATTAACGGTGGATCAAGAGAAGCTAAGGCGACCGCAGTCCCACCACAAATAAATATCAAATGCTTGATGTTTACACACAAAAAGGAGCACAACTTTATTCAACGCTAGCACACCTTTAATAAGTTTTTGAGGATTAAATCAGTGGAAGCCAGCCCCCTCCCTCAACAAAATTTCAAACTTTTGCTCAGGCTAGCACAACTAAAATTAACGTTAGCACCATTTAATAACGCAGTTATTAAGGTAGAAAGTTATTAATAGAAACGCCCCCCAAAAATAAATATTGAATTGTTGATGTTAGTACATGAAAGAGAATAGCTAGCACAGTAGCACAAGTTTGCTTAACGTTAGCACGCCTAGAAGTTATTTAGGATTGAATCTATGGAAACCAGCTGCCCTACAACAAAATTTCGAACTTTTGACATTTGAACATGAATGAGGTGAACTAGCACAGGATAGCACTATTAAAATTAACGTTCAATAACGGACTTAACAGCTCCACCAAATATCGCCATGATGCATTAATAAAAACGAGTTTATGTTCATTGGCTAAGGCATTTACCATTATTAAGCATAGTGTAAGATACGAAACGATCAGTATAGAAACTGTGTAATGTGTTGACTAAACCGGGTGCAATGGTAGGTTGGCAAACCCTTTGCTTTGGGGTTTAGGAGAGAAAAGGGAGTTTTCAGAATCTAGACCCCTGCCTCAACCAACCATAATCGAATCAGCTAGCTATAACTGGCGTTGTTATTTTTCGGGATATGAACTCAAAAATAGGTTTTTTAGAAACAAATGTATTTGCGTGGATTGGCGGAAATTCACAAGTCCAGGAGTTTCGGAAACACACCCATTCTGTTCAGTTTTTGACGTCCGATATTTTTGGTCTTACTCCGCAAATTAATAGTTAGTAAATAGTACTAACTGTTAATGTTGAGTAATGCAATGAACCTGCACGAAAGAAAATTTTATACTCCCGGTAAAGGGTCAGACGACCCTTTGCCATCTCACGACGATTTCTGAGATAAGTATATCCAGGAAGGACCCCGGTGCTGTAAATAAACCCCGGATATGAGAAGCCCTATATTGCTTGACCGTGTTTCGTCAAATTGAAAATGGTGATCTTTAATAGTCTCTGGTTGATCCTGAGATCATCCTACTGACCTGAAACCTTTCACGGAGAATTTCCTTGGTCAGAACTTCCCAACGATATACAAATTGACCGTCAAATTGAAAATGGTGACATTTGATGATCTCTAGTTGACATTGAGGTCATCTGACTGACCTAAAACTTTGTACGAAGAACACGTAGGTCTAAGCTTTCCAATGATGTATCACATCACCCAATCCTAACAAGTTAATTTTTTTCTCGTTTGGTGACCTTTGTTGACCAGTGGAGCTCACGAACTATGCTGCTCCATGCTGGGCTTTCAGCAAAGTTGTTAGGGTATATCTTGGCTACAACATATCCAATAATTGGACAAATAGCACGGACGAACCATTTCCCATGTTCAAATCCCCTTGTCCTTTGAGAAATCCATACTTTCCCAGATATTGACCAAAAACGGCTCAATTTTTTCAAAGTCGCTTTATTCGCAAACAAAGCCGCAAAGAAGTTCACACGGCGACTCTTTTAAATTATTATTATTACACTAGATGTCGCAACACTTATCTTTTAAATTATTTTCGACATTTCTCAAGACATCGGAAAAAAATACTCTTAGTTTTAAACAATGCTTTTTACGCGCAAAGTGCCGTTAAAAAGTAAAAATTGTTTTAAATATGTCAGGTAAGTAAACTTCTTCCACACCTCCGCCTCTGTTGAGGTAAACTTGGAGGTACGTTTTGTTTTAACGTGGTGTCCCCGGGAAACCTAATTCATGGCGTCGTGTCAAGTTTGAGTATTTGGAATCACCTCGTTCGATCCGCGACCGAAACTTTGAGCACAAACTGGTTGAATCCGCCCATTTTGAATATACGTTTTCGATTATTCCTTTACACTTTACTCTACATTTTCATCTGTCCAAGTTCCCTAACTTCTCTTTGAACGATTTCTTTATCTTCAACATAAGAATCGGCGGCGTTGGTTTAACAATTTTCGTCTTTTTCTTCAATCTGTGAGCAGCTGGGACGCGCATTCAAATCCAATTCGTCCTATCCGAAATCAAGAACATCCGCTTTACGAGAACCGCATCGTGGGTTATGGTCGATTAAAGGAACTTAACCCTTTTCCCGATTATGCGGGGCTTCCGGGGAAGGGTGGTCGTGATCCCAAAAACTCAGATTTATATGTAGCAAGGACCACAAGTAAACCTATGTGGTTTTTTTTGTGCAGTTATTTCCCACTTAAATGACATTTTCCCTGGACTTAATCTACAACATAAACCAAGCTTTTCATCGACTGTGTAGTAGTCTAATTTATAAACTCAATTTTCTTCATACTTATCATACGCAACAGGTAAAGTATAAAACGACAATTTCAGTTTTTGGCTTCTTCTCAGTTCCATATTCGATAAAACTTCCAAAACCTAATTAATTACGCTGAGGAAACTTCAAAATATTTGTTATAGACCCTACTGCCAATGCAGTTAAAATATGTGAACAATAACCCTGTGCACAAAATTAACCCACTGCAAAAATGCTAAAATGCATGACGTAATAAATAAATAAAACCAGTAATTTAACTATTTTTGTTTTAAAGCATTTAATACTCCTTGTCAAATCTCCTTTATGTATGTAGTGTGTAGTTTAAGAGCGGATACCATATTAAGACGCTTTCTTTATGACGTCTGTATGTCAGGAACGGTTCATTCAACTCCTTTCGGAAAAAAACTGTTATTGTGAAAGTCGTCATGACAAATCGCCGGAAATATTTTTCATGTTTCTAAAACCACCGCTAGAGGGCGTAATTTGCCTTGCTAGTTGAATAATTGACACCGTTTTTTTGGAAAGTGAGATTATGTAATGATAGAAAAGGCCATGTGAGACTGAAGTCACAAGCGAAAACCACAGTCTGATATCATTGGTCTAACAGTAGATATTAGCAGCTAATGTTGGATCTACAAGTCACCAGATCAAGTGAGTGAATAAGTCGGCTGTATCTCAGAAACTAGTTAGGTATCGTTCGGCATCGAGAAGACTGAATTTCAAAAAACCGTTCGTATTTTAACGTAAACTAGAAACTAGTTTTCAGTTTAAATCTTGTATAATTTGCTTACGACTTGTTGATAACAATTGAAACAGTTGACAATTGTAGCCTAGATTTGGTCTAATGGCCGTCGTTGATTGGGATTTCTTCCAAAGGAGGCAACTTTGCAATTAGCCCTACACATATTCCAATCTCAGCACGGAAGCAGCGATCAGACACCTACCGGATAAGGATGCAGAATCAATTAGAATCGAAACGACTAATGTCTTCAGAAAACCTCCAAAGAAGAACTTGTCGAGAAGTAAAACTACAGCATTAAGACGTCTGAAGGCAGATAAGGACATCGTCAATCTACCAGCTGATAAAGCTACAGACCCTGATGAAAGAATAAACAAAAAAAAAGAAGAAATTCCAATCAACGACGACCATTAGACCCGAATCAAGACCACACTAGTTCGCAAACAGGCCGTGACAATTGCTAGATATGTAGATGTTAACTAAAAAAAAATCACCCTCGAATTCAATAATTGCAAATATCTCTTCAAATAGTTTTTAGCAATTACATTCTAAAATCGTAAATAACCAGTGTGCTGCTATTTCTGATTTCTCTAATACCCGAATAAACCGAACTTAAGACGAGCTTAGGCTAAGACTTAAACAAAGAATGAAAATAATTATGTTGTTTTCGATAAAATTTTTAGATTTCTAGTCTTAAGTAAATTTTAGTACAAATTCACCAAAATTGATGTACACAATTATGGTCGAATTTGGATAAAACAAATTGAGACTTAAGTCTTTGCTCGACTATAAATACGGACATAAGTGTTTATAAAAGGCTTCTTGCAATTTGTTCGAAGTAAAAGCATCTATTTTTGAAACACATTACTTAAGATGTATGTTGAAATTTCGTAATTAACCGGCGTGTCCATTAAAATTACTATTTTGTCCACATTTGGCAGGTGAATCATAGTGAAAGTTATTGCACTATAAAAAATCTAAAATAATTTGCTTCTAACACTTTGTTTTTACAAAACAATACCTATGTTCATTCTAAATTATGTTCCGATGCTTATGTGTTCAAATGTATCAATAAGCATGATAAAAACAAAAATGCTTATAATGATTTCTTGCAACAGTCATTTAATTACTCCCGACTAATAAATAAATCACGTATTGTATTTTGTTTACATAAACGACAAGGAATTTAATTAAAACTTAAAAAAGTATACCTTGAAAATGTTAATGTGCGAAATTCTTAATGCGACATTCAAAGGTGAATTAAGATCATGGAAAAACTTTTTTGCAGTTTAATTGTTTATTTCATCACTACTAATGTCACTAATGCGCTTTGAAACCAAACTAAAAGTTTAAAACTTCTTTAACAGTTTTTAATGTGGGCCGTCGAACCGGCAGTGTCTGTGCAGTTTGGTATGCGTAGGTAACAACAAAAAAAAATGACCGGACCAATTTCTGTCTCTGATTGAAATTAACCTGCATAAGCTTGCACAAACTGAAAGTGTGGATATGAAAGAGGCTTCGAGGGTCAAACAGTAGATATGTGTGTAGATTTCTTTATTTCCAAATTGATTGAACTTTAATTTTACACCTGCATTTGTTTTCTTAGTAAGAGCTGCAATGAATTCATTTCAGTAGCATTATACCATATTTGCTTTTAACATGAACGTACCGAACTGAGGAAATTACAATTCTGGCACGATTCTGAAACTCACTAATCAACTGATACACCACTGCTGCATGACCAGTGATAAGTGTTTGAATCGTTCTTTGAATGACTGACTTACCATTGAGTAAGTAATTAACACGTTAAGCGCCACGAGGTATAATGCGTGTGCCGCACCTGATTTGGTTCTTTGGGCCTCGCGACACATATGTTATGTCTCATTGCTGGCAGTTCTATTTGGCCGCGTAACATAAGTCCTGTGCCTCGCTGATGTGATTTTCTTATGGGAGCCGAAAGTGCGTGGCCCGAGGACCAGACCTTGATGTTGGTCCGTGGATTTTGACTTTTTTGGCTGGTTTAGGGAATTTGAAGGTAACAATAAAACAGACTATACCTATCATGTAAAATATACTTTATTTGGAATAAAACGAACGTAAACACTAATATGTCAGAATTTTCATTTTTTTTGGGCATTATGGTCTTCAAAAAAACATTGAATACAATAATATTTGCTACAGGCAGAACATTGCCATTTGGAACGCGACCCTTTACTTAGGGCAACTTTTCGCCCATCTTTTTCTTTGAGATTTCGATAGCACACGACACGCAAACGCGAATTTGTTTCCACTAACACATGTTCATTACTTACTTCATTGTTGTCTTCTTCAAAAGTTTCGTTTAGATTAGTCTCCACGAGTCCAAGTAGAGATATGCAGAGTTGTTCTCGGAAATCTGTGATTGAGATTCTATTCTGAGTAACCTCCTTATAAACTATATGAGCATTTACTACGGCCGAACCTAATAGAAACTCTATGGCCAGTTTTCTGTACCATTTGGTACTTCTTCGTAAACAATGCGAATAAGCCTTGACCTGATCGGAAATATCAATGAAAGATTTTGCATGATTATAATCAAGGATAGCTTCCGGTTTTCAATTTCATCACCTCGTTTCTGTATTGTTTTTGTGCGTCCGTGTGAACAGTACTCAACATAAGGACGTCCTTTTTGTCGTGCCATTTTAATACTACTATTCCTGTATTACTTTCTTGCGCCACTACGTCTTTACGCTTTAATTTTTTGCACTATGTCCTTTGGATTATATTTACGATTGGTACGTAAAGTACCAATCAAATGGGTTTGTTTGCTAACAATTTAGTTGCCAAAGAAACACTTGTATAGAAATTGTCAGTGTATAATTTTCGACCAGCGTCCAAAAGTCCTTCCATTAGGGATAACACTACATTTTCGGATGCCTGTCCTCCTTGTACGCAGTTATTACCACAATATATTTTCAAATTATAAGTATATCCACCTTCACAACACAGCTTATAGACTTTTATGCCGAATTTATGTCTTTTGTTTTTATGTATTGTTTGAACCGGAGGCGTCCACGGAATGGGACCATAGTCTCATCTATACACAATTGTAAACCAGGTGTGAAAATATTTTGAAATCTTTCTAGTAATTTGGTTACCAATGGACTCAGTTTTCGAAGTCTGTCGTTGTCAAGCGAAGCATCTTCATTATCGCTGAAATGCACCATAGCTAAAAGCAGTTCGAATCTGTTTCGGGGTAAAATTTTGGAAATTTCATTGGAATACAAAGGACTCTTCCTCCAATATGATCGCAATGTTGGCTGTTTCACCAAACCCATCCACAGAAGAACACCCAAAAATTTTTGGATTTCTAAATTATTAGTAGGAATCCATTTCCTAACACGAGATTTTGGCTTATTTGGTTTGGCCAAGCATTGTTCAGCGTAGCGATTAGTTTCATTAGGGTCACTATTTCATCGGTCAAAAATAATTTGAAAATATCAATTGGGGCTTTGTTATAGAAATCTTCATATATTTGAGCGTCAATACCAATATTCTGAACGAGAAAAGGAAACTGTTTTAGTGAGGTACCGTCGACTACACGCCAATTTAGTTGGGACAGGTCACTATTATTACCTTCATCTTGGATCTCTTCGTTTTCACTAGCAGCACTCTCCACGGTAAATTGTGCAATAACTTCTTCTATTACTTGATTCATATTGTCATCCCTTGATTATTAGGTGTACAATTTTTCTCGGCTAGTTGAAGCGTCATCACTTGAAATGTGCTGTTTTTCTCTGAACAATTACCTCTCAAACGTTTTTCTTTGGTTGAGCAAAATTACTTGTAGAACTACTATCGCTACTGTCTGTCTCACTGCCACTTGAGGAATACTCATCAGATAAGTATACATCACCAAATAACTCATTATTGTCACTCTCTTCATCCGATAACATTTCATTCCACAAACGCGCAAGTCTTTCTTGCTCTTCTTCATACTCGGCATTACTAAATTTATAAATAGTTTACACTAATTTCCACCCAGTAATTTGGACCACAATAAAAATGTACGTACAATACAAACGACGCTCTAGTACTGAATAACACCTAACATGGCTCAAACCGCGAGAACACGCGTGTCTTGACTTGCAAAAACCGCGACGCAACTTATGTGTCGCGTGGCCTCACTGGTCAGTAGAGGTCAGCGGGCCGCGCGACATACAACGAGTACCTCAAAAAATTGGAAAACAGCTAAACTAATAGGATTTGAGGAAAAATTTAACTGAATATGCTAAACTGCAACCAAAAGTAAGTGAATTTGACAATTATAACAGTTTGGCCCAGGGGACGGGATTTTCTAATTCTACTGTGGCGCTTAACGTGTTAAGTGATTTTTAACAAATTGGGTCATTTTATAGGGTATGCTTGTGAATAGTAATACTTAATGTTTATTATGTCTACTGGGTTTTTGTTAATTAGAGCCAGTTTCGTTACTTAAGGCTGGGAAATTTCCTTGTTACGAAGCATTAAATAAATAGATGGCGCAGCATACACAATTACTGTCATTTACGAAATAATGTTCCCCTACATGTTGCCGCAATTATTTGTTGCATGAGGTAACAACATTGCGGCAACACCGTACATTTTTTACTGTGACGACACAGTACTAATTTCACTGTTGTGAAGAATAAATACCAGAGAATAAGGCATTTCAACTCTTTTGCCAAAATGGCGTCTGTGGGGCAAACACTAGCGCAATCTATGCAAAAGTGTTTAAACTGTTTCTGTGAGACATATTTTTTCAAATGTGGCGGTTACCGCGTTTTTGGAACAAAACTAATTCTCGTTCATTTAATTTATGAAATCGAAAAACTTTAATTTTTTTTTAGATACACAATAAATATATTGAGGCATGACATAAGCTATTGAATTATGTGATAAAACAAGTAATTTAATTTATGAATTTATGTTGTGTAAATGAAAAGTAAAAAAAATGTAGACATAGCTTACTACATTGTTTATAAACGGTTTAAATTGTGATATAAAAATAAGCGTTGTAAGTTTATTACATTTTATAGTAGACGGGAAATTTCAAAACGCACACATTTCCTAGCCTTAATTGCTGAAGCTAGGGATATAAATGACGGGTCAAATGTACGCAAAATTTCACGAGTTACTCGACGGTGCAAAAATATACAGGGTGTTCCATTTTAAAAAAGCAACTTTGGTTAACTACGATTTTCTGAATCACCCTATGTATATGAAAATATTTTTAAAATGTGCTACTTTTAGTCTATTTGGGAAGCCTTTATAATTTCTTTATTTACTAAGATAAATATATGAAACCATATATTTTCAGAAGGCTAAAAAAATATCTAATGGAGTCATAGCCAACTATGGTTTCCAATTTAAAAAATGCATGTTTGGTCTGTAACTCAAAAACGAATTAAGTAAGAATAAATTCAAGTCATTGAATTGCATATAAAAATGCACAAAAATGTTTTGGTTAAAATAAAAAATATTTACAAACAAAAAAGTTGTGAAGCTTTAAAGATAACGGCATAAAACGCAAAACACTCAATATTTCCCAAACGAGTCGAGATATCAAAGTGCTGTTTAGACCATTGAATTTGTCTCAAAAATCGGGCCAAGGGTCCCGACTACGGTTTTTCCTTATCAATTCGCAAAATACCTGAAACCCCCCAATTACATCGAAAATAGGACATCAGGTGTCACATAACATGATATCTGCAGTCCTCCAAACTAACAGAAAAATGTATTTAGTAACTATGTAGCTGAACATACCTGGTCATTAAAATCAGAAAATACTTAATTTGAAGTAAAGTTTTTCTCAGGTATTGGCAAAATTTGTTTTCTTTGGAGCATCTTAATGTTGAAGAAGATCAAGCAATTTGTTTAAGATTTTTTCTTACGGTATCTGAGGAAGTTGTGGCAAAACAATTGTGAACTTCGTTGTGAACCTAAAAAAGTATAGAATAACTGAATATAGAATAACTAGTCTCAATGGTCACACACTACACATACTAAACAAATAGTTACCGTCGGAGTGTGTCCCGAAAATTGACTCGCTACTTTTTTATATTAAATATGAAATTATCCTTTTACAAATAATGATTTACGTTACACCGTGTCGTGGCCGAGCCGTGCCACGGACGGTTCACGGTCAAACATCTATAGTGTATGTTTGTATGAACTGATTCAGTCAAAATTTCGGCTCCTGCTCGGCCCTGCCAAGTTACATTGCAACACTGTCGGTTTTATTAAAATTGTATCAGTGGGTTTGACGTTTATAAAAATTGTAGTTTTTAATTACGACCCACTTCAGAGAAAATGGATTTATTTCAATAACTAAGTTAATGTTTTTGGGTTTTTAAACTAATATCTATGATGACACTTGGTTTAGATTTTTGAATGAATCATTTCAATAATAAAAAAGAAGTTGAAAAGTAGTTCAATTTAGAACAAAATAACAACAATATTTCTTAACTATAATTCGGTAATAGCTATTTACATTTAATTAATAGAATCGTACTCATTAATTATTAGCGCCAAAATGACCTAAAAATATGAAGGCCCACGAATAGAATTTCTACTTGTCCTATAAGAAACTACTAATTTCCAGTTTACCGCTGTTTCAATAATATCAATTCTTATATAAATATTGGTTTTACTTTCACCTTAAGTAGCGCAACTAGATAAGCAGAAGTGTTTTCAATTTACCATTCTATATTCTACAGCGAATTTAGTATAAAGAATATGTTCGTGCCTGGCAGAAACTTATGAACTGCTAATTTACTAGCGAAATTTGAAGTGAATAATTTTAAGTAAATCACAAAAACATTTGCTTCCAAACAAAATAATATCGGTAAGTTAGAAAAAATATGTCGGGCGATCCCAATTTATTTTACAAAAATTACGCTAATTTTTGTACGATGAATGATACCAAAATTTGAAAAAAATTGATTGTAGCGGCACAATTCACAAGATGCAGATTTTCGTCAATTTCCATAGTGAACTTAATGTCAGCATGTTGTTTATTGAGATTGTCATGAAACGTATCTAAAGAACGACGACCAAGGGCCATAGCAGCACCCGAAACCTGTTCCTAAAAGTTATTGCGGAATTGAAAATAAATCGACGAAAGACACTTTTGTATTAGCAGTAACAATCCTACTTTACTATGTTAAGATAATTTTTGTTCAATAATTGCGAGATAATATTTGACAGAAACCTTCGTAAACGATGATGTAACATCAAAACTAACAAGGAAATCATCATAATTTACCTTCAAATTATCTTAACATTGAATGAAATGACGAGAGTTTAAGATGTGTGAAGACCTTTTACCCACAAATTCGTTAAGAATTTTTGATAGAAATTTAGTTAATTTGTACATTGGAGATTGAATTGTACCTCGAAGAGGTACACCTTGTTTGTAAATTTTAGGAAGCCATACAGACGAGGGGGTTTGGAAGTGCAAGGGACAAGCCATCGCTGGCTCTCGAAAGGTAGACTAGATGATTTTATAATTTGAATAGCTTTGCATTCAATCCTAGAAGTAGGGTCACGTAGTAAACGCTTAGAAGTATTTTATTTAATTACTCGTATCCAAGTTGGCGTTACCTTCAACTGCTGGGAGAATAGTGATGTTCTTGGCCTTACACTTCCACGCTGACCAGACGGGTAGAAAGTGGCTGCGATATATTTTTAACGGTTACCAAAGGTGTTAGTATAGTATTAACGGTTACCAAAGGTGTTAGTATAGTAATCGGGACCGACGGCTTAACATGCCCTCCGAAGCACAGTGGGAGCAGTCCTTCTAAATTGGCTCGAGAAAATGTCGCGCCGTCAAGGGAATCGAACCAGCGTGCCGGCGGTGACTAGTTTACGAAACTCGCGCTTTTGCAGCTAGGCTATGCTCCCACCATAATAAGCGATAATAATAAACTGCGTTTTGCTTCAACTTACCATAAGGATTTACAGAACTTCAATTTTAAGGATAATTAATTGACAATGCAATCATTTAAAGCAATAAAACAAAAAAAAGCTTCCTTGCCATTGGATTTTCGTTGAATTAATGATGGTTTCATTTTAATAATTATTATTGTAAAATAATTTAAAAAAAACAAAAGTATAACACTGAAGAAGGTTAAATTAGTATTGATTTTTTTAAATAGGTAGGTATTTAATTAATTCTTTACTGTTTAATTAAAATGCATCAATCCAGGTACAGTTAAGCCGATTCCAGAGTAACATGTCAGCTAAAATATTCTGCCCAGTTCTTCCTCAGTTCGATTAACAAACGTGTACATGTACAGAGAAGGTTTAGTCCCATCGGTATAAATTTTATGAAATTTTTTGTTATAACATTGTAACTTGAACCAACGCTTAGTTTTACCAATATTGACTGCTTTTTTGCATTTTCTGTTTCATAGATTACCTCTCCGCCTAGAACTGTTAAAGTAACATTCACCAAATCGGCATCCAAATAATTTTCCAAATACATCCCTAAAATGTTATGTTGCGTATGATTAACAAAAAAAAATACTCAACACACCTGGAAAATCAGCGACAAATAATACATCGCTGTAGTTCGACCACGAATATACGTATTCTTCCAACTTTTGCAACTTGCTTCTAAAGTCGCCACTTTCGGTCATCAGGGGCAACAACCAACCTACTTTCTCAAATGGCGACCATTTTGCAGTAAGTAAATCGTAATTGGGATCAAACATTCTTTGCTGAAATCTTTTGTTTAAAGAACACCATACGTCGATAAATATTGAAATGTTGTTAGACAGTACAGGCCAATTATTATCAGCAGATATTGATGTACCTTAAAAAAAAGATTAGAATAACAAAGTTAGTGTTTGTTTAGTAGAGGTACCGTTAAGTTCAAATAGATTTTTTTTTAAGCAATAAGCGTATTGAATGCACATGTCAGCGTGCTTGTTCCAACGTTGATTTTGTGTCCACACGTCCGGATCTATGAAATATTCGTCTCCATTTGAGTTGTCTGTTACTCGAAGTACCACCAATCCAGAATTCCAAGAATGGATCATCATGTCCCAAGAGTAACCGTACAAACCGTTTGTCCAATTGTTGTAACCCTTCAAATGTGATTCAAAATAAATGTAGTATAAATAAAGTGGTAAGTATTTAATATTGAAACAATCCACAAAATTTTTTTTTATTTATTAAATGGTAGACATATACAGGGTGTAACAAAATAACTATTCTTAATTTTCAGAAATGATAGAGGACACTTAAATAATAATTTTTGTTTTATGAACTAGTGTCCGGAAATTTCTCGTTGTCAAGTTAAACTAGAAATATGTAAATACAATCTTAATTACTACAGAAAAGAGTAATTAGTTGTAAATTGAAGCAATTAAGTTAAGGAACATTCTATTAGAAATAATACTGCATCAAACTTATTAAACTTCATCATCAAACTTGTAAAAATTTTTCGAAGTTACGACCACTATTTTCAATACACAAGTTGTAACGATGTCTAATCAACCGCCGAATTCTTCGAAATAACTGAGGACGTTCACAAATTACATCAAACGCCTGAATAATTCGAGCCACTTCACTCTTTTCTGTATTAATAGGTGTCTCATAAACTAGTAATTTAATATGACCCCAAATACAAAAATCAAGTGGAGTCATATCTGGTGAACGTGCTGGCCAAGATATCGGCCCCTCTCTTACAATCCATCCATTTGAAAATAGTGCATTTAAATAATTTCGGCAATTTCGTCCAAAGTGTGCTGGTGCACCATCATGCTGGAAAACAATATTTCTTTGAATATTAAGTGTAACATCCTCAAGCAATTCTGACAGAGTATGTTCCAGAAGAAAAATCCTATACACACAACTATCTAACCGTACACGCAGTAAATATGGCCCCACCACATAATTTTGAACAATGCCAACCGAAATATTAACAGAAAACTTCCATTGATGACGTAACTTGTGAACGGCGTGACTATTTTCCTCGCTCCAAATGTGGCTATTGCGTGTATTAAAATAGCCATATCTCGTAAAACATGCCTCGTCTGTACATAATACATACTTAGAAAATCTAGGTTGGGAAAATCAGCTGGAATTAACGATTGCACTTTTTGAATGTGAAACGGGTGCTTCTGGTATTCCTTTAATACCCTCCATACAGATGTTATGGCTTGTATGCATCGCATGGGCAATAGCACGAGTGCTTGTTTTCGGGTTATTTTCAATTTGTTGTAAAACTTGGTCGTCAAAGTCAACATTTCGGACAGTACGATTGGCTCCCGAATCTGTTTTCTTTACTTTGACGTCACCAGTATCTCGAAGACGCTGATCCAATCTGGAAAATGATGTATGACAGGGAAGGTAATGCTGAGGATGCCGCACCGCATAAATGTACCTTGCATCGTTAGCATTACCATTAGCTGCTCCGTAGGTAAGATGCATGTCTGCTAATTCAATTTTTGTAAAATGATGCATTTTCAATCAAACACTAATGCAAAATGACAATTAAACACACTTATTACAATAAAGATTAATTCGTGACACACGCTAAATGACAACTACGAAAATAGTTGATGCTTTTCATAGCTTGCTCAGATATTTTTCATAGGTTGCTGTGATTCTACTTTATTTCATTTTACCTCGATACTAATACACAAAGCAAACATGTTTATTTAAATGTCCTCTATTATTTCTGAAAATTAGGAATAGTTATTCTGTTACACCCTGTTTATTAGATTTCCATTCTTATAGATCTTAATGCATGAGATAATGATGATGCATTATCTTAAATCCTGGTTCATGCTCGGTCCAAAAACGTCGACTTATATTTTGTTTATATGCAATCGACTAAATATTTAGCTAACACTGCAATGTAGTGACTTTTGTGCTGATTTTTTAAATCCAATTACCACAGGCTACGAAAATTGTACGCTTATATTACAACTTAATATAATTTTTTTAATTTGTTTAGGTTTAGAAGGGTGTATAGGTATGAATTCTTTCTACAGTAACATAATTTTGTATGTGGCTATGTAACACTTTTTTTAACGTCGGCAAAAATGTGAAAAACTGAGAAAAAATCGAAATTGGTAGCCGGCTACTAAATAGAAAAATGCCAGACATGTTTAAAGAAAATAATGTGAGTTAAGGATGATTTCTTTGTTGTTGTAGCAGTTAAACATTGAACAACACCGGTTGGAGGTGATTTTTTGGAATTTTAAATAACATAGCCTTCTAAATCTGATATGGTGATATTTAAACTATCGCGCCACGCTCACCTTGGCGGGGCTCACCAGGTTGTACCAATCGATTGTGGAGGAGTGTTCGGTTAAATTTTACTTGTCGCTTCTTAAGTATTTTTTATTATTTTTCTTATTTTTTAATGTAATGTCAGAGAATGGAATTTGGGCACCCATTCGTGTAAATACAAGTGCTCTTATGGTTTTAATTAAAACCTTAAAATTATTGTTAGATTTGCAATACAATTACGAGGGGGAAAATGTTAAAATATAATTAGTAGTAATATTAAAAGTAATTTGTATAATAATTAAATTAATTGAAAAACAACAATATGAGAAAATACTTAATAATGTTTGTAATCAATATAATTTTTGTTATAAAAATATTTTAAACAATTTAGTTAACACAAATTTCATTTCAATAATGACTCCGGTCTCAATTATTATGCAAAATTATAAACTTACCTGAGTTATACCATGCGAAAATGGGAGTAAGAATTGAACTCCACAATAAATCAACAAAACTATTATTGACAATCGTTGTCTCAAGGTAAGTGGTTTTGAGTCAATTTCATCAATGCTTTGGCATCCGGCATCTACTTTATATTTCTTAAAATTAATTTTGTGATAAAACCTCTCAGGCCAATCTTCATCGCAAAATATTGGTGTTGTTGCAATGCAGACGTAAGGAAACATTCCTTTAAACAATAAATTTATAAACCGTACAAACATATGAAACTTGTTACCTATACTAAACAATCGTGAGTTCATTATATGAAACATTGTCGAGAAAATCATGGCGTATGGTCGAGATATAGGACTAATTAACCAAAATCCTATAGTCAGATCCAAAAGAAATCCCATAAAATGGACTATGAAAAAATCTATTTGGTTGGTTGATAAAATAAACCTGAAATAATATTAAATTTTGATGTGTCAAGCTAGGATAACAGTAAAAACTGAAAGATCCAGTAGTTGAAGGTGTATGTCAGTTTAAACTAAATGTGTTATTTAGGTATAATGTTTAAATATTTAAGCGTAATTAACTCATAAGTAAAGTTTTTGTTACATTTCTCTGATACAAGCTTTTCATTATGCAAAGCATTACCAACGAGTAAGAGGAAAGTGCAATTTATAATTTTTTTTTCTAATTTTCAACTAGTTAAGAAAAGTAGAACTATACGTACATATATAGTACTATATTTTTATCAATTAAATGATCGTTTTGCCCTTTGTTTTGAAAATGCAACGACGTTTTTTTTATTTCGTTTTTTTTTTTGAAAACTTTCTACTGTTTTATAATTTTACTTTCTCGCATACCTAGAGAGAAAGTCTCGCGTGTTGACTAAACTATTAGGAAAATTTCAGTTCAATTTAAAAAAATGGGTTTAATAAGAAATGAAACAACAGTTAAAAAAAGTGAAAAATAAATAACTGCAAAGCCTTACTGGAATGGTGCAAAAATCCAATGGTGTCCTAAATCTACCATAGCGTAACCACCTAACCACTCAATGTCAGTTTTTGAGTCCTGCCATAAAATACAAAATAAAAATTGAAATCTTAGAATAAAGTAATTCCAAAAGGGAACTGTCTTCTTAGTAACATTTTTGTTTAAAACAGAATCGATGGAGCTGTAAATAAATCACTTGGGGTAACAAGTACGCTTTGTTCCTATTTCAACTTACTAAGACATATTTGCACATGATCCAAACAATAAAATTGATACTAAGCCAAATAAGTAGCTATGATTGTTCCAATAAGTCTTATCTAATAATAGTAAATACCAATAGCAGCTCGCAAACACAAAAGTACTGTAATAAAATTTGTAGCCTATTGTCACTCCAACTGCACCTATGTAAGATAAGTGTTAAATTACCATCGTTTCAAGAATTTAATTTACCTGCCATCATAATGCTGTAAATTAAAGCCATTGTAAAAAATGTTGGAATTTGCATATGTGTGAATAGGGGAAAATGGCAATCTCTACTGTCGCCCCATCTGTATATTATATCTAATCCACTTCTTTCGAATAGAGTGTCCAAAATCATCAGCAATCCTTTAAAGTATTTTTAATTAGTTTATTGAAGATGATGTGGGAAAATCTGTTTTTATTTAATTAATCATTCAAATCTTAGAGTTCCAACGACATTTTCATAGTTGTAATGTTGATACATCTATTTTCGCATCTGCTGAAAACTACAAAGGCGTATTTTTATGTTATCTACCTAACCATGAAACAAAAGAGTGACGATGTCAAACATATTATTGAAAAATTGCTGTCACTGTTACAAGTACATGTGCTAAGTTGTGTTTAGTTTGTGCTGTTTACAGAGATTTGAGACGGCCTATTTCTCGATAAACTAAATTAAACATCGCAGCGTAATAAAGTTTCTGACAGAAGAAGGTAATGGTCCGAAAGCAATCCATGAAAGAATAGTTGCTTTGTATGGGGAAGATACACCATCTTATTTTCAATTAAAATATTGGTCTAAACTCTTTTGATGGGGCCGAGAATGATAACTCAAAGTCTGGGCAACCAATTCCTAACTAATCAAATAGAGGTTAAGCAAATCGAATAGAAATCAAGCGATGGAATAGTAGTCTTTGTAATTGGTATTCACTAACCTAACGCGATAAAAGTACGTGATTCCGATTTACTGCAATTCCGATCCGATTTATTAACTTCTATTCGATTTTTTAAAAGTTGGGAAATAGGACTGACTGTACGAAAAGTCGGAAATTTGATACTGAAAGATTGGCGTGTCATTGCTAATGAAGTCTGTGAAACAAGTATTCTCAAAATTTTGCATGACGATTTGGGTATGAAGAAGGTGTCTGCACGGTGGATACCCAAACTGCTTACACCTGAAGGAAAGCTGTACAGAAAAGAAATTTCTCAAGAAACTTTGGCAGGGTTGAAGAAGGACAAAACATTTTTATCTCAAATTATTACCGGGGATGAAACTTGGGTACATTAATTGAACTCTCTTACTAAACAAGAATCCATGCAGTAGGTTCATAAAGGCTATAGACCATCAAAAAAGACCAAGACACAATTTTCTAGAAAATAAGGTGACAACTGTTTTCTGGAATGCTAAAGGAGTCTTGCTTATTGAGTATATGCTAAGGAAGTCTACCATAAATGAAGAGGCTTACGGAAACACAATTAAAAATTTAAAAACTGCTGTACATAAAAAAGCCGGAATGTTTATCAACAAAAAACTAGTTGCTGCACGACAATAGTTGGGTTCATAAGGCAAACAAAGTTCAACAGATAATCAGTGACTGTGGGTTAATAGAGTTAAGGCATCCGACTTAGCTTCATCAGATAAGTGTATAGTATTGAAGAAAGTTATGTAAAAAGTTCTTATGTGTTTTTTTCATAGCTAAGTAGGTAACATAAAAATGCGCCCTCGTGATTTGAAAATCGTAGTCAATTATAAACCGATACGTCGTTTATTGTATTATACATATAAAGAATAAAATTTAAAAAACGCTTTTAAAAATGTATAACAAAAACAAAGCAGTGTGTCCAAAAAAGGTAAAGTAAAATAAAATACATAAAACACGTTTAAATTTTGAACTTACCAAATAGTATTCTTGTAAACGCCAGATTACTTGCATTTCGAGGTTGGTACATCCAGTTAACAAACTGATCAAAAGAACAGAAATGTTTGAATTCAAAACTAAAAAACCGTTCCAGATATATTTTTATATTGGGAATGTAATCAACCAATTTCATCTGTAATAAAAATGCAAAAAAATCGCCAGATGTTTTGTTTTCAACAGTACAAAATCACATGTTTGCATATTTCTATACAAGCAAGGTAATCATATGGGTTTTTGGCTCTTTTACCATATCTAAGGTATATTGCTTCAATTTTTTTTCAAATTAATACCATGAATTAAGCTGTTTGAGACTACTAAGCAATGCTTAGGTCAGTAGGTCAACGGAATCCTGAGATGTAACCCTTACACCAATTTTATCCCGCTAATAAAGCGTTATAACTAAAGCTCTACGATACCCACCTACGTGTGAAACACCACATTTAAAGCACAATGTACTGTAATGTCAAAACATTTTGTAAAGAATTTTTTAAAGTTTTCGAATAAACCGTAAATGGTTGAAATCAGTTACGAATTAAAGAAGAAGACATATGTAAAAGGTTTCTATGGCTGAGCAAAATTCACCTGGTCCAAACGAACCAATCCACAATTGCACACGGTTTTGTCACCACTTACATCACAATACAATAATGAAAATGTATTATACGAATACATAAATAAATAAACCTGGTCCCGTAAACTTTACTAATATTGTAGTAGTGCAGTAGTAGAATTGTTTAATTCTTCTTACAAAAATGAAACAAAAGATCCGATTAATCACTTACATTTAAACCAAAACGAATAATTCTTATTTTCTTTTTCTATTTCATCACTATAATTTTTCTCCTTTCTAATACCTCATTCATCTATATTTCCCCTTCTCCACTTTCTCCTAGTACATCTTCTCTTTTTCCGTTTCCTCCTCTCATCTCTACACACGCATCCACCATATGTTGCAAGTTTTCCAATCTATCACCTTACCACCTACACTTTCTTTTTAAATCTTCCCACCAATACCTATGTATTTATATTTTCTTTACGGCCAGACCGGCATCCTTTCCATAACATTTTTTGTACTTCCGTCCCGGATCTTTGTTCTCTTATCCTGCACTTGAGTACCTATATCTCTTCTTACTATTTCTTTTTTATGTTTCTTCTTTCTGTCCTCTTTCTCTCCATTTTTTCCCTTGCATACTCTCCTCTTTCATAATATAATCACTTTTTTCCTACCCAAACGTTACGAGGATATATTGAAAAATTCTTAGCCTACTATAGAACCAAACAAAATTTCAATGTCAAAATATTTGATTACTCAACATATTCTCCTCTTAATTGGATACATTTATTACAGCGAACCTGCAACGTCTCTAGACATTTAAAAAAATGTTTCTTCTTGCTATGCAAACCAGACCTTCACAGCTTCTATTACCTCCTTGTTGGAAAAAAATGTAGGACTTAACTTTTTTTCAGTTGAAAAAAGAGGTGATAGTCGGACGGAGCCAAATCGAGTGAATAATGGGGGGTGTTCTAGTAATTCAAACCCTAAATCACGAATTTTTTGCATGACAACATGAGATTTGTGTGCAGGGGCGTTGTCCTGCAAAAACAAAACACCTTTGGATAGCTTTCCGCGTCTTTTCTCTTTAATATTTTTCGTAGAGTGGTCAGTAATGTCGAATAGTAATCTCCAGTTATTGTTCTACCCTTATCCAAAAATCAATCATGATTACTCCATGGCAATCCCAAAAACTGAAGCAAGAACTTTTCCAGCAGATTTTTGGACACGAAACTTCTTAGGTCTTGGAGAACCAGAGTGTCGCCATTCCATCGATTGTTGCTTTGTTTCTGGATCGTAGAAATGTACCCAAGTCTCATCCATAGTAACAATTCGGTTTAAGAAGTCTACATCGTTTTCAAATCGAGCACAGATCGAACGCAATGCTTCTACCCTTGCACGCTTTTGGTCAACATTCAAACATTTGGGGATCCATTTTGCAGCAATTTTCTCATGTCCAAATTGACGTGAACCATATGATGAACGCGTTCGTATGAAATATTCAGTGCTTCAGATATCCGTTTTAGCCCAATTCGACGGTCTGATAAAATCATGTCATGAACTGCATCGATATTTTCGGGGACTGACACAGAAACTGGCTTTCCCAATCGGTCATCATCTTCAATGGAAAATTTACCTCTTTTGAAGCTTGCATTCCAATTTTGACGGTCGCATACGAAGGACATTGATCAACAAGGGTATTAAGCATATCTTCGTAAATCTGCTTACCTCTTAACCCTTTTAAATACAGGTACTTGATGATGGCTCGATACTCCAATTTTTCGATTTTCACAATTTCGGTGGACATCTTTTTCATTTAATTTATTGCGTGACTCTGGTTTACTTTTTTGACGTCAAACTTTACACTGACACTTCTAATAAGTTATTGTTCGTTGCTATAGTAACGCAATATTTTGTTTATGCAAGGAACTGGTCTAGGCTAACTAGATATCAATACATCCTCGTATTTTCTGGCTCCTCACTTCTTTCCAACACTCTTTTAATATAGTAGTACCTTCTCTTATATCAATCCCTTTTTGTATTTTATCGCTTTTGTCCTCCTACACTCTTTATTTTTTCTAATTTTTCCACTTCTTCCACCACCAAATTTCCGCTCCACACATTAACTTTTCAATACACACTAACTTTACAAAAATCTTTATTATTATATTGTACCGTATACCTCAGGTATTTCCATTGTTTAACACTTTCTATTTCTTCTTTTTCCCATTTTCATTTTCCTCTCTTTTCTCTTTCTCCCTCTTCTTATTTAAAATACTATTATCTTTGTTTACTGTACATTTGGTATCCTAGATTCCCAAAGTGGTCCAGGTGGACCCCAGGGTCCACGGGAGCCCGATAGGGGTCTACGCTTGCGTGGAAAAAAATGGGGGTCCACAACTCGTTAACGGGGGTCTATAAAAATGTATTAGGTGACCCGACTTGACTTCTCCTATGAATAAGGGAGACAATAATATATATAGGCAGACAATATTATAAGAAGCTTGACTTCTCCTATGAATATAGGAAGACAATATTATAAGAAGCTCAGCAATTGTTTTTGTAAGAACTTGCATATTCCATATTCAGAAAGAGCGTGTCAAGACTCGCCGATGCCGCGCCGCCCGCCCGCCTAGTTAAAGTCGTGTCTGAACTTGCATGAACTTGTTGGATTTTTCTTTAATATAAATACGAATGCGAATGATAAACATTACTCAGTTGTTTCCGGAATTTCAAAAAGAAAGTGTACCTATATAAGTGTTCACCAGTGACGGAAGTAGTTTTCAGACTTTTGAAAATTAAAGTGAATTGATATTATTGTTTGCCAGTGTTGGAAAAGTAAGTACCTACCTATCTATTTGTTAGCAACTTGTATCTTAAAAGCCACTTCTATTATGTTTGTTAAATCATTTTAAGATTACTTAACAAACATTTTTTTCATATTTACAGGTAAGTAATTGATACGAAACATGGCTGAATCTAAGAAGAAGTGTCGACAGTACAGTGTTGAATATTTGAAATTTGGTTTTCTTCCATCAAATACAGACAAGCGATTGCCCATGTGTCTTTTATGCAACAAAGTCTTGAGCAATGACTCTATGAAACCATCGAAGCTGGAAGATCATCTAAGAAGGTGTCATCCTGACAAAATAGGTAAGGATTTGAAATATTTCCAAACATTGAAGGAAAAGTATGAAAAGAGACCCACCGTGCATAGTATGTTCGCTTCAACGTCTGAAAGCAACGACGATGGCTTGCGGGCATCTTACAATATCTCATTACTTATAGCAAAATCTGGGAAACCGCATACCATTGGAGAGGAGTTAATTTTGCCTGCTGTTGAAGAGGTCTTAAAACTGTCCTGCACAAATCTTCATTTGACATACTTAAAAGAATTCCTTTGAGTAACAACACTGTACAAAGACGTATTGATGAAATGAGCTCTGATGTTGAAAGTTTCTTGTGTAATTATCTGCAAACAACTCATTTTTCTATTCAACTGGACGAGTCAACTTTACCTGGCAATGAAGCATTATTATTGGCATATGTTCGATTTATCAAAGGCGAACAAATGTTTGAAGAGTTACTATTCGCGAAAACTTTGAAGACTGACACTAAAGGTGAATCAATTTTTAATGTTCTGAATGATTTTTTACGGAAAAATCAATTGCATTCACAAACATTATTTCGGTGGCAACAGATGGAGCTCCTGCCATGGTCGGGCGATATCGTGGGTTTATAAGTCATCTTAAAAGGATTATACCAGAGGTAATTGCAATTCACTGTGTCATCCACCGACAACATCTAGTAGCGAAAAATTGAGTGATAGATTGCACCAAGCGCTTCAATTTGTGATTAATGCAGTTAACAAAATAAGAAGCAATGCATTAAATACGCGCTTATTTGCACAGTTGTGCGAAGAAAATGATGAGGACTTCCAACGATTGCTGCTACATACCGAAGTACGCTGGTTGTCGAAAGGTGCATGTCTATCAAGATTCTATTTGCTTTTCGACTCTGTTTTAGAGTTTCTGAACACTAAAGATCCTGTTTTAAAAGAAAACCTCATGAATTTCAAAGCAGACATTGCGTATTTGACAGATTTGTTCAAAAATTCAATGACCTCAACCTACAGTTACAAGGGGACAGCCTCAATTTGATAAAAACAAAGAGTGAAATTTCAGCTTTTCTTGGTAAACTGAAACTTATGAAGCAAAATATTGGTCGACGTGAATTTTCCCAGTTTCCAAATTTATCGCAGGTAGAATGCCTCGACGAAGATATTCAGACGTTGAATTTGATTGCCCTGTATGATGATTTTAAAATCAGATTTGAAGACATTCTGTCGATGGATATACCACCATGGATAATAAATCCATATGATGAAACTGAAGTGGAAAATGTGGTACTGCAAGAAGAGCTACTCGAGCTTAGCACTAATGAGGAGCTCAAAGTAGCATTCAAAAGAGGGTATCAATCATTTTGGCTGCAGGCACAAATACCTGAAAAATATCCAGGACTGTGGGGAATTGTGCAAAAATTTCTCATAGCGTTTCCTTCGTCATATCTTGTCGAACGCAGTTTTAGTGCCGTAACAAACTTGTTGACAAAAAACGGAGCAGATTAAATATTACAGAGCGAGGAGATTTACGGTTATACTTAACTAAACTCAAGCCAAATATTGATAATTTGCTGTCAATTCACCAAGTACATCCCTCCCATTAAAATTATAACTTTTATCTCAGATTACAATGGTAATCTGAGATAAAGAACATCAAAACTAATAATGATTATTATTTTAAAAACAGTCGCAATATAATCAAAGTTTTGATTATATTGCGACTGTTTTAAAAAATAATCATTATTAGTTTTGATGTTAAATTTGATTCTACTAAGACTGTTATAACAACATAATTAAAAGTGTAGTAATTTTTGTGTTTGAATAAATAGCTACAAAACAAGAAAATATTTATTTTTACTTTTACCACTCCGAAGTGGGAGATTATTGGTTTCTTGTACTGTGAGTCAATCTTAGAATACAAAAAGTAAAGTAGGAATCCAACTGTTGGATGAAGACGTTTTTAGACTGGCTTTGAAACTTAGCTTGAATGACAATACTCACAGCATAATCAAAGCAATATAAATTCTCACCTTTTTTCGAAAATTTTCAACTCATAGTTGATTGAAAAATAGCCACAACACAGATTTACATAGACATATACTTTTTTCGGGTTTTGGAAGTAAGTTAGTAAATGTAATAGCTGCAGGGGTCCACCAGATCCAGCAAAATGTTTAAAGTGGTCTATGAGAAAAAAAAGTATGGGAACCTCTGATTTAGATGATAGCAGCAAAACGGTGTTCTGAAAGTTAAATTGTATAGACATTTAAAAAAAAAAATTTATTTAAAAAAAAATTTTTAAAAATTTTTTTATTTTTTTTTTTTTTTATTAGTTTTATATACAGTCTATTTTTGAATGGAGGAAATGGAGGATAAATGAACTTTTACAAAATTTTTTTTATTGAAAATTTAATTTATTTTTTTAAATTTTTTTTCTTTTTTCCTTTTTTTTTTTTTTTTTTTTGAAAAATTTTCCCCATTAGGTATTTATTTTTTTTTTTTTTTTTTTTAATTTATTTTTTTTTTTTTTTTTTTTTTTTTTTTTTTTATTTTTTTTTTTAGATTAATTTTTTAAAAATAAATAAAAAAATTTAAATTCAAGTTTGAAATGAAAGTAAACAATTTAAGTTACCTATTCTACTTCCCTTAATTCTTTTTTTTTTTTTTCTTTTTCCATTTTTTTCTTTTATAGATTTTATTTTATTTTTTCTTTTTTTTTTTTTTTTTTTTTTTTTTTTTTTTTTTTTTGTTTGTTTTTTTTCTTTTTTTTTTATATTTTAAAATTAAATTTTTTTTTTTTAATTATTTATTTTTTGTTTATTTTTTTTTTGATTTAATTTTTTGGTTACCAAAAAAAAAAAGTTAAATTAGATTTTCTTCTAAGTTGTAAATAGATTTCCCTCACGTCAAAGTTTATATTACTAAAAATGTTTGCCAGGAACGTATCAAGACGTCCGGACTCCTTATGGAAGGTTCGAATGTTCCGAAAGAAAACTGAAGGACCTGGTAGAAGCGACTTTTCGTAGATGATTCTTCTAATCCAGTAACTTCCTAGAAGAAGCATCCACTTTAGGGTGCAAAACGTCTCCTCTACCAGAACCCTGAGTTTTCTTTCAAAACATTCGGCACTTTCTATAAGGGGTCCAGACGTCCTGATACGTTTCTGACAAAAATTTGTAGTAATTTTGCTCTATCTTAGTTTAATAAGGTTCCGTCTAAAAAATTATACCCATTTAAAACACTCTTGTTGGGTGCAACTACTGATAACAATTACAACGATTTGTAAGTGATAAAAGTGATAAGTATTATTCGTTAAAGATTTTTTTCCTGTTAAAATCACAAACAAAAATTTATTGTTTACCAGAAACACTTCAGTAAAAAATTATGCCTTTCCAATTAATTAAAAAAATTAAAAACTCATAGGTTACTAAAAATCAACTTGGATGTATGTAAATGTTAATTATACAATGATTAAAAATATACAAACCAAACTATAATACTAAATTTTTAGGTTTTAATAAATATTTGAATTAAAAACTAAATTATTATTAACAACAAGAAGTTCAATTAATAAAAATTCACCTATTGTGTAGAACTAAGCGCATTTGCTGACTAAACAAAAGATGACTTACAATAACATAATAAATCTTTAGAAGATATAATAAAATAATTGATACCGCAACACAAAGAAATAATAAATAGTCAGAAAGTTAACATCCAGTTATATAAAAAAAAACAGTTAACAATAAAGGAAACAACAATATTTTTACAATTAAACTGTGAGGAAACATTAGATTGTTGCAAATAACTTAAGCAATATTGATATACTGGGAAACGTGACCTTAAATAAAAATACAGATAAAAACTACAAATAGCACAATTAACTATAATAAGTTTTGTACTTGTTACGATCATTAAAGTTTTTTCTGTTCAATTAAATCAAATCGACTTACTTTTTTGGCAGTTTACGTGTACTTACAACTTACAACGTTGTCTTGTGTTTGGGGTCGTACAATTTATACAATAACGGGAGAAGAAAAACATCACTAAAATACCTTAGCAACGTAGATCAAGTAGAAATAAGAACGCCGTTGTCAAGGTAGAAAATAGATTCATTGAAGTAATCGATAAAATTAAAGAAATATACTATTATGTAATTTAATAAACATTTAAGTAAATCTTGTTTGGATTGGATGAACACAGATCGTTTATATGAATTAATTATTAATTAATAATATTTTGATCAATAGATTTTTACTGTTCTGATTATTACCACCAATCACACATAAAAATCTGCCAAAAGCATTTCAATATTCATCAAATTCAACAACCTAAATCACACGTTTTTATTAACTTAAGTGGTAAGTAATTTGTTACATTGTCATTTAAATTTGCCTTTGAAAAAATAAATACTAAGGGAAATTAAATTGGACCACGTGGTTCAATTGGAAAGATTTTAATCTAATTTCACACAAATTGTTTATTGACTTTAAACAATCAAACGTAACATGGTGTTCACTTTAACATTAAATTTAATCAGTATTTCAAGAAAAAATAAAGTTTTTAATGGTTTCTGTAGTCTAATATTTTTTAAATGTAGAATACCATAAAAATTTTGAGAGAGTTAAAAATATAATAAATAATCCCTGTACTCATTCTAAAAGTTCAAAAAATGTGAAAAAAGGGTCTTAAAATTTTCGGTTTTAAAACCTTCCCATGAACCTCGTCTTATCCATAACTATTTTTTTCTACTCTTGTATTGTAATTCATATATTAGAGTTTTACAATCTGTACCTTACTGTTACTCTATATTTATTAGGATACAGATTTAGAACCAATAGAATTGCGACATTACGTAATAATCAAATGTTCCATGTGTAGGATACAAATTCAGAACCAAAAGAAATCACCGTTGTCTATTGCACTTATCGACTGGGTGCTGTGGCTAAAAGTCAATCATAAATTTAGCAAATTTGACAGTTTGTAACCTTCGTAGTAGTGCTAAATTATAAAATTAGCGTTTCTATTTAACATTATAGGGCCGTAGAAAAAATAGTGTATGCAATTCGCATGTAATGACTATTAAGACACTCGCGACGTGTATTAGGAAACTCGCCTTCGGCTCATTTCCCTTGCTCGTGTCTTAATAGTAAGCATTACATGTTCATCGACTATTTCCGGAGACTTCACAAGTTATGTCAAGTCTCAAATTAGAAACTTCCGTCGCTTCTAATATCGGTTTCCACTGAACAGATTGAAAACAATGCTAGAATAGATTATTGGGGATTCGATTATCTTTAAATTGATAACTTGTGCAACCCAATAGAACTAACTCGGGATATGACCTAACATGTGACACTACCATAAAAAAAATATGTTGACATTAAATTCAAAATCAATGCATATCTTTTTTCTGGTAGATAAATGAGAACAAATTTATGTGGTAATGAAAGTGTTTTAAAGCGTATTTTAATAAAAAAGAGTAAATTTTTTTAAATGATTTACATATTATGGATGTTATTATTAATATGATAATAATAATAATAATAAACATAAGTGAAATGCATGTCTTGCGACATCTCGTGTGTAAAGAACACGGATATTCAGTCGTTACAGTTAACTGTTGGCATTTCTTAATAATAATAAATTTATTGAGAGCAGTTAACATAAACATAATCGTACAAAATAAAAAAATAGAAAAAAGGTTATATGCTTTTTCAATTTGGTACTCTATTGATTCTCTCAACTAATGCTGGAGAATTAGTCTTCCTAGAGCCCAACATTGTACCGTATAGTTTTTTGAATAATTTGATGAAATAATGTTTTCACAAGTAAAATTATTATTATTATTATTTATTTAATTCGTAAACAGGAAAATTCCCATACAAATAATTGGATGTGTTTTAAGAAAAGCATACATGTATAAATAAGTCCATGAATTAAACTAAATATTAGAATATTAGAATAAAAATATCAAAAATTAACAAAATTATGTCTTTAACAAATTGCATATTCTAGAAATATAAGATTGTGTGTGTATGAGTATGTATATTACGTAACAAGAGTATCTGTACATGTGAATTTAAAAACAATAAGAACTTAATTTCAAATTATAAGTGAGAGACAGTAAAGCAATAAAACAAAAATAAGGAATCATTCATTTAGACAAAAGGCTCTCAACTTAAGTGCACCAACAGTAAAAAATATATACTATTTATAGTTTTCTATAGACAAGTTTGACAAGAGATGAACTAAGTTTTGGAATGATATTAAATTGTAATTATTCAAAAATGATTTTGTCAATGGTTCATAGATTGGACACTCAATAAAAAAATTAGTTATGTCTTCATGACTAAGTCTATTACACAACAAACACAGTTGGTCTGCTTTAAGAACGTATTTGAAACCTCTGTGTTTTATTTTAAGATCTTTTTTGCTTGCTAAACGAATCTGACTTATCACACGTAGTTTATGAATATTAAGAGAGAATGATAAATAAGTTGGAGTGGAGTTACAATAAATTAATTTGTAGTGATTGTTGTAGGATGAGGAGTTTAGTTGCGACAAGTCATTATTTAGGAGAGATAATCTGTACTTGTGTATGATGCGTCTTATATCTACTATGCCTATTGATTGGTTAATCCAGGTATCGGTTTCATTTAAAGAAAGTAATAATAATTTTATTTGCGTTGCCCAGTTTAAACCAGGCTAATCAAGATTTGAGTCAGTTAATTGATGTAATCTTTTATATAGTTTTTTTGGTAATCTTTTGTCATTCATGAGAAGGATTTTTGACCACCAGTTAAGCACACGTTTCCAAATAAGCGCAGAAATATGGTTTGTATTAGTATCTAGACGAATATAATGATTCGGTGTATTAAAAGAAAGTTGAAGTATAGATTTGAAAAATTGTAATTGACATTGGTCGAGAGCATTAATTTGAAAAGGACCCCATACCTCAGTAGAGTAAAGTGCAGTGGCATTTAGAACGGTGTCTAAAAGTTTATTTTTTTCTTCCCAACCATCCGATTTAGCAGAACTAAGAATTGCACGAATTTTTTGATGTCCAATAGCAGCTTTTTAAATATTTTCTTGTGAAGCTTTTCTAAATTTGCCAGAAGTTGAAAAACAAGTTCCAAGATAATTAAATGAGCTAACTATTTCAATTGTGAAAGTTCATAATTTTTGTTTTAGAAATATTAACTTCAAGAGAGTTTAAAGAACAATATTGATGTAGCAAGTTTAATTTATTTCTGATATCTTGGGGAGAGTATGCAAATAAGATCAAGTCATCTGCATATGCAAGAATTGTTAGTTCATCTGTGCTATTAATATTTATACCCCGAGATCCAGAGTTTTGGAAAAACAACCAAATATCATTTAAGAAAATAGCAAATAGGAGAGGTGAGAGAATTTCACCTTGTAAAACTCCGCAGGTTATACTTATAAGTTTCGAAACCTGATTACTTGTTCTAATGCGCATGTGGGTACTCTGGTAAATGTTTTGCAGCAGACGTATGAACTTAGATGAGCACCCAAATTTGTACCGTAATATATTGTGACTTATTGAATAAAACGCTCGTTTAAAATCTATAAAGATAGCATACAAATTGTGTTTTGGTAGTCTAAGTTTTAAATGAGAAATACAAGATAACGAAAAAATATTGTCAATTGTGCCTCTAGACCGTCTAAAGCCCGCTTGGTGATCATGTAAGAGATTGTGGAGTTCTATCCATTTGTAATCGATTGTACAGCAATTGGGTAAAAATCTTGCAGCAAGAATTAATAAGCGCGATGCCTCTATAATTGGACGGATCCGATTTATTACCTTTTTTATATATTAAGAATGTTTCTATTATAGTCCAGGTGTTTGGAATTTGATCCGTTTTCAGAATTTTATTATATAAATTTAACAATCAGTATTGATTCCGTCACTGCCTTTGGTTTTATTATATTTACACTTTGAAAGTGCTATTTGCAATTCCATAAATCGGAAAGGAGTTTCGAAAATTGGATGTAAGCAGTCATAAAAATGTATTCTAATTGGTGTTTGAGATAAGAATAAATTAGAGTAAAATGTTTCCCAATCCATTATATCAATTTCGTTACTAGATTTTTTTGTTTTGGCGAAGGTTTCTTATTAATTTCAAAAATTCTACGTTATTTTTACGTTACTGATTTTTAGTTTAATTTGTTCGAAAAAATTTCTTTTACTATTTTAAATTAATTAAATTTGAGTATTGTTTTTCTGAACTACGTATTGCGATAACGTCTCTTTTGATACCGGGTTTTGTTGTATAGTTTGTGTAAGCGTATACAATATTTTTTTGCAGCCAGTCATTCGTGATTATACCATAGCAGAGTATTTAATTTCTGTTGGCGGTTGTTATTTGAATTTTTTACAGCCATCATCTTCGAGTTGCACACGGACTCTTTAATTGCATTAATAAGATTGTCATTTAGATTGTCTGGATTTTCTACTGTTATTGTACATGTGACTTTGAAAAATTAAAGAATTTAAACTGTTAAATTTAAAAGTTGTTATATATTGAGGTTTTTCATTTTTAACTACGTTTTTGTTTTGTAATAACCTGGTGAAAAAATATTGAATTTTATAAAAAAACAAATTGAGTGATTTGACGATGATAATGAAGGATTTATACTAAACGATTTTATATTTTCACAGCATAGTAAATTTACCCATGCTAAATCAATGGTACTACAACCTAGAGCATTTAAGAATGAGGTACATCTCCAAGAGCTCTACCATTCAATGTTAAAAATCCATATTTTTCCATTAATTCTACTATTTTTTGCCTCTGAGATTAACTTCAGTGTGCAAGGAGATACGCGAAGCATAGATGTTGTTGGCTAAATAGAAATTATCGTTAGAGAAATTAAGTTGGTTTAACTGACCAATATGCGGGTTGAAATCGCCTACAATTAAAAATTGATGAGAAGCAAATAAGTCTAAAATACTTGACAGTGATTCTTCTAATAATGTAATGCAGTTGATATCAAGGGTTGGTTTTAAATACGTGAACGGTATGATCAACTTAAAATTTTGGTATACAAATTCCATTATAATCCATAAATTTGAAGTATCTATAATATTAAATTTAAATTTGGGGTCTTTTTTTATTAAGACAATTAGAGCACCGTTAGCACGTCCTCTATCATATGTTTTAGTTGCTTTACTGTCCGCCGCAAGTGAGTAATCTTTTACAAATGAAGGAAGAGACATTTCACCGTCTTGTATTGTGGATTGATCTTCAATACATAAAGAAGAAGAGTTATTTAATCCATTGATATTCCAGAATACAAGACCGAGATTAAAATTATCATTAATTATATTTTTATAAACAGATTCGCTACTTACATTATCTTGAAAATTATCGCTATTTAGTAAGTTAGAAGGGTGCAGGTTTACATACGCATTACAGTGAGTTAGTTTATTAGAATATTTTTTTGGAGATGACCTAAAAAAGAATTCGAGTTGTGTTGCGTATCTGGTTGCTGTTTTAAGGTGGGCTTAGACATCTTTGGAAGTTGCCTAACGCTGGAAGGTGAATTGTCTGATGATTCCCTTGGTCTTTTTTCATTGACAATTTCTACCTGGTTGCGTACAATTTTTGCATTGACACCTTGTTCACGTAGCTTGACTTCAGCCAATGCTTTTTTTCTTTGAATGTATTCGGATTTAGTTAGGTCCATATTTATAAAAATTTTAGTACCTTTTAGATCCTTTCATTTTGCAAAGACCATATCATTAGTTATGGTGCTTGAAAATGATGCAACTATCGGACGAATTTTAGTTGATTTCTTTCCGATGCGGAAAGCGTCAACAATGTGTAGCAGTGACAGATTTAAATTTAATTTTTCATTTAATGTTTCTAGAATTGCATTTGCTAAACCAATTTTAGTATTTTCAGTTTCGGGAAAGCCATTCATGATGACGTTACATCTTCTAGAGATTTTGTCTAATTGATGAAGATTAAGTTCAATAGCACTTGTAGAACTTGTAAATTTTTATGTCTGCTGAATTTCTGTTTAGTGTGTCATTAAATGTAGACAGAGTATGTTTTACCTCTTGCAGATCTTTTGAGATTGTGTCCAGAGTTGATAATTTATTTAAAATTTCGGTGAACCGATCACCTGAAGTTTCCATAATATTGCTCATTTTATGTGGTTATTTCAATTAAGTATATTAAGTACCAGATTTGTGTATTTATAAAATACTAGACACGATAAAGCACTAGTTTGCAATTGCAGTGCAGCGTTTCGCGAAATACTCCGTTAAAACGTTACTGAAGAATCATAATCACTATCCTTAGTTTTCGATTAGAATAAATATATTTTTTTATTTATCACGTTATTTATTGACACGTACAGTTGTCGGTATTTAATTTTCAATTTTAGACAGTCTCAAAAAATCCCGAAATTAATTTCAGTTCAGCAAAATTTAAGATAAGAAAAACGTTTTATACTTATGTGGATTTTGGTGAAGTAGTGTTGTAGTAAAGGTGATATGAAATCAATAAAGTTATCTGCTGACCCATTCACACGCGCACTCTATGAATTATCACTTTTATGAACACATTTACTTAATAATAATGTACAGCAATTTTGAACAAATAAAATTAATTTAATTTGTTTATTTGTTAGCAGCATGAATTTGCACGTCTACTCCGTGTACCGTCAAGATAAAATTAGCATAAATACTATTGAAATAAAACTAAAATACGAATAAATTAATGAAATGACTTACTAAAAGCAAAAATTATTTTCTGTTTGTCATTTAGGAAATAAGATCCAAACAGTGTAACCAAAGTGGCTTCTAAAAATTAAACTGAACTTTTCTACTAAAAAATAAAGTGCTGTAATGCGCTTTTTCTATCATTCACTTATGAGCTCGTTTAATAAAATATTTTTTTAAATTTATTATTATTAATTATTTTTACTAGTTTACTATTACTAATAAAAATAATTCTAGCACTTATTAGAAAAAAATATTAAAGTTTCAATAATTCATTAGCACTCAAAAACTTGAATTAAATGAATGAAATTAAAAAATTATTTACTGTTACAATAATATGTAAAATTACATGTTACGAATTACTGTGGTGTAAGAATTACTAAATCTCTTTATTTTCATGCCTCGTGGTAAACGTGGGTCAATTCTTGACATAATGCAATTTAAATAAAATGCATCCAATTTAGGTACCATTTATTCTTTCCACAGTTCCTCATTCCGATAAATCCTTTCCACATGAAAATCGTTTTCGCTAAATAAGATGAAATCACAAAATGATTTTTCCACTATATTAAGTTGTCCCTGTATCTGATATAATGAGTATTTTAGTTGTACTTGAGATCACCGATTGAAACAAATAGTATAAGAATTTTTATAATCGTTTTAGAAAGTTTGTATACATTATGGAACTTCCCTAATCCTTTAACACTATTCTAGTTATTAGTAATAACTTATTTAAATTCACAAGCCAGATTACTTCATTTGGTCGTTGAAATCACTGCTTTGAATATAGTTAAAAATATGTTGACGATTTATTTTGAATAGGTAATTCACAAAAATATTTTTAATAACTCTTTATTTAAATGCAATAACTAACACACCAGATTAACGTTTACATTTGAACAAGAAAGAAATAATTTCCAGTAATAAAAAAGAACTATGGAACTATTATCTTTATCACAGACTGGTTTACGTCTCAAAATATAGTTATGAAAAATAACTTATACCAATCAGAGATATGTTTCTATTTATCGAGGCGATTAAGACAATAAGAAAAAGGTGTGCCCAATATGGGGTGGAGATTTTATTTCAAAAAATAGTCTCAGCGTCTTTATTATCTGGCCAATTTTTTTCAATATCACTTTTTAGGACACCTTGTTCTTATGGTTACGTCCTGTTAATTTTGAATTTTTAATTTCCATTTTCAAACAATTTCAAAAAAATACGAATAAGAGGTTGTAGAGATACTTGAGTTCTTGTATCGTGCAAAATCTGATATTTTTATGTTGCCTCGTTTTAGCGGTGGGGCTGATTTAAATATTGCAAATATTGACTTGTATTGCTCTATAACTTTTTATTTGACTTGTAGGATTTTTTATATCATTTTTTAGATATCTATTAGTGAGTACTTTCAAAAACTGTAACAAAATTTGTCCAAATCAAATCAAAACTATCTACATAAAAACGTAGCAAATACCCGACATAAACATAATGAAATTCGAGAGACGGAGAAGGATTCACGCAGTCAAATAGATTTATCCTCTTACACAATTAATATAAACTTTGTAAATAGTTTTTATACTTTAGTTTAAAACTAAACATTTGTAAAGACTTTAGTAGGGACGGACTAGTATTGTAAATATATGCTATATTATAAGAGAAGCTTTTTTTTTGAATAAAGACTTTGTGTGTCTAAGTATAGTCAAAAGTCCACGATGCATTAGATTTAAACGATGTATGTCCGTACAAAAACAACGCCTCTTGACTAAGTATGGAGGAGATTGAAATATGAAAATTTTATGAAAAATATGGCAAGGTGATACCGACGTCTTCGAAACATGTTCCAATTGTCTTAAGGTACAGTGATACACGATAACGACGTCTTAGACCAAAGATAAATCTTTTGCATGAATTTAGTACTTTTTGTATTCTAAGAGATGATAGCGTATCTATACAGGGTCCATAAACGACGTCACAAAAAGTAAACATGCTCAGTACGTACTTGGGTAGACATTAGATTCCTATATGGGTATATCACTTAAAGTGCTTCGTATAGTTGCCATATCATTTCAATGACATGTTCTCAAAACGCAAATTAACTGCTAACTGCAGGCCCAGATTCCTTACAACATTTAAATATTGCAGTAATTCATTTACTAGGATTCTTAGGTTTTCTTGTAGATAGTCACAAAGATTGCTTAGAACAAAACAACAGAACAGACGATTTACTAGGATTGACAATAAGAAAATGAGAGCTTTAGTTAGCACATGCAATGCATATTAAACCTGCAAAATCGCAGTAGCATAAATTCTAGGATGACTGAGTTATTCAATTTTTTTGAAACGTTAATTTTTCCGGAAAAAGTTAGAATTGCCCAACAAATCCAAATTTGCAATAAAAAAAAGGTAGTTCTATTTTTAAAAATCATCTTTTATGGAAAACTCTGTACAAACGGAAATAATTTTGAAATATGCAGTTCATTGATCATCACAACTATTATTAAGAAAGCTTTTTCTAAACCCAATATTTTCCTAAATATCGCCCATGCACGCACTAATGGTCCACCTTGTATTAGTGTTTTAAACTGTGTCCTTTTAAAAGTCCAGCGCAAAATACACTTTTTATACAAAGTTTGTTTTAGAAATTATTAGATAAAATCATTAACGCTTAATGAGCTTTTAGAAGCAGCTGAAAATATCACTTCATCCAGACTTAATGCTTGTTGAATTTTCCCTCCAGAAGATGGCGAGATGATCGAGCGGGAAAGAAGAAAACATTGTTCTACCAGAAGCACAATTTTAAAGCGAAGGAGAAGTAGTTTAGACCACATTGACCGTTCTCTACATTAATGATTAATGATCTTCCGTTATCGCATTTGTGTGAGAAAAATGATCTATTACATAATATGCCAGTTTGGAGTACTCCTTCCGCTCCAAACAATGAAATTTCAATAGTAGTTCTATTTACCTACATGTATTCATTAGTTTAGGTAAACGGCCCCACTCTGCATTTTTGTTAGCGCAGGGGTTGTAAAGCAATGGTAGTTGTAGTTTTACCATTCGATCGACAACTTACATTTTTATGTTACAACAATAAGTTCAGTTTTTGTAAATAACAAAATGTAAATAGTTTTAACAATAAATTGTGGAGCACAGTGCTTTTCATTTAACATTGATGATAGGATTTTACATGTTAATATTTTTAACTCCATGTTAACATTTTTGGGACATCTGGTATAAACCATTTAAGTTAATTATAATTAAGTCGTAAAATGTCTATTAGAAAATATTCTTATACTCATTTGTAAGTTTTTAATTTAATAAAGATGAGATGAGACAATATTTTTTTGTTTTTTCTTTATTAAATTAAAAAATTACAAATGAATTTAAGAATATTTTCTAATAGACATTTTACCACTTAATTATAATTAACAAAATTGGTATATTATACCAAATGTCCCGAAAAAGTGTTACATATGATTGAAATATTAACATGTAAAATCCTATGGCCAATGTTAAATGAAAAGCACTGTATATTATTTTGAATATTGCAAGTGAATTTAAATTCTTTATGGAAGCAGATGCGGAAAAGAAGTTAGCCCACTGAACAACGAAGAAGGGAATTTTAAGATTCCAGTTCAATAACATGCTCCAAGTTTCCTACAATTACAATAATTAAATTACATATAAAAATATCAGTTTTCATTGCCAACTTGAATAATTTCATATTCATTTTTTTAAATAATAATTAAATAGACTTTTCAATGTGTAACATCTCAAAAAAAGTTAAAGATAAAGCTCTAGTATGTCATATTTTGAAAATTAAGAAAATTACACCATTTCAAAAAATTTTGATAATGTACAAGTTGCCCATTTACAAAAAGTAAAATTGATTTTATTCGATGGATGTTGTATGTAATGAATTTTGTATTGCCAGCTACTTTTATATCGCTAATAACAACAAAAATTAAAAAAAGGTCAAAAGATGATGATTAACCCTGTATACATATATGTTGTCCTAGTTAATAATATATTCGCAATGTTAACAATTGTCCTTAACCTCGCAGTACCTACTTTAATGACAATAAAAAAATGTTTTTAAAATATTGATAACCTTAGTCTATTTGTATGTTCGTGTACATTCTGTTTCATAGAAATCTACGCCCATATTAACTTTTTGAGTATCAACAAGGTAGGTATATGCCCACCAACATTAAAAACGCGAGAGATCTGTAAAGAGCTAACTTTTTGCTACTAGACGTAGACGTCTTTTGACAGATTTTGAGGTTAAATTGATTAAAGTCATTTTTAAATCAAAACCAATTTACTGTCGTAAAAATCACCTACCTACGGAGCTCTATAATCACATGCCCAGGTCTACTTCACTATTGGCTGATCCGTACTCTTCAAAAAAAGAGAGCTTTACACTACACAAATATGTATCATTCTACACGTTTATTTTTCTGTGACTCGACTTCTGATGCCTTGGTGGTTCGTTTCATATTCTTCGTGTAAATACTGTATTTCACGTACACAATGCGTGATCAAAACATGATAGCTGTTTTGCTTCGTGCTTCTTACTATAGTCACGAAATCATTTTCTCCATACATTTTAGATATGACAAATTTTCCCTAGTGGTTTATGAATACAAAATGTGAAATTTTTATAGTGGTCGTGGAATTAGAACTTACGATGGATAGATACCTCTTGTTAAAAGCTACATTTTGTTGAAGTCAGAGAAGGATTTTTGCTATATTTCTTGTTAGCAGGACGATTTTTCATTTTTAATTTAATTGAAAACGCGGAATTCTTTTACAAACTGTGAAAAAAATGGTACAAGAACTATATTAATTTTATATTTAAAAAAATTCTTTAAGCCTCTCAATTTTAGAAAATTTTTAATTTGCTTACTATATGAGTCTTCCAAAAGCAAATGTTTGTCTAAACTAATAGAAAATTTGCATTTTTCTTTTATTTTTACCCGGTATAAAGCAATGTCAACTAATACATGCATTTATTATCGCTGTAATTTTTTATTTTACCAGAGCAATTCAAATTAGTCTTAGGACATCTTCACAAGTACTTAGGTCAGCAACCTGCGATAATGTTATTGTGAAATTCAGATTTTGTCTGACAAGCATCAACTGGTGTAAATCTTGTAAATGAAAAATATGTTTTATAAAACTAAACAATAATTAGTGTTTATGTATATTTAAATAGTGATGTGGTGAATTTTTTTAGTGCACAGATATATACTTGGTAGTTGTAAGCTTCAAAAATATATTTGTTAGAAACATTTATATTCATAAGACCATGTAAGTCTGTTATTTTATCATTTCTAAGATTTCTTCTGTTTTGATTACAATACTCGTTTGTTTCAATTACTATTGGGAGCAGCAAATTACAAGTTTTTTTGTGATCTCCTTTGAGTAATTCATGGTCATTGTTTTGTCACTATGTTTTACGATAAACTATTTTGCAATAGAATTATTAAATATAAAAGTTCCTGGTTTATCTAAACCGCTTGTAGGCCTTGACATAGCATTTAAATAGTAGCAAAATAAAGAAAAATTTTAGTTGTTAATTATTCATTTGTTTCATCGCAAAAGGTAATTACCACATTGTCTTTTATAAATTTGAAGTTGTTACATACTAAACTATAGGATTACGTAATTGTATCAAAATTTGAACAGCAGATGCTTCAACATATTACAAATATAAACAAATTGTGCGGAAGCGCAATAAAATATATAAGTTGATTATGTCGGACAAATCTTTTTGATAATATTGAGTTCATTTATCTTTGTTAAGCAAATATTGTCATATTTACAATACAATCAATTACTGCAGCAGTGATTGTGCTAGTTAATTTAATAAAATAATTGCTGATAAAATGTCATTAAATTATAAGAAAAATTCTTTGAAACTTACAGATTATGCAATTTAATAATTTTATAGTGCAAATTTCAATAATTAATTATATAGGGTGAGTTTTTGTAAAACTAGAATCGCTATAATTTCTAAACAAAAACGAATTTGAAGAAAAACAAAATCACATCAATTTTAATACCGAGGGGGGCGATTTTTGAAGTATTAATGACATATGTAGAATTACTTTCTAGCACATAGTATTTCTATATATCATTCTTATTATTCTAATTTTTGGTCAAAAATTATTAAAAATAAAAAAAGCAAAATAGGCCACTGAAATGCTTATTAAATTTTCTAAAAAATGACTTATCACAAGTTGGGTCATCCACAATTATCCTCTTCAGTATTAAAACTGACGTGCTTTTGTTTTCCTTCCAATTCGTTTTTGTTTAGAAATTATAGCGATTTTAAAAAACTCACCCTGTATACTCGTATTGAAATTTGTTTACATGTTCAATAAGGCAGAGAGTATTTCCAAACAATAAAATTATGAAATTTTAAACTAACATACCAGTCTAAATATTAAACAAATTATTTTCTTACTTCACAAAACGGATTATAATTAATTCAGTGACGAACTGCAAAGTGGGTCAAACACTTTATATTAATTACGTGTACTCATCGACACGTTTGCAATTTTTTTAAATAATATTTAACATAGGATAAATAAACTACGTTATTATAAAAAACTGTCGTCTGATTATACTATAGCAATTTTGTAAAATCAATACAAAAACGCTACATTGTAAAACTTTCTCTGTGTAATTATGTTCTTAATCAGATATTTGTACAACTATTGATTAATTTTGCGTAACTATTTACACAATAAAACATTTTGTAATACTACGAGTTATCGAAGAATTATTTATTGTAAATTTTCAAGCAGTTCTGAAGATGCGATGTGATATGTAACTTCGGGCAAGAATACCGCAACCGTCATACGCGTTAACTTTCTCCATTTCCTTATAATTTTAATGAACGTTTTATTATTTCCTGGCCCTCTCAGATTTACTCTCACTGTGTTGAACGTAGCGTTACTCGTGGTTCTCATATGAAAGTGATTTTGTTATTATGTAAAAACGTGAACAATGAAAAAAAATGTGAAAAATTGTTAAAAAAATATCTTATTGTTAATACAAATTGTAGTGTTAAAAGTTGGAAAAAATTAATTTTTTTCCACTACCGATTGTGATAAAGTAATTTAATTACTTTTTGACGATGTAATTATTTCTAATCTAATTCAAGCAAAGTTGTTTTTTAATATTTTTTAGTAAAGAATGGCCACAAACATCACGAAACAGTACCATCATGTTACTCGTTCCAAACGCGGGCAAATCCTTGGAGCTTTGCAAGGATTCCGCGGGTGCACTATTTGGTTTACGGGTTTGTCGGGTGCAGGCAAAACATCAATATCGTTTGAATTAGAAGCATCCCTAATTTCAAGAGGTTTTCCATCTTACAGTCTGGATGGCGACAACATGCGCACCGGTCTAAACCAAAATCTAGGTTTTTCCAAAGAAGACAGAGAAGAAAACATTCGACGAGTAGCCGAAGTCGCGAAATTATTTGCAGACGCCGGTCACATATGTTTATGCAGTTTCGTATCACCTTTTGCAGAAGTAAGTGTAAAAAATGTACAATTGAATTACTCAAGCTAGTTTTTTTAAGGATAGAGAGTTAGTCAGACGTATACACGAAACTTCAAACTTACCATTTTTTGAAGTTTTCGTGGATACTCCGTTAAAAATATGCGAAGAAAGAGATACCAAAGGATTATACCGTAAAGCGCGCGATGGTTTGATTAAAGGTTTTACTGGTATCGATCAAGAATACGAAAAACCTGAAAATCCCAACCTTGTCTTGAAAACTGTAAAATCAACAATCGAAGAATGTGTCGCCCAAGTTGTCGAAATGTTGGAGGAAAATGTAGATACGAGTACCCACCGCTTATAAACTTTTCACTAATACACCCTTACTTCAGAACATCTTACCAACAGAGAAACCAACTTTTGACCACGTAAGAGAATTGTTTACGTCAGAGAACGAAATAGAGTTTATCAAAGTAAAAGCTGTACAATACTCACGCTTGGATATAACGGAAATAGATTTGCAATGGTTGCAGATACTTAGCGAAGGTTGGGCAAGCCCATTATCTGGATTTATGAGAGAAGAAGAGTACCTTCAGGTATTTATATTTTATTATTATAACAACTGATTTCAATCTAATTTTTGAAGGTACTGCATTTTAACTGTTTAAAGTTTAACGGAAAGTTTTACAACCAAAGTATTCCTATAGTTTTACCAGTATCATCGGAAACTAAACAAAAGATGGAAAAGTGTCCAGCAATTTCTCTTTATCACAACGATATTTTATACGCCATTCTACTCAAACCGGAATTTTATCAGCATCGGAAAGAGGAACGTGTTGCAAGGCAATTTGGAACGACTAATAAAGATCATCCTCATATTAAGGTATCAATATTACTTTAAAGTTTAACATTATAAGCAGCTATTTTTCCAAAGATAATTTATGAATCTGGAGATTGGCTAGTTGGAGGAGACGTAGAGGTTCTACGTAAAATCAAATGGAACGATGGATTAGATGAATATCGTTTAACTCCTAACGAACTTAGAAATAAATTTAAACAGTTGAACTCAGATGCAGTATTTGCGTTCCAGGTAAAAGCAAATATTTATAATTTAATGTTCACATATTATACATTACAGTTACGTAATCCTATTCATAATGGACACGCGTTGCTAATGGTAGAAACCAAAAATCAATTAAAAGAACGTGGTTACCAGAACCCAGTGCTTCTTTTGCACCCTCTTGGTGGTTGGACTAAAGATGATGACGTACCATTGCAGACACGAATGTTGCAACATAAGGCCGTGCTAGATGACGGGTTGTTAGATAAAACAACAACAGTTTTGGCGATTTTTCCCAGTCCTATGTTATACGGGGGTCCTACAGAGGTATGATTATTAGAAATTAATTTGATAATATTATATTCCTTAATTTAGGTACAATGGCACGCTAAAGCACGTATGTGCGCTGGCGCCAATTTCTACATAGTAGGGAGAGACCCAGCCGGGATACCTCATCCTTTAGGTAACCGAGGATCTGCTGATGGGAATCTTTACGATCCATTGCACGGGTCTGCAATTCTTAAGTTAGCGCCAGGATTAGATGCTCTAGAAATAATACCTTTCCGTGTAGCTGCATATGACACAAAAAACAAAAAAATGAACATTTATGATCCTGCAAGAAGAACCGATTTTGATTTCATATCAGGAACTAGAATGCGAAGTATGTTCTTATAATTGTCTTGTTAATTTAAAAAAAAAACGTTTTTAGATTTTGCAAAATCTGGTATAGATCCTCCGGAAGGGTTTATGAGCCCAAGAGCGTGGAAAGTACTCGCTGACTATTATCAGTCGTTTAACTCACAGTACTTTACTATACATAACAAACATTAATTAAATCATTTTTTTTCATTAGGTTAATAATACAAGTTACGATAATTATGAATATTGTAAAATTGGATAACATTCATAAAATTAGTGCAATTTGTAAACTTTACTGTATGATATTTTGAAAAATCTAAATATAAAAGTACCTTCATCTAAAGAATTTCATTTATTTATCAAATTTTAATTATTGATGGCCATTAATCAAAGTAATTGACTAATCTAATAAAAAATATTTTCATTGATACTCGTTTGTTATTTTATTCTTAATGTTATATGTGCCTTTAACTCCATAACTTCAAGACGCCTTGATCAAAATTGCATAAGCTTGAGCGAAACGTCGGCAAATTACTGTTACCAAAGAACAAAATATACAGTAAATATATAAAAATATGGGTTTTCAATGTTATATTAAACAAGAAATGTTTTACTCTTTCCGGTAATTGGAATTATTTCATCGAAATTAAAATATGGAGAATTCAAATTTTGAAATTTTATACATAGATAATTAAATATTCTTAAATGGAGAGGTATATTTTTTATTCTACTATCAAGTGCATAATTTTATTAAGGAATATGACACTACCGTTGAATTTGCAAATGATTATTTACTTTTTATCGTGACTATCAAGTGTTTGTGAATTTGATAGTAGAGTACAGTAAATCACAATGCAGTAATTGAAATGTACCTACATATAGAATATTGAATATATCATACGAATAAAGAAATAAAATAAGTACCGAGTGAGAGCAAACGACACATTTTGGTTGTAAGGATAAAATCCGCATTTGTTAATTCATGCAAATGTTATGTGGGTTACAGCGATTTCATATGTCCCCTAATAGTCCAGGCAACAAAAAATAAAAAAAGCCAAATAGCTGAAATAATTCATGTAGAAGCTAGTTTTGTCACAGTTATCGAGGAAGATTCTTTAACATACTCAGCACTTAAAGTACAAATAGATAAAGTAAAGCTAAGAGAGGGGGGAGTCTAAAGGCCCTTCTGTCGGTATCCTAAATTAATCTAAACTAAATTCTCTACAAAAAGGACCTAGGTCTTTTTGCTATGATCAATGAGACATTTTATTTATTTATTTATTCGTTTGGTACATTTTATATATTGTATTGTGATGTAAGTGTTATGTATGGTGTCCTAGAAGATCAATATAAACCTATATAGTGACGACAAAACCGTGTGCAGTTGTGGATTGGTTCGTCTTGGCAAAGCATTTGCTTCAAGGTTTAGGAAAACAACTAAAACCTAAACAAGAATAAGCGTGAACGTTTTAAAAGAACAGTACTTTTGGTAATAGAATGTTAAAGAATTTGTGGTATACTTCAAAGTGTATTATATTCACAATTTTGGCCTGCATCGCTCTGTTCGTATACAAAAAATAGTATATCCTTTCAAAAATATTCAGGAAATAAGGGCCATGTTTCTTTTGTAAAATTCGACCATACAAAATTGGTGGGTGGTTTTGGAAGTTACAGTGATGTAAACTGTACAAGGCGAGGAGAGCAGAAACAAAGAGAAATCACAAAATCGTCGATTTAATCAACTTTAAACACAAGCATCGCAGTTTCATAGAAAAATTTTATTGCCAATAAAAGAGACAAAACAAAAGTGTTTCACTTGCCCGCCCAGCCGGAATTGAAACCACTGTTGTGACAAGGATTGTTAATGGCACATTGTAAGGTAGGAACTGGATACAGTTACTATGCACACAACCGCAGTAACAGTTAGTTTGATAGTTGTTCTCATTAAATAGCCACCTTCTCGTACATGAATTTCATGACACCAGGCAATGGGAACGTGGAGACTAAATTGTTTTCGGTGCGAAAGTTTAACAGATTTCATTCACCTTCACATTCAGCTTCTCTGGATAATAGAAAAATCAAAGAAAAAATCGCTAAGATCTTCACAGTAAATCGTGAACTCAGTCATGACATCTCAGCAATATTCACAGATCCTTTTACATTATCTGAGAATATTAAAATTGTTGGCGAAAAGATTTTTTTTGATGTATACTAATCACCTGCAGATCAAGACAACCTGGACAAACAAACGGTACTCGGCATTTTTTAAAAGCATCAACAAAGACCAAATCAGACATGTCAACTCTTCCTCCCTCCAGAGAAGCTTCAAAACAACACTCGCATCAGAGTATATCTACAGGAAAATCCAATTACATGCAGACTGTGAAAATTACAGCCCATCCCAAAAACGTAGTAGCTATTTTGTATTTCTTTCAAGTTTTAAGTTTCTTTTAATTGCCCTAACCACACGCCTCAATTTTGTCAGTTGGATTCATAGAAACATGATTGTTATTTATAGTTATGAGACAATTCAATACAGTCTGAAGAATTTCAAATAAAAAATTGTTCCCAAAACGTCTAACTAAAATTGAAAATAAAATAACTTGATTCTACATCTTTTAAAAGAAGAATAAAAATTACGTTTTGGCCCCGCTGAAAACTGCCAAGGAAATTACAGAGGCCTAAAAGATCGGCAGGTACCATGCGAAAAAGGTGGTGCGCAATAAAATTGTTGTTAAAACAATAATTTGGAAGCTTAACTTTTAAAGCGCAAGAGATGCTGAAGATTATACTCGTTTTCATACTGAACCCCAAAAAAATTTTACTTGAGAAGAATACCTAAAAAATTTTTGAATGAAGAAACTCTGGAGGAACTTTAAAAAAATTATTTCATGTTGAGTCCTTGCAATTGGCATAGCGTAGAGCTGAGTGTTTGACAACTTTTATTTTGTTTTTTTTTTTGGTTTTGTATTCTAAATTTTGCGAAAAACTTCTTTCGAAAAGACAAACTACCGTCGAAACCAATCGTCTCTTCTTGGCTCTAAATCGAGAATGAAAAAAAAGCAAGTTTTATTATAAAAAACATTATTGCAGAAAGAGTGGGCTGACGACTGGTGAAAAATTCAAGTTAACGAATCATTCGCATCCAGCAACTACAGTGAGTCACTTGGCGAAAAGAGGCGTTCCAGAAAACCAAAATTACTTGGTATGGAAATGTAAATTTCATTAAACGGTACCTAAAGCTAGATTCGAATTGGCACGGTGCAAACGTGGCAAAAATGTCTTGCTGTTGATTTTGTTAGTATGTACCTAATTGTGGTACAATCCGAAGCAATCAGAAATATAGCAAGCGCCAAATCTCTAATTTGACAAAAATGAAAAAAAGCTCCACATCTGCTTTTCCTGAGTATTGTCATCAAATGCAGTTTGTTTAGTGGAGTTTGTATTTTTGGTCGCATCTAAAAAAATTCAAAAGTGCACCAAATTAACAGACAGTGCAAATTCACATAAAACTTCCTATTTCCCTCACAAAATTTAAAACAATCATATCCCTGGAATTTTTCAAAATCATTCAATCCAGTATCGATAATTTGTTCTACTACAACCAGTGAAAATTCTTTTAATAAAACGATTTTTCAAAAAAAGTATTTTTAACTTATTCCTTTGACACATCACAGTTATCAAATACACAATTATTTTAAGTAATACTAGATTTTCTTCATTTATTTCTATCCTCGTTAAGTTTTCTAACTGTTTATTAATTCTCAACTAATTTACTAAACTAGCAAAGTGATTCGAATCCAGGTGCAAATATGATCTAAAGGAAGAAAAGTTCGGATGCCCAATAACTTTGGTTATTTGATGCTCACCCACTTTAGCTTTAGCAGTATCACGATTTGAATGATTTGTAAATTTTTTTGTTGGATCCAACCCTATTTGTTGCGTTGCTGATCGAGTCCATTTGAAAATTTTGTTTCTTTCGACATGAGAATCTTTAAAAAATCCAACAGAATTATTATTTTCCCACGAAGGATTTACGTTCTGAAAAAGCCGGTTGGTAGTAACATTTGTGCATCTCTTTTCTATCAGTTTACGAAAGAACCTTTAACAAATGAACTTTTTAATAAAAAAATTATTTGAATGAATAAAATCCCACATACCTTACAGGACTAGGATCAGGATTTTTCAGATTCATCGTTAACCATTTCTTTTCGCTTAATCGCTCCACCTTGTGTAGTTTTTCCAAAAACATGGTCATGAATAAAACGTCCAGTTAAGTCTCCATGATTGTTTTTCTCTTCTTTGAAAAATGCTAAAATTTATCATCATTCCAGAGGTCAACAATTTTGTCATATTCTTCAACACTTAAACACTTGAACTACGTTTTCTTTTTTCACAATCACCTGAAGTTGTTTGCGTTTAGCATGATTTATTCAACATAATATTTTTTCGGCAAAAGTGTTGCCACTGTGTTCCACAAAGTTTTCATTACTTGACATATTTGACAATTTTTGATTGTCAACTTTGAAAAATCGCAGTTGGCAAATGCGATATGACAGAAGTGTCAGAAATGATTTAAAATTTTAGCTGAACATCTACAAATCAAAACACAAAAATAATTTATTTACCTTTGGTTCAAAAGTAGTGAATTTCTTAAGAGGCTCCTGCAAATCTAATTTTTTGCATTAAATGTTACATATTGCGATGATTGCATTTTTGTGTCGAATAATAAATTTTATATTGTATTAGTGAACCACGCCCATTCAGACCAGAGAATGGGCCTAGAATAAGTCGGAGTGAGATAAGAGCGTTGGAATGTGTCCCTAATCCAATCTCTACCTGAAAAACTTTGCAATCTTTTCAGGTAGTCAAAATAGAATAATGAAGAGAAGTGCAGAGAAATGGAATGAATGACATATCACATGCCTATATTTCCTTCAATTTTCAAAGATTTGACCTCACCAGCTCAGACGTCAAAGGTCAGGTCAACATGTAAATACCCTAAGTTTACCGCCTTGACCTCCTGAAAAAATGAGCCATTAACCATCAAAATCGGTTGAGTAGTTTTGGAGGAAAAGGCGGACTAACAAACAAACAGAAAATCAAAACTCGATTTTATGTGTAATGATGTGAGCATGAAACTTTCTTTGTTTAAAATTCCTTAGTTAATAATATCTCTAAGGCTTGGATTCTTAATAACGTGATTTAAGGTTTAACAAAATTTTAATTTTAGAAAAAGAATCAAACATAATTCTTACAACTATGAATATAATCTTAAATCGCGTCACGTGCACGGGTTTGCGAAATTTATAATTTGTTACAATCTTATTTAATTTTATACAGCTTTAAATATGCTAACTTAAACTAACCTGGTAAATCGTGCGACCTTCTACCTTGTCGGTAGAGACCTCTCGAACCTGGAAAGCTTCCTTAACTTTTCCTCATTGTTAACTTTATGGGTTTTTATTAAACCGTTTCTGATTTAATTAATTACAACCACAACACTTCTTTCAATGATTGGCGAAGAACATTCCGTATTAATGGTTTATTGCACGGGCTCAAAATTACACGTCCATCATTCTCTAGTGTCCGAGAGTGTCTCTTTCCTCACTCGATCACGGACGCACAAAAATCGATATATCTTCTTAACATACAAGATATATCTCTATATCTTACTAATAGACAATATATCTCTATTTACATCTATACATTACAATTATGACATTATACAATCACTGCAATATGTCAAAAACTATTAATATGTTTTGGCAATATGATAGTGCTGGTCATACAATTTAATGTAAAATTCTGATATGGTGTCAAAATATACTCATTTCATTAAAAGAACAAAGATGGGGACAATTTCCGGCATATCCGTAGGTGCCGCAATTTTAAAAATGTTTTAGTTAGATTTTTAGTAGTCGATTATGTCCAAATCCCAACTTTCTAACCGACGGGCTACGTGAATCACCCTGTATATGATAATACACTACAATTATCGCTGTCTTAATTGACTAAATACAACAATGAAATAATCGTTGACATGACAAGTTTGACAGATGAATCAAATTGTCGAAGAAATTTAAAATAAATCTAAGAGTATAGTGGAACTGAGTACTACATTCGACAATTTTGTAATATTGCATTTTCACAAAGTGAAACAGACTATATTTTAAAATATAATATTTGTAGAAATCTGTAGTACGTAAGATGCTGGCTGTGAACTTTTCAACATTGCAAAAAAGCTAAGCGCATTTTTAACGCAATATTTCAAATTCTTGATAACCGAATAAAACAGTAGCCAGTGATAATTGCAGAATTTCGAACGCTACCTACATACACATGTTTCGCCTTATTTGAGGCTCATCAACGTAGGGTAGCTCAAACGCAATAACTTGCAATATAACCTATCTTTTCTAAATGTTGATCCGTGACCCTCGAAATCGGTTTACACCAATTGTCTATGGTTTAGACAAACGCACAAAACCACAAAGTATCTTAACAAACAAAACAGAAAAAACACTTGCAATACTGCAGACAGATGCACTAATTCACAAGACGATTTTCCTTTCCAGTACAAATATAGACGAGTTATGAGAAAGCAATTATCTAGTAGAAAACCAATATAGAATTATACTGGAAAAATCCATTACAAAGCTACCGATGAAGATCTATCTGAAAATCAACAGACACCATTTAAAAAACTTAATATGGAAATTAACCTTAGATATCGTAAAGAATTAAAAAGTAAAATCTTTAGAAATCATTAAAACCTTTACAGACCGTTATATTCTTACAGAAATATCAAATATGTAATAGCTAAAGGTTTCTATTGTGTTTTTTCTATAGGTCATTTTGAAGAGGGAATGATGTCTGATACTAGTGTTATTTTGCTGACATTATAATGTTTTGTATTAATGTCACTTCGTTGATGAGTTGGGAATATACTTTTTTGGCCTGAACTGTGAAGAAAATTTTTAGTTGTTCATACCTGTCTTGAAACTTGATTTTTACACACAATGCGGTAAAGTACGACTACTATGCGGTAAAGTACGGCTACTATGCGGTAAAGTAGTGTCAGATTTACCTGCTGTTTGGGAACGTTTTAAAAATAAACTAAGTACTATAAAACCCAATAAATTGTTTTTTAAATACTACTTTACACCATTTCGACACGATAATGTACATAATAAGGGCGGATTTATTGATAATGATATTGTTGGCGCCATCTATACGTCAGTTAAACAAATGAACTGAAACATATTAGGTGGTGTATGTCAAAATGGTTACTTAAAATCAGTAAAAATTTTTTGTTCTTTTTTTACTTTTTTGATGATGATCGTCGGCCAAAAAATAATATACAAATTTCGTGTGTAAAGTGATTTTACAGCGCTCCAGCTAACCAAAGCTGCCGCGCCGTAAAATTCCACTTTCCACACTCTAATGTAAATAACTATTTTGTTTGTTCTTTTTCTTTAACAAAGATGCTGCAGTTTTTTCGAATAAAATAACAAATGATTAAATACAATAATATATGGATAGTTAAAAACAGGGGAGGTTTAAACGAAGTTTTAATTAAAAATTAATAAAAGTAATTCGATCTACCGATAATATGTAATAAAGGAATACGGAACTGCAAAAATAAAGAAGTTTTTAATAAAATAATAAATAAAAGTTAACTTAATTAAAAATCTTTGAAAAACAGTTCAACAAAAAAATTAATATTATTGATGTTAATGTTAAATTACAATTTTTTGTTATCTTAAATAATGAAACAAAGCAGAACTCGTTAGAAGAACTCATTCTTTTACCTGTACCAAAGGAATTTCATCACAACCTGGCAACAATGAAGTAGTTCTTGTACTTCTTGTTCTTTTAACAGTAAAGCAACTAATGGGGTTGTAAATAGTAATAGAAATTGTTATTAATGTTTTTGTGGCTAGAGTTCACGTTATTAAATGATTATTAATAATGGCATTTTTGTGTCCTGTGAGAATACGCCGAGGGAAAAAGAAAAAACGTAAGAATTATCTTGATAAAATACAGTTAAGTTAAAGCTAATTAGAATATGGCTTATTAATTACCAAATATGTAGCCATATAATCTATAAAACAATTACTTATGTTGAGTGTTTTCTTATTATTGTTGAAATGTTTTAGCTTTAGCTGGAGATGTGGACAAGGAGTTAATGAGAACCAGTTCTGGTTTAACAACGGGTATGGGTCGCATCACAGGTTCGGCAAGCATTGAGACCTTAGTTCGGGTTGGGATTGAAAAGGAACACGGTTTGTCACCTGATAGTAAAATGGTGGTGCTGCATGATTTTACTCCTTGTGTCGATGATGAACTCGAAGTAAAAAGAGGACAAATTGTTAATATTTTATACAGAGAGAATGATTGGGTTTATGTAATTGCAATGGATTCCAGACAGGAAGGATTCATTCCACATTCTTATTGTACGCCATATAATAGCCATTTAGCCGAATTAGCCATCAAGAAAAAATTACCTCGAAATGGACAACCTGCACCGTCTGACCAAGCAGAAACTAGTCATGAACCGTAAGTATAACTATATACTTAGAAATATGTAATTAATATAAGAACAAGATGCAGACTCTTGAATGATTTTTGTGTTTTCTCCCTGTTTTTGATTTATAATGAAATTGAGTTTCTACCTTTATATTTAATGATTAAAATATGTTATGAATTAGTAAATATTGATTAAAATACAAGAACTTCATAGGTCCACAGTTCTTATCGCATGCAAATACGAATACTATTAACATTTAATCACTCTGATTGTGCTTCCAGTGATGTAGCTGGTGTGGATACAAGTGATTGTGATTCTATAGAAAAAAAGCAGGCTGCAGTAGTAGCAGGATCTCCAGTCAGCTTACACTCTGAACCTGACATGTTGCCATTTTCAAAAGATCCTTCAGGTCGTTATATTGTCCTTTACACATTTATAGCCAGAGATGAAAACGATGTGTCAGTGGAAAGAGGCGAATTCATCACAGTTTTAAATAGAGAAGATCCTGATTGGTATTGGATCGTGAGGAGCGACGGCCAAGAAGGCTTTATTCCTTCAGGATTTGTATATCCCGCCGACAATGTAATACAAGGCCACTTAAATGCGAACGCAAATCAAAATATGAACGGGACATTTGCGGCACAAAACAATTCGCATCATATTAATTCGTCTAGCGCTGACGATTTACGATATCACGGGACCGAGCTCGTGATGCTATATGATTACAAAGCACAAGCACCTGATGATTTATCAGTAAGGCGAGGAGATTGGATCTATGCGGATTTAACTAATCAAACGGTGGATGGTTGGTTGTGGGCTTATGCACCTAAAACTCGCAAGTACGGTTTTATACCAAAAGCCTACGCTAGGCCACCAGCCATGACGAGTCTATAATAATAACAAGTAATGCTAATAATTTAATGGTGATAGGCTGCCTAATGCGAAAAAAATTCGTGCTAGGCAGCTACATTAACAGAATATATTTTACTACAGACTTAAAAGCCAGACTGGTCTGACATTTTTCACTTTAAGATCTTGGAGATCATTTTCGTCTTGAGTGTATACAAGAGTTACTATAAGTAAGCTCTAAAATCATAACGATTTTACTGTTAATCATTTTTTTGTAAATAATATTGTGTAGAGCGTAAGATTTGTTTTCATTAGGACGGTGCAATTGATTTACAATATACAATAAATTCAGAATCTATTTAAATAGTAACTGAGTAAACAACTGGTGTTAAAAGTATGTATGTACAAATCAGCTTTAACTAATTAGTGTTCTTGTTTTATGCATATTATTGGAATTAGTACTTATATTTTATAGTGCTTAATTAAAAGATTATTTTTATATATTAAATTTTTTAATGAAACAAGACTTTATTTTCTTAACTAAATAATGTTATTTATTTATTTCCTACAGGATACCCCAATGGAGTTAATTTTATATAAAAATTTAAAGTTCTGATATGAAGAGAATTAAAACTAAACCTAACTAAATTTCTTGGTGGGATCAACTAAGAATGTTATAAATTTAAGAAATATTTGATCTTTCTTTTTACACTTGCAATTTGATAATTATATGAAAACCATATTACAGAGCAATATTCCAGTTGCGTTCTTCAAGGCCTTCAAGCTATTACAGTAACACCATTGAGTTTTTAACATCACGAAATTCTGAGATTTCTACATACTATAGAAGTTATAAATGTTTTAAATTGTAGCTACCTAAAAAATAGTCAAAACTGATTTTGGATAAATTTACCTAGAAATTTAATTGTTAAAGGCAATATCAGAGGTCCGTGTGGCTGTATAAATCCATACATTTTATAAGCTTTGGCGGTAATTTCAGTGTAGTCTTGCGAGAAATCAAGTTTCCGAGTTAAAAAGGAACCTAAATCCTTAATAAAAGATTAGTACCCATGATGTGATACGGGTATGATGCAGTCTTGGAATATGTAACTACATAGCACTTGTCAATGTTAAGGAAAAGTCTATTTCTTTAGTGATTTCAATACCCAGTAGTTGTAAACAATCTTTTGTGGAATATGTATCTAAACATAATTTAAAATCATCTGTTTGCAAAAAAATTTCAGCCCAGATGTATTCAACTACAAGATTAATAAACATGAGAAATAAAAGAAGCCTTAGGTTAGATCCTTGCAGAACACCGGATATAGGGGTAAAAACGGATTCATTCTTACGTCACGACCGTTTCTTCTACCATTGAATAAATAGTAGGCTTTATTCAATCTAGGGTTTATTCAATGGCATTAATGACGAACTATATATATATCGTATCGGCCCAGAATAATAAATATATTCACTGCGTTCATACACAAATTTTACTGAGCTATAATTCGCTCTACCCACGCGCAGTCAGGAGTAGCCAAGGTGTAGCTAAAGTAAATTCGTCGATTTCCGATTGTGCGGTATATCGCGAAATGCCACTGCTAAGAAATAGTAAGCTTTCTATAACCGCTCCGCTCAAGTCATGAATACGTGGATACAGCGCTCGATTTCCGTAGGATCACCGATTTCAAACGTTCCGACACCCAGTGGAACTTCTGCGCAACGAAGTAATATTATTCTTGACCGTCACTATTATATTATTATATTTTAAGATTTGGCGAAAGTGCAGTGGTTGTTTTGTCATTTTGTGTCGAATTTCTGCAAAATAAAGTGTGATCTCTAAACTTTTAAACATTTTAAACAATATTACTGGATTTACGAAGTTTGGTTCTGAGATACAGAAATATCTGTTATATTTTAGTTTAACAACTGTGTCGACAGGTAGGACCGTAAGGACCGACTTATGTAACTGCTTTTACATATCGACAAAGTTGCTTAATGCGAACCATTTGCGTACGTGATCGCTAACACGAGTCGACACTGGATGTCGCAAAACTTATAGTATTTTAGTTTAGTTTTATACCATATATTAGTATAATATACTTATTGAAGCATATGTTAAAATACCCCTTTATATACTAATTATTTGTTCAATCGTTTAAACTTTAGACAGGATTGGATACAATTAATGCTGATAAAAGTGATTGTAGACCATTTAATAACTTCTACAATAGTTTGAAGATAGAAATGGAGATCGGAGATCCTTCTAAAAAGGTGAATAGTTTGTTGTCTTTTGGATCGTATACTAAATATATGTTTTGAAATTCCATCCATGTTTGTAACGTTATTCCATTGATAAGGTGAATAGTGAAAAGGGGGCTAAGCCTTATATCCGAGGGATAAACCGCTGAGCCATAATTTGTACACTACTTCTTTTAAATAGAATACTTCCTATATTTTCTAAAAAGTACACACGGTTTTCTGTACTTCTTTAGTACTTTTTCACTTCCTCATCGGTACCTCCTTACCTGATACTTCATCTACTTTTTGGATATAGGAAGATTTTCTCCAAAATAAATTTTAAAGTATACACATCATCTTACGTCTACTTTAGTCAATTTTTAACTCTACTTCTTCTACGTGTATATATGAGATAAAAGATATACAGTGTGTTCAAACTAAAGGTTTCGGTGTAGATAAGGGGAAAATCAGATGGATTAAACAAAAACGCCAAAACATGTCAACTTTAATAGAAAGGAGGACGCAATATTGTCAAACTAAAATTCGATAATAGTCACCCCTTCAAAAATCTTAATAGGAAATACGGGGTCTGGTACTATTTTTTGAAAGCCATTACTTGTATCTTGGTATGATTCAATTGTAGTTATAGTGTAGCGTTTGGATAATACAGAGTGTTCTAACAAAATAATGTCCTTAGTCATCAAATTGATCATTACAAGTAAACTATGTGACAGTTACGTAAATGGAAAGATACGATTTTAAATCAGCAAAGAAGAGAATTCCGTGAAACTTTCAATCTCATAACAATCATCCGTCATAGAGGGTTAGGCACCAATTTAACAAATTTATTTTGGAAAGGTTCTTTATCTTCGAACTTACAGTATTGTCAAGACAAGGCGATTTTTTTTTATTGTATCCCAAAAGTAACCTTCACTTACAATGTTTAGAAATATTATTAGTGCAAAAAATCAGACCACATTTTTTATTCTCTTCGTTACATGCTTCTTTGAATTAATCCGATTTATTGGAAACGTCAATAATTAAAAAAAATTACTTTTGCATACAATGGTAGAGGTTTAGTTTCAAAGGAATCCCTTTAAATAACATATCTGGGGCTATGTGTCTACATTCGAGTCTATTATTTACTGCAAATTTCTATAGAAACAGTTGGAGTGGCATAGCAAACAGTTTTTGACATCTCCACAAAGGGGTTCAGATCGGGTGAACGAGCTAGCTATTTAATAGGCATAGCGTGCTAGGCGCAAATCTTGCTGGAAATGTAAATATTCCTTATGGAAGTTCTTAAACAAATTTGTCAATGTGGGATCAACAGTGCTCTGTAGGAATTGGAGATAAAAATCACAATTCAAATTTTCTGCAAGATAGAAAAGTGCTATGGCCGCCATATAGTTCAACCCAAACGTAGTGGCGGCTTGTCCATATGGTCATTTGGTCAATGACCTCCCAAAAATTTTGACAATATATAAAAAATATTAATTATTACGTGTTTTATTAAAATAGGTGATTAAGTCGCAAGTACAATAACTTAAAATTTATCGGCCGTCGTTCGTAATTCATCCTCTTCAACCTTGGGCTGGCGGTACGAATTGTCCTCATTGAATTAGATCTACCCGGAAAAACTCGAAAAACGTGCAGCGCCCGAATAAACGCGAACGTCCGAAACAATAATCAACTTTGGGTCATGAGCCGGATCCCACAGTTTACGTTGACTTCGTATAGGGTGTACAACTACGCTCGATTTTTGATTCGATTTTGCGTGTTTTAAATCAATTTAAGAATTTATATTGATATGTTTTACTGTTGTTGTGTTGTTTTGTAAAAATACTATTTTTGATTCGCGTGTGCATGCGCTATAATAGAAAATGTCGGTAGTGCAGAAAATTAAACAACTAAAAAATGCTAACAAACTTAATTTTACAAAATTAGTTGAGTTCAAGGCAAATGGTCGTCCTTTGCCAGAACTAAGTTTACGACAGACTAGCAGACAAAAATAAAGATGTTTGGTTTGTTTATTATTTTCTAAAGACTCGTCAGACTCGCTATAGTCCAAATCCGGTGTCAGAGATTTAAAACATTTAAAAGAGGAAATAAAAAACATGTTTCGTCTGCAGAACACATGAAATGCTCGGTAAATTTTGCAACCGTAGGAAATGTTGATATTCGTACACAGCTAGACAATGCTTATAGAAAATCCCTTAGAGATTTTAATGAGAATGTTTCGAAAAATCGCTATATTTTGAACAAAATTGTAGATTGTATAAAATTTTGCGGTGTATTTGAGTTATTTATATTTTTTTAAGTATGCCTATTTTTTAAATTAATTTTTGACCTCCCAGTATGATTGACCACGAGCCGCCACTTGTTTGTATTTGGAGTGTGGTGCCTGTGAATCGCACATTCAACTGAGACGTAGATAGTGGGTTTCTGATTAGATGCTCAATCATTTGTTCACAAAAGTTTTGCCTTCTATCACTATAATCTTAATTACGCTACATGAACAAGTTTCAATAATTTGTATGGGTGTTACTTATTAGATTTTAAGAGTGAATACTAGACTAATATACTCTTCTCAAATGGGACCGGTTGACATTTTTATCGGAATGGAGCAATGTTGAAAAACTGAGCTGATAAGTACTTCATCGAAATTGTTTTGCAAGAACAATCCCACTATTTCGCATCCACTCGTTCAACAATCGTAAAAATCGTTTTTGGGTAACTTATTTAGAAATTATCAACTGTTTTGAAACTACAACAAAAACAAAAAAAAGTTAACCAGTTAACGCAACTCGTAGATTTCGGTTGACATTTAAATTATTTTTTGTCAAATAGACAAAACGTCAATTCATAGAGTATGTAAATAATTCAAACACATGTTGACAGCATCGGTGACGTAACTTTATAATCAATGCTATTAGCAAACATCACCACAACCGGCCAGTGAGAAGTGGAAATGATAACTTTGGGTTGTAATGAATCAGGCGCAAATGAGAAGGGAAGACATGGAGATTATTATTATTTTATAATTATTGACGTTTCCAATAAATCAGTTCAAAGAAGCCTATGACAAACAGAATAAAAAAAAATATGTCGCGCTTTTTCTGCACTATTAATTTATTGTATATATTTACATCCAGTAACTGAAAGATGTACTTGAGGCATAATAAAAAAAGCGCATTGCCCGATTGAAAATCATGTCGGCATTATTTTGCTAGAGCACCATGCATTATCCAAACGTAACACTACAAAGTTAATTGAAACCAAGTAATGACCTAAGTTTCCAAACAAATAATACCCGACCCCGTATTTTCTATTAAAATTTTTGAAGGAGTGACTACCAATTATTATAGTATTTTACTTTGACCAAATCGTGTCCCCCTTAACATTTCCACACACGCCTAATCACACTTAAAAGCTGACGTAAATTAGTGAAGATTTTGTCACTTATATTCGTGACGCCTACAACAACCAAAATCTTGAAGACAACTTCACGTATCTCTGTATCGAGTTCGTGACGATTTTTAACATTAAAAAGTGCGATTTGGCGTTACGAGTTCTTTGACGATGACCGCATTATATAATCATGGAATATTTCATATATAATCTTGGATGATTGCTATATTCCCTGAAAATGCTAAACATATTAATACTTATTCTCGAAAGATCCCACAATAAGCTAGTTCCTTGAATACTCCCATAAATCATTCATAGAATAGGTAATTAATAAAATATTCAATATTACGCATATATTATGCATGCGCAGAAGGGACAAGAAAACTCCTTTTTTTAAATTAATTAATTAACTATAATGGATACGTTTCGCTTCCCTGTAGTGTGAAGCTTTTTCATGTCAATCGTCAATAATTTGTTGCATTACATTTAGCACGCGACACATTTAATGTAATGCAAATCGACTTTCAATGTGTCAATAAAACAATAGTGACATGATTTTTGGAGAATCTGCTAAAAAGTTATTGCAGTGATATTCCTATGGAATAATGTACGGACGTTCAATTGCATGATTCAAGGAATATGTCTATTATATTCTAAACATTTCTTGAATATTCGTTAAAATTCCTAGTAATAAGTTTAGGAATATTCCAGAAATGTCCAAGTAATCGGAAATTGTAGGAATGTTAAGGAAATAATCAAGGAATAAACTATACGGTCTGGGGTAGATGAGGTTTTGTAAGAATCGAGGCTTTCACGGTTAGAGTCATTGTTAAAACAAAAATGTCTTTCGGGATTGGACAGTGTGGAAATGGTAACCGTAGTAACCGACGTTTTCCCACCTATAGAAAGGGGTTTCATCAGGGCAAAAACCTCAACTTGATTACCATTTAGACACGGTTTGTTTCCACAGATGAAGTTTTATTTTTCGAATAGTGTTGTTCAGAGTGACATCTCGAGAAATATATCGATGCAATAAAGTCAGAGAATTATATCCGTGCGGCAATTACACAAGCGTTACTGAACAAGCAAATTGCTAACCTTTATTTAATGTTAAGTAGCGATGTTCAATCGCGACGACGACAATAAACGAATGCAAACACTAATCAATTAAAAGTTAAATATCAGGTAAACGTACAAATATAAAGTACGTTATGGAGTAAAACTCAAATCAAAGTTCACTTACCTGGTAGAATCTCGCTCCTAACCTTTTGCTGCAACAAACAAAATTTCAAAATTGATAATTAACATTTAGAAAAACGTATTGTATTAGTAGTACTTCAAATAAATATTTAAAAACCTACTTTCAAATCCGTCAAATTCTTTTTGAAAACGAAGTAAAACGGCTGAGTAATCGCGCAGTTAACAACGCAAGTAATTATATTTCAAAGGACTCTTGATTTAAGTTTTTACAAAATATTACTTTTTAATTACCCGTATACAGTACTTATACTGTTGTGTAAATATATTTTGTACACGAGATTTATGTAGACATAAATGTTTAGATTAATAAATATTAGTTTGGTTTCGGGAACCCAGACCTTTTAGTACTGAATAGTTAAATTTAGCGTCATTTATTGTTTCCAAAAAGCGTTTACACTTTCGACTCTTTGATAATTTTTGATTTTCTGTTTTCTTGAATTCTTTTAAAATTCTTTTTGTAACTCTTTTCTCTTGTATTAGGTATAAATTGCATTCAACTTATTTCTTAGAAATTTTTTGTTGTGGCATAAAAGCTCACGAGCAATTAGAATGAGGAATCCGTAGCATTTAAGCCTATGATAATAATATTAAATGAGACTATAACCGTTTGTAAGCTGAATAAGTAGGTAATGAAGAAAATATGAAAAACCTATCGTGACAATTTATTTACTTTAAAAATACCAAGTATGCACGCTCATTTTTAATACAAAATGTGAATCACGCTGTATATGAAGAACAAAAAAAACAAAACATAACCTGAATTGAATTTTTCCCGCTGTTTTTTAAGAAAAACATTAATAAGAAAACAACAACAATGGTTAATGAATATAATGAAGAAACTTTACCTGATTTATTGCCTTTGTATTATAAACGTTTATTTCCATACGACCTCTTTTGCAAGTGGTTAAGTTACGGTAGGTACTCTGCAGCAGCTTTTTCTGTTTCAAGAAGTTCTTTTTCAGGAAGTCAATCTTACTTTCAATTTAGAGAAATATCTTTCACTTTGCTCGGCGATATTTATATTCGGTTTCAATCGTTTAATAATTCCGAAGAGTTTCGACAGGAATTGCAAAAGAAATTCCCAGTGAAGATTGATATTGGTGCCGTTTATACTAGCAGACCAAAAGATCGTCGTGCAATGAGTGTTTTAATTCCTAAAGAAAAAGAAGTCGTTTTTGATATAGATATGACTGATTATGATGATATAAGAACTTGTTGTAGTGGAGCTGATGTCTGCTCTAAATGCTGGAAATTTATGGCAATTGCTTGTAAAATTATAGATACTGCTTTGAGAGAAGATTTTGGTTACCATAATTTGTTGTGGGTGTTCTCTGGTAGACGTGGTGTTCATTGTTGGGTTTGCGATGAGGATGCAAGAAAATTGGATGATATGCATAGGGGTGCCATTGCTGGATATTTACAGCTTGTTAAAGGGGGTGCAAATCAAGCAAAGAAAGTGTCTCTACCTGGTTATAAAATTCATCATTCTATAGAGTAAGGTTTTCTATTTACTTATAAGTAGTCAATCAAGTTCTTTTCTCACCTTGATGAGTTTTTAATCTTGTCCACATCCCTACAATTGTATTCAATTTATTTCAGGAGAGCTTTAGAGATAATTGATAAGTACTTTGTTAATGCTATCATCATTGAACAAGACATACTAGGCACTGACGAAAGATTGAATAATTTTTTAATGATACTGGATGAGGACATACGTGGCCATTTTAAAGAAGCAATGACTCCTGCAGGCACTTCTGAATCTCGTTGGAAAACGTTCACAGACGAATTAATTCATCTAAGTAGAACAGTAAGCTTTAATATTTCACATCAAACTTAGGTTTAATTTTGACTTATTCAATAGAAAAAATTAAGCAAGTACCAACATCACATTAAAGAAGAAATCATGTTACAATACTCCTACCCTCGCTTAGATATTAACGTAACACGGGGACGGAACCACTTACTTAAAGCTCCGTTTTGCGTACATCCAAAGTCGGGAAAAATTTCGATTCCTTTCTCTGCTAAAGTCGTGGATCGTTTTGATCCACACTCTGTTCCAACTGTTACGTACGTCCCCAATTGATTGTATGTTAATTGGTATTTATTCTATATTTGTAGATATCTTGTCGACGAAATTAATGCTTACGACGCAAAAACGGAAGAGCAAGAGGCTAATATAAGTGAGAAGCAACTGGAAGAAGGAATTGTGAGTGGTAAATCGGTTAAGGATTATAAGAAAACCAAACTGTTAAAACCTATAAGTATTTTCGAAGAATTTTTAAGAGGAATGGCAAAATCTAAATCTCAACAAAAAACAGTAATCACAGGTATTTAATTATTGATTTTTTTCGCAATTAACTGATGTAGTTGTTTATGTTGCTTTTCAGCTCAAGATTTAGAATTTTAATGATAGTCATTAGTTATGTTTGGTCTAATCTGCAGTTTGTTATATATATATTTTTTTAAATAAGATGAATTGTTAGTCATGCTCCACAAATTCGAAATAAAAAATTTTTTCACATTTGGTGTTTACTATTTATGGTTATACTATTGCATATCAAAGAGAAAAAGTTATTTCCCTCACAAAAAATTTCATTTTTATTTTTCTCTTAGTTTGAAGTGCGCATTTTCGTTAATAGTACAAGAGCCCACTTTCCGACATCTGCTATTTTGAAACCCTATTGGAAATGTTAAAAAAAAATTACCAGGTGGTAACGTAGTCTGAAAACTGTATATGAATTCAGTAACCCAGATTAGAAAAAATTAATGTCAGACAAATATAGTGTAGCACCTTACTAATCAGATAATTTTTCTATGCTGAAAAAAATTAAAAATGGTATATCGGCGCATTTAAGACTATAATAAGTTGCAACCATCAAATAAATTAACTTACTCGCCATCATGGAAGTAATGTAGAGGATTTTTTCAAATACATTGCAAGAAAACTCAAATAAGTAGTTCTTATTTACAAAATCAGAAAAAACTATGTATGTAAGGACGTTTTTAATCACTGTCGAAGTCATCATCAGGATCAGTAGGGAGATTTTCAGCGTCCATCTTCAACACCCATCCAAACCTTCACAGAACTTTGGACGTATTCCATGTTCCGAGCATTATCATAAAAATATCCGTATCAGAACATCGAATCACCTTGAAATTTGTTGCTGTTTGTTAATTGTTTGCTGCATAGTCCCCTTTTACCGAATATGAGTAGCACATGTTTATATTGATTTCTGATTTGCAATTATATATTGCACTGGAAAAGTTTTATTTTAAATAAAAAAATTTAGAACCGAAATTTTATTAATATAAAAATTTATAGTAAATGTTTATTCAAATCCAACATTAATAATGTAATTAAATTTGGATATGATTTTCTAAAACCAATTTACACTTCATTTAATGAAACTTGTAAATGAAACCCTTTTCATTTAATTAAGATTTAATAGTAAGTAGAATTTAAGTTTATTATTTGTAAGTGTTGAATAAAATGTTAAATCGGCAGTCTGCACAAACAGAACTGTTTATAACAGTGTTTTCGCGAATTCGTAGTTTTTACTGAGATAGTGTCGCCATAAAAAGATAAGAGCGGTGTACGTGAAATAAACTCAAGGTTTTCTTTTGTACGAACGCATTTTTTTAAAAGGTCAAAGAGTGAACAGTGAAGACAGAGGATACTTTTTACTGAGATCGCAAAGCGCTAACATGTAAAAATTAAGAGTCAACGTTTGAACTTTGAAAGTGTTAAAAATAAATCGACAGTTATGTATTTCAGAATGATTGAAGATAAGCTTCCGAAAAGTGACTAAAATTATTGTGAATAAACTCATGAATTAATAAAATTCATAGCATGCGTCGTTGCTGCTTTACGTTGTCACTGCCTTGCGTTTGTTGCTGTTATTATAAACAATAATCCTGTAAGAAAATGTATGGAAAATGCAAATGAAATATCGCCATCGTCGAAAATTCAAGAATACGTTCATCTGCCGAGGTCACCAATATGTTGCATGAAGAAAACAACGTCAACTGCGTAAAGGTTAGTCTAACAGTATTTTACCATTTCTGGGAGCTAAAAAAATTGAACCGGGTTGCTATGATACAAGTCGGTGAAATTTTTTAACATTTATGAAAATGCACTCAGGCCAGATGCATGGGCAAAATATCTGCCTATTATTTTTTGACATATCAGACATGGGCTTTCATGAAGCTGCTACGTTTCTGACCTTTACCACCCACTCAGTTGGGGTCAGAATCATCGATTCTATTTATTTTATACTCTTTCAGCCTTACAATGATGATACATGGTTTTGGTCGTAGGCTCTTTTACTATAAAACTTCACCCAATTGGACTGGATGCTTAATGAGGAGGAAGGTTACTCCACTAGAGGAATTAAATGAATCATGTACATTCACTGGATTACGTATTGTTACACAAATTGAAGTGTAAAAATCCACTTGATAGACCTTGTGATTTTATTTATGATGAGATAAGGTTTTTTACAGTCAACAGTGTGCAACGGTACTGTGTTCTGTGACAGTCGTTGCGTTTTTTAATCACCTACCTATAGAGCAATTAATTTTGAATATATAACAAGGGCGTTTAAAACTTGTTTTTTCAGTATTTATCCAAAAATTAAAAATTCAAACAGAACCATTCTCAAAAATAATATAATTAAATAATAATACACCTAAAATAATAATTAGAATAATATATCAAGTTAATTATAAATATTGGTGTAACAAGTGCATTTACAGGATATAAATATTTACGCTTAGGTAAAAACATAACTAAATACACAAATTGAAATACCACTTTAGAAAAATCTTAACATCACAGTCGCAAATATTACTAAACATTGTATATTGAGCTATGCTTATTTTGTACTCAATCAAAATTATTAGCACTGTATACATACAACTTAGATTGTTAATCGTTAATTATTTAAATGTGTAGGTACTGGAAGACAAAAATGTGCAATACATTCACACAACACGAAGAAACAATGTTACAACATAAATTGTTAAACCATTTAGTAGTTCAGTCTTATCGATTATCCATTTGTGATTATCACAATCTCAACTACAATGAGGCTTATTCGAACCTAATATGACAGAAAAAAAACTTCCTTGTTCGTGGGAAGACAATTTAAAACATGTACATATACAGTTCCAATAACATTAAGAGTTAAGTATTTCTTCAATGATTTTTATCTTGTTTTCTCAATAGATTTATACTACACTGTGGATCGGATAGTGAATACGTTTCAGGCTCAAACACAGGGGGATACTCCAACCCTGGATAATCCGTGGCGGGAGTCGTATTTAAAGGAGGTACGTTAATGCTTTTCGAAGTCGATTCTTCAATATAATAATAGTTATGCAACATATATGGAGGCTGACACTGTCAAAATCGCATTGTAGAAATTTCATTAAAACATTACGTTACTTACTTGATTAGGATCCGGAGGCCATCCCAATGGAATTGAATCCACATTTCGAATTCGATCGTGCGCCACCCTCGGTAATTTGGGAGAACCCAAAAACCCCTTTTCTTTCCTATTTTCGGACGGTTTCCCGAAGAAATTGCGAAACTTTCCGCTTTTGTTCACTTTTTCGTCTAGATTTAATTCGAAAGCAAATTTGGGATTCATTTTTCCCTTTGGATCGGGAGTTATGGGTAAAGACATCGGCGTATATTGCATAACGGATTTTAATTTAACATTGGCCGTAGTTTTATCGCCAACTTTATCAGTTTTTCTTAACGAATCTATCCATAGTTTATCACCTGGAATATCTTTTATCCGTTTTTTATCCATCGAAGTTAAACTATGTTGTCGAATAATTTTACGTGACTTATTTTGAAACGAATTTCTTCCGTCTAGTGTACGGTTTTGAGCAAAATGTACATCGGTTAATGTTTGAGGACAGTAAACCATTTCGCTCGATTTGTCTTTCAAGTCAACGTAAGATACCGAATATTCGCGGTTGGCGAAAGATTTTTGTTCACCATTGCTATGTCTTTGCTGCTTCTTCGCTTTATACAACGCATTGTCATCTGCCTGTATAGACTCCTGAAGCCTGTGAGCCCTAGGCAATGATCGATTAGGTTTTTCTTCCACAATATTCGCTTTAGGATAAGTGCAAACGTCGTATACTTCGCTATCCTTTCTCTGTTTTTTCAGAGACCCGCGTTTGCCAAAGCAAAAACTGGATAAGTCGTTATTAGTAGGTTTTGAAACGGCAACTGTCGTTATCCTTTCTGAACAGTCGGACGCCGTTCGTGTGTGAGACGGCTTTTTGGAATGTTCTTATCTCTAGATTCGGATTCTTTATTCGGTCTTATTGGAAGTTCTCCGTACACTACGTCGGCATATATAGAGTTAGGATTGACAACTTCATCTTTGAACGCGTGCGGATTTAATTTTTGTTCTTCCGTTTGCCGATTCATTAATTCCTCCAAAGTGACAAAACCGGCGAGGTTATCGCTACACTGTTGAAACGGTTGAATTTTTTGAAAACTCCTCAAGTGAAAATCGTTGATATCACATAAATTTGGATTACTAGCGTGGACATAATTAATTGGTTTTTGCTTACATTTAATAGACTTATCCTTCCCTTCGGGTTCTTCAATTTTTGGTAATTCAGTCGCCAAATTAATTGCGCTGCTACTACTCTGTATCTGATTGTTATTTTGTGATTCAAACCGAGGAGAAAAATCGGGTATATGCGATGTAAAATTTCCTGTAGAAATACTACTGACCGTGTTAATATTAGTGGATGGAATTTTTCGATAAGATCTAAATTGAGCTGTTGGAACCGGCAGAGAATTCTTATAAATACTATTGGTTTTATTAAAAAACCACTTCCGATCTAGGCTAGAGCTTCCACTTTGGGTTGTATCGTTTTTACCGGACCCCATTTTTTTCAATGACCCAAATTTTTTCATCGATTCGCTTCCTTTCTCGTTCGGGGACGATTTACTTTTATCGGAGTCTGAATCGTCCGATTCAGAACATAAAATTGTGTCAGCCGACTTATTATTATCGTAATGTAACGTGCCTGCCGTTATAAGTTCTATCCAAGAACTCAAGCTTTCTGGATTATCGGCAGAGAAATAAAACACCGTTCCTGTATGGTACACTTTGAACGCGTGTGCTCTAGATTTTACCTCTGACGCTATTGAAACGGTAAAACCCGATAAGAAAATTAAACATTTCGCTTTAGTAGAGTCCTTAGTTAAAAAAGCGTAGAGACAGCTACCGTTTAATACGAACCATCGTTTTTCCCATTGTACCGGTTGGCCCTGCTTTGATCTTAACCGCTGATGCAAGTAACCTTGTATTTCTCCTGGAGCAACATCTTTCACACTAACTTTTCTTCGTCCTGAGAATTTTGAGTAAAATTATAAAATGCGGAGTAAATTCAAAATACTTACGAGCCACCAAAGAATTTTTCTTTTTTCCACTTTTGTTTTTGCTGGAATACATCATGGCACGTACTATAGAATTGGTCGGAGATATCTTCGTATCAGACGCCATTTTAAGAGTCTCCAAATTGGAAGTGTTTTTCGAATAGGTAAAGTCAACTTCTGGAAATTCCATCTTATAAGACTTCGATACTGGTGTTGATATATTTTTAGGTTCAAAACTAATATTTTCAACAGAACCTAAATGTTTAGAATGAGCAACGGCAACGGGTTCAAATAATTTCAAAGAAACAACGGCGTCTACAGATTTCGATTCCGACAAAGGAGTTTTTTGATGTTCTTCTGGTATTGTATGTTTTGAAGGGGTTCTAGTCGCGTCAGTGATTGCGATAGATCGCGGTGGAGGTTTTGGTGGTATGTACTGATAATCTTTTATATGTACAATACCGTCAATATTTTCCACGTGATGCTTTGGACTGTATATATCGTAAGAAGGAAAATTAATTTCCGCTTCATCTACAATTGGAATACCCAATTCGTAAGTGATTGGTTTACTTGCATTAATAATACTGTGCGTTTTTTCGGGCTGAGCTTTCGAAGTTGCTTGCTCGAATGTCTGATCGTAAGCTGGAGTGCTGTGGCTTTTATTCAGATGACCTAAAAGGTAAACTGTATTAAAAGATTCTAAAGACAACGACGTACCTCTCATTTTGGTTTTAATATTTTTAGGCGGCACCACTGGTTTTTTAGATAAGTCCGGCTTCTGTGGTAATTCTGGTGGTTTATCAACAAGATTTTTCGGAAACACCTTAGGTTTAACTGTTTTAGGATCCCAAGTGTTAATAGAAACATTTTGATCATCAAACTTCTTGATAATGTTATGCACGCGAACATCCGCCAAAGAAGAATCGCTTTTCTTATTTTCTTCGATAGCTCCAGAAGAAACAATGGATGGAGTCTGGACATCAAAGTTAATGGTATCTATTATTTCTTCTACGATTTGTTTTTGCCATTCAACTCGCATATTACTCCGATCTGTAATGTCTTCTCCCTCGTCAATGAAGTCGAGTGCTTCGTTTAAACTACTCAAAGAATTAATACTGACGCTTCTCTCCTCATTCATCTTCGAAATGAATGTTTTGTCTTCACTTTGAGACTTCACATCGGCAAACTTCTCAATTTTAATGCAGAACGGAGTATCGTCGAAATTAACTTTTTTCCTTTTAAACGGTTTTCCATTAAATTGTTTTCTAAAATCCGGATTTAGCGAATTCTTGTTCGATGCTATACCTATAACGGTTGTTGGACGAGGTGATAGTTCGAAACCATCTCCGCATGATACGCTTTTGTCACGTAACAACGCCGCTTCGTTTTCGTATTTGTTGATTTGAATAGTGTACGAGCTCGAATGCTTAGAAGCGGCTTGATTTTTAAGTTGTTGCCAATACTGAAGAACAATGGTTTGAAAAACGATTAGTTTCGTATACAATAATATCTAAAATAACGACCACTGAAGATTGTAGTGAAAATTATGGCTACAAAGATGTTCGAAAAAATTTTGTTTGGCTTTGTGCTTCTAAATTTTATTGAATATTCACAATTTGGGTCACAAAAACTATGCTAAAATGAAGTTTCTAAATTCAGGTAAGGTTTAGCCCAATTTTTTTTTGATATTGAAAATGTGGTCTAATAGGACCTCTTCTTGGTGGTTGTAGGAAGAACAAACAACTCACATGATTGAATCATTCACGTTTCACTCTTTAACGATTTTTTGTTTGGTTGTAGATTTCAGAAAAACTAGAAACTCGTATTTGATTTCATTTATTATAATATATATTTTGTAAACGACAAGTGAGAATTACGTGTAAAAATTAGAAAAAAATAAAGAATCATTGGTCTGACCGAGAAAAATACTTTATAAAAACAAATTGTACGAATTATTCTTTTAGTCCCATTTTACGTAAGTCACATGTTGATGTAATTCGGAATAAAGTCGTTCAAGGGATTACCGACATGTACCGGGTGAGTAAATAAGAATGGCCATCGGCCATATCTTAGGATTGGATTGTAATACAGTTTTGGGAAAAAAAAATTTATAACAAAAATGGCCACGAGAAACACCTGGAAATTATTTATAGAGTTGTAGGTCCGCCGCTAGGGGCGCAATTGAATACCATAAATTTTAAAATCCAATTTTTTAGAAATTGCCCAATTAAAGGGCATTTTAAATACGATAATCAGATTCTACGAGAAATCCTGCGTACTATTTATTTAACAAGTTTTAATCTATCTCTTCAAATAAGAGGTGGGGGAGAGTGGAAACCTTGTTCTGAAAAAACGCCTGTAAGTCCGATACTGCTTGATCGATCTTTGCAAAATTGGTCTTGTTAAAAGAGCTCGTTTCCACCAATATAAGTGTTTTATACTCAACTAAACGTAATCAGTAATGTGCACGTTAGAGGGCGCTATTTGTTTTTTTTATAAATCTAGTTATCTTTGGATAATATTAAATAGAACCATGCAGTTTTAACAATGGATTATAAAAGTAGATCAAAGTGGCCACAAAATAGTGAAAACCGCATGTCGATACCTTTTCCCTTTCCCGAGATATCTTAAGAAAAGTGAAAACGGTGAACATTTTTGTCAAACTTAAAGTAGGCTGGTTAACCTTAACAAAATTAACAAAATTAATAGTTTTATTCGTGTTAGAAAAGCCTTGCATTGTTCTATCTGCAATAGGCAAACATATTGTCATACTATTGTTACCGTCCCTGCTAAAGGGCGTTATCTAAAAGTTAATTCTTGTTAACTTTTCGTTTGACGTAACCTAACAATTAAAAATACTTAAATGACTGAATGATTTCAATTAGATCTATTTTATTGTAAACATAAAAAAACATCTTTATTTTCAAATCACCGCCATACCAAAAATACACAACAACAGTAGGTGATAACTTTCGCTACATAAACCTTCAAGTATCAGTAAAACCTGCCATTCGATAACTTTTATCATATATACTATCAACTTGCAAATTTTAAAAATGTTATATGTGTATTATATATGATGAAAATTGCTCGAGAATGACCATATTCGGTATATTTTAACAGTTACACAGTAGGTAGTTACTGTATTAAATACCATTAAACGTTGAAATCAAGTAGGCTATGATTACTACGAGAATGTCATATACGTCAAAAATTATTAGTGTTGTTGGAGTTATTAATTTATCCAGGTTATTTTTTAATCATTTTCGATATAATAATTAGAAAAATATGATTTTGACAAATGAAGAAGCTTTTGACATGTTGGGTGTTTATTTTGAATGCATGAGGAATGCAGCTGTTGCTTCCAGAGTTTATGCGCTGCAGTATCCTAATAGAAGACATCCTAGCAGAAGAGTTTTTCGTCGAATCGCTCAACGTTTGCGTACTACAGGAAGCGTTAATCTTCCAGTGTATCGAAGACGTGGTAGAGGTAGGACGGAGGAAAATATAATAAATGTTTTGGCCTATATAAATATTAACCCTCATTTAAGCACGCGAGCTATAGCCAGAGATTTGGGAATAAATCAAACCACCGTTGTAAATATCCTAAGAGATTACAGGTGACTATAATTATTTTATAAATTTCTACATACCTACAAATTGTATTAACTTTTATTAATATTTTCCGTGAGTGCAAGTTTTAATAGTCAGTACTGTAAAGTGGGGTGACTTGAAAACGCGGGGCGACTTGGACTTTATTGCGCGCCGCTGAATATATTAGTAGGTACTGTCTTCTAGTGGATATCTTTATAAAGTTTTGTAAAAGCACAACACGAGTTAAAGCATTTGAATAATTTTTTTCCTTGTTATAAACGAAATATTTTTATTTTAGATTTCACCCATATCACATAGTCCTACACCAAGGATTAAATGCTGGAGATTTCGATCACAGGTTAGATTATTGTAACTGGCTGTTAAATACGATAGAAGACGATCATGAAATACTGTCACATATTATGTGGTCAGATGAAGCAACTTTTCATAGTGATGGTTCTGTAAATCGCCATAACATGCATTATTGGTCAGATACAAATCCCCGCTGGATGCGGGAGGTCCAACATCAGGGTCGTTGGTCTGTGAACGTGTGGTGCGGTATTCTAGGTGGACAAATAATCGGACCACATTTTTTTAACGAAAGTCTAAATGGGGAAAGATATTTAAATTTTTTAACAAACGAATTGCCACTGCTTTTAGAAGACGTACCACTGGCAATTCGTCGTGATATGGTTTTCCAACATGATGGGTGCCCGGCGCATTACTCTAGAGATGTCCGGAATTTTTTAAATCATACATACCCTGACAGATGGATAGGACGTGGAAGTTTATTTCATTGGCCAGCCAGATCCCCGACTTGACATGTTTAGATTTTTATTTGTGGGGGCGAATAAAAGAACTTGTTTTTGCCAACAGACCCACAACAAGAGCAGAAATGTGTGAAAGAATCCAACAGACAATTCACAGTATTTCAGCGGCAGAAATTGAAACTTCCGTCTTATCCACCCGCCAGAGAATGGAATGTTGTATTGAAAATGATGGACGACATTTTGAACATCTGGGGCGGCACTAATCACATTTTCTATAACTGTTTGTTGTAATTTTTATAAATTGTTTATTGTTAGATTGGTTAAATTATTTTCAGATTTGTTTGGTAACATACATTTTGTTTTCGAATAGCAAGTTTTACTGATACTGAAGGTTTATGTAGCGAAGTTATCCCTACTGTTGTTGTGTATTTTGTATTATTTTGAAAATTTAAAAATAACCTGGATAAATTAATAACTCACAACACTAATAATTTTTGAGTATATACATTTCTAGTAATCTGGAGCCTACTTGATTTCAACGTTTAATGGGTATTTATCGTAACTACCTACTGTGTAACTGTTAAAATATACCAATATGGTCATTCTCGACAATTTTCATCATTATAATACACATATAACATTTTAAAATTTGCAAGTTGATAGTATATATGATAAAGTTATCGAGGGCAGGTTTTACTGATACTTGAAGGTTTATGTAGCGAAAGTTATCACCTACTGTTGTTGTGTATTTTTGGTATGGCGGTGATTTTTTTATGTTTACAATAAAATAGATCTAATTGAAATCATTCAGTCATTTAAGTATTTTTAATTGTTAGGTTACGTCAAACGAAAAGTTAACAAGAATTAACTTTTAGATAACGCCCTTTAGCAGGGACGGTAACAATAGTATGACAATATGTTTGCCTATTGCAGATAGAACAATGCAAGGCTTTTCTAACACGAATAAAACTATTAATTTTGTTAATTTTGTTAAGGTTAACCAGCCTACTTTAAGTTTGACAAAAAATGTTCACCGTTTTCACTTTTCTTAAGATATCTCGGGAAAGGGAAAAGGTATCGACATGCGGTTTTCACTATTTTGTGGCCACTTTGATCTACTTTTATAATCCATTGTTAAAACTGCATGGTTCTATTTAATATTATCCAAAGATAACTAGATTTATAAAAAAACAAATAGCGCCCTCTAACGTGCACATTACTGATTACGTTTAGTTGAGTATAAAACACTTATATTGGTGGAAACGAGCTCTTTTTAACAAGACCAATTTTGCAAAGATCGATCAAGCAGTATCGGACTTACAGGCGTTTTTCAGAACAAGGTTTCCACTCTCCCCCACCTCTTATTTGAAGAGATAGATTAAAACTTGTTAAATAAATAGTACGCAGGATTTCTCGTAGAATCTGATTATCGTATTTAAAATGCCCTTTAATTGGGCAATTTCTAAAAAAATTGGATTTTAAAATTTATGGTATTCAATTGCGCCCCCTAGCGGCGGACCTACAACTCTATAAATAATTTCCAGGTGTTTCTCGTGGCCATTTTTGTTATAAATTTTTTTTTCCCAAAACTGTATTACAATCCAATCCTAAGATATGGCCGATGGCCATTCTTATTTACTCACCCGGTACACGTTCAAACTTGGTTATACATAATTAAAAGATACAGAGAATTATCATTGAATATATAATTTTTTAGACAATTAACAGTTACTGCCACACGAAAATATAGATCTTGTTTTTTTTATTAAACGATACTACTTTCCACGGTTTTGAATTCAAATGTTTACTCCGTAATTGAACTAAAAATAAAATGACAAATAATTGCAAATTAAAGGATTTACAAACAAAAAACGTTTTCATTTAAAAATGATTCCAAGTTCTTAAAGAAAATTATATTTGAAAATAATGTAAATTTAAAATTAAATGCGACTGCTATAATTTTTTTTAATATAAATAATTATAATTGGAATGGACTAATGTAGTGGTGGAACGACCTTTCATGGGTAAAATGAAAAAAGAAATTGTTTTCTAATTTATTGTAAAAAGTTTTTTTCTACGATCGTGCAAAAGTGACTACTTTTTGCAGCAATTACTGTGCCAAAAGTTTCACTTTTTTGCATTAGTGTAAAAAGAAGTTTTTTAAAATTTTTATTTTACTATTTCTTCGATCGCAGAAAAAAGTTGTGTGCAACATGTGCAAAAAGCATATTTGTTACACTCAGCATGATTCATGCATCGTGCAACAAATATGCACTTTTTGCACTAGTTACATAAATAACTATTATCTTTGCATGCGTATTTTTACGATTCGTGTGTTAAATTAAAATGATCGAGAACATTGAGTTATTAGGCGTATTCTTTCAAACTGATCCTATCGATCTGAACTGAAATAGCACATTCTTTCAAACGAATTGATTTACCTTCTCTCTGTCCCTAAGTGATCCGAATGAGAACCGACTGAACTCAAGTGAACTGATCTGAACTGATTCAGTTTGAAAGAATACAACTATTGTACCACTCTTCGTACGTAATAACGGATTAATATAATTGTTACACTATGTAGGATCATGCCAATCGAAAACTTGCAACATTACATTACATTTATTTTTTTACACGAATTTTTAGATTCAAGGATTCGGAAAATATCTTTACAGTTTTCAATTATAAATGCGAACACGCATCATTCTGTGAACATCATGTACCAAAAAAAAAACGTAAAGATGAGAGCGTCAAAGGGCTTTTCGAAATGAAGGTAACCTTTGACGATCACGCCAATCGATAATTTGTTAATTATCTTTAATGTGACTTTTTTAAACGAAATTCTAGTATGAAATCTTGCATAATTGTAAAATTCGCGCAATCGTGAATTTCGATTTCCTTTATTTTTATACACAAAAAATGATTGCGTATTAAAAAACATCCGTAGCCCTCCAAGGCGTTTTTTTTTTAAATTCTCACTTAAAACGACGTTATCTAAAGAGGGGTGATCGTTAACACGAGTCGACACTAAGTGTCGCAAAACTTACTGTTTGAATACGATGTGCCCTCCAGTAGGGAATATGGTTGACAGCACGCATTTGTACAATAGTGAATTTACACTCCAGTTCTCTCGCTCCTGAAGAGTCCCAAAAGGACGAAACAGCTGTCGGGTAATTCTCGGTGTTTGTTTGCTATTGTACCTCTTGCGAATTTACAGCAGGCGATTCGAGATTTTTATTGTTGCTAACACTTAGTTGGCTTCAATTATCAACTTTTACTTATCTTACTACTTTACATTTGTATAAATACTCAATCACTATACAAAAACGTCAGATTTTGCAGATATTCGAAAAGCAACGAAATAGTATTCTTCGGGAAAGCGATGAAATTGTAACGTGAAATAAGAAAACATCGAGGTCAAGATAAAACATTTACTATTTGGACGAGAACTGGGTTAACGCTATACAGGTCTGGTCTGGACTTGATACAACAATACAAACAGTAAAGCAAGTAGTGTGTCCAGTGGTCTAAAAAATCATTCTGGGAAACTGACCACGAAAAAATGTATTCGGGGGTAATTGAAAATGTTTAAATATTCTGCCACGGCTGGAGCCGTTATTATAGTGGACATACTTCTTACCATCGCAGAAGACAAGAAAAAATCCTAACCCAACAACAAAAAATGCTGTTATTCAAACTCATTCCATAGTTTTTGTACAAGACAAAGTCAAGGCAGAATGGTTGGCTCTTGTAAAAGAAAATAGTTTTAAACCACGTAAATTACGATTTAGTCATGTTATTTACAGATTTGATCAATTAAATATTGACAACCAAATCGCAACCTCTTCGGTATTGAAAATAAAATTGTGGCTACGTTTTCAACAATATTCCAGGTGGTCGTTATTAAGAGAGTTTTACCGAATAATATGATTACCTGTTCAATTGCTTGCTGCGGCCGTTTACTAGTAGGACTTGCACCAGTTACGGTATTTCTCCTTTGCAATACTGGTCTAGGTTTTAAAGGATACACTCTCCTATTACCGTCTAAAGCACTATCTAAAGATTCGCTATCACTACTACTACTTATCTCAGTTTCTGTTTCACATGGAGGTACTACTGGTTGTACTCTGAAACGATTTCACAAGTTACAAAGTAATTATGAATCCGTAACAAACCATACTTAGGCGGCGGTATGTCTGGAAGATCATGAATGGCCAGTAATTGAGGCGAAGGCAAATTATCATTCCAGCGTGAATAAGGAGTTGCCCTCTTCTTACTGGGCAATCTATAAGGCTTCATATAAATTTGACCATAAACTTTGGTATGCCTTGGACGTTTTTTTAGAGTAAGCACAATTTCAGGTGGCGATTCTTGCAGTAATAGCAACACATTTTTTCTTTGCCAACCGACGACGGTTTGATAATTTACCTAAATAAACTGTTAGTAAAATCCCACATAAAATATGTGTAAATACCTACTTGAACAATTTCATCTCCTTCTTGAATTTTACTACTATTGTGCGCCGGAGACCCGTATTTAATTTCGGCTATTTGATGAATAGCGTAATTACTCGGAAGGAGAAAGAATCCTAACTCTTGCTCTTTCTTCTTCAGAGTTGCTAAAGCTAAGGAAGCTGGTTGCAATATCATAGGATCTGACATTTCCTGTAATTGATAAATCGTGTTAGTCTCTTACGAAAGATAAGCGATGGTACGTACTTGTACGATATGATCGGCTAATTGTGTTAAAGTTTTAGAAATATCTTTGATTGTGCGAAGAGGCTTTTCAGAGAATATATCTCGATGAGCGTGCGTTGCCATTTCGAAACTTAACTGAAGTAACTGGGATTTACATTCTATATAATCTTTATCTCCACGAAACGGTGATCTGTCTAACCAACAGGCAAGAGGTTTAATACAAGTAATTACATTATGTACGTCAGACATAGTTTGAGTCGGCACCATATCTTCATCAGTCAATGACAACTCGTTATACAGCGAGTTTGCCGAACACGATAATCTCAACGCCAGCATTTGTAAATTTTCTTTATCTAATTTATAATGCTGGAAGTAAATTGAGTAACAATAAGTTTAAGAAAAAAAATAATTACAAAATTTCTCAAGTGTTCCACAGCCTCCAAAATAATTTCTTGATGACCGAGCGTGTACACACCCAAGTGTTCCAAATCATCTGAACGTAAACTAAGTAATTGGTGGCCTTTAACTTCATTGTTTAAGAACGATTTCGTATACGGGGCAATGACACTATCTAATCCTAAAATTTATTCGATGGTAAATATTGTTAAATATAAAACGAACGTTTCGAGCAGAATTCCACATCGTTCTAATACTAACAAACGTGCAAAACATTTTGCATTTTGAAAAATAAAATAAAACGTCTTAACAGCGTCAAAACGTGGTACCGCGCGCATGTTACTTTTAAGAGGAGTTGAAAATGGAAGAAAAATTTTTTTAGAAAAAAAATAGTTTAAACAAAAGTTATAGTGTGTCTACTTAAGTCGGAACCATATGGAAAACTTTTGTATTATTGATTTTTTGGGAAAAAATTATTTTTGATAAAAAGTTCTGGATAGTCCAAAAAAATGAAACCATTAAATTTTTTTAAACCGTATACGAGATTGGTCAAAAAATATGAATTTTGCTCATAAGTAAATCACCATTATTTTTACAACACAGAAAAATTTTGAATTAAAAGTTTAATCCAAATATGAAATTACAGACATTTATCATGAAAATTCAGATTTGGTAGTTATTTACGTTTTACATTTATAAATTTCGTAGGAAGTATGTGTACACTTAGTATTAGTAGAAAATGATAGGGAAATAGTCGGGAAATACCGAAATAGTCAGGAAATACAGTAAAATTTGGAAAATAGTAACAAATGTTCTGAAAAAAGTAAGAAACAAAACAAATAGTGGTAAAGAAAGTTGGTCCCATCCATCCTAAATTAGTAGGACACTTAAAATTACACAATATCGATAACAATAAAAAATTTTAAAAAGCTTATCTGATGAACGAATCCAACAAATCGAGAACTTTGCGGTCCTCTTTTTAAGAAAAAAACCTGCTCTACTTGTTTTTACTAGTGAAAAGGTTTATCGGCAAAATGCAGACAATATTTAGCGACAAGGTAACTTCAGGAATTCAGAAAGAAAAAGTTAACATATTTAATTCGAATTCGGAGAAGGAAACTCGATTAATTTAAATGAAGAGTCTAACTTTCTAACGTCAAATAATAGGTAAAAAAGCCTATTTTCAATTTCACTCGTCAAAAATAGTATATTTTACTAAGAGAAGAAAGTTCCTTTTTTTTCGTGAGAGAGAAAATGGTTCACGAGCGATTAATTAATCGGACAAAAAACAGAATGTCAATGTTTAGGTTAATATTGGTGAAAATGACATTATTACGTCGGTAATACAGATTTCCAACAATTTCAATGCAAGAATTTAAAAAGAAAGTTACTTTTACCACTAGAGATGAAAATGCAACTTTCCCACTATGACAACTGCTAAAAAGCCTACTTTCATGTGTGTAAGTAGAAAAAATGGTTTCTTGGTAGGATTTTAAGTAACAATGGTAAATATATTGACAGTTTTAAATTTTTAATAGACGATGTATCGCAGTTTATTTGAGCTAAAAATGATATAAATGATTTTGAAAAATAAAATTTATTTTTAGTCCAGTCCCTCATAACGTAAAAATGAAAATTGCGTTTCAGAAAAAAATAGTTCTAGTTATAGACAATAGAATTTTTTGTATAATTGATATTGGTGAAGATATTGTTATAACAATTAGTGTCACGTGATTGTTATATCTCAGTAATTACTTATCGGATCAAAAAAGAGCTTGAACAAAAGTGTATAATTAAATTACAAATAATTTTTATTTGAAGCAAAAATGTGTAAAATGAATATTTCTGCGGAATTACAAATAAGACCCATGTGCAAAGTTTGATAAAAATCGGCCCAGTAGTTTTATTGATATCTTGTTTACATACGGAAGGACAGCCGGCCGGCCATCAGACAGAATTTTTTTTTGCGTTTTCATAACGTAACGTTGTCGAAAAGTGAAAAAAAGGTTTGAAAACCGTCGCATAAAAAGACGCTCGGTTATTCACACTGAAACCTTCTTGAATAAATATGAACATAAACCTCAAAGCATGACAAGAGACCAGGAAACGAAAAGGAATTCTACACAAGAGGAAAAAAAACTAAAATTACCTAATTTAATTATTTTAGAGAAACACTACTACTATCTAGTTTATAGTGACGCCATTTAGAGCAAAATATTTTTAAGTTATGTCCAAGGTCATTTAAAGCAACTTTTGTATTTTTGATAATAAGGGAGCCATGAACCGACCCGCCAGTAATGGCGCACCCGGTCTAAAGGATTATAACAACCCGCAAGAAGATGACATTGTGTAGGGAAGACCAGTAATGATACAATAAGTAGACTGGTATTTTCTGCCTTAATAGGAGTTCTACTTCAGATCAAATTATAATAACAAGAACATTTTATGAGGTTCTCTCGTATTTGTCTATCCACACTTATGATTTAATAAAAAAAGAATGATTTCTAGAGTAAGCAATATAATTCGTGGACAAGCCTGAGTGAATGTCTTCCTTCTGTTGTGGAACTGAGATGAGATTCAGCAAAAAAATTAAGTTTTGATATTAGAGAACAAGTCAGGCACTTCCTCTTAACACTTCCATTCACTTTCAACCATTCCTACTACTCTTCTAGAACATGAATAGCGGCATCAAAGTCAGACAAAATAATAGTGTTGCTACCGCTCAAGTTACATGAACTCAGGCACTAGCCCAACCATTGACTTTTTCATTATCGACTCACATCAATTCCATTGACTTCTTCCATTTCTCCAGCAGAAATATACAGGTACCCTAAAGTTATCCCAGTAAATTGGTGAAAGGCAGTCGTAAAGGTGGAAAAAGTATGGAAACCACCAATACTTCCACAAAAAAAATTTGAAAAAGAAGCACTGTAAAAAAAGGGGTAAAATCTGCTAAGAGTAACAAAAAAGAAAGAAGTGGCAGAAGAAGAATCTGTTTTCAAACTGACCTATCCTGCTTTTGAAACTGATATAGATCCTGTAAAGTCACAAATCTACGAAGGCAAAATATTGAACAATTGGATTAATATGCACATAACTTGAAGTACCACACATGCCAATATTAAGGCAAAATTAACATTCCAAACATGTGATATTGAACCATAACACAATTCCTAAAAAACTATAGAAATATATAAAAAGAACAGGATTTCCATTAGACAGTCTATATTTTAATCAAAAAACAGGAAGTGAATGACTAAATAACAATTTCGTAACTACTTATCAATTATAAACTGCAATTAATAGTAATTGTGGTTCATTTCATTTCGGAAAATTATTATCTAATTTTAACTTCCCAACAATGAGAATCCTTCAGTTTTAAACTTTTGAAACGAAACAAAGCCTTGACATACGAAAATAAAAGATTAATATAATAGCTATTTATGTATGAAATGATAACAAGACTGAATTCGACCTACACATTTCCTCTTTTAATGTAAAAACGAAAGCATAACGAAGTCATATTTCTTATTTACCTTTTAACCATTCCGTAACTTGTTCAACAGACCAATCCTTAACGTTAACATAGGCCATGGTTTCCTAAAAAAGAATTATTTAAGTTGAAGAATTTAAATTTAGATAACCTTATACTTGAAATTAACTGAATTCACCATGTAGATAAGTCAAAATTAAGACAATTATGTACACTATACGTCGCGGAAATTTCTTCATTCTTATTGCAAATTACATTGTAATTATTAAATAAATAAACAAACAAATTACTTAAAACTAGAATGGCAACACATTACAGTTTTGAACCACCAACTCTGACACAAGTTCAGACAAGTTGAGTAATAAAACAAAGAATGATAAGCAGTGTTGCCGAGATTCTTAAACATACAGGACATGTTAAAAGTTAAGATCTTGGAATTTCACTTTAAATTTTAAATCAACGGTTTTAATATGTATTAAGAAACTCCGTATCAAACAAATCAAAGAAGTAAAATTAGGTTAGATAATTTGACATGAAGATCTGAAAATAAAATATTATTAGCAAACAAATGTTAGTAGGATTAAAAAATAAATATATTGAGCAAGGAAAACAAAAAAAAAACGAATGATCCTAAAGAAATAAACAAGATGTTGTAGATAGGAAAAATTTACATGAATTTGCATAAAAAACTTAACAAAAAAATTCAAAGAATAAGTGGACAAAAATAATATAAACATTATTATCAAACGTGGAAAACATAAAAATATAAAGAAAATCACTTTTCAAAGTTTAATTGGGTTTTCCTTTTGTTAATTTTGTTAATATCCTGTTTCATTAAGCGCAACTCACGGCAGAAAAAGCATTTTAATTGTACAGCCAAGTCCTTAGCCGTAAAATTCCAAGTAATGTGAGGTACTTACGTGATGCATTTAGTATATTTCTTTACTGTTTAAGTTACCTTGTTCTAGAAAATTCTCTTTCCGCTTAGTTCTGTAGGCCGTGTTGGTGGTAACGCGTTTTGTTCTTTCATGACGCCTTTTCTATTCGAATTGAACTACGTTGACAAGTTGTGTATCCCAATTTGGTCTTCTCCAAATTACACTCTCTATCCTCTCCAACTCACTGTCAGTTTCGTAAGTTCAAAACAATGAAATTTTTACATACGTTTTTCGCATGATCATTAAGTATGTTATCACGCTACCTAAAGAAAATCTGGAATTCTAAGAAACTAAAACTACTTTTTCCATTCTGTTTTTACAAAACATTTGACTTGTTTGTATAGAAAATTTATTTATTTATGAATCAGTATTTAGAACAAAATGTAAGTCAGATATTATATTTTCTTGAGAATGTCAAAAACGCAGTTGCCCGATTTGGAAGGGCTAAGCCGCTCAGGTGAGGGCAATTATGCTAAATAACAACAAATCATAAGAACGCGTTTATTAAATACAAAACTAAACTGCTCTCAAGTAAGTATGAAAATGAACAACAAATATAAATGAGGTCTTTTTGATACTTTGTTTTAAATATTTAAATTTCTTCTTCAAAATATAAGACTTGCATTAATCGCAGACATATCCATGTGGTCGATCTACTTCACTGCAGCTGGCGTGAACGCACTTCCCGCATAAAGAACATTTCTACCAAAACTCTTTCTTCTCAAATTCCACACAAATGATGTACACTTCTTTAGGTTCTTGTAGTTTCATTGCATCTGAAATTAAAAACAAGAAAATAACTTTATCTAAGCTCAAAGTTTCAAATTCCTTTACCGCTTTCTGAGGTACAGCTGTATTAAAATAGGCCTTTGTGAACAATCCAGATAAGTCACTGCTGGATATTATACGCATCGCTTTTTATGAATAATTTGCTCTCATCGTTGATTGAAAAGTATTTTTCAATGAAGGCTCTCATCTATGTAATAGACTTTTTTTAGTGGCCCAAAAGAAGTGAGGTCCAGTGGCTGGAGGCGATGTGAAGTATGAGGGGATATACTTAGCACAATTACGCTATTATTTTGACAAAAATTATAAATATTAAAACAGCAGTAACTTGCGTGATTATCTAAAATTAGAAGAATAGAGTATTCTTGGCTTGCATTTGTAAAATCGACAAAATGTCTTAACCACATCCATTTCGTTCAAGGCGCCATTTAATGTGTAAATGAACATCGGTAGACAATCTGCCGCATTCGACACAGGGTTGTAGGTTCCTTTTTCCAGACCTATAATTACCCTAACTTGTTTTTGCCTTTAAGGCTCGACTATCCGTGTTGAAAACGTTAAACATTATTGTTGATTTAAATTTATGGTCATAAGTTATTCTAGACTTTCAAACAATCTGGTCTTTTCTATTTTGTTTTTCATCTTCAGGTTTCCTGAAACTTAATTCAATATTCTTATAGCCATAAACTCAGATACTAACCAATTTTTTCCTGTTTGCTGATTTTGTTGAACGAATTCGGAATTTTATTGGCTTCAGCATATCCATACACTGCTAAACGTAATTGTATGGGCGCAACTCCATAAAACATCTGTGAAAGTGTAAACAGTTGTTTCTTAATTTGTGCTTCATGTTCTTTATTAAAAACGGGGTTTCGTCATATGTTTGGATCATAATAACATTTGCTTAAGCGATCTCGTAAACTACTAAAGGGAACAGAATATCTTCTACAAGCTTCTCTAATTTTACTCCCTTCTCTTACAACGTGAATGGCGCTTTTCATCGCTTCTCTGACCAAGAGGCTTAATTGGTTTTCCGAGGTTGTGGCATCTACAAATAGAAAGAAAACCTTAGAGAAGCCACTACAAACGACAGAAAATGGCATTTATTTCAGGCGATTGCGCTCAGCTTGAGCCTGAGTCCAAAAATTCGAAAAACATTGACATAGGTAATCATTACAATCCGAAAGTAATGGCATGCACTATTGCTAATTAGTTAATTGAAAAAAATATATCAAATTGTTTTACAACCTTTATTGAAATATTCAGTCAAATTATAATTGGTTGGTGTTAAAAGATAGATGCAATAAAACCAACAGAAAAACACCACAAAACTGCACCAAAACTTTACTCGGACACGTGTTTCAACAGTAGCTGTCATCATCAGCGATACCGATACTAAAATTAAAACAACGGGAAGCTTATATATATATCTGCTTATCACGCATCGTTAAACTTAATTGATTCTTAGATAAGCTTAAATCATTCCGAAAACTAATAGACCGTTTTCATCATAATTCATAAGCAAATTTATGTTTTTAAAAATTTCTAAACTTTCATAAGAACCAAGTTCGTTTTTATTATCTGCCCTCTTAATTAATTCAATGTCGCCTACTCTATGGCCATTTTCAAGCATATGCATGAAAACACTGGACCTTTCTGTGTGATGATATTTGACATGAGCTACGTGCTCTTTAAAACGAGTTTTAATAGGTCTCTTGGTTTGCCCTATATATACTTGGTTACAGTCTTTACAATTAATTTTATATATTCCCGATTTATCACACATTTCTATTGGGTCTTTCGGATTGCCTAAAAGATTTTGCAAGTTGTTACTACTAGAGGTTACTGTTTTATAATCAAATTTTGAAAATATTTTTGAAGACCTTTTGTGTATGTGGGATAATTTGGTAATTTGACATATTTCTTATCTATTTTGCTATTACTAGTTCCTAACGTTGTAATGTTTCTAATGTTTAACTTATGTTTATGTTTTCTAATTATGTTTGTGACAATTGATTCTTGAAAACCATTGTATGATGCAATCTGCTTAATATTTCGCAGTTCTTTATCAAAGTTTTGTTTTGACAATGGGAAATGTAATAATCTGTGAATCAAAAGTTGAAAGATGCAAGTTTATGTTGCATACTATGGTTGGAATCATTTGTTATAAACCTCATAGTGTTAGTGTCTTTACGATAAATATCTATATCTAGTTTGTTGCCATTTCTTGTCACTAAAGTGTCTAAGAAAGGTTTCATAAGTAAACTTGATCGTCTCAAATTTTGAATTTAATATTTCTACAAATTGCTGAGGGCTGTAAACTTTAGTGTCGATGACTGCAAAAACGTCATCTACATATCTACACCAAATTCTAGGAAAATATTCTAAATTATTTTTTAAATCAGTTTCAAATTTACCCATGAACAGGTTAGCCATAAACGGAGATAAGCTGTTACCCATTGTTGTACCATAATTTTGTTGATAAATATTATTGTTAATTTGAAAGTAGGTTTGACTCATACATAATCTTGCTAATTTAATAAAATTATCTACTTCTGAATTGTCTAAATGGTTTTGGTGTAACATATCTTTCAAATAATCTAAAGTGATATCTATCGGAACGCTTGGAAACAATGAACAGAAATCGAATGAAACTAAAACTTCGTTCTCAGGCAGCTCAATGTTTTTAATTTTTCAATAAAATCGTATGAATTTTGAACACTGAAATTTGATTGTTGATATTCAAAACTTTTGAATTTATTTGACAACCATTTAGATATCAGATAAGTAGGAGCATTAATACCTGAAACAATGGGACGCATTGCTTTTCCGGGTTTATGTATCTTTATCTGCTTTGAGATAACAACAACTTTTCTCTTTAAGATTTTTAACAATGTTTATTTCTCTCGCGTTAAATTTAAATTTTGGTAACTGCTGAATATTATCTGAAATTTGAATTTTGTAGGCATTTCGAATGAACTGTTTAGAGTTATCATCTAAAAGTTTGATCAAACTTTCAATTCCTACAATAATCTTATCTATGGGCTCTTTGTTAAATTTGAAGCTATATTTCAAGCCTTTATTCAACAAAGTTAATTCGTCATTGTTAAAAATCTCTGAGGATTTGTTTACCACTATGTTAGATTTTTGGGAATCAAGTTTGTGCACCTCATTTTCTTTTTTAGATAATTCTGTGCCAAAATTTGTGTTGAATAATTTCATTAATATGGTGCAAAAACTTAATCCATTTAACATACTCGTCATCATTTAATCCTGAAGTCAGTTTTAAATGTAACTCATATGCTTCTAACTCTAATTTACCTAATTTACCATAATGACATTTAATTTCCAAATCTAACCATTTACGCTTAGCAAATTCAAGCGCTTTTTTACATGAGTATGAATTAAAATTTGCATAAACTTTAATAAATTTTGGAAAAACACCTGCTTTGCTGCAAGATTTAAGAAATTCAATGCCACATTTAACAAAAGAAATCTTACTTTTAATCTTGAAGAACCTGTTCCGTAGTGTAGACCTGGAAGCCATCTTGATCAAAGGAAAGGAACACCAACTGCAGCGTCTATTTAACCAACAGAAAAACACCAAAAACTGAACCAAAAACGCTGCAGTTGGTGTTCATTTCCTTTGATAGATGCGATGAATCATAAGACAACCTCTCGCAATTTCGACTATAGCTAATATAATTTTGTTTGAAATTTGTGAGCGCCATTGTCCGCTGAGTGCCATTACCCGCCTTTCCCCTAGAAGGTATAGTGATTTCGCAGAAATGTTGTAGAGGACATTGCTTCCGAACCAAAGTTTATCAAAAAGATAAAGGAAAATACAAAGAAAATGTAAAAAAAATACACATGCACTAATAGAGGAAGTGTATAACCATATAAAAGAGAGGAAAAAATATTGGAAACAATAAAAGATATTAAGAGATAGAGAAGATCATTTATATAGATATTATAAGAAATTAAAATTAAACCAAAAGTTGAACACAGTAAAAAAGAAACCAGAAACAAAAAAGAAGAAACAAGATTATATATAAAGCGGATAAAAAACATAAGTACAAGAATAGAAAGAATAAATATAATGGAAAAAACGACAACAATAAATAAATAGGCTAGTAACCAGATTAAATGAGTTTTGCATAATTTATATGTGGGCGTAGCTGTACGCCGTAAAATTAACTTGAATGCAAATAAGTTTTTATTGTGTTTGAGCATTTTTGACGTGCTATAATTGAAGCTTGAAGCAACTCTTCTACTAATAAAACAAAGTATTGTAGTTGAAAAAATATAGAATTTCAGACTCATGCCCATATTTATACTATGCGATTTTCCGGGCTATTGAACCGTGGTCCGTTGAAACTTCGTCTTCTTCTTCCAAACGTTTCGTTTGCTGTTGCAGCATCTTATCCTCAGTTTTGTGGTGGTAGTACTTGTTTGAAGTTTCTGACCGATATAACACTTGCCTCCTCATCTGCGGATGGTTAACTATTAATGGTTGAAGACTGATCTTCCCATGTTAGGTAATGGATTGATCCTAGTATAAGACTAAATCATTACCTAACGTATAAGATCAGTCAGCCAAGACTAACATTAAACAGACCACGTCTCAAATAGCTCGGAAAATCATAGTATAAATTATTGTAGTAGGTAGTTATTAAAATTAATAACAAAAAATAGTTATACGTATACACGATAATAACGATGAAGGACATTCCAGAGAGCTAACAAAGAACAGAATATTTGAGGTAAGTTTAAGCGGAATAGGAGTAAGAATCAGAAGTATCAGTATCAGAAACCCAATAAAAAATTAAAATATACAACTGTAAGGCCATGGACAGAAAAATGGAAGGTATGCGAGGAAAGAGATAGAGTGAATTAGTGTGACCTCATAATCGTATTCCCCGTAAAAAACGATCCAATTACAAAAAATTAGTTCGCGTTGTTTCACAGTGACCTCGCAAAAAAAATACTTAAAAGATAATAGCCATATTACAATCCTAATCAATTTGGGACACACTGTAGGTATTTCTTTTAACTATTTGAATCTTTGAAAGGCAAATGTGGAAAACATTGACAAAAAGCGAGTGTAATAACTAGCAATAAACTAATGGTAGAGATTTCAAAAAGAATTATAAAAATGACGGAAATGAGAAAGGACACAAATTTCACGATGACAACGTACTAAAGCAAAGGGAGGTTATTGCATATTGAGATGTGGTGTGGAAACAAATAATAGATTTTGCACAGAATACTTTCAGTAAAAGTTTGAAAAACACGAGACTTCGGCAACGCTGCTTTAATATTCCTAATTAAATAAAAGAGTGCGCTATTTCAGTAAATATACTTAACTGTGCAGTCGTTTGACAAAAGTTATTGATTATTGTTTAATCATGTATTGGTAGATGTATTGTTTACAAATATGAATTAAAAAATAATTATTAATAGAAGTGTAAGTGCGTATTAATTAAAACATGTCGGAATTAAGAAAAAGACGCGAAGGAGAGGACGACAAAACTGCGGAATTAAATGAGAGTGACCATGTAAGTAAATAATGAATTTATTCACATTTTTGGCAAATTCATGTTCAGGTTTCTCATTGTATATTTGTTTTTTATTTTAATTAAATGCCATTACATTAATTAAAACTAAAATATTAAAATAAAATTACACTGCAGCTCATTTAATGTTAATTAATGACTTTATTTATTCACACATTTTTTTTAATTGTTAATAGATTGACAGTGAAGATGATAAGGCAATCGATCAACCTGCGACGACAGATCTATCCTCCACAATACCTAGTGGAACGAATAAAGCACCTTCTTTATTGGAAACCTTAGTGAAAGACTTACCTGATCGTTGGCGCAATTGGGTTGTTAGAGGAATTTTTAGTTTTATTATGATTTCATTCTTCGTTTTTGTTATTTACGGAGGTCCTCTTGCATTAATGATAACAGTAAGTAACAGAGAACTTTCTTATCTATTAACATTAAAACAGTCGGACGATTTAATTAAGTGTTTAATTAATTATGGGAAGTGGGTTCTTTTTATCAAGTGATTATTGGAGAACCCTTAGAAATAAAATTAGGTTACTTTAAAGTATGTTAGTCAGGTTTCACTACAATACCTAATCCGTTGCCGTCATTTGTTTACAAAGAAATAATATCATTGATTAAAATTAACAATATAATATAGGTTTACGTAAACTTGACTTATTTTTATATAAGTGAAAACAAATTAAATAATTAAACGCATTTAATTTGTATCTGTTAAGATATCATCCGCTTAATAACATTTAACTTAATTAGCTTCTATTGATGCTTTTGGTTGCAAAACTTCCACACGGTATTGGGTAATATCATAAACTTTGGTTGTACTTTTACATTTTTCAAAAGATATTTATTGCATCACTGTACAGAATTAATGCGCTAATGTTTAATGTACGAGGCATTGTTCACTGAAAATAATAAGCAATTATTGGAGTAGGTAATTTATTCGATGTGTATGGATTTAATATTCTATTAGAAATAAAAACGTATTGTTTTTGCTTTGAATAGCATCATAGAAGATATTAAACATGAATTTTTTCATTTTGTGGTAATCGGATTTGATAGACATTGTTTCTAGATGACCACTGCAAATTTAAGATTTTTGTTGATTAATACAGTGTTTCTACTTAAGTTGCAACCATATGAAAAACTTATTTATTATTAATTTTTTTTAAAAAAAGTTATTTTTGTTAAAAAGTTGTGCATGGTCCAAAACTTAAAAATGCAACCATCAGATATCAATTTTTTTAAGACATACACGAAAAAATATGAATTTTGTTCAAGAGTAAAGTACCATTAATTTTACAATGTATTATAATGAGAAGTTGTTTTGAATTAAAAGTTATATCCAAATATGAAATTACAGCCATTTACCATAAAAATTCAGGCCGGAATAATGGCGAACCCTGTATATTAACCGATTAATTATATTCCTACATTAACTAATCAAACTGTCAATTTTGAAAAAATGCACAATTGTAAATCTTTTAATAGTGATAAAAGTTGCTCTTGCTAAGTGAACAAAAAATCAATAAAAATGTTTTTACTTGGCAGAGTAACCCTTCTGTCAACTGTGTTGTCAACCTAAAAATTGTTGTCCAACAATTAAAATTTATCCGAAATTACATGTTTCGTCTAAAAATGTACAGGGTGGCCCATTAGTGCGAGGAAGGTGGATATCTCGGAAAAATTGCGCAAAAATCCGTAAGAGTTAGATACCTACAACCTTATCATTAGAAAGCTTATGAAATTCCACGTTCAACGGCACATCAAAAATTAGGTGGTGCCATTTGAAAAAATCAAGTTATCCATGAGTTTAGGGAGTGCAATTTAAATAACTAATTACTCAAAAGCTAGCGAGGTTGGAAAGGTGAACAACTAGTTTGTACATGTAATGCATATTATAGCTGCGAAACGTCAATTTTTCCGGAAAAAGTGCAATAATCCGGAAACCCTCCATTTTTAGACACTATGTATAATGCATAAAGTTGCATTAGAAGTTCCCAAGGAATCCAAATTTGTAATATAAAATGGTTGATTCCTTTTAAAAAAACATAACTTTGGTATGCCGCACGTTTATGAAACACCCTGTATAAATGAAAATAATTTGAAAATGTGCACCTCATTGATTTGCACAATTTTCATTGCGAAAGTTTTTTTCTAACCTCAACATTTTTCGAGATATCCACCTTCCTTGCACTAATTGGCCACCCTGTATATAAAGTTATTGATAGTAGTGGTCTTTAATAATATATTAATCTTGTGTAAAATACACATGAGGTTGATTTTATACTCGGGTAATTTTTTTTGTGACTCGAACTTATTTTCCATTTTTCAATTATTCTGGAATTAGGGATATAGGAAAAATCGCCATTTTTCCATGCCCTTAATTCTCGATTAATTTTCATAGAGAAAAGGTTTTCGTCATTACGCGGTAAAAAATCAACCGATACATTTTCTTTATCATTTCAATCGTTCTAGTGTTGATAATTTTGCGGAGTTATTTATTTGAATTTATTGAATATTGAATCAATAGAATTTTTGTCATCACTAAAAAAATTAAATTCAAGTTTATCGAATTTTAACCTATTTTAAGTTTTGTTGCATAAGGTAAATATGATTAAATTATCCTCGAAATTATATTAGAAAATGACATTGTAGGGTATTTTTAGTAAGTGATTTTTAACGATTTTAGCTTTTACTTCGTATATCTATAAGTTGCGTACAGTTTAAAGCAATTATTCTAGTGAAAGTTCTTGGCGATTAAAAATGATTATTCATTATCTATTTTTCGTATTTTATTACGTATTACGTATATACATAATTCACTGTTAATTATTTATTGCAAGTAAAAATTGCTTATTAATTATGTCTGCAAGGTTGTTAGAACTTGTTAAATCATTATTATTTGCCACACTTGTTTACTAAGTCGAATTCTAAACCTGCAAAAATGCGTTCAAAATTGGGTAATTAACTGACATTATTTGGAAGTTGTCAGGAAACGACGAATACTAAAAATATTAAAATAATACTTTTTTCTCACTTGATTAGTAATCTGTTTTGGATTCCTCCGTATTCGGAATCTTTAATATGTAATTACCACGCCATATAATGCGTAGAAATAGTACATTTACATTTACATTTAAAATTTAGAATGAATTGAGAGTTACTACCTATATTTAACCATTTTCCCATTGTCGTAAAGATTAGTATTGAAATAAAATACAGAGTGTTCCGTTTATGTGTTAAAAACAGATCAACTTTAAGAGCTTCAGCCAACTATTGTTCTTTGCTCGCATGTGTTTCGATTCTTCAAAACTAGTTACTATTCCAGTGAATGGCGCAATTTTTTTCACTTTAGTTAAATGGAACAACTTGTATTTTACTTCGTATTCAACTACTAATTTTTCCAACAATAACCGTTACTAAATGGATAAATCTAGTACTCTCAATTAATTCTAAATTTTGGTGTAAATGTAGTATTTACCCATTATAATTATGCAGTATTAATTACATACTGAAGGGACCAAACACAGAAAAATCCAAAACAGATTACTAATCAAGTGATAGAATAGAAGAATTATTTTAATATTTTTAGTATTCGTCTGTTACTGAATACTTCCAAATATAATATGTCCATAATTTTACCCAATTTTTAAAACATTTTTGTAGGTTTAGAAATCGACTTATAAAGGAGTGTGACAATTAATAATAATATTTAACAAGTTCTAACAACCTTGCAGACATAATTTAATAAGCAATGATATGATGATATGATTTATCGGTTTTTTTACCGGCCAATTTTTTTTAACAGAAATCTTTTCACCATTGCAATTATTCGAGAATTAAGGACATGGAAAATGGATTTGAGTCACAAAATAAATTACACGAGTATAAAATTAACCTCATGTATATTTTTCAGAAGACCACTACTATGGATAACTTTATATATATATTTAGATGAAACATGTAATTTCGGATACATTTTAATTGTTTGACATTAATTTTTAGATTGATAGTACAGTTGACAGAAGGGTTACTCTGTCAAGCAAAGAAAATCTATCGATTTTTTTCACTTGGCCGTTTTATCATATGTAATATCATAAGAGCAAGGTATTATTTTAGAATAAATTGAAAGGTTGGCATGAACACGAGTTGGCCCTGCAGAAATCACGAGCGTGGTTGGGCGACAGTTCTATAGTTCTGCGCAAACTACATTAAATTAGTTCAAACGATATAGATGAGAGAGAACATAAATGCCCTGTATATGAAAATAATTATTTTGCGTGACCGTATCATTACTTTCATAAAAAACATTAAGTTATAAGTTGCTAGGTATTCGTTTATTATTATTTTCAGTAGTAGCATCATTTAATTTAATTACACTGTCGTAACACGCTTTTCTGTATTAACTTATTAGGTATTTGCATTTGATTACAAATACAAAATTCATATGAGGAGTAAATGTTTGCACTTGTAGAGTTATGCGATTTACAAAACTATTGATTTTACACGTTTTTTTTCTTTAAATAGAAGTTGTTTATTTAACAACTTTTGTTTAAACTATGTAATTACTGAGATATGATAATCACGTAACAGTGACAGTTTTAACGATATCTCCAAAAATATGAGTTATTCAAAAAAGTTATGGGAATAAGTTGTTAAAAATTTTCTTGTCTATAACTTTTATTTGAATTATTTTTTAAAAACGCAATATTCTTTTCCGATCAATCTCTAATTGTTATGATTTGTTGGATTAGAAGATAATTTTTTAATACTTTATATTTTAAGACGTAACTCAGAACACTCTGTATTTAGGTATAGGGAACTTTTATGAAAGTACACCTTATTTTTACGGGCAACCAAAAACGTAATAAAATACTGGGTGTAATATTTATCAACGGGCCCAAATGCACACTGTTCAAAACCGTCTCCTCACTACTTACACTTCATTTTGATCACGTACGCACACCAATCGATATAATCTCTTAACATACAATAAACTTCTTATATCTTAATACTAAACATATATCTTTTTACATCTATACATTAAAAATATGACATTATACAATCACTGCATATACAGGGTGTTAATACTAAGTGGTTACACCCGAAAATGGCAGTTAGATCTCATTAAAATAAACAACTTTTTTTAATTCCAATTTTTGATTTTGTACCCCGGTTCGTAGTTATAGCTCTTCTTTATGTTTTTCGAAAAATCGTCATAACTCCTTTATTTTAAGGACTATTAATAAAAATAAAAAGTTTCTCAATTAGCTTTCGATTCTCTAGAACATTTGTATTTACAACTATTTTCTATTTTTTCAAATAACAAAATGGCGACCGATCAAAATTTCAAACCAAAATATTTTGATAACCACTCGATAGATTTTTAAAGTACAAAATCAAAAATTGGAATTAAAAAAGTTGTTTATTTTAATGAGATCTAACTGCCATTTTCGGGTGTAACCACTTAGTATTAACACCCTGTATATGCTACTAATATCACCAAAGATCCGTCCCGTTGGTGGTGATTCATCCTATATACAATTTTGCGAATATTTTATACACAGCGACTACATCTAAAAATGAATGAATGAAATATGTAGATTTTCCCAATCCTTTAAATTATTTAAACCTCAAAGGAAAGGAACACCAACTGCAGCGTCTATTTAACCAACAGAAAAACACCAAAAACTGCACCAAAAACTTGACTCGGACACGTGTTTCAACAGCTAAGCTGTTATCATCAGCGATACCGATACTTTTTTGTTTAAATTATTTGTTATATTGGAGCGCGACAATGTTGAAGTTAAAATTTTCTTGTATATTTGAAGTTTTTCACAAACATTTTTATTATACATCGATTCTACATTAATTTCTACAAATGAAAAAACTAAAATGTAGCCCCTCCCCGCTATTTTAAAAATTATTTGTTAATTTAGATGACTCGACGACGACAAAGTTACGTTTTCTCGTGCTTTTTGATTATTTTGTAAAGAAGTCTACCTATTATTACAACAATTTTTATAAACATTGATTTTACATTAATTTTTACATCCAGGAATAAAAAAAATTTTCCCCTCTTCTGTTTTTTAAAGATATCCGTCAATTGAGATGGTGCGACGACGCCGTAGTTATATTTTCTCGTAGTTTTTTGAACTTTTTGTAAACAAGTCCTCCTTTTACCCCACTAATTATTATAAATATCCATTTGACATTAATTTTTACATCTAACAACTAAAATATAGTCTTCCCACATTTTTAAGTTATTTTTTAATAGAAACTCTAACCTAATTTAGATCAGACTGACATGAGCTTAGTTTATAGAAATTATGTACCTCTTTCGGGTCTGCACGTCTATCCAACATTAATATAACCCTCCATATGTGAGCAATATTCATTCTGAGACACGCTGTATACTATTCTGTTGTATGGTAGACGGATGAGGGAATCTCTGCATTAGGTAGTGATTTTATTTTAAAATATCTTCAAGTAAGTAATTTCCTTCAAATTTAATTTTGGTATAAGCTTTAATAAAGTCACGTCGACCAGTACGAAGAAAAGGAGTTGTTATTTTCTATTTCTAGCTCTAAAGCCGAACTTTAAATTAAAAATATTCAATAATATTGATATCGCTGTCGCCACCCCATGGACAATTATTTACTAAGATTTACCAAATTGAAATAATTTGTTGAAATCTGTAGTATGTAGTAGGATGCCGCTGTGAACTTTTGAATTTTGCGAGAAAAGCATTTTTAACCCAATATATCGAATTCCTACCAACAGTATAAAACAGTAGAATTACGAACGGTAGTCACTGGTAATAGCTATTGCCGGTGATTTTTAGGGACTTGCATTCAAGCTACTATACACTGATGAGTGTCAAATAAGGCTAAACATGTGTATGTAGGTACTATTCGTAATTCTGCAATTATCACTGGCTACTGTTTTAATCGGCTGGTATTGCTAAAACATGTATTTTTTAAATTAAACATCGGTATTTAAAAGAAAAGTGTTTCCTTTTACTAAATATATTCCATACTTTAGGCGCGTACTGGACTTATCACTCACAAACACAAATTTCAAACAAAGTTGTAAATTACGTTTACTTGAAATTCTTATTTCTTCTTATTTTCAGACTTTAGTGGTGCAAGTAAAATGTTTTGAAGAAATAATTAACATAGGATACGCTGTATATAGAATACACGGACTTCCTTGGTTCCGATCATTATCGTGGTATTTTCTTTAACATCAAATTACTTTTTTTACGGAGAAAGTTTGGTGGAGTATTTTGGGGTAGTTATCAATCGGACTGTAAGTTGTAGGACACGATTTGTAGTTATACATATGTCAATAACGTTTGTTTTTAGGACTTTTTAAGAGTGTTGGTTACTTACCATCGTTTTATATCTTTTTGCTTGTACTGTGGCGGATTCGTATGGTTTGTACTAAGTCTAGTCAAGAAGTATTACATGAAACAATTTTCTTTATTTGCATGGACTCATGTAGCTTTATTGATTGTCGTTACTCAATCGTATTTAATTATAAAGAATATATTTGAAGGATTAATCTGGTTTATTGTACCAGTTTCGATGATTATTTGTAATGATATAATGGCGTACGTATTTGGATTTTTCTTTGGAAAAACTCCATTAATTAAATTATCTCCAAAAAAGACTTGGGAAGGTTTTATTGGAGGCGGAATCTCCACAGTTGTCTTTGGATGCATGGTAAGTAGCTTCGATAAATTTCGATTAAAATATTGATAAAGTATTTTTCTTAGTTTTCGTATGTGTTGTGCCAACATTCATATTTCGTATGTCCAATAGAGTATAATGAGGCAGAAGGTAGAATGACTATGGAATGTGAACCTAGCGTTTTGTTTAGACCAAAGGAGTATACGCTTCCTCTATTTCTATCTGGTGTTTTACAAACCGTGAGAAAGGTTTACAATCGACGTTTGTCTTAAATTATATATTTTCTTTACAGCTTGGTTTACGAACAACTATTAGTTTATATCCGTTTATCTTACATTCTTTATCTTTGTCTTTGTTCAGTAGTGTAATTGGTCCTTTTGGAGGATTTTTTGCTTCGGGATTTAAGCGAGCTTTCAAAATTAAGGTAATTTTGTTGCGACTTATAATTAGGAGACGATTACTTTTTTCTTTAAGGATTTTGGGGATGTTATACCCGGACACGGTGGCATTATGGACCGTTTCGACTGCCAATTTTTAATGGCTACTTTCGTGAACGTCTATTTGACGAGTTTTATTCAAACCGATAGTCCACAGAAATTGCTATCTCAAGTATTGTATTTAAAACCTGAGCAGCAACTACAGCTGTTCCACATGCTCAAGGATTCTTTGACCAATCGTAATTTATTGGAGCCCCCTATGAATTAAACTATAGGTTTGTATTATTACTTTTATGTTTAAAGTGCAATATGTACAAAGTGTGTTATATTTTTGTATTTGCAATTGTAAAGTAATTGTCGATTTTTTTATTTCGTTTTTTATATTATACATAAAGTCTTATATTTATTTTACAAAGGTTATTTAGTATGTAAAAATAAATAATTTTCATTGTGTTCCAGAATTTTATTTTGTTTATTTAATTTTTTAAATTGTTAATGTTTTTTTTAAATTGAATTCAAGAAAGTATTTTTATTGAAGTCATCCATCACATGTAGTTATCTAGTTTACATACGAATAAGATCTTCCTGAATTTTATAATGGGTATTTATCTACATTTGTGGAAAGTATTATTATCGAAAATAATATATAGATTTAGCGTTGTGTTTATTTACCTACAAGCTTTTGTCGTCTGCTTGTGTTTGTCATTAATTTTATTAGATGTTGAAATATTAGGTATAAATATACTATTTAGCTTCATTAGTAGTTTATAAATACTTTATTACTTGTAAATGTAGCAGTGTCTTGGACACTGGTTTGGTTGTTGGCCCAAAAGTAGATTTACTTGTGTACATCCTATAAATTACTGTTCAGGTTTAGAAACATTTACGGCTGTTCAATACTATGTAGACAATTTTGTCTTATGCACGGTACCTTACCTATTTGTAGTTAAAAGAATTTACTTAAAAAGTTGTGATAACATTTGAAATTGTATCATTGGTCTTTAAAAAAATCCTTATGAAAGATAAATGTTATTAGAAAACATTCTAGTTACCTATATGAGCCATAATTTATTAATAAATGTATATGTTAAATAAGTAGATATCTTCAAAGTATATTGAAATACATTTTTAGAAAAATTAATTATGGTTTGTTTTTTTATTATTGTTATCAACACATTTTGATTAGCTTGGTGTCTATTTGTGTAGTTTTAGTTAAGTGTCTACTGTGTAATGATAAGTATTATGTAAGGGATGTAATGATAATGAAATTCCTACATAAATAATATATTCTGAGCGAATCTTTTATTGTATAGTTTCGCACACAACTATTGATTCTTTGGGTTACGTGTTGAATGGAAACCTAATCCTGTAAGATATAATAAAGTTCTAACCAACTTCCACAAAAGTTTATTGTATTGCAACTTTAATTTAGTTGCGTATTTATTCGTGTCGTTCGTTCTATTTTACCTGTGTGTCTTATATAATTTATTAATTTTTAATTATTTACTAACTGTGACATCTACACGGATGACTATTTTAAACTTTTTTAAATTTTGTGACCAAGACGGTTTTTAATTTACTTTTTAGCCTCGATAAAGACGCGTCGCAGTTGTGGCCGAAACGTCGGCCTTTTATGTAACCTATGACCGTTATTATCAACCCTACCTCCACCTAGAAGGTTAAGAATTTTAAAAAAAGTTGAAAAATTTTCCAAATTAAATGTTTTGAAATAAAAGTTAAATTGAAAAAAAAACAAAAGTACTATTGTAATGTAACATAAACGTAACCCAGACACTTGCAAAAAACAAGATTTGAATAGTCCGCCACTAAACCCGAAGCAAACTTGGCCGATCTAAAAGTGGAAAAAGCTACCAACGTTGAACACAGTAAATATACCTTAAATTGATACACATATCATTACAATTAACGTTTTCTTTAAAATATTTAGTGTAGCAATAATTGACAATAGGTATCGTGGTAAGTAAAATAACTGTATTCTTCTATCACTGCCTTATCCCCCTGTGGGCGTTGGCTAATTAACATAGCAATCTTGATTTTGTTTACAGCACTTCTAAACAGCTGGACAGATGACAGTCCAAACCATTGTCTTAGGTTGTGCATCCATAAATGTCGCCTTCTTCCCGGTCCTCTTCTACTATCCACTTTGGCCTTGAACTATTAACTGCATTAGACGATATTTATCGTGTCTCATAATGTGGCCGAAATATTGGAGTTTGCGGCTCTTTATTGTGAGTACGACCTCTTTTTCTTTTCCTATTCTTCTCATGACTTCCACGTTGGTTGTGTGGTCGGTCCATGGTATTCGAAGAATGCGCCGGTAAATCCACATTTCGAAAGCCCAACCTCTTTAAAGTTGCCTCTGTTGTCCAGGCCCCTCTACTCCGTAGAATAAACAGAGAAAATAGCATCTAACTAATCTTAATTTTAGTTTAAGGGATATACTCTTACTGATAAATAAGGTTTTCATCTTATTAAACGTGACTCCAGCTTTTCAATTCGTGAACGGGATTTCTCTTGATTGGTCCCAGTTCGAATTCACGGTAGGTCCAAGGTATGTGTATGATCTCTAATGGTTCAATGGTTTTGTTGTTTACATTAAGGTTGATTGGTGTTTGATCATTTCTTGTTATACACATACATTTAAGTTTTCGACGCATTTAATGGGAGTCCATATTTGTTGCTTGTTGTTTGGATGTTTTGCATGAGTCTTTGTAGTTCCTCGTTATCGTTTGCGATGATCACCGTATCATCAGCATATCTGACATTGTTAATTGTCTCACCATTTATCTTGATTCCTTCCGATGCTTCGCCTAGAGCCTCTCTGAAGCGATCTGTTCGGAGTATATATTGAATAGTAAAGGTGATAGGATGCAGCCCTGTCTTACTCCTTTTTGATAGTAATTTTGTTGCTGAACGCGTTATTAACTTTTATTTTAGCAGTTTGGTTCCAGTAGAGGTTGGATATTATTCGGATATCCTTTCCATCGATGCCAGTCTGCCTTAGCACCTCTAAAAGTCTGTCGTGTTGGACGTTATCGAACGCTTTTGAGAAATCAATAAAGCATAGATGGACGTCTTTTTTTCATGTCTCTGGCATCGTTGAATGAGAACCTGCAGGCTGAATATCGCTTCTCTGGTGCCCAGTGCATTGCGGAAACCAAACTGTGATTCGGAGATGTTCTATTTCGCATCTGTGATATATTCGGTTATGGATGATCCTGGTAAATACTTTAGTTATATGACTAATGAGGCTTATTAAGCGGTGATCTTCACAATATTTTGGACTAGACTTTTGGGTATCGCCACAAAAGTTGACTGTATCCAGTCTTTAGGGATTTTCCACTGTCATAGATATTGTTAAACATGTTTGTCAGGATGTCGAGAAAATAGTCATTGGTTGTGCATAAAAGTTTCAGGATTTCTCCGTGAATGTTGTCGGGGCCTGGAGCCTTATCGTTTTTAGGGATAAAATTGCTCTTTCTACTTCAGATCTCATAATAGAGGCCGCAAATATCGTCATGTTCCGTGCAATTGTCTGTTCGCTCAGCATCGAAAAGTTCTTTCACATACGTCTCCACATCTCAATTAGTTTCGAATCATCAGATATTAGGTTGCCATTTGGATCTAATAGGCTAGTAGGTGTTCTTTTGTTTGTCCGTCCATTTGTTAATTCTCTCACCCGTTTATGATGTAGTCGTATTTGATTCCTTTGATTTTACTTTCTGAGTCTGCTGGAGATTTCCAGGTACTTCAAAGTCTGCTGGTGGGAGCAGAAAAAGGTGTTGGTTATCACAAGTTGTTGTTCTTGGCAGAAGCGTATTAATCGATCTCCTCCTCTCGTTTCTAATGCCCAGTCCGAAAGTACCAACAGTGTCCTCCACAATCCCTTACCGACTTTGGCATTCAAGTCACCGACAATCACTGCAACTTCGGTCTGTTTAGTCATTTTCATCAGTGTTGAGTTGTTCATAGAAATCCTCGATGACTGAAAATCTCCTTGTCGGCCGTTGGGGCGTACAATTGTATAATGTTTACGTCCATTGGGTAAGCCTTCAACTGTAGTAGTAGCATTCTGTCGGAGAGCGGTGTAAATGACTTCACAGAATGTTTATGTTTGATGAAATAATTATGCCAACTCCGTTCCGATGATGTGTGGTATCGTTGCCAGAATAGAAAACAGTATGTTCCCCTATCGTACATTGTCCAGTACCCGGCCAATGAGTTTCGCCTAATACCTAATATGTCAATTTCTAGTCTCTTCATTTCTTTGATTACGTTATGTGCTTTGCCACTTTCAAACATACTCTGCACATTCCATGTGCCTATTTTAATCCTCCGGGGTTCTTCGCACCCTCTGCCCATTTAAGGGCTGCCGGGGACTAAGGGCCGTTTCTACATTGTTACTCGCCATGTTAATTATACTCAGGGTTATAATGAGGTGGTTTCCTCTTGCCTTCCTCATCGCAGTCTTATAACCGATTAGTCGTCCTAACTTCGCTTATAAGTGTCAGAGTATGAGCCATACCGGGATCATTTCCCATCTGCCTCATTTCCGTTCTGTCGCTGCTTCCCAACGTCAGTGATCGCTTCTATACAATCCCTATAAGCAGGGTTGCCGCGCCAGATCCGCCGTGCTGAGGACTCTCTTTTCACCTTCTGCCGGTGTGTCATATCCCTGGGCAAGGGGTTGCGTTATACCCCGCAACACTGGGTTCCCAGTAGAACTTAGCCACCGGCTCGTTTTGAGTCGGGCCCACCCGCGACGTGGACGCGTCTACTGAGAATTTGTCTAACGGTTCAGAGAAGATGTCTCTGGGTGCTCTTTAGACCGAGTTATCTTTCATGTATGATTCTAAGCAAAGGCAAATTTAAACAGCAGAAGGTAATGAATCGGACAGCACACTACTACATAATACATGATAATGTAATTTTAATTCACTGTAACAACTAATTATGGTTTCTACAATTTTAAATTACTAGAATTTTTACAAGAACCATCTAATCCTAATATTTGTGATATCTATATCGCTACTTTAAGCGTTAATACTAAAAAGAGTGAAGCTTCCAAATTGTTTAAAATATCGCCGGCAAAAATGACTCTAAGGTTGGAGATCTAGTAAATTTAACTAAACGTTAATTTGTTTCAAACAAAAGCGCAATGACAAACAAAGTGCGATTAAATGGAAATGCACATAGAATTTTAAATGGTTTTTGTAACGATAAATTAAAAGTATTATCAACATATTTTAAAACAAATTGTAACAAAAATGCGGGTAATGATCTAAATTCAATATGGATATTTCACTATGATCTATTCAATGAACAGAAAGAGCCAAAAACTTTCCATTATTTGTGCATAATAATAGCTCCATTCAGTCAAACGATCAAATAAAAAATTTCCGTCTATTTTATCTTTTCTATCAGTTTTACTAACACGAACGTTTAAATACTGAACAGGATTTTAAATTATTTCAAAAAGTAGCAAATTACAGATTATTAACCTTTTCTGTAGCCAACTTAATAAAATAAATTACAGGTACTAAATAAAATAATTTTTATATGCCTTACATTGAAGACAGCGGTTTTAGTAAACAATTTAGTATTGAAAAAGATTGTTGTAAAACAACCGAAACGATCAAAAGAAGATAAAAACCATAGAACCCAAACATAACTCAAACGAATAATTAAAAATTTTAAGGTTAAGCAGCATGTTGATTTTGGTGATAATTTAAAATTTAGAGTATTTTTAAGGATTCTGTTGGTATAACGACAAAAGATAGCACTAAAGATGAACTTTTCTCTTACATGCTTTGACTGAAACGTGCTGTGGGTTCAGCCAATGCAGAGAACCATTTAATGATGTAAAATTTATAAAAGCATAGAAAAATGTAATATGATTCAGAAGCTACCACACATAACAAACTCATCATTTCCAATTAATTTATGAAATCTGAATTTCTATTTCATGTTAAAATAAATATAAATCTGGTCAACGGATAAGTTTACTAAAATTTTTGATTTTGTTATACCTATTGGCTTTAAAAATGGAATCAATAAAATAGTACCATTTCTTTTCGGTTTGCGACAGACACCTAATGCATTTTAACGGATGACATCATCAGTCAAACATCAGCATTAGTAGGATAATAAAAATGTTGTACTATTGCAGGCAAGGTCCTAACTTACTAAGGGTTTGTAGTGTATAATAAGCTGTTACTAAGCTATAGTAACTTGATTATAATTGCAAATTAGTAAATTGTTGCAGTGGTTCTGATAAGAAATCACTTGGTGTTGTATCTGCATTACAGTAACTTGTCTCCTGTACTTTTTATTTCTACTTTAAGTAAGTTTAAATTACTCACCAGCAGCTACCTACCGATTCACCTTAATGGAGTAAAGCCAACATTTAGACATTATATATGAACAGCCTACGTTATGGTTGAGTGCAGTCATTTAAAATTCAGAAATTGGCTGGGTGAGCGCTGTTTCCGGGTGCCAGCCAGCCCTTGTTGGCACAACCCGCTGGTTGCTAAAGGTTGAATTGGACCCCAGCTATTTCTAATAAATTTTTGACATAGCACCTAATAATCCAGCAGACGTCCACTAAAGGTCCACATGCTGTCCATTCATCCATGGACCAAATATAAGGTTTATATGAATGTCCTTTATGGATGTCAAGTGTACTGCCGTGCTAAGCAAAAAAGTTATCTCCATTTTCAGGTGTAAGCATTCAAAGACATATTTTAGGACACTCTAAAATGACTAATGAAAAACATCAATACAAATCTTGATTAACTCATGTTCTTTCTAATGATAAGCTTTTATGAACTAAAACGGACTAGGAATCAACTAGCCGAAGAGTTGATTTTTATAGTCATAAGTTCAATAACTAGGTCATATGTTCTTTTGATGTTTAGATTATCTAGTACTGATATGTTTAATTCACATACCAATAGAAACAATGAAATGTACAAGAGAAAAGATCACGGTTTTTACAATTTCTAAATTAATTTAAAACTTATAATTTGGTTTATTCTTCCATCAAACTTCAGTGTAACATAGGCAGCTTCTTGTAGCGTGTGTTTTGTTACTATTTGTAATAAACATTATTAAATTAATCAAAGAAAATTTTTCATACAAAAATTGTTTTACTAGCTTTTCAGCAAACCATGATGCTACATTTTTTAATCTTCAAAAATAAAATGTAATGACAAACAAATTAAATATGAAACTTCATATAAAAAATTAAATTTGATAAATAAGCAATAAAATTATTTTAAGAATATTTCATTTACATACTGGTTTGTATTTAAAAATTCTTGTATAATGCGCAAACAGATTACAAAAATTTTATAAATAAAAAAGTTATGAGCAGTTTTTGTTTTAGACCAAATGTGAAAAAACGCCCTGTATCTTTTTTATTTGAAAATATAGCGGGATGCGGTTTGTGACATTCAAATTTTCTCAAAATTCGAGCTCGACACTCTTTAGTTACTTTTCTTGTAAAATGTCGAAGTGGGAATGGTACGCTATACATTATTAAGAACGATTTTATTAATTTTTCTTGTTTTTTATTGCCCAAGATCTTGTTTATTAGAGCCCATTGGTCCGCTGAGCGATTACCGGTGCTGTGAAAGAACCTTGTAGAGTAATCCAGTAATCGGATTTTCTAACGCCTTAATCTATTATAAGTTTATTTTTAAAACGTAAAAATTTTGATCATAAGCGCGGTGTTTTGATTGTTTATAGAGTTGTATTCTCGTTTCTATACGTTTTAGTGTAGCGCATCGTTCATCTAAGGACTAAGGAATTTTTTATTGTAGGTTTTGCATTTGAGTTTATATATTCTAAAAGTTTTATTAAGAAATTATTATATCTATTGTTAATATTGTTATTTTGAATTAAGTTGTTTCAATTTACCTTACTCGATTAATAATCGATTAGTATTGTAAAGTCGATAGTTGTTGTCGTACTGGAAACGTTTACAGCGTTATGTATCGGTATTTTAGGTGGTTAACAAGTTTCAGTCGAATTTGTCAGCAAGACAAGTTTCTGGCAAGTCCCATCAAACTTGACGATGTAGCAGACAAACTTTCAACAAACAAAATGTAATCAAAATTAGTTACATTTCTAAGCACTGATCTAACTGTCTCATACTCATGCCAACCACAAATGCCCGAAGTTGTGTTCTAATAATAAGTAAGTAAACAATATTATTATATATTATTATAAAACAAACGTTTCAGTATGAGGAAATCTACTAACAAAATTTATTATAGGTAGGTACTTGAGAAAAACCGACTTATTTTATAACGAAACCGAAGCTTTAATAAAATTTTCTTGCCTAACCTAAGTAATAAACACTGATTCCTTAAATTAAACACGAAAACACATAAAAAACAGTTAAACATTTTCATTTACCAATATAATCGTTTTTCGCAAATGCTCTGTACATAAAGTATTGCAAGAAAATTTAAAAACATAGTGTGTTTAGACCGCCATTACAAGCAATAGTTTCAACACGTCGCGGACGAAGTAATTGTTGGGTATTGTGTATTATTTGTGTTTAGTTTAATATATTTGAAACGGGCGTTTTAATTTTAAGTGATCATGGGACTATTTCAACAAAAAACCGAGTCGGAGATTGGGGAGAAAATCTTCTTTAGCAGGTACGCAAATTTTGAAAATTTTTGTGTTTATAGTTATATCAAGTATGTGATTAACCATTATGCTTTACATGTTTATTTGAATGATATTGTTAAAATATTATTGATAATTTTGTTATAAATTGAATTATTGCAAAAATTGAATGCGTTTACAGATTTATTTTGACGTCAGAAAACTTCCAAAGCTTTCTAGAATACGCGCTTGCTAGATTTTGTAAATAAATTTTGTATCTCCTTGAGTAAATTCAATTTAAGTCCACAATTTATTAATGCATAAAATTGATGTACCTACTACTTATGTAATTATTTGAAACGTGTACATCGTAGGTACAGTGTAATTTTGATACCTACGTTTTATATTCGAAACTTTCATTATTTATCTTTCAAGCGGGATGATTGTTGACGTATCTTGTTAATAGACTATGCAATGCAAATTCAATGCTAATGGACTATTAACAACGATAAAACTTATCTCATGTCTTTCTTGAATACAAAAGAAAATTTACATCTGTCAAAGATCTTAATAAAGTACGATATTAATTTAAAACTAGTAACATCATTAAAATTTGTAGGTTTGATGGTTGATCATAAATTTTGTTGGAAAGAGCATATAGAAAATGTCATACTAAAATTAAATAAAGCAATATTTTGTCTACGTCGTTTGAAACCTTTTGCCATTTTTCAACTCTTCGTTTAGTTTACTTTGAAGCTACAATAAAATATGGACTAGTATTTATGGAAATTAAATAATCTTCCTATCATACTAAAACTTAAAAAAAAATGTCCTAAGAATAATTTTTGGTATGAACAATAGAGCTAGCTGTAGGACTGTGTTTATCACAGAAAAAATAATGACCGTGTATAATGTATTCGTTTTTGAAAGTTCATTGTTTGTGTTTAAAAACCGGCTTTTTCAAAATCTACCATTTTCAATGAAAAACATAATTATAAAGAATTCGAGATTTCATTAAACTCAAACTTATTAGAAATAGTATATTATTATACGAGTTACATAAGAAAAGGCTATTATTGCACGAGAAGTTTAGAGCGGATGAGTGCAATAATAGCCTCTTATGTAACGTGTGTAATACACAATTGTTTCGACTTTGAATCTCAAATCTAAAAAAAAATTAAAAAGATAACTCCATGTTTAAACTTTGACATTCACCCGAAGAACACGTATACGTCTAAAAAATATATAATTAATGTCACTATGATCGTCTATAGATGGTCACAATTGCCTGATTGTGCGATGTCATTTCAACATCGCAATGTCCCCGTGATTAACGTCTATATTGCATCCGATTTAGATAAAATTAAAATATACTTTAGTAGACGTCTAAAACACATTCATTTTTTTACCTGAATAAAACGTCTAATTTCGATTACAGTTTTACCTGCTTGATTAGATTACAAATAGACGTCTATATCTGTATACACTTATAAAGTATAAAAAATCAATTTGTGATCACTTTTAATAGAAGTCATAAATTAATAATTTTTTGACTCTATAAAACATAAGAAATATATTTCAATTTGATATCACTATGTAGATTAAATTTAGACATCAATGTATTTAATAAGTTAATATGCATGTTATTAAACAAAAGTTATACGGACTTAAGTTAAATGATTTACAGAACAAACTAAAATCAAATATTACACAAAAATATCATTTATTACATTAAAGTACAAAACAAGTGTAAAATTTAAAGCAACCCAAACAAACGTTTGTAACAACATAACAGAAATGAAACTAAACATTAATATACCATTCATAAGACAAATAAAAAAAATATATTACGTACATTATTGAATTACATTGTATTTTTAACTATTTATTTTCTTTTCTTCTTTTTACCATAATTGTATCTCTGATTAGAAAGGCGGAACCAATCCGGGTGCTTTTCTAATATTAAGCATGTTTAGATCGTCTGGTTTGAAGTAAACACTGCAGCTATAATTAAAAACAATTATTTGACCTATCAAACTTATTAGCATTAAGCATTTTTTTCAAGCAAATGTTAGGAATGCACTAAACAAGGTTAAAAACAAATAATTCGCTCTAGAGCTGTTACATGTGTGATGTCATTTTTATAACGCATTGATGTAACTATAAATACCTTACCTCACGTGCCTGAACAAAATCTCCGAAATTTAGTTGGATTTACAAAGCCGTTCTTAGCTTGGTAATAAGGTTACCTACCTAAGCTCAAAAAATGATTAATATCTATGCAATTCTAAATAAGAACGCGGTTTTTGTGACCAGATTTAGAAGTTGGATGAGTTTATGCTTCATAATCATAAATCGCCAACCAAAAACAAAATCCATCGAAAGCGCAAGTAGTTGTGCAAGTAATTTTTAATGAGTTTGGAAAATTAATACAAAAAACTTACCTTTAAAACAAAGACACAAACAGCCACACTCAATCAATCGACTACAGTAAACCGTTGAATGATTCACAAGATTCTAAATTAAAGACGTATATAGACAAAACAAACACAGGCGACTCAACTAATTTGCGTAGGATTTCTTCACACGTTTGCAAAACAAGCAAGTTATCGCAGTTAATATTTGTTATATTTTAATACTGCTTTATTAGCGTTCACGTGTACTTTACTAAAGGAATCATTTGGGTTACCTCCAAACTTTCAAAGACACGGCAAATTTTTTTTTTATAATCCATTAAACAATTACAGCCTTTTTATTTCATTTTACAATTAGCCGTATGTAAATTGAAGTTTTCTAAATATAATTGAAAGCAGAAAACATAAATAAAAGTGTAAGGCAACATACAATCAACTTTGTTTCTAAATGTTTATTGTTTGCAAAATTGTTACAATCTGAAACCTTATCTTAGCCTTATTTTTGACTAAAATTCAAATTACATCTATATTATAAAACAATTAGACCATTTTCGTAGGTAAACATTTTGTATACAATATCACATTTTGATGTATAACATACATCTATATTAAATCTAATACCGAACATCTTATTTCCTGCGTCTAACATACATCCTTATAAAATCCATCTTACCCAAAACTAAATAACATCATTTAATTTACATCTTTATATTTCAATTTTTTCCATAGACGAGTTTAGATGTTTTCTGACATCTTTTAAATGCGATTTAGACCAATTTGTGTTGTTCGGGCAGTAATTATTTTTACGAAGTTACCAACTTGAGACGGAACAGTATCGTTATAGACTTTTAGTGACTTTATAACGATACTGATATTGATGTCGTTATAGACCTATAAACGAAGCAAATCCAAAATGAGTTCTCTATTTTGGTCGTTTAAGAGCAAGCAATCTAAATGAGTTCTTTTATATGAAATAGAACAATTTTTATTCCAAAACCGTGGTAACACTGATTTGATATTAAACGTTAAAGCTGTAGTTACGTTCGGCGTGCGTTAATTTAAATCGTAATTAATGTTCAGTAGATCAGCCATTCCAAGTTCCGTACGGGACACTCGGACAGTATTTTGTAAGATAAAAGTTGCTGAAACTTTTGAACTAAGTAATTTAAAGACATAAACAAAGTAGACTTAGGTGAAACATAAACATATTAATTTACTCTATCAATTTCAAAGGCCTAACTTAACTAGTTACAGCTTAATGCTTGTTTTATTCAAGGTTCCGTACGGGACAATTTTTGGCACACCTCTATGCATCATTAGCATCAATTCCAAAACTCTGGGATGTTTTTTAACATTTACCACTGTAATCATAGACTTATATTCATAAGATTGCACTTTTCCAGAAATGTTAATTTGTTTAATATTTAGTTTGCAATTAAAATTATAAACGTCAAAATAGACAGTTTCGTCGGGGCACATACTTGTTCCGTACGGGACGCATGTAAAATATCTTAAACAATGCTTGTATTAATTTGTTTGGAAGAAAAACATGGACTCTAATGAATGTGAAATACATTTATTTGACATATTATCATAGGTTTTCCTTAAATTAATAAAAATATTCATGAAAATATACTAGTAAAGTCATTTGGCCTACTAGAAAGTTTAATGCTACAAGTGAACAAAATAAAAATGTAAGCCTAGACTAAAAGTGTTATATAATCACAAAATTATGTAGGCTAACATACAAAGCTTAATAAATAAATAATATGCACAGTAAAAAATTTTTAATTAAGTATATGCCATGATATGTGTTTCAACGTTGTCGTTAACCCTTTGCAGTATTTTAACTGGTTGAAACCTATTCCCATAGCACTCTGTTAAAAAGTGAGTACACAGCAATCTTTAGAACATTTTTAAAACCACTACACACAGGGATTTAAAGGCTAAAAATATTAGGCTAAACATTCATGTTTTGGAAAATCTTATCGTAACGGCAAATTCCGTTAATCTCAAAATGACTATTCGACACTGGGTGTGGTGGTTCCTTGATACTGCACATTATATTTCCATGATTCAGTGTTTGTATATCTGGTTTTGTTGGCCAAAAGAACCGTTTACCCACTCTGGCTATGAAGGAGACAGTTGTTTTGTTACGATCTCTTCTCAACAATTCCTGGGTACCAGTGGCTGTCATAAATCACTCCAACCCATAATCCTACTGCCACATCTTCACTATTATTTGGAACAGTAGTAGGTGTGGGTGCACAAATTTCCTCAGCATTAGATTCATCGGAATAGACATCCTCATAGCGTAGGCGTAGCTGTCGTGAATAAATTTGCCTTTGGAGTTCTTCTTCAGCTTTGGAAAAATTGTGTTTGTTCATTAATGATTTTGCAGTTCGTGCATCAAGTATGTATGGGAAATCATAAGGCATAAGTAATGGCATTGCCGAATTTCAGGAATTGACTTTATGTCTGCCCATTTCTTCTCCATTTCCTGTGTGTGAAGCTGTATGTCTTCTTGGGACAGAAAGAAAATATGTGTCTCCTTAACTTCTTGTTTGGCACATTCATAAAACTCAAAAGGATTTGATATCATTCTCTTCCTAGATTTGATTTGAATCGATACTCGATGCTTTATTGCTCCCCTATTGCATCAACAGAGCCTTTTCCATGAGATGTTGCAAAAATAACCAATCACAGTCAATTTTAAATCATTTTGCAGCCAGCACAACAGTGAAGCTGTATATTTGTTTTGAATTGAGATGAGGGACCATCAGAGGATATTGAGAGCTTTTCTAGACTAGGGAACCTCTTCAGAATATCTTCAACTAGTTTATACAGAAACACATTAATGCTCAGTTTTTGATGTGATAGATCATCACTCACTATGGTTGTGGGGTGTTTGTTTGTTTTTTTTTTTTTTTTTTTTTTTTTTTTTTTTGTTGTAAAAGTCGTTACAGTACCAGTTCAAACACAAGCGGTACATAAAGTAATCTGTTGATGAGACCAATGAGCGGACTGTATCTCATCCTGTGAGATGAGGAAAAGTTTTCTGCTAAATCAATCTGCAAAACTTCAGATTTAGGGTCTTTGTTTATTTTCCTTGATTCAAATTCCTCTGATTGCACATTTTTGATGTAACAATGAACTCTAAATGTAACAATTGTTTTTTTATTTCACATATAACGTCCTTAACAGTACCGCTGTGCTCAACTTGTTTGGGCCTTTTTTCAATGTCTATCCATTGCTTCCATACAACATTTTTCTCTTAATCATAATCATTGGTAGTTAACACGCTTTAGAGTTCATCCACACTCTTGCACTTAAAACAAGTTCCCAACATACAGTCTTCTTCCTCAATGCTACATTCAAGTTTTCTTAACAGATCTTTACCATTTGGTACAAGTTCATTGTTTAGTATTTTATTAGTATGTAAAGAACCTGTCACGTGAATCAATCTAACAATCTAAAAATTTACTTTTTTTTTTTTTTTTTTTTTTAAATTATTTTTTTTTTTTAATAAAAATTATAAAAAAAAAAAAAATATTTTTTTTTTTTTTTTTTTAAATTTAATTTTTTTTTTTTTTTTTTTTTTTTTTTATATTTTTTTTATTTTTTCTAATAAATCGCCATAAATTCTAATAAATTATTAAAATTCCCATGATATTTACAGACACATATTGTATGTGGTGTATCACTGACTAAAAGGACATATTTGGGACGCAGCTCGTAAAATGTGGTCTTTGTCACTTGGTGCATGCCTGTTTTCTTGATGAACTGTTGGTAGGCTTCTTTAATGGACACGACGAGAAACCTTTTTTGTTAATTAATTCTTTTGTTTGTTGCTGGGTCCTTTATTGATTTTGTATCCCTTTTTCCAGTAGCCTGGTAGCTTATATCATCTCTAGTAAAAAAATCCTTCACAGTTTGCTTCTATTCATCGGAAAGTTTAGATTTAAATTGGCGAGGGTTTTTTGTCAATATCCGATTAGGGTATTCTAAAACCAGTTTTCTGACAACAGCTTGCTTTTTAGAGGGACTGTCTGGCAACAATTTTTTAATCCTATTTACAGCCTTTTCCAAGCTCTGTGGCCTTTTATAAGAGCCAAGCTCTAAAGCTTCATTAGGGCAATTTGAATTATCTTCTCCGCTCTCGTTGTTTTTGTTTTCTTAATGTCTCGATTCTTCTTTTATTTTCTAAAATATCTGGCCTACCTTTAATAAGATCTTTTGTTTAAGTTCTTATGACTTTAATTCATTGCCTTTTCTTTTCCCGATGTGCAGCAAGTCGTTGGGGATCCGATCTCAACTTCTTAAAATATCTTTTCTTCTTTTCTTTGTATTCCATTTTCTGAAAAACGTAAACAAATATAAGTAGGTAGTTTAGTTCCAGGTTTAAATAAAGAAGGCTTTATGTGTATAAAGACTATTGATGACATTTGGCTGTAAGACATTTAAAAGACATTGTAGGCGACTTTTGCACCCATTATGCAAATGTCCCGTACGGAACTGTCCCGTACAGAACCACTGTTTCATATAAAAATACTGTGTTTAAAAAACTTTAAGTGTATGAATATATTGATAATTGTACTTACTTAACTTTTGGAGATTTTGAAGATTCCGTCTCGATTAGTTTTCTCACAAAGTTAACTTTTCCTAGTTTAAAGTTCCGTACAGGACATCACGATCACTTCTAAAGTTGATATCTTTTTAACAGTTCTAAACTCACAAACAAGTAAACTGCAGGTTGACAATGATTGGTTTTGAGGTTATGTTACTCTAAACAATAAAACAGATGGAATTTGGTGGGAAATAAAGAGGAAATCATGTTTGCCAACTCAAGTACATTTAAAGACTGTCTAATGAATACAGCTAGTCCAACTTTGGTGGTACAAAAAACATATCAACATAAAAATATTTGAATTTTTTTTGTGATTTGGATTTTGTAAGCAGTTTTTAAGTGATGTCTAACTAAACATTATAAAATAATTTAATTAAATTTTTTGGCACTTAGGCTAATTATTACTGGAATGGCTGAGATTTATTTATCTACTTAATTTTATTTTCACATAATATTGCCACCCCAGCAATTATACTTCTAAATTCCCTAAATTTAAAAACTCGCAAGGTTTTATTTAAAAATCAATCTGAAAGCCCAAAATAGAAAAAATAGTATAAAGAATTCGTTTCAGAAGGCATTTTAGCAACTCGTACTCATCTTATAAAATGCGTCTTCTGAAACTAGTTCTTTAATATACTATTTTCTATTTTGAGTCGCTTACTAGAGCTATAAAAGCACCTAAATGAATTCTTTTTATAGAAAATTGAGTTCTTTTATAGAAATAGAACAATTTTTATTCCGAACGGTGGTAACACTGATAACGTCCAAGCTGTCGTTACGTTCGGTGTGCGTTAATTTAAATCGTAATTAATGTTCAGTAGATTTATTTATCTACTTATTTTTATTTCCATCCATTTTTTTAAATGAAACATATAATAAATGTACTAATTAAACTTAAACTAGCATTTAAACCAAAATTTAATGAAAATATTGCCACTCTAGCAATTATACTTCAAAATTTCCAAAATTAAAAAATACGCGAAATTTTATTTTAAAATCAATCTGATAAGCCTAAAATAGAAAAAATAGTATAAAGAATTCGTTTCAGAAGGCATTTTAGCAAACCGAACTAGTAACTGCTACTTTTCTTATAAAATGTGTCTTCTGAAACTTGTTCTTTAATATACTATTTTATCGTTTGAGAATACTGGAATCAATAACTTGATCTTTAAATTACAATCTTATAACCAAGCTGTAGATTAAATTAAATTATTTTATTATTTTATTATAATAATCATATTTACAATTATTTATTTATTTATTAAGGGTGTTATATATGTACAGTTTTATTGTTCCAAATTTATGTATACAGAGCGAGTCATGATCGCGGTAAAGTAACTTTCTGGCTAAACGGAATATATTTCGTAAATCTTTTTGCAGCATGAGGATGTAGGTCAATAAGAGGCGCATCCTAAAAATATTTTCCAATATACAAGGTGATTTATAAAAGAATGGCATACCAAAGTTATATTTTTCTTATAGAACATTCTATTTTTAAACACGATTTTGGATTGTAGTTGAGAAATAAACCAGACTTTTATAAAGGTTTTCTATAAATAAACCCTCAGGTTCTTGAGCTATTTAACATTATTTAATAATAAAAGGTTTTAGAAAAACTCAGTAGCCTAAAGCAAATTAATTTTAACAGATTCCACTTTTGACGTTAGATTAAAAACTGTTTACCAAATCGATTAATTTCTTTACAAACACAAGAAGTTATACATGGTGTCCACAATATTTGGGTTTATTGTAAACACATTCAAATGATAATATCATGCTTATTTCAAATAGAGCATTTTGTATTTTATGAGCTCATGTAATAATACATTTAACTTCCCTTCAAACTATATTAGGGTTTCCTATACCTAACTCATTTGAATTTGGTGTTATTTACATATTCTTACAACTACACGCGTTTCAACACTATGCGGAGAAGTTTCCGGACCATGTACACTCATGAAATTTAAAACTTGGACACCACAATTTCTGTAAACAAAAGTTTGCACATTGTGAAGCGGGCTTAAGGGTATCATTTACAATTCTAACAGCAGGTAGTCTCAGCAGGGGTTATCTTATAGAAGGACTGTAGAATGAATCATTACACTAAGCACGTTTTAGAAAATAGGTAATTTACGTTGCTTACTTAATTTTTTCTTTAAAGAATATATTTGAAGGTATCGCTAATTAAACACCATAGCTCGATTAATTATCGAATCAAAATTTTGTTTAGGAAATGTTTACAAAATAAAATTAGAAATAATTTTGATTTAAAAACGTCTACAAGCAATAACTTTTAAATTAAATCAAAAACTAAACATGGTTATTTGGGTTGACTGATTATTACTTATTTTTAAATAAATCTAACCTACTAATTATTGTAAGTTATTAAAAAAATCATTAAACTCTATTCATAATATTTAGTCCTTACAAAATGTATATTTTATGACGTTTCATTTTTTCTGTAGTTAATATAAAAGTGAAAATAAAAACTAAGGCAATTCTTATTGTCAACGTATATATTTAGTTTTTGACAAGAATTTATTACATAATTATAATTAAGATACCAAGTTATAGTTTAAAATTAAATGAAAACTTTTTTTTAAATAAAGGTATTACTATATAAATAAATATAAGAAATCAATAATGGGTGTGACCTCCATTATTATTGATACATTCTGGAGCGTCTGAATTTCAAAAAGTTATTACCAATTTCGAGGTCACATGTAATGTAGCTTACCAAAAACGTGAAAAATCAAAGACCGTTACGAATAATGAAGACAATGAGCTGTTTGTTTGATTAGTTATTGAAAATGCAAATACATCCACCAGAGCAGTCGCAAAAAAATTTGGTATTAGTCAATCTAGCCTGACCAGAAAATACAAACACCATCCTTTTCATATCCAACTTCACCAAAGTTTATTCGAAACGGATTTTAAAAAAAAATTGATTTTTGCTTATGGGTGCTTAAAAAAGTTAGCAATGAAGTTATTTTTTGCATACGTGTTTTTTACTGACAAAGCTACTTTTCATAACAATGGTTTAGTTAACCGTCATAATTTTCACTATGGTGAGGCAGAAAAGAAACATTTATTTAATTCTGTTAATCGTCAAAATTACTGGAGTTTAAATGTATTTGGAGGAATAATTGGGGATGAGGTAATTGGTCCATATTTCTTGATGGTCATTTAAGTGGTCGTAAAATTTACAATTTTTAGGAGGAGACTTTTGGACGCTATTAGAAAATGTACCCTTAAATGTTAGAATGAAAATGTGGTTAAAGTTAGACGGCGCCTCTGCACACTTTTCAAGACCCGCCAGGAACTATTTAAATAAAGAGTTTAGAAATAAGTGGATTGGGAGAGGTGGCCCAGTGAATTGGACAGCAAGAACTCCAGATGCAACATGTATGAATTTTTTTATGGAGCTACATGAAAACTGTAGTGTACAATACTACTCCAACCACTACTGAAAATATGAAAAAACAAATCTAAAATGCTTTCCTAACCGTTACACCTACCATGTTGAAAACGCTGTTTCGTTATCTTCATTCTGTTTGAAACATAATTCTCCTAGTTTTTTCAGTGATAAGAGGTCACCACCATTTCGAATGAAAAACAGTTATTCTTCATAAAAAGTTGTGCATGTTCTAAAACTTAAAATTCAACCATCAGATATGAAATTACATCACTCGTATAATAATAATAATAATTTATATCATTTTTGTTCAATAGTAAAGTACTATCATTTTTGACCATATCGAAAAGTTTTTAATAAGAAAAGATGTTGCGGATGAAAAATAAGTTTTAAATATTCAATACATGGCTGTCAAATAAAAGCTTGGAGTGAAAGACTAGGCCTAAATCTTTTATGTGATGAACTCTACTAAGCGTATGATTATTTAGTTTGTAATCACTATGAATATAATTACGTTTAGCGCTATGAAATGTAATTGTGTTACATTTAGTTGCATTTATAAGGGGCAATTTTTTCAATGCAGTAGGATGTTAGCCGATTTAAATCATCTTGCAAACGAAAAGAGTCTAATGCCGTTATATATGGCGCAATAATGTGTATAAAATAATTAGATTCTTTATTTTTTTTTTTTTTATTTTTTTTTTTTTTTATTTTTTTTTATTTTTTTTTTTTTTTTTTTTTTTTTTTAAAGTAACCATTTATAACGATTGCTTGACTGCGATTTTCTACATTATGAAATAAACCATCGATAAAGATTCCCATTAATACCTATTTTTCAATCAATTTGGTTCGAAATTTTAAGAACATCATGATTAAGTTGCCAATGTATAAATAGAATTTGAGAAAAAAGAAATATAAAATAAACATTGATAAAAATTCCATTATTTTTTTTAATAATTTAATTTTTTATTATTAAATGTATAAATAATCTATTTCAGTACAATTGTCCATGGCATTACTAATAAAGTTAGTGTATTCAAGTAAATTAGTTTCCACAGATCTACATTTTAATAAAATTTCTGGTAAAAGAAGGTGTTTAATTGAGAAATTGAATTTTAGGTAAAATAAGTTTTTTGAAATTGGTCTGTAATTTGCAACGTTTGGATTTGTTACCATTTTTAAAAAATTGGAGTTATATGAGAAGTTTTCTAGACACTAGGAAAAATTCCGGTTGTGAGAAGAAGAATTATAGATTAACAATAGTAATAATATCAAAGATGTAGCACAGTTTTTTATAAGTATTGGTGGTATACTGTCTGGTCCAGGACCGTTATTAGTGTTTGTATGGGATAATTCATCAAAAACTTCAAGTTCTGTAAGTTCAATAGAATTCATATTTGTTTCTGTTAAGTACAAACTCTCGTTTAAAGGTTGACTAATTGAAGGAGCAGTAAAGTTAGATGAAAACAAACCATTAAATAAATTTGGTATATCAAGGGGATACAAAGCTGTGGTATTATTAAATGTAACAAGAGAAGGAACCTTTGACTGCTGGATTTTAAATTTAATAAAACTCCAAAAGTGTCTAGAATTGAAAAGTATTTTCATATATACAGGGTGATTCAGAAAAAAGTAGTCAACCAAAGTTGATTTTTTTAAATGGAATATCTTGTATATTTTTCCACCGTCACTGTGAAAATTTTGCGTACATTTGACCTTTAATTCATATTCCTAACTTCAGCGGTTTTCAAATTATTCGCGTTATTTCAAAAATTTTAATAGATATACGTCATCAAAGAAATTGGTGTACCGTAGAAGTTATTGTAGATATAAAAATTATTTTTTGAGGTCTTAAAGTCTGAGTACGGCCCTAATAAAAACCATTCTCGATGCCCGAAAATATTGTACAGGGCGTCCGAGAAATTTGGTTCAAACTTTGGCATCACAAATACCTGTTAACTCAATTTTTTTGAAAGGAAACTACCATTTTTTATGTCACTAGTGAATTCTTCTTAGAAAATCAATGGGAAAGTATCTAACATGTAGTATACCTGATATAAGCAGTTTTTGATTTATTCGATAAAATCTATTTTTTTTTGTAAACTAGACTACGATTCGGATAACAAGTCTCTTAGGTTTAAATTGCTTCTGTGTTCTTCTAATGGGTGCTTTTGCAGCTGAATTAAAAAATACTAGCATGTGGTATGTTTATTATGTTTTCTTGAACGTACAAATGGACGGCTTGATGCAGGTTTGCATGTTGACTTTTCCATGCACCTCGTGTGTCGCTGGTTTACTATTTTAGTCTTTTGTAATTTTATTTTATATTGTGGCAGGGCAGGGCGCAATTCGGTCTTACCTACCGAAAACTTAAATTTGTTTATAATATTACTCCCTTTATTATTTTTGACTCTCCTGAAAGTATAGTTAATTCATTTGCGGACTACTCATCAGTGTACACTTAACTAAATCAACGCATAGTACTGAGTCATCCGTTAAACTAATGCCACTAACACATATCTATTCTATTTCTGAAGACAAAGTTCATCCGCCATACGTAGACTAAAAAACAAATTAACTTTTGGCCAGACTTAGGTAATTATAAGTTTTCTTGTTTTTGGTAATTGGTGTCACTAGGATAGAAACTGCCGTTTTGCGAGTGTGAGCACCAGTGGCGGCTCGTGGTCAATCATACTGGGAGGTCAAAAATTAATTTAAAAAATAGACATACTTAAAAAAATATAAATAACTATAAAATGCACCGCAAAATTTTATACAATCTACAATTCTGTTCAAAATATAGCGATTTTTCGAAACATTCTCATTAATCAAAGGAAAGGAACACCAACTGCAGCGTCTATTTAACCAACAGAAAAACACCAAAAACTGCACCAAAAACTTGACTCGGACACGTGTTTCAACAGCTAAGCTGTTATCATCAGCGATACCGATACTAAAAATATGTTTTAAATCTCTTACCCCGGATTTGCACTATAGCGAGTCTGACGAGTCTTTAGAAAATAATTAACAAAGAAAACAGTAAAATACATTTGATACTTCACAACCACATATCCAGTTAGCTAAATCGTACATTACCTTGCGAAAGTTTCGATGAACATCTTTATTTTTGTCTTTGCTAGTCTGTCGTAAACTTAGTTCTGGCAAAGGACGACCATTTGCCTTGAACTCAACTAATTTTGTAAAATTAAGTTTGTTAGCACTTTTTAGTTGTTTAATTTTCTGCACTATCGACATTGTCTATTATAGCGCATGCACACGCGAATCAAAAATAGTATTTTTACAAAACAACACAACAACAGTAAAACATATCAATATAAATTCTTAAATTGATTTAAAACACGCGAAAATTGAATCAAAAATCGAGCGTAGTTGTACACCCTATACGAAGTCAACGTAAGTAAACTGCGGGACTCGGCTCATCACCCAAAGTTGATTATTGTTTCGGACGTTCGCGTTTATTCTGGCGCTGCACGTTTTTCGAGTTTTTCCGGGTAGATCTAATTCAATGAGGACAATTCGCACCGCCAGCCCAAGGTTGATGAGGATGAATTACGAACGACGGCCGATAAATTTTAAGTTATTGTACTTACGACTTAATTACTTATTTTAATAAAACACGTAATAATGAATATTTTTTATATATTGTCAAAATTTTTGGGAGGTCATTGACCAAATAACCATATGGACAAGCCGCCACTGGTGAGCACAGTGTGAATACTCGCAAAACAGTTTCTGGACGTGTGTCACACAAAATTTTTAGGGTCGACAAATTTTAAATCTTTAAAGTAAATCCTTTGTGTAAAATTTTGACACTAAGGATTTTTTTTTGTGTTGGTATCATCTGAATTTGTTTTCTAATATTTAAATTCAACAATCTAAGCTTTTTATTCTTATAAATAAAAAGATAATACATTGGTACACTTAAAGATGAGGCACGCAATGTGGTTCGTAAGTATTATAACGAATCGATTTTGTTGACATATTTAAAAACTTATAAGTGAAGTACCTAATAGATTATCTCCTGATGTTAAAAGTATAATTCTACTGTGTCTGTGTGCAAATAAATGGCTAAAACTAAATTAAAACTAACATAACCTAGAGGTGCAATATAACTAAATTCGTACTATCTTAAACTAACGTAACCTAGGAGTGTAACTTAAGTATCATAAACTAACTGAACCTGCAATATAAATAACTTTGAGCACCACAGATTCAGAAGTTCTAAAACCATTGAATTCCTGCATTACAAAACTATGATGACTTAGCATAGTTAAAATTTGTTCACATAGGATGCAGAGTTGATTAAACCAACATGGGGGCTAGAAAAGTACTGCAATTGTAAAAAAAAGTCCAGCTCTCCCTTACCACAAGACCGAGTTCATTCCATTCATTGATGTTCCAAATTTTCATGCTTTTCACAATTACCTATTAGTCAAAGTGAGATTCTACAAATCAAATTAAATGATGGGAATTAACCCAATATTAACTTACAAAATTGTACTTACTATGAATTTTAAATACAAATAATGATATGTAAGGTTAAATCAACATTCGAAACTTAGAATTCATCTGTAGCCCAAATTCGAATAGAAAATAAGCAATATAGAATCGTAATCAATCAGATGCATTGAAATTGTCACTCAGTAACTATAATAACCATGAATTACCTTAATGTTCAATCGAAATCGTTCAAAATAACATAACCTGATACTTCATTGTGCTTCATTTCTTTTATAAAGTGAAAAATGTTTAACTTTGATTATTATACTAATTATTTGTATTTTAGAATAAATACAGCAACAACATTGGCATTCTAATTATTGGGAACCTAAAAGCAGTTTTAATTTTTTTGTTTTAATTAAAATCCTAAATTGCTTCAATTTTGTTGAGATTAATCACGTGTTACATTTACTTTTACAATAACATTTTCTGAATGGATCATATCAGTTCTGTCATCATGTTAAGATAGATCCTAGGTTTGTCAAAGTCCCCCACAGAAAGTCGTTTGGGTTAGATACCTCCTCGTCTCTTTATCTTATCAATTCACTTAAAATTATTTTTCTTGTGTTTACAATAAGAATGCTTATTGTTCTAAGAGTACATATATCTGACATTTTAATTTCTTCTGTTATTGATGATTCAAAAATCAATATGGATGCAGCCGTTGTACTTAAAATGTTGGTTACATCAGTTTTTGGTGAGTCAACAACCCATGTAGATGAACACCGATGAACCCAAAACCTTCTGGGCTATGTCAATTTTATTGTTAATTGCGTCATCTATATGTCCTTCTGCGACACTTGAACTTTTCTATCCTCCATGACGTTTTAGTTGATTTAAATCGGCGCCTCTATTACTTAACAAAGTAGCTGATGCTCGCCTAAAGCAGTGACCAGTATATAATTCGGGGTTCGGTAAATTTAAATACGTAGCAATTTCTCTGAAAATTTTGCAATAGAATTCATCCCAACAACTTAATTATGGCAACTCCCTTTACACATTTTTAATCAGTCAGTTTTGTTTTTCATATTTACTTCTAGACTTTTCTGGGAGTGAATTTAAAGTTGCGGATTTGGGTGCTTCGAAAATATTAGGCGGAGTACAGAAATAATCATCACTTTCGCTCTCCATAATAACTGAATTATTATTTATTATAACTTTTGCCGAGTTTGACATATAACAATCGTCGCTGTTCAATTGTTTTCCGTTGCCACGATAAATATAGCATATTTGATAAAATAAGCGAGCATTATATTTTCCATGTTCACTCTAGAGCGCAAAATAAAACTCCGCAGCATTTATCGACTTTGCAATTTCGTTTGAATATAATAATTAGTTATTTTGCGCGCGGCTGTAGAAAAAATTATTCTGTTTAAGCTAATGGTTTAATAAAGATGCCAATTAAATTGTAAAATTTGAGCTATGACATCAAATACTTTTAACTATTTAAAGTGCGGCTGCAGAAAAAGTAATGTGTGTTTTTGAGCACAAAGTTGATTGCCGCTTTCAAAAGAATGCCGCGCTCCGCTTCGCGTCGCGCGGCTTCATTCTTTCTCAAGCTGCAATCCCTTACTTTGCACTCTAAATACACAAATAACTATTTTGTTGGTTTGTTTTTTAGCACATAAAACTCTCACAGAAACTTTTCACATAAAATTTATTGGTTGGATTTCTAAAACACAAAGATACAGAGTTGGGCACTACCAACGAATTATTCTGTACCATTAAAACAACAAATAATGTAAGAAATCTTAAGACATAAATATATTGAGATTATTTGAGATCATTTTTACAAATATTTTGGATTGTACAGGGTGCTCCAGAAACACGTGCCATACGTTGGGTTATTTTAAATAATCTTGTATTTTTTTCTATTTTTTAATTTTACAATAAAAATAATGTATGGTTGTTAACATGTTCCTATACCTACTTACTTCCGTTGCTGAGGTAAATCGATTTTACCTGATTTGCAGACCCTCCAAAAAAATACAATAACTTCAAAATAAATAAGAACAAGCAACTTTGTCTTACACCACCTTACTTTGCACTCAACACCCTTTTGCAATATTTACTTTTATGTTATGATATACAGTGTGTTTTTAATACTAACCTCTTAAAACTTAAATAACTTGCTTAACTTAAATGGAACACCTTATATTTGAGTAGCCTCTTGGAAGCTGGAACTAATTACCTTTCAACCGGTATTAAGGTTACTAACCTCTTACTCTGATAGTTTTGAGATATTTTAAAATTTTCTAGTTTAAAATTGCGATTTACTGGAATCTAAGTTACCTGTAAGATATCCGTAAAATGAATATTATTTTGCAACTATTTTTAATGTATTTATTGTGTAGGTATTAGACAATAAAGAATAGTTTTTGTTGTTGTTGGTTTATCGGAATTTATTTTAAATTAAAAAATCAGGTAGTAAAATCATTCTATATTAGTATTCGTGTTTTATTGAAAAAAAAATGGAAGATGAAGTGGCAAGGAAAGAGATTCTTAAGTTATTACCATAGAATTCATTGGATAGGTATTGGAAACAATACGAATTTTTTCGTAAATGGTGCGCCGATAACTTACGACTACTTACAATAAATTGGTTTATTTAAGATTCTTTAAATGCTAAAATAAAATTGATAATCAATTAGTAAGCCCACATCTACCAACTCTCCCTTACCGTAACATCAAATTCATGTCATTAATTGATGTACCAAATGTTCGATGATTTTCACAAGCATTTGGCGAATTTATGGAACTTCTTCCAGTGGCAATTTGCACATCAAATTAAAGATGAAAATTTAGCCAATATTAATTTATAAAATTGTACCCACTATAAATATGTAAGGCTAAATCGATATTCCGTTATTGGACACCAAAGAATATTTTTCTTTATTGTTGGTATCAGCGGAATTTATTTTCTAATTGAAACTCAAAACTCAAGTAGGTAATACAATAGCCATTATCTTTTGATACCAGATTCATTCTATATTGGTATTTGTATTTTTAATAAAAAAAATGAACATCAATTAGATGTATACTTACTGTTGGGACAATTTGAAGATCCTTCCTCAAACTGTTCATTGACTATTTTAGCTTTTCTTCTTGCACAAACACCCTTATGGACCTTACCACGTTTATGTATTTTTTTCACCCTTGATGGTGCAACCCTTGACTGAGAACCCATTCTCGAAATTTCAAGATAAATTAAACAATAGAACTTTAATAGAACACTTAGGTACGGTGAAAGCTAATTTAAAAAATATTTTAGGATCAAAACCACTGATCAAAATGCAATTGTAAACAACATGAACAATTAAGATCAAGAATACTAAAAAATAATAGTTATTTACATCAGAGTGTGGAAAGTAGTTGTACACAAGAAATTTGTATAATATTTTTTGGCCGACGATCATCAAAAAAAGAACAAAATTATTTTTACTGATTTTACAGGTCGGGTGTTCCTCAAGGTTCTATCCTGGCCCTACACTTTATTTATTCTATACAGCATTTCTGTGTAAAAGTTTAAGTACGTTACGTTTTCACCTGTATGCTGACGACACTCAAATTTATCGTTCTTTTCTACCATCGAAAGCAATTCACAATATACATATAATGAATTACGAACTTGATTAACTACTCATAAATTCTAATAGACATAATTTAACTATTAACCCCTGTAAATCTGCAGTCATGATTTTTGGTAGTTCTCAAAATTGTGAAAGAGTTTCATCTAATTGCGTAATTAGAGTAGAAAACCAGATATTACTTATAGTTTCAACTCATAAAAATTTAGGAATCATTTTCGACTCTGAGCTACATTTTACTTGTCACATTACTAAGTTAATCCAAAAATCGTACTCTACGTTTAAACATCTTTATCACAATAGACATATTCTTAACCAGAGACTGAAACTTGTATTATGTAATTCTTTAATCTTGTCCAACTTTAATTACTGTGACGTGGTCTATCGTCGTTTCCTACGCAGTAGAGATATTAAACAAATTCAGAAAGTGCAAAATTCATGCCTCCGTTTTATTTTTGGAATTCGTGAATGGGAACGTATTTTCCACACAGAGCAGAAGCAGAAGCTTCCATATGGTGTCTTTCTATCATAAAATTATAACCACTGTCACACCAGCATATTTGTATAACAAAATTCGTTTTAGGACAGACGTTATTAATTTAAATCTGAGACATAAAAAGCTTTTAGTAGCACTTAATTTAGAATTATTTAAGCGTTCTTTTACATATAGCGTCACCTATTATTCTAATAAAGTTCTACATAAGTTAACAAATCTGTCATTGTATTTGTTTAGAAAGAAGCTGAAAAAAATGATCAAAGAGGGAGAGATTGCATTTTGAATTTTGTTACAATATGTTACTATCTGTATTTTGACCGGCATTTGTGCTATTCATAAGAGTTTTTTTAGTTGACTGATGTGTATTTGTATTTGCTGTTTAGGGCGTTTTGATTGTGTTCTTATAGGAGGGAGAGTGTTTTCTTGGGTTTGCAATCGAGATTATTATTTAGGACGTGTTACTTACAAGTGGTGCATGGAAGAACATGCAGTCTTCTATAGGCTAGTGTGAATGTACTCCTTTAACTACACATATTATACTATATTTTTATATATTTTCTTTTCTCAGTTAGTAGTTAATAAAGGGTTAATTTATTTATTTATTTATTTTAAGTAGGCCTGGCTGTTTACCATTTTTGACATACATCACCTAATATGTGTCAGTTACGCGTTTTAGTAGGCCTACTGTTTACCATATTGTTATACACCCCTAATATGTGTCAGTTCATTTGTTTAACTGACGTATAAATGGCGCCATCAATATCATCAGTAAAAATTAAATGCGCCTTTATTCTGTATATTATCGTGTCAAGTATGGTGTAAAGTAAATTTTTAAAATCAATTTATCGGGTTTTATACTTAGTTTATTTTTTAAAACGTTCTCAAATAGCAGATAAATCAGCCACTACTACCGCATAGCCGTACTTTACCACATAGTAGCCGTACTTTACCGCATTGTGTGTAAAAATCAAGTTTTAAGACAAGAACAACTGAAAAATGTGCAAGCACCGAAACGCTGTTACATGTGTTTCAAAAACGACCAAAAAACACTCCACATTAGAAACTTTCCACGAACAATTTGTTGACGCACACTCGGGTTTGCAAATTGGCACTCATTTCTGAAAGAATCTGTTTCAGCACATGTTACGTAAATAACTATTGTTGTCTATTTCTTTATGCCACACATTCGTACTTAAAACAATTTAAGTAATAGCCGGCATCTTACATACTACAAATTATTTCATTTTTACAATCTTGATTTTTATTTGAGATGTTGAATTTGATCCTAGTTGAATGTACAGGATGAGTAAATTTCGCCGTTTGTATAGGGTATCTCGGTAACCATAAGAAATAGAGAAAAATGGATGTCGGTGTCTCGAGAGAGAAACTCATTGTTAAAAACAAGAATCTCGGCTATCGTCTTTTGTTTTCGAGTTACAGCTAAAAGATCGATTTTTCTATATTTTGAAAAGTGTCTATATCCTAGTTGTTCATTAAGTTAGAAAAAACTAGTAATACCTTCTTTAGACACTTTTTACCCTGTACAAGCGGCAAAGTTTGCCTACCCTGTACCTACTTCAAGAAATTATACGCGTTACTGGTGCACTTGCACCATGTGTTTGATTTCACCTGAGTTACAATAATGTTTAATTGTAGAATTGAAAGGGTAGAAATTGCACTGCCGGACAAAAATCTTGGACACCTAAAATTTACCTTGTGTTTGACGTTAATTATCCTTTAAATCATTCGTTTGATTTGGATGATTTTCTTTTAAATTGTAGTCTGATCCATCAGGAATATTAGTGTGTAACTGATTCTTGAATAAAGTTAAATTTTCATTAAATACATAATATTAAAATAAGTCTTCAAAAATTCGGACACGCTTTGGAATATACCAGCAATGGCAGCTAACTAGAATTAAGGGATAATTACAGCCTCATCTGTTTTGAACATGCAAAAAAATATTTAATTTTAAACGCAAGGTTAATAACACAACAAAACAAAAAGACATAAATAACTACAAGATATAAACCACCACGAGCTGCAATAAAGATTATGAAAGCAAAGTAGATTATGTACAACTTTTGTTTGAACTTTTTCACTTTTTTGAACAAGTATCAGAGAGCGCAAAACGTTTGTTTTTGTGAGTAATGAACATGACTTTTTTGGTTAAAAAGTCACATTAATGTTAGAAGGGTTCTATATTTCACCTTCTTAGGTGCAATATGTTTGAGAATATTACAGTATTAAGTCTACAATTTTTTCAATTATTTCATTAACACAGAAATATTGTGAAATAAATAAAATTTAAATTAACATATATTTAAAAATAAATTTAAATAAATATGTTACAGAACTGTACTAAATATATATTAGAAGGATTTTTATCAAATGGGCTTACTTATAAAGTTTATCGGCCTAATTTAGTTTTTTTCACACGTGAACTGTTTACCAAATATCTCAAAAAAACTGTCTCAATTTGTAACGACGTCACGAACAAACATTATACAAAGCTCTGTAGAATTTCAATTATTTAGTTTACCTACCATTGATTTGTTTTCGGTTTTTATCGGTAAACTTAAATTTTTGTTTATAGCAGAAGCAGAAGAAAGTAAATTAGATATACAACTTCACGGAAATGTATCATTTCTCAATATTATTTTTATGTTATTGCTGTTAGATTCATTTTTGCAAAGGTTTTAAGTTTTAAACATGTACACTATTAGTAAATCGTCAGACGAATCGTAGAATACGCATAATGTTAAAAATAGAATTCTCGCTTCTCTAAACATTTTACATCAATTTGTAAAAAATCGAAATACATATTGGAGAAAACTATGGAAACGGTTTTCCAAATTACCTACATTCCCAGAATTCGACAAAAGTAAAAATCAGTATCAATAAAATTAAATATTAATCTTAAATACTTTTTTTTTTATCTGATTTTATTTTTTTGAATGCTAAAAAACTGCGTTTTGGTTTTACACCTTTCTGATCGTGTTGGAAGGTATTTTTAATTATTCTGTTATGCTGAAATTGCAATGTTCTCAAGGGTAACTTTATTGTTATCACTATAATGTATCGTACTTTGAACGTAAAAATAAAAAGAAAAATAATGGAATAATAAATTCACAGAAATATTTGCTTGTGTGTATTAGATTAACTGTAAATGGTATCGTAAACGATGGAAAAAAAAGTAAAACAGAATAAGAGCAAGTAATAATTCACCCTCTTTAAGACGCATAGAAACATAAAATGGTTAAATTTTATTTAGAGTACTGTAGTGGAGTTTCGTAGTTTTTGTTAAATTTTTTTGTTTATTTTTAAACGCAAAATTTGGTCAATTAAATAAAATATAAAATGGACAATAATTGAAGATTTAATAAACTGACTGGGCTTCGACTTTCTCGTATAATACCAAGAAAAAAAGTTACTGTTTTTGTTTAGTCATGTATTTGTTCTTAGTTACTTACTATAAAAAAATAAATTTTAATCATTTTTAATGTTTCGTATGCTTTGGGAAGTAACTCAAAATGTTAAAAAAATCAATTACATATTCAAAATTGAGGTTTTCTAAGTTAATCATACTCTAATTTGGATTATTATTGTCGAATTATAGTTTATTTGAAGCACGTATCGGTTTGCCGGAAATTTGATAAAAAACTACAATGTTGATATACTGAGTAATTACTGAGATACAATAATCACACAATCTCTATTTGACAATATTTTTAATGATATTTATTTATTTCGTATGATTCATACTTATTAATAAGTAATTCATTATATTAATTTTATAGAAAATATTGTAAAACAAAACACTTTCAACGACTTTAAAAGTTTAATTGTTTAAATTTGAATTGAGAGGAAGGCTTTCATTATTTATAAATAGTTTCTGTCGTTTTCAATTAAGAAATGACCTAAGAGAAAAGCGAAATTTTAAAGATACCTAAATAAGTGGAAAACCTGAAGATTTGAGAAGCCGAAACCCTTATAAAAGTTGAAAGACAATTAAATAGACAATAGGAAGCTATACGCTAAAGTCTTAAAATACAAGGTGTTCTATTTAAAATACGTCTATTATTACAGCGAGAATGTTCTACTAATTGAACTATAAACTATAAACACTCTGTAACAAGATTTTTATTAGTCCATCAATAAATAGACAAAGGAAACAGTCTTTTATTCAAAGTTAAGAGTAAATTTGTTGTAATTATCTTTATCGCAAGATATAAATTTTTTTCCAAAACCTTACATTTTAAGAAGAATGGCTATAAGTTACTACACTATTCAGGTATAGAGAATCCTTAAAAAAGTGAAGCTTAATTTTTGAGTAAAACTCAAAAATGCAATCATACACAGGGTGTTCCATTGAAAAAAACACAACTTTGGTATGCCACTTAGTATTGGAGCAACCTGTATATTGAAAACTATTTTTAAAATGTTTTCGTGTTGACTTACTTATACAACTGCAATAGAAGTTAACGAATATTGCCGTTTCTCCGTAAAACTCCGTGGCTTCGGTCGTGCAATCACATCACTCATTGCACGATTGATAGCATAGGAAAAACCCTTTTTAATAAGACCAACTTTATTATAATACGTTAAGTCTTTATGGAGTTATCAACATATATTTTCGAAAAAATTCAAACACCCCCCTGCCACTTTTTTTTACAGATAGAGCAAAAATCATTTAACAAAAAAGATTTAAATTTCTCTCAACCTTAAAATTACATTTACTAACTGTTTAACGTAAGAAATTTTTTTAGAAAAGATTTCTTACAATTCAAGTTAGCAATTGCGCCCCCCGATGACTATTTTAGACCTTCGAAAATAATGTACAGTATTTTCATTTGGTACTTTTACCATATAATTTTTTACCACAAGTTGATACGATAAGTGTTTTCTGAGATACAGCCGCTTAGCCACCATGTAGATACCGTTAACTTTAAAGCATATTTTTGTTTGATTATCAAATTAAATTACCGTTTGCAATATTTTGCCATAAATGCAATTATTGGGACATTTTGCAAGCAATTTGCAATTTTAGTAAATAAATCAGACATTTAGAAGTGTGTCAAATAACAATAAAAACTATTGGCATCAACAATTTGTTTTCTAATTTAATTTTGGTAACATACACGAGAATGGGTTAATAATGCCTTTTTAGTTTACATTAAACCAAATGATATTTCTCTTAAAACGTTTTCCTAAACTCAAAAATACGAAAATAAAATCAAAAAGCCATTTCAGATATGTTAAATGTTTTTATGACTAACTAATTGTAATCATAAAATCATGTATGGAGGAGAAATACCTTACAAGAATAAGTAAAAAATCTACAAGGTGTCATTTAAAAAAGAAAAGTTGCTCATCGTAACTTTGGCATACGTCAATAAAGTTCTGACTTAGCTCATCCAATGTGATTTAACACGCCATTTACAACTATAAAGGGTGGTGCAAACTTCTGACATCGTAGGATATCTTACTTAACAAAAAATATGTAACTATCAAAGAGTCGTGGCAGCATAAACTTAAAGTTTTTTAAATGGAAAGTACCATATTTTCTTTTAGTTAGAAAAGATAATAATAATAATAATAATAATAATAACGGTTTATTGGTTCCACAACTATAAATATATATTTATTTACAATAGAAGTAAAAGGATACCAAAAGGAAATCTGTCAGACTAGTTTCAAAAACCGTCTGTTAGTTCCGTTAAGCCTACCTTGAGTTAAATCAATAGCTGACTATAGCCGTATATGCACCTATTTATGAAAATTAATACAGATAATTTCATTGCCCGTCGCACACACCGACCCTCGCCGCCTTCACGAAGCGATAAAATAATTCAACGACACTCGGAGATTAATTTGTTTAAAATTAAATTTCTAATTTTGACTTTGTAGGTATGGAAAGACAGCCTGAAACATGTTGAAGGTATATTGCTATGAACTCTGTAGATATTATAAGAGAAGGATCTTTTAAATATTTGAAGTTTATGCCTTGGTATCTGAATTAGGTCTTTACGGCGGATGTTAACATTGTGTACATCTGTCCGGAAACGGACTTTATAGTAGAGATACGGAGGAGTTTTATTAATCAGGATCCGAAAACAAAGACTCGCCCAATGCAGAAACCTACGTTGTGACATGTTTAACCATCCACACCATCTTAGTGTATGTGATATATGTTCACGTTTTCTAATTCCATAAATAAATCGAAGACATGCATTCTGTAATCTTTGTATTTTCTTACCATCAGCGGCATCGATACAAGGGTGATATACAACATCACAGAAGTTTAACCGAGATAAGACTATGGAATCACAGAGCATAATTTTTAGTTTTTGGTCAAGAGAATGTCTGTTGGTATATAGCAATCTTAGCGCGCCATAAGAACCTTGAAGAACTTTAGTTATATGAGTTTTATAGCGAAGCTCCGAATCAAAACAACACCAAGATTTTTACATATTTCTGTGAGTGGTAGCAATTGACAATTTATATAAAGTTTAATATCAGACTTAACCAAATCGCGCAAATTTCTATTACCAAACAACATTACAAGTGATTTTAGTGGGTTAAGTGTTAATGAATGACATATAGAGTAATTGTATATGTTAGCTAGATCTTCATTTATATACAACAAAGCCCTATCGAGTTGTGACGAAGGAAAAGAATAATAAATATGTGTATCATCCGCGTACATATGATATTTGCAATGTTTTAATGTATTCGATAGAAATGAGGTATATATTAGATATAAAATTGGTCCTAGGATAGATCCCTGAGGAACGCCTGAGGACACATTATACGGGCTAGACAGATTTGTATTAATTTTTACTTGCTGTACTCTATTACTTAAATAACTACGAAATAAACCCACTGCATTTACTCCAAGGCCAATGTAATGAAGAATAGCTAGCAATAACTTATGATCAATAGAATCAAAAGCCTTGGAATAGTCCAGCATAACGAGAAGAGTAAGTTTGCCTTCATCTGTCGATCTAAGTATATCATCCGTCACACTCAACAAGGCTGTAGAACAAGAATATCCTTTGCGAAACCCGGATTGATTAACAGGTAGAATGTTGTGAGTATTTAAGTATTTTCGAATCTGTGATGCCATCACCTTTTCACAAATTTTTGATAAAGTAGGAAGGATACTTATTGGTCTTAAGTCATTAAACGATTTAGGAGCACGAGTTTTAGGTATTGAGATTACTATAGATGCTTTCCAGCAGTCCGGAAATACAGAATTTGTAAGACAATAATTTATAATGTGCCGCAAGTAAGGAAGAATGTGAGGACAGCAAAGTTTTATAAGCCTTATACTTAGATCATCAAGAGCTTTAAAAAAAATATAGCATATCAATATACAGAGTGGCCTATTAGTGCGAGAAAGGTGGAAATATTATAAAATATTATGGTTAGAAAAAAAATTTCGCCACAATGCAAATCAATGAGCTGCACATTTTAAAATTATTTTCGTTTATACAAGGTGTTCCATAAAAGTGCGACATACCAAAGTTATGTTTTTTTAAATAGAACCACCCATTTTTTTATTACAAATTTGGATTTTTGGAAAATTCTAGTGTGCATTATACATAGTGTCTAAAATGGAGTGTTTTCGCATTATTTTACTTTTTCCCGAAAAATTGACTTTTTTAACAAGTTAAATAACTCAGTTATTCTGGATATAATGGCACTGCCTTATTTTATGTGCCGTTGAACGTAGAATCTTATAAGCTTTCTAATGATAAGGTTGTAGGTATTTAACTCTTACGGATTTTTGCAAATTTTCATTTCATTGCCAAAGTTTTTTTACCCCTAATATTTTCCGATATATCCATCTTCCTCGCACTAATGGGCTACCCGGTATGTATTGTACAGGGTATTTTAGAAGACTTAGCTAAGTATCAGCAAAAATGACATATACTTATGCAAACCACGCGATACCTCAAGGTTTTGAAACTTTTTGTAACTAGTTTCGAAAAGTATACTTAACTAGTTACGAAAAGTACACTTTTCGTAACTACTTATTTTTTTATTTCTTATGTCACAAATTGCAAAAAACCCTATTCAAACCAGATTTATAAGAGGAAAGCAGTTGGTATTTCTGTTTTACTCTGTTTTTGTCAAAATTAGAAAAAATCTTGTATGTAATAGGTAACGTCGCATAAATAGCTATTATGTACAAAAATTAAAGTAACTTAAATTTTTACACTAAATTTTGGGTGGTATTAGTGGCATTGGAGGATAACATTAAAACAATTTTTCACATTTAGTGCAGTTATTCAGTTCACATTTAAAAAATATTTTTGATTATACAGTGTACTTCAAAAAGATCTTTTCGAATTTTGAAGAAAGTATGGTATGTTCCATTTAAAAAAACAATTAAGTTTATGCTGCCACTATTCTTTTTAACACCCTGTATAATGGAAAATATTTTTAAAATGTGCTCTTAGTAATTGTACTAAATGTGACAAACTTTGAAAGTTATATATATTTTATTAACTAAGTTATCCTCCTATGTCAGAAGTTTGCGCCACCCTATATATGGTTTATAGTATTTTTTCTTTATTTTTTATATTTAGGGTTTAAAAGTTTCTCAGAGGTACTTTTTTTACCTCTAAAATTAAGGTGTAAAACTGAAGAATTCAATTTTCTCGAAAACGAGTATAACGATTTTTCTTAAAATTTGCATATATATAGAACATTAATGACTACTTAAATGACTAACTTTGTTTTCCAGAGTAATTCGATTAAAGAAAAATTTCATCCTTTTAGGGCCAGTTGCACCAAGCCGATTAAATTTAACCGTAGGTTAGAAACAATCGAATGTTTTTAACGTACGGTTAAATTTAACCAACTTTGGTGCAACTGGTCCTAAGACCAATACGTGTTGCAACTTTTATTGTCGCCTCGTACTATCCTAATACGTCAGAAAGTTAATTTGCATTAAAGTCTGAGATGAGGTATCCCCCTGTTGCCGCTTCTAAAGGTAAAAAACCAGTACTCCTGTTAAGGATGGCTTAGAAACTAAAGAAGCTGAAAAAAATTAAAGAAGAGAAGGAAGAGGAAAATCGAAAGAGAAAAGAGGAAGATGCATAAAAGAAAACTGAAATACACAAAAATAAAAATATCCAAAAGAGCAAAAGGAGGAAATGAAAATTAAAAAAACACATAGTTCTCATATTCCTCCATATTAATCAATTATGTAGATAAGGGCGATGATTAAGTCGGAGTCATCGAAAAAATCTGTTTAGTTTGTAACGAATCAGGTAGAGATAACATTTTGCACGCCAAATAGGCTCATGGTGATTGTACTGGTGTGATTACAGCGCTCTTTTTGAATCACCCTTTACTTTTAATGCATGCTCGATGTGCCGGACCCGTATATTAAACTTTTTGAGCATGTGAAACGGTTTAGTTATTCACGTACTTTACAGTCAATTAGGTACTTCAGATAATCCTACTCAAACTGTTTATTGAACATGGTACCCCTGTCACTTCTAACACAGTTCAGGTGCATACATAGTAATTCAATTTAAAATTTGGTGTTTTAAAAAAATGGCTTTAAAAAAATTTTTTATCGTCATTTTGAATACATTAACAAATAAAACTTTAAAAATTCTAAGGCTCTATTTTGAAATTTTTTAATTATCTGGTGTATTATAGTGATGATTACAGCTAAACAAATTGTTATCTAACTAAGTCGTATAATTGTCTTATATTCAATTTATTAACTTTCCACGCTGACAAGGCGTGTGCAAGATAGTAAAGGTTATAGGAGAAACAGTACAGGGTTTTCTAAAAATACGATTAGAAGATTATGGGACAGAATTCTTTCCCGTGAAAAAACCCAGTTCGAGTAAACAGGATCGAATCCCTGAAGTAGTGTTACCATACGTTTTCTCTTATCTGATGATAATTCCTTGAAGTATACAACATAATCATTAAATCATATCTGCTAATGCTTTTGGTTGATTACAACAAAGTTGACATCGTTACATGTTATGTTTTAGTTCAGACAGTACTGCGGGTGTACTTATAATTTACAACGGTGTTAAAAAAATTACAGCATTTACTACATCGTTAGTGCTCATACCTGCATATGTGCTATAAACAATATAACACCAGTAGAAATAATAATATAGTACTTAAAGCTAATAAAACTTTATTATAACTCTCCGTTTCTGATTGTTTAATCTTTTATTGTTTAATGATACCGTTTAAATTTATTTAGCTAATATTTGCCAGTGCTGTTTGTCATTGAAATAATTTCGACACATTTTTTATGTCCTAATTACTAAAAACAAACACAAACTTGATTAATCGCGGATTATCATGAATATCGTATTAAAAAAGTATCGTCGCTATTTGAAAATTAATTGAGCTCTTATATTTCCTATAACATTAGCACAGTTTGAATCTAAGTTTGTAATTTTATCGGTAGATAACATATTTTGAAACATTATTAATTTGTTTGCTTACTTATGCAGCTTAATTGTCTAATAAATCAATGACACTTAATGATATATTAGTTATTCCTATATAACATACTATCATAATTTGTTGCATTCAAAGAAAATGTTTATTAGAGTAAAATTTATTATTTATATCGCACGGGTCTGGTTTTTGATAATAATTTTTTTGTGTTATTTTGATAATAATTATTTTTTCTAAAATTTACCGTTATCGGTTTAGTTTTGTGCTTCACAGCGTAAATAAATATTGAGCCTGTATTGTAGGTATGTGGATAATAATTAAATACATTTTCTTATTTACATTTGCATAATGCAATCTACGTACTGGTGCACTGATACTCCTCTAAGAGTTCAACAAATTACAAATTTGTAACAAGCTCCAAATTAAAATTTGCTACAAATTTCTGCAGCACGAAAACCGACTGAAATGCGAGAAAAAGTCTCGAGGCACTTACTACATATTACCAAAAAAATGTAATTTACGAGACTTATGTTCACATTTCAAAAGTTAATAAATCAGATTCGTTTGTTCTACGAACTGAAAATGATTACTTTCACATACGTCCAATTCTTTGCCCATTCTGTAAATACGCATAAATGTTTAATTGAGATTTTCAGGATCTTCAGAAAAAGTACCAAAATTGCTTTATTTTTTTTCGTTGTTTTGGTAATTATTTTTAGATAAGACGAGAGTAAAATAGTCCAAAAATGCAGGTTGCTAAGTGTAACATGTAATAGAATTTTAATATGTGTTAATTTAATTTACGTCTAGTCGTAAAATGTTAACAAATACCATTTACACGTACAATGGAGGTAATTAAGTTCTGTTTCCTACAACAGGTAGCTCAAAAAGTTCTAGCGAATGTGCTCAGATCCCTACGGACGGCAATCGACTCGATAAAATTGCAGTTCTAACAAGAAAATTAGTTATTGATGAAAAACAATAATGTAATTTCGAACTTATATCTTTTCTTGAGAAGCCTTTTTGAGATAATAATATACGGCTCATGCGCTAAATGTGGGTCGGTAAATTACGTCGACACCTGTAGCAACTATGTGCGGGTGCGTCGAGACGGCGTTCAGTCGTATCGTGTTCGGAAGCTTGTTTTGAAGCTTAATAAAAGCTACCGTGCGTTTGACTACCAGCGAATTAATTATTAGAGCGTTATCAACGCCGATAAAATTGATTGCTTAACAAAAATAAATAAAAAAAAACACAGATTTTTGGTGTAAATAAAATTGTCGCAGAAAATTGAAGGAGCACTTTCTGTAAGTTTTAAATCAAATTAAGTTTTTAATAAGTCTTTTTGAGCGTCGTTAAAACTTTGTACTCATTTCCATAAAAACTCCAAAACTTTTACAGACATTCACTTAAGTTCGTTATTTATTGTGCAAAGTTTAGTCAATATTTTGTTATCTTTAACGAAGCTTTTTTAAAAAATTCTTAATAGCTGTGCATTTGGAGTTATTTAAACGCAAATTTTGCATCCAATTTCAAAAGTCTATTTGTACCTACCGATACAACCATTTTTTTTATTAAATTTTTGAATTTTGTATATCTACCATACCAAAAAGATGTTGAATAAATTGTTTGTATTTACATATTTTATCTTTGCGCTACAGGTGGAACATTTCTAATATAGGTACTTTATGTGAAAACAAAAATTGAATTATATTTTTCTTTGTGCGCTGCTATCAATTGTAGTACAAAGTCGTCCAATAATTTAAATTTATACTCGACTCCATAAAATTGTAATCATTGGTTACAGATTTAGTAAAGGTTGGGTAAGAACAGCTTAAAAGGTAATTCTCATTAACACTGACTAACAGATAAGCTTTTATACAAAGCGTTAATTTTATTTCTTTAAAAGGATTTATTGGTAATTTAATTTTAACAGATACAACAAAAGCGTTATTAACTTATATGAAATATGAATTTTATTCTTTATTGCATTTAAAATGTAATCTATTTACTATATATTTAAAATTAACAAAAATATTAAGAATGACTGTTTTACTTTACGACAATTGCAATGAATTTAAAACTAAATACAAATATTTTGTTAAGCTATTTGCATTTTAATTGTAATCCATTATCCCAAGATATTAACTCTAATATGTACACCCACACATTCACTATAATAAATTTTGCGTGATTCCAGTATTATTATTACACTAATACTTACTATAAAATAAGGGTTTTGTTAGAAATTAATTTCTTTAGTTTGCTAATAATAATATTAATAAAATGAGTGTAGATTGTGAGAAGTAACTACCAGAATAATTATATAATACATTTATAAAAATGATGCAAACTATTGTTACATTTTAGCCAATATCTTTATATACAGGGTGTCACAGAATATGTGTTCCAGGCTTAAAGGGTTTGTAGAGGACATTAAAATAAACAAATATTTTTGGGAAAACTTTTATGTTAGACAAATAGTTAAGCCAAAATGGCTCTCCAAAGTCCAAATTAAGAATTTCAATGGCTATTTTTAAAGTTTTAAAACTATTGAAATGTTATCAAAAGTATATCTAACATGCCCGATTCAAATTTGACAAAATTTTTGATGTAGGTATCAAAATTCAAAATGGCGGATTCAATTTTTAAGTACTTGATGGAATAATTTGATTTAAATGAAAATTTGGTTTTAAAATAAATAAAAAAAAATAGTGCAGTTGTTTTTTGAAAATTAAAAAAAAAATGTGCAAAATTTTTAACCAATTTCGATAAAAACTTACAAACATGTATTTTAAAATATCTTACCTAAACGTAACTGACGAACAAATTTTTAATAACTTTAAAAATAAAAATTTTATAGGGCATCGAAGTCAAAAAGTAAAAATTAAGGTCGTTTGAATAGTATGAAATTTTTCAGGAATGGTCTTTAAGCTCTACTAAAGACAAATAAATTATTAAATTTACAGTTAATTTAACAATAGCTAAGCAATCATAAGTGAAAATTACAATTAAGTTTTATAAATTTCTTTTAATACTGTAGCTAATATGTGTAAATTTACCACAAATAATTACCATTCTAAAAGAATTGATCTAACTTTTCCTTTTACTTTTTAAGACTTACTAACTGTCATAACTACAGCCATTGATTGCTGTCAGTTTCATTCAAAATTCCGTAGACATAGCCTACATCTTTTGAAATTGCTCTGGTGGATTGATGTATTACGACAGGTTGTTCGCGAACTTGTGCACCAACCTCGCTACTACCTCTTCTTCGGTGGCCATTGCTGTACCGTCGTAAACAATATTTTTTTTTAAATCCCAAAAGAAAAATATTTAACGGCCTAAGATCTGGAGATCTAGAAAGCCAGAAATAGGACCTTCTACCCCTATCCATCGTTGCCCGTAAACATCATTTAGGTGGTTTCTAACTGAGACGAAGTTATGGAATGGAGCGCCGTCATGCTGGAACCACATGCGTTGACGTGACTGCAAAGGAATTTCATCCAATAGCTATGGTAGTACTTCTTAAAGAAAAATTAAGTATACATTTCCAGTACGCCGATTTAGTAAAACGTAAGGCCCAAGTAAATGCTTTCCAATAATTCCTGCTCAAACGTTTATTCAAAATTGTCATTGATGACTCATTTGAATAAAAGCATGAGGATTTTCTTCATCTCATTTGTGGAGGTGAAGATTTACTACTCTATATCTTGAAAAATGAGCTTCATTTGTAAACAAAATCCCCTCCCCACGCAAACGCCGAAGAATCTAACGAGAAAATATTATTCCAGCATCTTCACCTGGGTACAATGCTTGCACTGAATGTAGGTGGTAAAGATACAAAAGTTGTTTACGCAAGACTCGCCATACTGTGGTGTGATTAGAGTTTACATTATTTGCCATTGCTTTCTTACTCGTTCTTGGATTATCTTCAATGCGACGCAATACATCTGTTTCAAAATCAGCATTCTTGCTACTCGATGACGACGTCCAGGTCCTAACAAATACTTTTGAAATAAATTATGATTAGTTAATATGGAACTAACCTCGTTGAAAACTCCCTGCAGTTCAAAGTCAATCGATTAAAAATTAATGACTAAATGGCCGTTTGCACTAACACAACTTAAACTTAAGTAGCGCTTAAAAACAATCGTTGTTATGGTTTTAACAATTGTATCTAAGTTTTTAAGCATTGCTTACTTAAGTCTAAGTCAAGTCGATGCAATCGGCCATAGGTGCATTTCTATTAGGGTAACGTTCGCGATCAATTCTTTGAGCTTCTCTGCCATCTCTTCGTTAGAGTAATTCATTTTATTAATTAATTTAATAAATAAAGTAAAGACTTATAAGTAACTAAACCAAATTAATTAACTAATAAAAACCTTAAACAAATAGTTAACTTAATAACAACAACAATTAACACAACTAACAAAAATAAAATTATTAAAAACTACAAACATATAACAAAATAACCACAAAAATCAACACCATGTAACGCAAATGCAACAAAACGATTTATAAAATTAGCTACTGTAATTGTTTTTAGCTGATTAACAGAATTACAAAGGCGACCACGATGTGATTGTAATTTTCACTTATGGTTGTTCAATAGGTAGATATTTTCAGCATTAAAAATGTTAAATTTTGCTTACAAAAAACGTCGAAATTAACAACTCAATTGTTCTCAGACACTTTCGTGAAGTGTCACTGTATTCGAACGACAATAATTTGTAAATAGTTCGTTATTAGTGTAAATATTTTTATTTATTATTTATATATAATTTCTAAATCAGTCCATTAAAGTCTTTTGTTAATACCACAGTTTGTGATCGTATAAATTATAAGTAACATATTTCGTATTAAATCGATACTCAATCTCTGATGAGGTAAACTTAATTAAAAAAGTTCTCAAAACGTAGCTGGAAATTGAAGGTTATTATGCTTGTTTTATTTCGGAACCCCAAGGAGGATTTATTCTACAGTAAATTTTTAATTTTTTTGAATTTTGTTGTATACAATTTTTATTTCTAAAGTTATCAAAAATCTGTTCGACAGTTATGTTTATGATATTTTAGGGTACACGTTTGGAAATTTTTAATAAAATTGGTTGACAAGTCAAAAAATTGAATATAATGAAAATTAGCTCAAATACTCTATAAACATTGTGAAATGTTAAGTCCTTTTGTAAGGTAAAATTGAACAGTTTGAACATGGGTAAATTAATATCTACGTAATAAGCAACAATTAGTGCAAATTACAATTACATCGTGGTCGCTTTTGTAATTTCTATTATTTAAGAATGCTTACTTAGATATTGATTAGTCATTGCTAAATGTTTAGCCTACAAAGTAAACTAACTTTAAGTTTGACTTTTAATTTGTATTTAAGGGAGCTTAGACACCATTCCTGCAAAATTTCATAGTATTCGGACGATATTAATTCTTTTATTTTTTCGACTTCAATGTCCTATAATATTTTTATTTTTAAAGTTATTAAAAATCTGTTCGACAGTTATGTTTAAGATATTTTAAAATACATGTTTGTAAATTTTTATCAAAATTGGTTGAAAATTTTTGTCTCCACAAGAAACGATATTGCACATTTTTTTGATATTTACAAAAATTAACTGCAGCATCTTTTTTTATTTATTTTGAAACCGATAAAACCAAGTTTTTGTTCAAATCAAATTATTACATCAAGTACTTAAAAATTGAATGCGCCATTTTGAATTTTGTCAAATTTGAATCGAGCATAGTTAAAAACATAAGATACTTTTGATAACATTTCAATAGTTTTAGAACCTTGAAAACAGCCATTGAACATTTTTAAACTTTGACTTAATTACCTATTTGTCTAACATAAAAAAGTTTTACTAAAAAAAAATTGTTTATTTTAATTACCTCTATAAACTTTTTAAGCCTGGAACACATATTCTGTGACACCATGTATCATGTAATCAAACTCATGAAATTTAAAACTTGGACACCACAATTTCTGTAAACAAAAGTTTGCACATTGTGAAGCGGGCTTAAGGGTATCATTTACAATTCTAACAGCAGGTAGTCTCAGCAGGGGTTATCTTATAGAAGGACTGTAGAATGAATCATTACACTAAGCACGTTTTAGAAAATAGGTAATTTACGTTGCTTACTTAATTTTTTTTAAAGAATATATTTGAAGGTATCGCTAATTAAACACCATAGCTCGATTAATTATCGAATCAAAATTTTGTTTAGGAAATGTTTACAAAATAAAATTAGAAATAATTTTGATTTAAAAACGTCTACAAGCAATAACTTTTAAATTAAATCAAAAACTAAACATGGTTATTTGGGTTGACTGATTATTACTTATTTTTAAATAAATCTAACCTACTAATTATTGTAAGTTATTAAAAAAATCATTAAACTCTCTATTCATAATATTTAGTCCTTACAAAATGTATATTTTATGACGTTTCATTTTTTCTGTAGTTAATATAAAAGTGAAAATAAAAACTAAGGCAATTCTTATTGTCAACGTATATATTTAGTTTTTGACAAGAATTTATTACATAATTATAATTAAGATACCAAGTTATAGTTTAAAATTAAATGAAAACGTTTTTTTTAAATAAAGGTATTACTATATAAATAAATATAAGAAATCAATAATGGGTGTGACCTCCATTATTATTGATACATTCTTGGAGGCGTCTGCTCATTGACGCTATCAAGGTATCAATATAATTAATATTAATCGTTTCCCATGCGGTATCAATGGCTGCAATTAGTGCATTACGGTTTACTGGTATAAAATTTGGCCCTTGTTGTCTTCGGATAACAGCAAGTATTCGAACCCAAACATTTTCGATAATGTTAAAATCTGGGCTTTTTGCTGGCCAGGGTAACAGCTCCAAGTTATTTGCTTGTATCCAGTTGCGCACAACCTGCGAATTACGAATGAAGTAGACATTGTAGGAGCTGTCGAAGCTAATCCTAATATTTGTGTTGCAGGTACTGCCAATAATCTTGGTGTCTCTCAAATGTATGTTCACCGAGTTCTTAAAAAACACAAATATTTTTCATGTAAATACTCCACACAACAGGAGCTATACGAATAGTTTTTTTGTGATTTTATGTTTAATGTGTGGCATGCTGATGAACAATTATTGAAAAATATTTGTTTCACTTATTAGTGCACATTTGCATTAAATAGGGAGCACAAACATCAAAATTTGTAAGGACTTAATAAAATTGTGTTGTTGTTCTGATTTTTGATTTTTTGTTTTGCGTTTGCACTTTAATCCAACTGCCTTCTGTTTCAATTGTGTTGGCCAATCACAATTTTTTAGATAGAGACAGTAATAGTTGATATTTAGATAATTTTTCAATGTTAATTTCCCTATGTCCGGTACCGGTAATCCGTGTTGCACACTGTATTGGTAGTCATCAATCTTGAAAATTTTATATAAAACTTTTTTAGTCAGGTGCCCGGGATTTTTGGTTATCTTAACAGTTTGCAGTTTGTTAAAATGAGAAACAATATGTTAGTGCAACGAGTATCATATCAATTTGTAAAACTGTTATTGTAATGTGTATAAATACATACACGGTGGTCCAATGAAACCAAACAGAGGAAAATCCAAAAACCGGTCAATTTTATTTTGAAGAGGGACAGCTTTGGCGTAAGTTTTACCCTTACATTGTTTTACCCCTTCGCGCTGTGTAAGCAACTACTAAAATTTTAATAGAGAATGATACCTCATTTGAAAGTTCTTTTTCCCTGATTTTAGCGCAGACATTTTTTTAAAAATTTATTCATAATTTAAAAAAAAGTTGAAATTTTAAAATTAAGACACGTAGAAGTAAATAATGATAAGAAAACTTTTGTTTGTCAATTTTTTATTGAAAAGATTATTTTTACTGATGCGATGGCTGTCAACATTTCTAATTAGGGGGTGATTTGCGGCTCTCAGTTTAACATTTAATATGGTTTACTTAATAGCTGAGAGGATTAAACTTATTGCCTTTTTTTTAAACAATAGGTGCACAAATGTAATCACCAATTTATTTAATCAACGTCAACCAGAAAAGAACACCTACAGAAAGTATGTTTGGAATTCGTAGTCAAGTTTCAGGAAACTGGATAGGTAGCCAAGAAGAACGTCCAGTCAGAAATGGAGCAGAATGAAGCAATGTATAAGACAAATGGCTGCCGATTCTGGTATTACGAGTTTTAAAAAAGCAATAAATTTTACCCTTATAAGATAAAATTAGTACAATAACTAAACAAAGATGACTTAGATCGCTGTTTCAATTTTGTGAAATAATGAGTGAACAAATACATGAAAATCCAAATTATCTTTTCAACGTGTGCTTCTCGGTTGAGTGCTCTTTTTTAAATCAAAGTGTTAATCGACAAACCCAAATTCTTTTAAGAAGTGCACACTCAATTTAAATGTTTAGACAAGCATTTTTGATGATTGTATTGTTAGACCTTTTTTTCTTACAAGGAAATTTGACTGGAGAGGTGTATTTAGATCTGCTAGAGAACCACATTGATCTAATGATATCCAAAATTTTGGAAAATAATCAAGGATACTTAGAAAACCAGTTAGTTTTTCCACAGAACGGCCTCTACGATCATTAGATTTGATTCCATTAGATTTTTTTTTGTGGGGCTACTTAAAAAGCAAAATTGATTTCATTTCTTTACAAAAATTACGTGAACGAATTGTAAATGAATGTTGACTCATTACCCGAGAGATGCTATGACAAAAGTTTGAACAAAATCTCTATTATTGTATGGAAACGGAAAGCAGACAATTTCAAAATTTAATTCATTAAAATTTGATAATATTAAAACTTGTATAATTGAAAAAAAAATAAATACTGTTAGTATAAACTGTTTAAACGCATTACAAGGTAAACATAGATAAACGTTTGAACATTTTTTGTCAAATTCATTAATGACAACTTTTGGATTTTAGTTGAATGATACTGGTGTGTTCCATTAATCTTTTAATATTTGAAATTAGTAAAAGACGAAAATACAAAAGAAACATAATTACTACCTTAATTAAATTACACAATTACTCGAAATATTTCATTTAAACTACGTTTTAATTATATTTGACTGAATATTAACCTCCGACGATCAAATTTAACCAAATTTTTTTTTTCATTCTTGTTAAAGTATTTTAAAAACGTTCGCCGTTGTTTAAAGAAAAATAATTTCCTGTACTTTTAAGATTTACGAAAAAAATCCTTAAGCAATATTTTTTGCTTGTTGTGGAAATGTGATTTAATAATTCGGTCTTGTGCTTTTTCTTTTTCCAAACTTCTTGTGCAACATACTATTTTTTGTTAGATCATGTGTATTTCTGTACTTATCCTTGTATTACATTAGGAACAAAATTAATTTTATCTTTAATAATACTGCATATATACCATAAAAGATTTCATATTTCAATACTAAATTTAATAATATTATCAATATCAATTTTTTTTCCTATCTGATTGGTTAAGTCAATATAATTAGTTGCATATATATTTTTGCATTTGAGGAGACCAGATTACAGCATAACAATTAATTGATAAGGTTTAAAATAAATTCATGTATTAGACTTTTATTCCGTAAATACAGATATTTTCCCCTTTCGAACGATATATTGCATGCCTATCTTTGCTTAAAATTTGTGACGGCTCCACCTGGTGGGGCCGGTACCCCCGGTGGGACCGACTTCAAACATAGCCTACGCTCTAAGTGGGAATGTTCTAAGAATTTTGAGGTATTGTTTGTCAAAATCGGTCCAGCCGTTCCGGAGGAGTAGCGTAACAAACAGACAGACAAACAGACAGACAAACAGAAGGACAAACATTTAACAATTTTATATATATGGTATCTCAATATGTACGAGGGTTCAAATTCCAGTTCTTTTTTCTTTTTAGTTATATTATTATTTTTAAGAACAGCGTTTAATTTCCATCGGTGAAGAGACATAATCAAAAGGTTTATTTTTTTTTACTAGAACTGATAATGGATTTATTAGAATAATATTCAATTAGAGAGAGTTTGCATATCGTAAAATTAAACGCTAAAATAACGTGAGTTCCTTCTGCGCATGCCAGTTCAAGTAAAAAAAATTAAAACCTATGCCTCTTTATCAATAGAAATTAAACGCTGTTCTTTTAAAGTAATAATACAACTGAAAATTGAAATTGTACTGGGATTTGAACCCTCGTACGTTTTGAAATATTATTAAATATTTTTTAAAATATTTTTAATATGTTTGGTTTAATTTTAGAAACTATTACGCCAAACGTTTTCTAGTAGACTTTATTAAGTGTTCTGATAGTAAAAATATCCTAAAAACACTTTGGAGACATATAAATCAGCTTTTTAAATTACCCATGTTAAACATAATGCTTCAGATTATCCGGGACACACGGTAGACCTATTAAAGTTGCAAAGTCAAAAATAGTATATTACATAACGAGAGAAGTAAAGACCATATTACGTACAAGTGAAAAAGTTACAGACGAGCGACGCATTGCTTTACCACTCGAGACATGTACTATACTTTTTTTAGGACATCACAATTTGAATTGCCTAATGATTAATGAAACTTGTATAAATTACAAATTAGATTTATAAGAATATTTTTGCCCTTCTTTCAATAAAAATACTAAGAAAAACATAAAAAAATGAAAAAAAAATGCCGGCATTGAGATTTGAACCCTAAAAAATACACGTATTCAAAGTCACCCACCTTAGCAACTGAGCCAACTTTTTATTTTTTAGTAATCCGAGAAGTTTGATGAAACAATTGATTTGACGTTAGAATTAAGTTATTGTGGCGTGTTATTGTGTTGAACACTTCAACATCAATAATGAAGGCTCTATTCAAAACTGATTCAAAGAAGATATTTTGGGAACTGAAATCCTGAAATTACGTGTGAAAATCTTTTAACCGAAAAGTCAAAATTTTGGTATGAGACCAAAAGTCAAACAAACAATATACAATAATTTTCCCTGCCCTTTTGGCCTATTTTGCAAAATTAGGAAAGCAATTTAAACCTTCGTCACTTTGGCAAGTCAAACTAGCGGGACTTCAGTTTAAATTTGAGTCTCGGCTACCTATACCTATATTATTTATCTTAGTATTCATGACGACGACATGTAATGTAATATACAGGGTGGGCCAACGCCGACGAAACAGAGCCAATTGCAACCACATCGATAATTTAAAAAAGAAATACTCAGACCCGTCAATTTTATTTTTGAGGGAGACATCTTTTCAGCCTGTCAGCATTTCAGTATTACCTCTAGTTTTAACGGAAATGACGTCACATCAAACTTTTTAAATGGCAACCTACAGTTTTTTGTGCAAAATTATCATTGTGGCTGCAATTGGCTCTGTTTTGTCGTAGTTGGTCCACCCTGTATATACAGGGTTTTTCTGAAAGGTGTGTATATGGCTTTACCAGAGGTTCTCTGGCTCAAAATAGACCGTTTAACACTAATTTACCTATAACTAAAAGTGCACCATAAGGGCGCCAGAGGGCGTCAAACTTTTCAAAAAAATATGTATATTGGGAATAATTCGAGAACGGTTTGACGGATTTTGTTCCGCTTTCGACTTATTCCCAATATACAACATTTTTTTGAAAAGTTTGACGCCTTCTGGCGCCTTTATGGTGCACTTTTGATTATAAGTAAATTGGTGTCAAACGGTCTATTTTGAGCCAGAAAACCTCTGGTAACTCCATGTGTACACACCTTTCAGAAACACCCTGTATATATTACGTGCTAGTACATTATGTGCATGTGTGTGTAAAGGCCCACCTACTAATCAAGGAAGCAGTTGTGTTTTCGACGTCGTACTGACGCTACGCTACGCTACGCTCATACAAAACAAAACGAAACTATCTGACTTTTACAAAATTTCAATCTTGAGCTTCTTACAATTAATATGCAAGTGATTACGAAAACACTTCGCGACAGATTATAATTTATAACATGAGATTCAAAGCTTTTTTTAATTTTGGAATAATTTACATAGTTACGTAAACAAAAACATAAATACCTGGAGGTCACGACTGATTGTCAACCCGGGCTTGTTAAGATGAACCAGAGGAAGTTGTGGTAGATCGGACGACGATAAAGCGAAGACAAGAAATTACATCAAACTAATTCTTTTTGATAACGCCAGAAAGTGGCACGTCGATTTAAAAAAAATCTTTTTATTTGATTGTATCATTAACAACTCTTTCTCGGTTTGAATCTCTGGACGAAAACTTGTTCATTTCATTAAACATTGTGGTAGCTAGGGCAACTTATTTTACGTCCTAGACCAAAATATATTTTTCAGTCGACAAAAAATTATTAAAATAACTAGACTTGTTTATTTCTATATTATTTAAAACATTAACTAATTAACAAGAAGAACCAAGGATTTAACAACACCAATTTTACCTTAAAAATAATAATTACCAATTTACTGAATTAGAACATATATAAAACAATTTTCATGGCATCTCGATTACAATGAAATTAACATGGCAACTTGATTAGTTTGGGAGGCATTGAATTTTTTAAAATTTTACACAATTGAATAAAAAATAATGTATAATGCATAGAAGAAAAAAATATTTTGGACGATTTGTTGTTATTGCCGGACGAGGTGCAGCCGAGCCAATCGTCCAAAATATTTTATTTTTTGTCCTTATAACCTAAAATACTATTCTGTACAACCGTACGAGAAGATACTATTTCGCGGACACCTTCCCGGGTGAGAAATGAATACTTGCAACCCGGTTCATATTGCGGTGGCGTAACCTAACAACGAGTTCGCTAAAGTGTAGAAACAAGTCCACTTGAACAATGTATCTGAAGACCTTTGTGTCGCATTTTTCTCCATATACTCTGAGTGAGGGAAGAAAAGCACCTAACTGTTTCACTTTAGAGAAATTCTTTTTGAAAAGTAGATAAAGATGTTGTTCAAACACAGTAGTTATAGTGTTTAAATTGTTATTCGGGTTAAGCAATTTGCATTAGGTGTTTTTTCCTTATTCGGTTTATTTATTTCTTCGTATGGTACATTACTGTCATTATTGTATTGTAATTTAAGTAATATGTATGGTCCCCCAGAGGATCAGTATACGAGGGGATGGTGGAAAGTTCCTGGCTTTACACAGAAAGAAACGTGCTAGCAAAATATGGTATACGTTTTATTCAACGTACTCCCCCAATAAGTTAACACACTTAGTACAACGCTTCTCCAGTTTTCGTAACCCGTCCAAATAAAATTGGGACGGTTGCCCCTCGATAAATGCCTCCGTAGCTGCGATAATTTCCTCATTAGAATCAAATTTGGTGCCCCTCAAGTGTTTCTTCAGTTGTGAAAAGAGGTGACAGTCTGATGGGGCCAGATCAGGGGATTACGGCGGGTGGTTCAACAATTAAAAGCCAATTTGGTCGATTTTCGCTAGGGTGCGGTAGGCGGTATGGGGAGGCGCATTATCCTGCAAAAACAAGACCCCTCGGCGTTTCTGCTTCAACGCCTCTTTAATTTGTCCAAGAGAGACATGTAGTAATCGGCGTTGATCGTGCACCCCTTTGGCAAATAATCCACTAGGTGTAAGTGCCGCCATCTTTGCTTTGTTACTGCGTGGAATGAAAACTCTCCCACGTACGCATCTATTACTGCGCATACGCGCTACTAAATAGTTAAATAGGCTGTGGTATTGTTTATACGGGTCTCATTTACGTGATTAGTAGCAAAGCCAAGAACTTTTCAGCACCCCCTCGTAAACCTGTATAAAACTAAAAGGCCGAATTAGACAAACTGTCTTTGATATTTGTGAAGATGTGCTAATTCGGGTAGTAAATAGTGTTAGCAAACATTTGCTTTAGTTAAGATTTATTAACGTTGTAGTAATTTTTATTGGAAATAATCGTTTCAATTCTCGTGACTTGCAGTTAAACAAGTGTTTTTAATGTTGAGTCATTATGAGTAATGATGGTTTTTTTTGTTTTGTTTACATGGCCTACTACCTCAAACAAGTTTTTCAATTTCTCGAGAAATTTTCTTATAGAAACTCTATTAAATGTTTTGACGAGTGAAAAGTACTTAAAATTCTCTACAAGAAAAGCCAAAAAAATTATACCCTTTAATTTAAAAAAAATATTGATGACGTCACCACAAACAAATGGAGGTGATTAAAAACAATTGCTTTTCGCCAAGTTGTAGCTACGAGTGTCCAATTTAATAATATGTATGGTTTGTTGATGGTTAAATTACAAATAAAGTCGCCATACTCTTAGGCCCATTTTGTAGAACAGCCTGTATAATAGTGAATCGGACATCTAAAAGCCGTAATTAGGAGAAACGCCTGGATGAAACGCCCTGTGTCATTAAATATGTATCATTAATGTTGCCTTGTTCGGGGCCTTATTGTCCGAACCTCTCTCAAATTCCTTAGAATAAATCCTAACAGTTTATTATACTTCTTGTTTATTTCAATAATGTGATTATTGAAACTTAATACTGTCAAACGTTATACGAAGATCACAAAATGATTAGTTCTAGTAAGAATAAACAGAAATATGCTTTTTGAATAAACATTGACAACTATTACTCGAGGTTTGTAAGGTCATTCTGTACCATTTATGGCCAGTTTCGTTGTTTGTTTCTTTGTATATTTTAAGGTCATCTGCATAAAGTAGACATGTAGATGAAATGATGTCATTTATCAGTAATAGAAATAGTAGGAGTTCCAATGGAAATCCCTGAGAAACACCAGAGGGTTTATAGAAATTTTATAGAACTTGTAGCAGCTGTACTCCACTGCAAGAGTAAATGTCCGCTCAAAAGTTTAATATTTGGGAATGCTGCGTATAAGCCAGTTTGTACCCAATGAGGATTACTTTTCAAACAATAGCGGCAGTTCTGTCAATTAACCGTACCGTTCAAACAAAATATTGCTATTTTTAGTCAAAATTGTTATCAGGGTTGCAAGTATTGGCCAGTTCATTAATCATAGCAGTATTTTGAGGTACATTTTTATTTGTTGCACTTTTAACCGTCCACTTTCTGGTAAACTGCTTACTATTTTTATGTACTACACCCTATGACCTACATGCACAGTAAAAAAGACTGTAAACTGGGGCTTTCTTCTGTTCTCATTCCCTATTATCATTAATATTTCTATTTACATTATTTATTTTCTTTCACTTAATTCGACCATTTGACACAATGTATGTGTAATAGTAATATCTAGTCGTACGCAGAAATCCAGTCGTATTGAATTTTTTCGAGGATGAATGCCAACATGATTATCGTGGTTAGCATTCAAATAAAAAATATCGCGTTTTTTATTAGTACTTTTATTAGTACTAGTAATGTGTAGTACCTAATGAAACTAAAATAATATACCGAAAAGAAATGTGGATCCATATTTGTAGTATGGGTGATTAATAAATCGTAGGAAAAAGATTTGAAGTCGTCCAATACGTCCACGTCACTTACACACGGTGACTTCAAAACTAGGATGAAACTCAGGCTAATACGGTGCGTAGCTCCCGCCAACCCAAAAGGCCTTTTGTTTTAGCTCTGAGGGAGCCAGTGAAAACAAAACCGACCGTCGGTGGATGGAGACTACCCCGAATAACAATTTGCTTATACACTAGGGATTCAACCACTTGATGTCACGTGTACTTGAGTTCCGAGCGCATGCAAAGTGAATAGGTCTCTTAAACAATAAAGTTTAGGTGTGTACTGATGCATGTAGTTCTGATAAGGAAGGTTCTAGCTAACGACAGCTAGTTGACAGCTACTAGTAGATCGGTAGGATTTAGAGGATGAGACGACAAAGCTCTGGAAGCCGGTCGTATCCTTTGTAATAGCAGGAATGCCGCGTGCGCGACCCACAACCGTTGGATTATAATCGGCCGTGCAGCTCCGAAGTAGGAGACAGCGTGGTACCCGGCACGTTTTGTATAGCGAAGGATTCCCAATTGCTCGTTCCAGCGCCCCCAGGAATTATCCAAACAGTAAGATATGAGTAGAGTATGAGGTCAAGACACATGTTAAAGCATACGTTGTAATTAGAAATTAACACAACCACTAAACGAAACAAAGAAATAGCAAAAGAAAACACTTACGGCAAAATTGGTCGGATTTATATTTCCACACTAATTTAACATGCAATTATTGAAGCCACATTGATATTTTACGTCGATTTTTAGCTTTGTGAAGCCCCGACGACCGCCCAATATGAAGAGAAAATTACGAGATATCCGCCCGTCGTTTCAATTAATATTGCGAATAAATCGATCCACCAATGAAAAAAATCGTAGCATGCTCGGTAATTTTGATTTTTGTCGCAACGTTCAACTCTCGCGATCTACGTCCGGGTTTGAGAATTTTGAACCGTAACAGGTTTTATTTTAATTTTACTAAGTAGGTATTTCGGCGTTTAAGTTTCACTTGATTACAATCATGTGTTCTTACAGTTTCACATTAACTATAACTTTCAAAATGTGTTATTTTTAAAACCAATTTATCTAAAAATTTTTAATTTCAACACACATTATTATTTTCAATTTAAACAATTTTTTAGTTACTTTAACTAAAGGTGACCTGAACTATTAAGAGGTCAAATCCAGTATTAAGCAAACTTAACTTTTAACATTTCACTTATTAAAACTACATATTTAATTAAATTTTGTATTGGACGACTTCAAATTTTTTTCTACATTATACCATCCAAATATCTTTTGATATCTCTAACAATTCTAGAGATATACTGCACAAATTTTACGATGTTGAAATATTTCCAATTAATTTCAACAGAAAATAAAAACTATAATTAAAAAATATTACACTTTCTTTTATATTTGATCAAATTAAATAATCTATTAGATTACTTTGTGATTAAATTAAATTATAACTTCCAATCAAATTTCTAATCCATAAAGGTAAAAATAAATCCATTAATAAAAGCTTATTGGATTCTCTTCATCAATAACTTACTTTTTACAATTAAATCGTTTTTAAATTTCCTTTCTATTTCGTTTTCATTACTACATGTATTAAAAAGAGTAATTTACTCTTACGCAAATTTTGTCAACAAATTAAAAAATTGTAATTTTTTACATTAACTGAAACTATTGAAAGTTCAATCATTAAAAAAAAATAACTTATAAAATTGAATTAAAAGACTTCAATATTTATTGTCTGCATTAACATTACTGATTACCCTCAATTTTGATTTATATTGTGTTGTATTTTAATGTTTCTTAGTATTTATTATTATTTCAGTTTTAATACCTTAGTTTCACATTTAATTTAACTTATTTTCAACTACAAAAGTCGTTTTAAAAGTTCGTTATTTAAGAACTAGTCAAGCAAACTCCATTGTAGTGCTGAAAAAGAAAAACTCCCATGCAAGATTAAAGGTTTCAGCTACCAAAGTTAAAACTTCAGATTGTGAACTGATCCATTTTTTTTGGTTTGAATTAAATCTCAAAAATAAAATAAAAATTACAATATTCTGTTTATTTAAATATGTAGATATATTTTAAAACTAGTTTTTAAAAAAATTGAATGACTTATTTTTATTTTCAACGTCAAAATATAAAAGTTTATCGAAGGCAATGTTTACTCTCTTTTATTTGTATTTTAAATTGAAAAAATTTATATAAAGTTGTTTTTCATCTTTGTCTTTAGGAAGGAAATAATATCTATAAGACAAATTTATTTCTAATAAATTTTCAAATATTATAAACAATTACTTAGAATTTTAATTATTCCTGAATTTTTTATTGATCTATAAAGTTTTAATAAAAAGTAATGCTTATGTGATGTCATGGGTTACAATGGATGAAATGTTCTATAATATCGAGTTATTTACGAAATAATTTTCGATGGTAAACACAACTATCTTAAAATTTAAATTAATTTCTTATTTTATTAAAAAAGTAAAACGTGCACCAAACAGTCTTTTTCTGCGTTTCACGTAGCAATAAATTTAATTATATCATAGTCCTATTATTTATTCTCGGTTCATTTTCTTTATTTCTTCTTCTTAAACACTACATCTACTTTATATGAATATAAATGCAAAGAAAAGAAACGCATTCAAGTGCTTTGAGCTAATGTTCTTTTTTTAAAATATTCGAAAATATGGACGTTTTAATGTTAATTGTTTAAACAATCACTAAATACACCTCAGAATATTTTCGATTGCATTATAATTAACTAACTAATTATTTTTTCTACAAATAATCATTCTGTTATGTCAAGTACATTAACAAAAAATAAATTTTAAATCAATGAATTCAAGTATTTAGCCAAGTGAAAAAAGTGAAATATACTGTAGCGTGTTAAAAGGAAATCGATAGCGCTGATATCAATACGATTTGTATGGGTTTGTTAATAGCAAGGCTAAATTTCATACGAGCTACGTTACAAAACATGTCTAATCAAAAAATATTTGCGTTTCCGAATAAACCAATTTCAAATCCGTTGTTTTTTCATATCCATATATTGAATAATTAGAATTGCGCGAATTTTAGTAAAAAAAAAAATGTAACCTAATACCTTTTTTTCTATTCCCACACGTCAATTGGTTTATTAAAGCTTTGCAATAGATACTTTAACCCAATTCATTAAGGCAGGTTTTTAATACAAATAAGTTTAGCACAAATTGAAATGCGGAACTAATATTAATAAGTGTCATGTGATGAGTTTATCACGTAACTAATAAATTGTTATCATCAAACTTGTGTTTTTATTTATTATTATGCTTGACGGCAATCAAAGCACTTACATGAAGTTAGATTCGCCTTCGGTTCATTTCTTACAATTCTGCTGCTCCAGTCCTAATTACTATCATTACATGCTCATCCCATAATTATTTACCTACATACCTATTTATCTTTCACTAATGTGTAGATGTCTCAAGTTTGGTCTAAGGATATTTTTTAAAATAAAATTAAAAAACATGTACCGGGTTGGCAATTAAGAAGAGCACTCGGACCTATTTCGAAAAGTAACTGTAGGAAAGACTTTCGTTAAAAAAATTTATTACTGAAGTGTTCAAAAGAAAATTCTGGAAATTATTTTGAAGTTTCTAGAATAGCCGCCAGGGGGCGTAATCGCATTCTTGAATTTTAATTCCCGTTTTTTGAGAAATATTCTTATCTTACAGACTTTATTAAAATGGACATCGTTTAAAAGTTGAGATAAATTTACTTCTTTTTTGTTGAATGCTTCTTACTCTATCTCGTAATGGAAAGTGGTGGGGGGCGTTTAAACATTTTTGCAAATAAATGTGAATAACTTCATAATCTTTGAACGGATTTTGTCAAATTAGGAACCACCAAAAGGAGTTTTTTTTTTAGATTATCAACGCTGCCTTGAGCGGATTGATTTAGATTGTTTGTGTTGTCGCTTGAAGCCTTTCTGCACAACACTACAGATAAAACGGTTTTTCTTAAAAAAATTAAATACTTTTATTCGAACAAAGTTTTGCCAAATAAGTGTCTAACACACTAGTTAAAACCGCATTTTGATATCTGTTTCTTAACCTAAAATACGAGAAAAAGAAATTAAAACTTGAGATAATATCGCAGGTTCGTGAATATTTTCAGAATATCTGGCATTATTAAATCCTAATTGTCGTTCATTTAGCAAAATAGGTATACAAATTTATCTGTTCATAAACTAAGAAAAATGCCAACAGTTAACTGTAACAGCTTGTGTGTGTTAAAGTGCAAAGTGTTATCTAAGCGATAACTTTAATGCTTAAAACACACGTGTGTCAATAAAACCAAGTATTAACTTGTACAGAAGCACACACGCAACGAAAGAACACCCGATGCAGCATTTCGCTCTTATTAAGAGCTCATCAGAGGTGTATACTTAAGTGCGGTATACAACTGTACATGACGGCGGTTGGTCTTTTAAACTCTCGGGGAGCAATAAACATAAGTAAAATGTGTGTCTTACGACATCTCGTGTATAACATGGACATGTGTGAATAGTATAAACTAAGAAAAATGCCAACAGTTAACTGTAACAACTTGTGTGTGTTAAAGTGCAAAGCGCTATCTAAGCGATAACTTTAATGCTTAAAACACACGTGTGTCGATAAAACCAAGTATTAACTTGTACAGAAGCACACACGCAACGAAAGAACACCCTATGCAGCATTTCGCTCTTATTATGAGCTCATTAGAGGTGTATACTTAAGTGTAGTATACAACTGTACAAGACGGCGGTTGGTCTTTTAAACTCTCGTGGAGCAATAAACATAAGTAAAATGTGTATCTTACGACATCTCGTGTATAACATGGACACGTGTGAATAGTATAAACTAAGAAAAATGCCAACAGTTAACTGTAACGTGTGTGTGCTTCTGTACAAGTTAATACTTGGCTTTATCAACACACGTGTGTTTTAAGCATTAAAGTTATCGCTTAGATAGCGCTTTGCACATTAACAGACACAAGCTGTTACAGTTAACTGTTGGCATTTTTCTTAGTTTAATTCCTAATTAATTAATTATGATTGACATTTTAAATGTAATTTTAGTATTCTCATCATATATTTTTTTCTAAATTAACAATATTTAGAATTTACTAATAGCAGGTATATTGAAATTATTCACAAAGATTCGACATTATTTCTGTTACTCATATTTTAGGTTAGAAAATGCGATTTTTAATAGTGAGTTAAATCATTATTTGGCTACCTTTTTGTTAAAATATAAGTGATGACATTGTAATATTTTTGAAAAATCTATTTTATTTGTAGCGTTGTTACAAAACTCCCTCTAGCGGCAATACAAACAATTTAAATCAATCCGTTTAAGGGAGCTTTGATAGCATAAGAAAAGTTCTTATAGTGTTTACCTGAAAACCTCCTATATACTCCTATAGAAGGCTCAAGATACTCGAGAACTTATCAACAATATTTTTTTAATGTGATCAATTGGTACACCATAATCCTTTAAAAATCTTGTTATTCAATAAATAATACTACCGGTTTTGATAGCACGTGCTATCATTTTCAGGTATTAAAAATTAACTAAAACTAAGACATTATAGTTGCAATCAAACAAAAATAATCATCATAATAACTTTAATGAAAATTCGGTAAAACATTTTAAGAAATTGCATGTTCTGTGACCTCTAAAACAGACGAAGCGATATCTGTTCTCGTCAATATATTTTTTATGTACACTTATAGTCCGTGGGCCAGTGACATAATGTGTCGCAAAACTTGTATGTCACTTTTTATATCTTAGGTGTAGAATGCTATGAAACTTGCAGATCTGCGACATGAAGCCCAAAAAACTTCATCATTAGATTTGGACTCATACAATATTGGAAGCAATATATTTTTTTAAATTGTAACTTTTTTGCAGACAGGTTTCTAAGGTATCCCGACACATTATTTATTTATTTATTTATTTAATCGTATGGTACATTTTAAATATTGTATTGTGATGTAAGTGTTATGTATGGTGCCGCATTATTATGTTATGGGTCTACGGACTATTATGAGACACAGGCCAGAAAAGCGATTGTCGCTTATTGTTGATCTAAACCAACTCTTCTAAGGATGCTAAACGAGAGTTCAATTGTACATGCTGTTGAAGGCAAAATCAAAAAAATATTTTGTACATAATTTAACGTTTGGAAAAAATCACACTTCTCAATTATAAGTTTTTTCAAATCTTCTGAATAGTCTTTTCACATTTTGTGCTAAGTAGCATATTCCGCTTTAAGATTTTTAATCCATATTTTATTGAAAACTCTTCCAATTGATTTTTATTTAAAATAAATTGGCATTTAAATTCTGATCTGTTGAAATATTTTCTAAAGTTACTGTAATGGTTACCATATAATAGTGGTATATTTGGAACTAAAGCTCATCGTTTTTGACTCGAAAAAAGTTAATTGTTTTCTTAATAATGCCTACCAAATTTAGGATAAATTGAACAGAATTTTGGTCATTGATAACTAGATTAAGATTATTAAAGGCATAATGAAGGAAAGTTGCCTTAGGATATTCGTTTCTAATCAATTATTGCACCCAATTATCTTTTCCGGCCATCGTAGACCATCAAAACCCATTCCTATAAGTTTATTTAACCCAAATCCCTTTAATCTATTTAAAATTGTGATGGAAATTGTGATGGCGTCCATAGCTTTTAATTCTAATAAACCAATAAACAATTTACAACAGTGTTCTTATCCAAGTATTGTATGCCAATGGACAGTTGTTCCACAGCATACATACACTTTGCCAAATATGTCATCGGCCAAGCACAGGAAAACCAATGCTTTTGTTTGCTTCGTTTATAATGTGCTGACGAATTACATTTTCACATAATTTAATTAGTTGGTTTTGAGTTTGGTGTGATGTATATTACTTATAGTTTGTCACCAATCTCGACTCTAACTTTCAGGAGTTCCACAAAATTATCATCTTCTTCTTTACCTCTTAATGCCAGGCACGTTTTCCACAGAATAAAATTGTTGAAATAATATACGTTAGTTTTTTTTCTATTTTTGCTGTCGTTTGTCTCTCTTGATTCTCTAATAGATCGCTAACAGTAGGTTTCTGACCGGACACAGTTTTAATTTGACATTTTTTTTGCAGATTTGTGGAAATGTTTAAAAACTGTAAATTGTTTTGCAATAAACGCACCTTGGTAACCTCTTTTCACTGGTGGTTTAAAGAGAACACATTTTTTCATTTTGCAGAATAAGTAATTTACTCATAATTATTTATTTATTATATGTTATTAGTGTAAGATGATATTTTAAACTATTAACTAATAACATATAATGAATAAAATTTACAACAATGTTTAAAATATTATCTTACAAATAATTATTTATCCATTCACGTCTAAAATATTTTGTAAATTACTATTGGCTATAACAATCACAGGATCGACTTATGTAACAGCGTACACATCTGTCGACAAAGTTGCTTTGATGCAGATTAATTTCGGACGTCTTACGTTAGCACGAGTCGACACTAGATATCGCAACACTTATATGTTAACTATCTTATAAAACAAAAGAAATTTTGGTTTTTATATTGAATAATGTGTTTGGTTACGTTGATGGAAATATTTCAAAAACGACAATTGTTTTTTCAAAAAAAGCAGGAGTTTAAGTTTTTCTTAATTTATGTAACTAACTTACAATATTGTACACCACTAGTTGGATAAAATTTACTGTAACTTAAACCATAATTGCATTTAATGAGAAAAACTCAGCTTAATATCTTTTCTACTTTAAAAAAAAACACATGTAGTTTTTACTAAATAATGTGTCCAAAAATTCTAAATATAATCTTTTTTCAAAATTAAATGTTGAATCTAACAAAAGTATTTTTTACAAAAATATGCAGATGTGTATATTTTTCTCTTACTTTGACTTATATGGCTCAATATATTTTTGCCACTGTATGGACGATTTGGGGTAAAATTTATGTGATTAATTGTATTGTATTAGACATTTACGTGCGTCAAATCACAGCTTAATGCCTTAAAACTGCATCTCGGTAAGGAAACGTTTATAAGAATTGGGGTTAAGTTTGAATTATAGAATCTCCAATTTTCGTTTGGCGGTGATTTTAAAGTACACTCTGTATATTAACACTTTTTGTTTAGCTGCTACCCTAACTTTGCGTTGTTTCTCAAAAACCATTTTTGTTTTAAAAAATTTGTTTATGGTCTCTATAAACAAAGTGAGGTTTTGAAATGGTTTCATAATACTCTCTTAAAAACATCAACAAGTACTGCATTTTAAATATTTATAAACATCTATGGAGTGCAAATGTGGATTATGGAATTCATTTTTAAAACTAAACGAGAACAGCAATTAATAATTCTGTTGTGCTTGTACATTATTTTTCTGACGAGTAGGTACATACCCTTTATTTTTCTCTTTGTAAATAAACAAAAAGTATAAAGTCTATTACTAACATTATTTTAAATTAAAATTTTATTTACTGCGTATATTACTTGATTTAATGCAGTGACTAATCAATGAAAAACATGTAAAATGTCTAGCTTTTGATATTTTTATTTTGTTAAAACAACTTTAATATAAAAATTCGTTGTGAACCCCAAACCAAAATACTTTATGGAAATTACAGCAGTTGAAAGAGACGAATATTATGAAAATAAAAAAAACATATAAGCAATATTTTGTTAAAATAAAAGAAGGTGTTTGGTGCACCAGAATCTAACGTAAGAAAACAGAAAAATTATTAACTGTTGTTTGTTAATTTAAGCGTACAAGGAAGAAGATGACGTTTTCTTCACTTTTGTGAATTTCGTTTAATAAACTCCGTTTCCGCTCCGTTCTGCGCCTGGCGTATAGGCAACTTAACATTACTTCTAGTTGTTAGATTAACAGGTTGCGTAAAAATCAAATTGTCTATTTGTTTCATTTAGTTCCCGGTTACTACATTTTCGTATTTGGTGTTCGGCAAAGTGTACGTGTGTTCTCTAATACAAAAAGGTAAAAAACCTTTTTACAAAATTTTGTAATTTGTTAATTACTTAAAAGTTGACAAATTTCGTCATTATTTAATTATGCATTTCTTTTGTTTGCTCTATGCACTCTGTCGAATGCCATAAGTTTAAAAGCAATTTCTTTATCAACCCAAGGGCTATTTTGTTAATCATTTTTGAATTACAACCTGATAGTTATTGTGCTTAAAGAATCCCCTGACAAATTATTTTCACGTTTGGTTTGCGACTGTACTTCAGTAGTAGAGTTAAATGTTAAATCGGTAAGGGAGATATAATTAGGAAAGTAATCGTAATTTATTTAGTAGTGGATTTGCGTTCGTATGATAAATATAACTGTTTTCGAGACGTAGATTACGCATTCGGCTTTGCCGTATTAAATTTTCATAGGGAAAACGAGGTTAGTGCTAGATACTAGTCTACTTATCTGTTATATGATTTGTATTATTTACATGTCCTATTAGTTAACCATATTGTTTATATCTATATTTTGTTCTATAAATTATATGTTTCTTTCGTTAACAGTTTGTTGTTTTGTATCTTAAGTTGCTATTGCTTGAGATTAATTACTATACAACTCATAGGGTGGCGTCTTCGTCTTCGAAGCATTTTTTTAACTGCTGCATCTTTAGAAATTGTTTACTCTCTTGCCAACATTAGCTATTGGGTAAGTGCTTCGAAATGACTATAACGACTATAGCAAACTGTAACAAACACAGTCAGGTATTTTTTCTGCAAAGACATAAAAAGTAATTGTGTAGACCTAGTTTGAATAGATGGCAAACCAAAATAAATATTTATGAGCAGATAACATTAGACACAAAAAAACCTATACAAGTACTTTGTACGTGTATCACACAAAAAAATTAATCCAAATTCCATTTGCCAATATTTTTTTTAAACAACTAAATTCGTTTCTATACAGGGTGGCCTATTAGTGAGGGATCGGAATCTCACGTCTAAACTAATAAAGATTAAAATTTGAAAATTTGTATTTAAAGGTTTCCCGGAGTGCTCTTTGTAAAAATAGTAGATTATTTTACTAGGAGTTAAACAATATAATTGTTGAGCTTAAAAGTTTGCTGGCGAGGTGTTAGCCGAGACAGCAAATTAAGCGAAACAATTATATTTTTTAACTCCAAGTAAAATATATTATTTTTTCTTCAAGCGTTTTTTGCTAGTTATGTGTTATTTTCAAATTTTCGAGATTCTCGAGTCTTATAGTGATTTTATTCTCGACGAATCGTTGGTACTTTACTGTTACATTCATAATATGACATAACCGAGGTACCAACCTCTAAATAGTTGTGGAAACAAAATAACTGTTTTGCTTTTAATGTCTAGACAGTAAAAGAATTTTAGCGTCTGCCAGTAGTTTATTAATATGACGTTTTATTGTCGCTTGAAGAAAAATACTTTTTCTTCAAGCGACAATAAAACGGCATATTATTGTACTACTGGCAGACGCTAAAAGCGCTTTTTACTGTCTAAACATTAAAAGCAACAGTTCTTTTGCTTTCACAACTATTTAGAGGTTGGTACTTTGGTTATGTCATATTATGAATGTAACAGTAAACTACTAACTTGATTCGTCGAGAATAAAACGTCACTATAACACTAGAAAATTTCAAAAAATTGAAAATAACACATGAAAACTAGCAATAAACGCTTGAAGAAAAAATAGTATATTTATCTTGGAGTTAAACATTGTAATTGTTTCGCTTAATTTGCTCTCTCGGCTAACGTCAGAAAACTTTTAAGCTCAGCAATTATATTGTTTAACTCCTACTAAAATAATCTACTATTGAACATACTATCACTTCCGGTTCTACTTGAAATGATTATTAAGTCCGTTATTTTAAATAAAACACCCTATATTTATACACTTTCGGGTTTTTCACTTTATAGCATTAATATTATGTAAGGTTGTAAGACCCGGGTGGTAGTAAGGGGTTTGAACCAACCATTTAAGCGTTATTCAATTGGTTATACATTTAACTTAATAGTTTTAATGGTTCCATGAAATAAAATTTGTTTTTCTCTAAGTTGTTTTAAAATAAATGCATACATATTTATATGAAATAATAGTTTATAGTATGCTCTTTTTGGCTACTAAGTTAGATATAGGATGTTCCATTTAAAATTTTTAACAAAAAAACGATATTTAAACATTGAAAATTAGTTATAGTTTCTAACTTTTAGCTGTTACTCAACGTAAGATATGTTCAAAAAAGATTGACTTTGGCAATAAACAATCGAATAACGGTTAAACCGTTGATTAAACCCATTACAACCCTACCTAATTTTAATGATTAGAAGCGAAAAAATTCAAAAGTGTTAAAATATATAGGGTGTTTTATTTAAAATAACTGACTTAATAGTCATATCTGGTATAACCGGAAGTGATACTATGTTCAAAGTATTTTTCTTACAAAGAACACGTCAGAAAACCTTTAAATATAAATTTTCAAGTTTCTATCTTTATTAGTTTAGGCGTGAAATTCCGATCCCGCACAAGATAGTAAAATACGTAACTGAATAACATGGTCAATAAGCACTGTAATTTCTTACACTCACATATCAAATAAATCTTTACTACTTTTAATTATAATAAATTTAAACAACTGATCTAATCTTCAGAAATTAAAAATATAAACTAAATTCTGATTTTTATGTTAAAAATTCGGTGAGGGTTAACACATATCTTAAAATATTATAAATTATAAACCCATTTATTTATTTTATTACCTCATCATTAAAGTTAGCTGACAGAATAAAACAAGATCAGATTACACGTAATTACTAAAAACATAAACGCTTGTAGCTTTGAGTTATGAGTCAGTGCAATATAGTTATGATAAGTAACGTTAAAATTATTTTACGTTTCGAGAAGTGTTTAAAATTATTGAATAACATAAGCAGTATATTATTAAATTCCTTATATACGAGGTGTGTCAATTATATTCCCGGAAAAGTGCCCGGACAGTCCGGAATATACATAAATTCTTAAAATTAAGTTATAATCCTTCGCAGTAGTCTCCCTCTAGCTCGATGCACCGGCGCCACCGTTGGATCCACGATTGGAAGCACCCCTGAAGCCCCTGAAGATAGGTCCCTCAGCACCCGTGTCGTGACACTTTGCACCTCCTCTACGCCGTCGTATCGGTTGCCCTTGAGGTAGGACTTCAATTGTGGAAAGAGATGAAAGTCGCAGGGGACCAGGTCCGGGCTGTAGGGGGTGCGGAAGCGTTGGAATGCCGTTTTTAGTCAAAAATCGCGAACTGCGAATGAGGAGTGGGCTGGAGCGTTGTCGTGATGCAGCACCCAACCACGTCCGGCCAATTCCGGCCGTGCACGAAACACACGGGCCTTCAGACGTTTCAAAACTTCAATGTAGAACTTCGCATTGACTGTCTGACCTGCTGGAACGTATTCGTGGTGTACAACTCCATTAATATGGAAGAATGCGATGAGCAAAGATTTCACTTTTGATTTCGACATTCCGGCTTTTGTGGGGCGCTTCCCCCCCTTTTCCACCCACTGCATGCTCTGTCGTTTGGTCTCAGGGTCATACTCAAACATCCAAGACTCGTCTCCGGTAATAACATTTGACATCCAGTCCTCTCCTTCCTCCTCAATTCGAGAAATCATGTCTTCACAGATGGAGAAACGAAGCTCTTTCTGCTAACTCTGAGCACTTTGGGAACCATTTTCGCGCACAACTTGCGCATCCCTAAATCTTCGTGTAGCATCTGTCGAATGGTTTCCTTGTTGATACCCAACTCGTCTTCCAACATTCTGAGGCTTACCCGACGGTCTCCGAGCACACGCACGCGCAAGCGATCGACTTTTGTGCCGTTTGAGAGGTCGAGGGAGCCCTCACGTGGATCGTCCTCCACCGACTCCCTGCCTTCCCTGAACCGCTTAGCCCACTCGTAGACAGCTGTTTTTTCAGGCAATCATTCTTGTACACGTCGGTTAACTGTTTCATAATTTCCGCGGAACTTACACCACGTTTGACCAAAAATTTGACCACTACTCTTTGCTCCGTTTTTTTATCACACATTTTCGCGACAAGGGGTCCAAACACGCCGATGATCAAAGTACTGAACAACCGATCGAGACGAAACTTGCACAGACTGACGCAGAAATGAATCCTCTTTCGAATGACACCAACGCGAGCATAACGAGAGAGACGCAGTGTTGCCACTTTTCCGGGAATTAAATTGACAGACCTCGTAAGCATGCAATCATTTACGAGAGGAATTTTGGCACGACGAGTGAAACGAGTTGAACAATAAACCACTTGCATTTTTCTAACTGCATTATTAATTTAATAAATGTCAAACATTTTGTTGCTAAATGTAGTTAACTTATGTACAAATAAAATTATTAAACCACGAAATTTGAAAGAAGCTGTTTTTTCATTCTACATTATTAAATGGAAATTTCAATTGTATTTATTGTATTCCTTGATAAAAACGAACTGAAGTCAAAAAAAAACCTATAAACCATACAAAATAGTAGTTAAGAGAACTGTTTTTTTTTGTTGAAATCGTTGACGTTTTCTAGTTATTATAATTTAAAATAGTCACGACTCACCGCTAACAACATTTATTTTTAAGAAATCATAAAATATTATGGTACAAAAAAAGTTAATCACCCAACTAAAATCATATGTTGAATCGAAAATGTTACAAATAAGGGGGTTCTATTTAATAATTTAAAAGTTTTAGCTCTCAACGTCAAATAATCAGTTTTACTATTGAAAATTAATCACATATATTTCTAGTTTAGTGTAATATAAGTCATTTCAAATGTTTATTGCTACAATAAAAAAGTTACAAACTTCACCCACCTTCTGTTATCACCTAAGTATACATTCACATTCTATTATATCATAAAAGTTAATGATACAATTGTCAAATATTTGTATAAGAAGCAAAACTCTGCCTGTTTTAAGACTCTCTGTGTATAATTTCGTTCAATGTCAATATTGATTTATAATTAGTAAAGTGTAATATTTTTAATTACTATTTTAATTTTTCGTTTCATTAAAAAGTTTAGTACTTTTACACGTTAATTAAATGTGTAGGCTGTAATTTATTACTTTAACAACTATTAATAATTTCAAACTTTTATTATTTATATGTGCTTTCATTATTCAGCCCTTTGATGCAATAGATAATAGTCATAATAAACAGAATAAACATTAAAAAAGCGTTTTACCATACGGGTACAGGATGTATCTGATTATGATGAACAGTTGTTTTTATCGGTGGTAAAAGATGATTGTGTAAAAATTTCCAAACTGCCATATTATGCGACTCTTCTTATTTAAAAGTTAATTTAAAACTTTTCGTGGCATCTTTATCCTGATGGTTTATTTTTTGAACGGATTTGAGTTTATTTCGCAGAGATTCCTTATATGTTTGACTAAAACATAAATTGCATATTATTTTGACTTTATTTTTGTTCAAACTTTTCTGCTAGCGATAACATCATAGGATCTAATACAAAATAAAATACAGGGCGTTTTCTAATTGGATGTCAATAATTAAGGGAGCAATTTTTGGTCCATTTTAAGAACTTTAATGTACCAAATTTTTTTTTAAATTTTCAGTGATGTTCGTACTGAATTTGACCTGCTTATTTTGACAGACATTGATGGTAGGCCACTGATTTCTCTTAAAATAAAAATAATTCTTAAAATACCCCAATCATTTCCCAGCAAATTAATCCCTTGATTTTTTTGAATTCGATGCAAGGTTTTTGATTACATAAATAAAAATCTTTTTTTTGCATGATCAAAACAATATCTTAATATGACAATATCATCATGCAGCGCAGACCTAATCCACATTGTCCTAAAAAAAGGAAATCTGTATTCATTTATGAGCAGATATGATTTCTTACATTTTTGGTTTGACGCACGGTTTTCACCTAAAACAATAAAATCTATTTCTCTGCATGGTAATGTTGTTATATTAACGATTATAATCATGCAAAAACCGTACATAGGATTGAAAAAAAAATCAAGGAATTAAATTTGCTTAGAAATGATTGGGGATTTCAAAACCAATTTTTATTTTAAGAGAAATTAGTGGTGTACCATCAATGTCTACCAAAATAGGCAGGTCAAATGTGGTATTACAGATAATTAATAATAAATGATTAATTCTTTAAAACTTTACTGCTTGAATAATTTTTAAGGGTTGTCGTCACAGCTCCCTCATCCAAATGGTTTTGAGAAGGTTTTGGCTGATTTTTGAATACTAAACCAACAAACGATACACTTTTCCTAGAAAAGACACTTTATTTTTTTTTGTTTGCGAAAAATTGCTGTTTGATGAACCTGACTCTGTTTTCCAACAGTCTGCCAGAGCATCACCGTTGGTTGGTAAATTCTTAAACTCAGGCAAATATGATTAGCCTAATATACTCTACAGACAGGCAATATAACAACATCTATAGCTCTCGCAAACATTAAAAAGTTGACGACTTTCCCAAGGATTATTCTAGCGTTTTTATATTCTCTCTCAAGATTAGGTGTTAGATTACTTTCGTCATAATTGATATGTAGTGAGGCATTTTTCAACGTCTCTTTGTTCTTTAGATTGTCGCGGATTCTCCTTGTTAAGCTGAGTAAAGTAAATTATCCTAAAAATTGCTATCATCAACCTTTTACTAATGACCTTTCTTCTGGGACATAAAAAACAGACGGTTTTTGGAACCTATCGAAATGTTGCTCTCGAAATTTTTTAATGTTTATGATGTCTTTGCGTCCACATAATTTCCGTGTAAAAATATTCCCAAGATATGTTTGTGCTTTTTAGGCCCCGGCAAACCTAATTTCCGCAACAATTGTTAAAAAACTACAGCACATTTCTTTACAATATGATGGTGCTGATGATGATTTCATATTGTTGGAATTTCAGGAAGTCAATAACTTTCTAACAGACCGGCTACGTGAATCACCTTGTATATTTTTCAAGTTATCTGAAAAAAAAATTATTTATACTTTTGAATACCTCTCTGTGTGTAATTGTGTGTAATTAATAAGAACTGTAAACGATTGCTCTAAATGACGCTTGAGGAAAAAGTGTTTACTGCATGCATTGTGTACAATACTTTTTCTACGCTCACAAATAAAAAATTGAGTTAAAGACGTGTAATATTTCAATAAACAGTAATTATGAACTTGAATAAATTTTTGTCAATTATTTTCAAATGTAGATTTAGGTAGATGCACTGAAATATTGTTTTTACCAATGCGAACAAAGGATTGATGCATCTGTAAGAAAAACCATACTTTCAGTTTTCGTAAACATTCATATCAACGATTACATACGATAGTTACGTAGAGTGTTATAAATTCCTTACATAACATGTCAAATAATTTATAATTGTATTCAATAAATTCATTACATTTAGTAAGTTCTATTTAAAATAGGAAAGTTTACAATTAAAATATTTCAAAATCAAATTAACAACATTTCATGTCACAAAGAAAGATCAATGTAATTGAAACTTCAAGTACAATTAGCAACTTGGTTAGGGACAAACGTCCTAGTGAGTGGAAACGTAGAGATGATTTATTACAATTAATTAATAGAGCATCTACTAGGGGACAAATTGACGAATAACGACATCCCATTTTAAGGATAGCAGATGTGATTTCCTTTACATCATCAAGACTTAGATGTACGACATAGTCTAAAATATCTAAATAAAAAATCATTCAATAATTATGAAGAAAAATGGATGTTTAAGTATTTAATATATGCACAGCAAAAATTATGTTTTAGTTTAAATAATACATGGTTAGTTGTACTCAAAACTTGATATAAGTAAACTGGCTCACGCTCTAAGATTTTAATGCTAAGTAAATACATTTAAATGATTAGACCAACAGAAAATGTTGAAGGTTTGAATAATCTTGCAATGACCTTCTGCATTAACTTTACATTAAAAAAATCATATTGTTGAATTTAATTTCTTTCTTTAACATTTACTATTTGAACGATCATTTTAATCTATTCGTTGCAAGAAAATGAATTTGTTGAAGTGTGTAAACTTTATAAATTAATGTTTACAATACAACAAGATTTTAACTTTCAATCAAAAATATTTCTCGTTACTAAGTATAGTATTTATAAGTCTTAAACATAATTAATTTGTTTCAGTTTCAGTTTCCTTTTTTTGCATATTCAAATTTATTTTCTACAAATACAAGTTATTTAATGACTTGTAATGTAAAATTATATAAATTATAATATAAATGCTTCGAGTTTAATTAAATTTTTCATTGGGTACTTATAAAATAATTTTCAAAATTTGTCACAACATTTTTATGATTTGTCGGATATAATAATTATTCAATAATGTTTTTTTCTTATAATTTTAGATGGTACAGCCTGGTGTTACTCCTGACTAAACCAAGGGTAAGTAAGAAACTCTGCTACTGTATTTTTTATTTTCAAAAATTGTGAATGTAACACATAATTTTATTTGAACGTCTGCTACATTTGCTAAAAAGCAACATACGACGGTTCCACAAGGATTCAATTTGTTGTCTTAAATGATGAAGTGTTGTTGGTTGCAGTATTACGAACGTTTTCCAGTTTCCTTAACACGTTTTTAATGTTTCTCTTTCTAAAGATTTCGAAATATAATTCTGTAGTGCATTATTTATAATTGTAAAAAATTATTTGTGTGGTAAAGCAGTTAATTGATCATTTGTAAAAATTAAATTCAGAATGTCGAGATAGGAATGTTTATCCTTTCACAACAAACAGTAAACGGTTCTAATCTACAATATTAATGATTAAAACTGAACGTTCTGATAGGATAGCATAATATAATTCATGAAATGTAGTTTTGGTTTGATTGATTACACTGATTTCAACATAAATTTGGAAATAACTATTATTGAGAAAGATCAATGATAGGATGAATAGGAAGAATGTATTTTTCATTATATTATTTAAATGAAGACACGTTTCCTTTAAAAACCAATTTAAAAAAATACAAAATTATGTATTTTTGAGTATGTTTTATATAAGTTCGTACTGAATTAACATTCAACCTCTTTTGTAAACTATTAAAATATGTACTATGTTTTAGACGGTTTTAGTAAAACGGAAATATTAATAGAACACTGAAAAGAGGTTTTTTTGTATTTACCGTTCTATTGTACCGCTGCGCGCCGCCGTAACTGAGATTCATTCACTGTACACTTCAATTTCAAGAATTACACGACAAAAAATATTTAACAAAAGTTGTTGTAAGTTACATTTTCTACAAGATTTATTTAAACCATTATCTTCTGCAAAATATCGAGTATTAAAGTTTAAATCAAAATAAATTTCTTGTAAACGTAATAAAGTAAAAACTACTTGTATTATTTTGGTTTTTATAACATGCTTTTTTAATGCTTTTTGTAATGATTGGTAGATTTACCATTATAACACATTGTTCTCTCATTTTTTTCTGGTTGATAAAATTTATGTCAATCTTTTCAATTGCAACTAGCCAAATAATTTGATGAATAATTACAATTTGAAAATTGAGATAGATTATCCAAAAATAAAGTAAGTGCTTGTTTTTAAATTATAATTATAATTTGATATTTTAAAAAAATGTTATTAGGGAACTATTGTAAGTTACTATGTGATAGCAGTTACATAAGTCGATCCATCAATTATTATAGCCAACTATGTGATCGGGAATAATGTGTATAGATGTTAGCAAAGGGTTGCGATGCTCTATCGAGCGCTACTTACGTAATTCTAGTAATTTGTTACACGTTTGTTGTTGAGGTATTAAAAAAAAATTAATACTGGTAAAGTCTCTGTGTAGTAGAGTGGGCCGCAAGAATAAAACAAAGGACGTAGTTGAAGGCTTCTAAAGCGACACTGGGCGCCACATACAGGATCTTAGTATTATTCACAAGCAGTAAGACTTAGAAAAGTATAACAAACAAACTTGTAGAAAAAGGGCTAAAATTTGTCAAGATTTACCAAAAGTCAAATCAGAAATTATCACCAGCAACGATATGCAATATACTATTAAGTTACAAGAATTTGACATCGATATACATATTAATAAAAATTGTTAAGAAATGCATAGACCAAAAGTTTGAATTAGTACGAACAAAAGAAAACAAGTCATTAGACTACTACAAAGATCCTTGTTTACAAACGATAAGCACAATGTTTAACTAGTCTTTTAAAGAGGTAATTCGAAGTTGTAATAACGTTCCGTATATGCTTAACATACGTTTCATAATTTAACAAAGGTTTCACCGTACGATTAAATAAGAAAAAGGCTTACCTAAAACTTAGCAGAGTATATCTCTGGTGGCTTTAATCTAAAGTTGCGTTGCCATACAACATATGACTGGTTTGACATCATTGGTGATAATAGATATTGACGGCCTTCTCAAAACTGTGGCCCAAGTGAGCGTTGATAAAACGTGCAACAAGCCGAAGGTTTAGGTGATACAGGTTGATTGTAAGTTCAGGGCCACTTGATTTACTCTTTTATTATCCATGATAGATAAAAAGGTTATTAAGAAAAGTTTTACAGATACACAAGATGAGTATTTTCCAAATTTTACACAAAATGACTGACTTCCGGTTTAAGTGGAAATGATGTCACTTCTATGTGTGTGATCTCGTCAAGATTCAATTATATGTCTTGTTCTTTGATTACAAAACTAGTTGGCGACAACGCCCACTCAGTGGCGTATCGTGTAGAACGGATATTCTTAAATTTAACATTTCTAATTAATTATTTCTAAAATAATTTGTATCGTGTAGCTTCCGACACGCATTATTTGTGTATTTTATGTGTTTTGTGTCTATACCTGGTTAAGTCGTTTTACAAAAACCATATTTCTACAGTTTAACAGTTTGTTTATTGTCTCTAAAGTTCCTACTAATTAGAATGTTTACTACACATTTTGCTTCGACTTAATTACTACCGAGTACACCCACAATCCCTCTTCGACGGGATAGGTTTTCGACACTGCCGTTTAATTTAATACTTGAAAGTGAAAAAAAAACAGTGGTTCTAACTTGGTTACGTTTCACCCTCTCAAAGTGAGAGCTTTCAGGCCTTAATTAAAATATAACTGTTTATCACATAAATGAATTTATTTACGGTCATGAATAAAATTATTGAATGTTAGCGTTTACGTTCACTATAATCACTACAATCTGCACAGAGTCCTCTAACCCGTTTTTGTTTTAAGCGATCCTTTTTACCTCTCACCATGGGTGTGTGAATACGCTTGCTTTTTACCGTTTAGGTACTTCTTTTTCTCCCATCTCACCATCGGAGCGGTTGCTTTACGTGAGTGAGTGCCATTGCCCTATTGAGGTACTTGTTTTACGTAGATATTGACCCTCGAATCATATAAACAGATATACTATTCTAATATGCTACTTGCACTTCAAGTTTTTGTTTAAATAAAATTTTATCGTTAAACTGTTCTGGATAGTTTGAATACGATTATTTCAAATAATCTTGTATCGTATAATTAAAAAAACCAAATCGTTTTGCTGTTTTTCTGAAAGATTATGCTTAACGTGACCATACGTCCCGGTTTGGGCGGGACAGTCCCGATTTCAGGCAGTATGTTCCGGTGTACCCAGCGAAGCCAACATACCTAGTCCCAGTTTTGCAAGCAGACCCAACGATAGTTTAAAATAAATTTATTTTTTTCGCGTAATGTCTGCGGTACCATCATTTCTTTGTTTTATAAATGGATACTTCTGTTGCAAACTCATATTGAAAGAACACTTGCGTTTAGGCATTATTGTTGTTTTACGCGGCAATCCCTTCCGCCCGCGCTTACCGATGTTCCGTCTTCCGTCAACGACTGCAATGTTTTGTTTTAGTTTAGTTCAAGTCGGACAAAACGAGTATCGTACGCAACACAACGCAGTGATTTGTAAAACAACAATAATGCCTAAACGCAAGTGTTCTTTCAATATTAGTTGGACATGGTGGTGCCCAGTGACATAGAACACCATTTAAAATCAAAAAAACACAGGCTTGCCAATCAAGCTGCTGCTGCAAGCTTGTAAATGTTTATAGTTTTTTTAAGAGAACCGATTTGCCAACTTTCAAGGATTTGGACATAGCTGCAGCTGAGGGTACTTGGGCGTTTCACACCGTGCAACATAATCACAGTTCTCGTTCAAATGACTGTTCTCCTTTAATTCAAGCATGTTTTGAGAAAAAATTTAGATATGCACGTACAAAGTCTCAAGCTATTGTGGTAAATGTGTTGTCAACTATGGCAACCGAAGATTTAAAAGAGCATTTACTCAAAGCCCACTGCATAACTTTATTAACAGATGCTCAATAAAATTATTCCCAGTTTTGATTGGCTATTTTTACTATACGAAGGCGTGAAAGTCAAGGTTTCAGGGTTTAGGGAGCAGCCAGGCGAAACATCGGATATAATTGTCGATTATTTGAAGGAAGTATTGTCTGTCAATGACTTGAATAAAAAAATTGAGGCGTTTTGTGGAGACAACACGAACTGTAATTTCGGGGGAAATAATAGGAAAGGAAGTAATAATGTTTACTCAAAATTGAACGTATCACTCGGCAGACAGTTTATTGGAATTGGATGTGGAGCCCACATAGTCCACAACGCGATCAAAACTGCCGCTGATTGTCTTCCTGTTGACTACGAATGCATCATAGTGAAAATTTACTCATTTTTCTACATTTTTAGCGTTCGAGTGGAAGCTTTGAAAGAGTTTTGTGATTCTACTGAGACAGAGTGTCACAAACTGCCTTAATATTTTAAAGACGTTTTTCAATAATCCCAGCTCAGTATTATGGTTATATTTTTTGCACGCACAAGCAGCGACCTTTCATTAAGCTGTGTTGAAAATCGAAGGACAAAATGTGTCGGCCATAGAGTCAGCCAAGGTAATTAATCGTCTCCGAGATAACCTGGCACTAAAAGAGAATACGATTCCCTTCCCCACATCGTCCGTAACCTCCTTGTAAAATTACCAGAAAGCAAAGCTGCTGTTGACCAGCAGAATGTACAAACTGCGGGCCTGAGTTTTATATAACAAGCAAAGAATGGACAAACTTAACAATGGATTTACTAATCACGCAAGGGATTATTATCAGCAGCCAAGATACGAAAGTCTTTGATGGGTTTACATTTATTTCCTTACTATGCGACAGATGAAAAAATCTCTGGCTGGAATGCCGAGAATGTATCTACTGAAAACCGTTGGGTCGAATTATTCCAGCACTTCCGTATTAACAACCTTTATTTAACAAAGTTTTCCATAATTATTGAGTACGTTATATGTCTGCCTGGTAGTAACGCACCAGTCAAAAGAGTTTTTTCCCAAATGAACAAAATATGGACCAGTTATAAAACACAGTTAAGTGTCGCAGTACTGAAAGCTATTCTGATTACGAAAATAAATATCAATAGATCATGTACTGAGTTACACACGTATCTAAAAACAACACCCGATATTTTAAAAATATATGTTCAGGCGACAAATACAAAAATACGACTTAGAAGTCACGCCACTACTGGGGGCTTACTTAGTAAGTCATGCCAACTTAACTATTTTGTGTTTAGAGCTTTGATTATTTTGTGTTATTCTATCTTCTATAATAAAATACATACTTGTAAAACACTACAAACTTTTTTCATTATATATTTCCGCAGATGTGTCCCGGTCTGACAAAATAAATAAATGGTCACGTTAATTATGCTCTCTAAAAAATCGGTAGAGATATGAGCTGAAACTTGATTTGATGCGTTCACAATACGTGCTTTCCAAAGGTGAGTTCACTATAAAGGCGCCTACAGACACATCTTGAGAAATGTACGCGTGTTCAATTATGGACGTACATAAACGATTTGTTTGAAATACCTACATAAGAAAGAAGGATTCAACAGTGCATACAGTTGTTTATTGGTCCTAATTGGAGTAATACAAATGAACTCATAAGATGTGATCCACGATTACAGTGCCTTAATCCATTAGATTATTTTACATGGGGTGTGGTAAAAAATGAAGTGTATTGAAAAGATCTCCCAAATAACATAAATGAACTTTGCCAAAGAATAGTGGAAGAACTTGAAAATTACTCCCGAAATGACGGTCAATTCAAACATCGCCGAAAAATACAATTGTATATTATGTGTATTTTATTGTTAGTTGACTTCCACAAAACGACATTCAAATTTTTAACTTTTATCTGTAGCGGTCTTTCTTTTCTTTACTTAATTTTGCCATCATGGCTTCGTATAACTACATCACAAAGCTCAGTCAAAATGATGTCGATTTTTCAATCATAACCTACCAAAATGGTCAAGTGTATCATATCAGTGAATTTCTAAAAGCAAGGGTACCAAATTATAGAATGTAAAACCCTGGTCTAATTTAAAAAATGAAGATGATGATAGCCCTAGAGAAACGAAACGTCAAATTTTAATTTTAAGCATGACAATGTATGACAAACGTAAAATACAATAAAACACATTCATGAGATTTGCTTAGTCATTTTACCCGTCTTCAAATTGAAGAATTTTTTTCTTATTTAACTGACTTCGTGTCTATCAGGGTTAACAAGATCCCTATACATTTAATTAAAATCTGGACCACCGTATATACTTATTCTCAAATAATTAACCATTATACATTATTTTCCTTACATATGTGGTTCAATACACAAATAAGCGTAAAACCTAAAAAGTCGAAAAAAGTACTATTGTAAATGAAATTTAATAATAAAATTGAAATGTCAAATATTAGTGACATACAAATTTAATATCGTTTGCAGAAAAAATGCCATTTTTCGTTGTTGTTTTAGGAAGTAGGTATACTATTGCAAAGTGTGTATTTTTTCAGAAAGATATGCAACACCTTTTAAATGTAAACATATGAAAAGAACATAGGAAATATGTTTAATAAAAGTTCTGTTCTGGCATTTCTAATTTGCACAACAATGTAAAAATCGAACTTTCTTTTATTCCTTAAGCATTGTCGTCAGCGTATGCTACACACAATTGTTCTTTTAAATAAATGATCATTTTACGTAACAGCATTTCTTTCATTTCTTTTGTGACTTATCATCTAAAATAAATGTTTAACGAAATAATTAAAGGTGACGCTTGTCCTTTTTTAAATGCATTTACCTTCATTCTAAAACATTATTCATGTATTCTAAGGGATGTTAATTAATGATTTTCATCTAATTATGTTTCAAATGCGTTTACATGTAATTTTTTCTATCTGTTTTATTCATTTTGTCTAATTGACAGCGTAAGCTCACAATCAGTTGTCAAGTTTGAGGTTAGTTCAATATGCGTTTAAGGCATATTGAGTATGACTATTTTTAGAGAATGACATGCATTATTTTATGGAAAAGTATCTCTCACTAGATGAAAATTAATAATTAAGCGCTTTTACAATTGACCCACATTTTCGCTAATCAACATACCTAAAGTCTGTATACTATTGGCGCGGAGTAAAAATCATAATTGCTTGAAATAATTCTTTATTTTCTTGTGAAAGCGGTACTTCTACGGTTAAGTAAAAACCAATAAATTCTAACCAAAATACGATCATTGTGCCGCTCTTGCAGCATATCGACCCATCTAGGGTCTGAGAACAATAGCTTAATCTGTGTAAACACTGCCATCAGCCCAGGTACTGACGAAACGAGAATTATAGCCGTAGATGTGGGTATTATTATTATTAAGATACAAAAATAATGGTATATAATACGTAAGAAGTAAAATTTGTAATGTGATGTACTATACAAATAAAATAAATAACATATAACCACATAATAATTTATATCAAGGTAGATTTTACCATTATAATATATTTACCTACTAAAAATATGATTTTCCCAACGTATCAGGTACCTACGCCACTGCAATACGGGAGATTCGATAATTCTGACAGGTTTATTACTCCGCGCCAATAGCATACTGAGTATAGTGTTTCGATAAAACTTTCAAAATGTTTTGTAGAATAAAATTGATTGAGATTTTATAATACAATACTGTAAATGGTAAATATCTAACTCATAACATTTTTTGCATAACAAAATTATGTACAATATATTTTTCAAGTGATTAAATCCCTATTTCATAATAATAATTAGGAAACATTAAATCTGGTTTTTTAGATGTATATTACACTAACTTGATGGTTTTATTGATTAATTACTAAACAAAAAGTTTTACATTAATATCAATATGAATTATAAGTAAGATTACGTTTTCTAATATTATTGTGAAATTAATGTACACTAAAGAGTTCTATAAAAATTATTAGAATGTTTATATAAGTAAACAGTTAGTAGTGTTATTCAAAAGGTATGACGTCATAAAGTTTACTTACTACTCTACCCAAAATATAAATACCACAAAGAATTATACTACAAATGGACTACTTAATTTTTTAAAGGTCGTCTTACCAGTCAAAGTACAAAGGTTATTGTTTTTTCAAGGTCCGATAGGTCGCTAAAGAAATGTTATGGGAAAATTGGAAAATTCTGTGCACAGATGTCCTGCGCAGTGCTTCTATTTGGTCCGTAGAACTTGTTGATTCGCAATTGTCATTTCTGAGTACGTATGAAGCACATAAATATGCTTCGAAAAATAGAGTCTCCTGCCAATACGTTAAAAAAAAATCGTCTAACTGTTTCGATAATAACGTGTGATCTTTATTATAGTGTAGAATTATGGAACCGCGTGGAAGCTATATGGAAATGATAACAGTAGTGCTGATGCTAACGAAAGGGATTCGTGAAAGCAACTGGGACCTCTATCTCCGTTCGCTAAGTGAAATGCTACCCTGCATAGCTCGATACGATCACACAAACTATGTCAAGTCACTGTCAGCATACATTGCAGAAATGCACCAGCTTCCAGCTGAAGTTGATTTCGAACAGGTGATTTTGGAGTTCAACGGTCCCGAAGAACATTTTTGCAGGTTGATGCTGATCATGCCCAGGACTGGATTGTTGGGTTGAGCACAAGCTGTGGTGGTCTAGTCGGTATAACTCAAGACCAGCATACATTGCAGAGATGGGCTTTGTCGTTTCACTGGCGAAGTGAACTGACACAGAAAGCGTTTGATATGTTCAATATAAGAAGCTCCCAAGTCGACCTATCCACCAGTTTTGGACAATCACCAGGTCGTCAGAACAGAGATAATGAAGATTAAGAGAAAATCACCTTTTGTGTTTTCGGAAGATAACACAACTCCCGGTATCCATAACATTGCAACAAAGGATCCGGCGACGGAAATGATGCAAGAATCACTTCTCGATGCACATAAGTTAGGATTTCAACAGTTAAAAAGTTTCGTTGATGAACCACTGAAAAAAAATCGCTTACTAACCCTTGCTGATGTTCAGAAGTCAGTATTTCAAAGAATGTTGGTAAAGTAATTCAGCAAAGTGACAGAAACATTTTACACTGTCTTGTCATGGCCTTCGAAGCTGGGAGAGACATTGATCTGGGGGGGTCTTAAAGCACGAGCTTCTTCCGATCCCAGTATTTATTGCTGAAATGAGTGCTAAAATCAGAGGGGGCAATAAGGCGTCAATTGTCGCACATCTGACTCAAAATATTACATGCCCAGAAGCAATTAGTTTAAAAAGAGAAGAATCACATCTCATTATTAATGGAATGGCTATGCTCAAGGCTTTGCAGAAACCACGCGGTGCTCAGATTTTTACTGATTATGCAGTGGTGGTAGATCGCCTTGTTGGATCCTACAGTAAAAATTATTCTCGCGTCGACATAATTTTGATACGTAAATATAATATAATACGCAATAACTTTTCCTCAGAATCAGCAAGTATAATATATTCACTTTTTACCCTATAGGTACAGAGTAATGTCTGTTAAAGTTGGAACTCGGGAAAAACGAGCAAAATCGACGGCCCCAGTAAGACTAGTAATTGAAGATGGCTTCGTATCTCTTCCTCAAAATTGGAGAAATTACTTAGCTCTAGGGAAAACAAAGCAGATTTATCCAGATTCATTTCGGAACCCCTGTCTGGTGCTACTCTGGAAGATACTGAAGTAGTAGTTGCTAGAGGTTTTGAGGAAGAAAGGAAGGTCGTCTCTACAAGTACAAACACGGATGTTTTCAACCTTCAGGCATCCTACGAGGAAGCTGACACGAGAATAATATTGCATGTGATTTCATGCACTGACTGGCTGTGATGTTACCTCGTATTTTGCTACGGTAACGAAGCGCACAGAACTGAAGGTGTTTCAAAAAACATCCTGATCTATTGTCAACCCTCAGAACCGTTCCATTATCAGACATAGCAATTGCAAAAGCCAAAAAGTTTGTCACTTGACTTTACAAGGCAAAAAATTACTTTTATGATTAAAATCTGAATCAGTTTCTGTTTTATTTAGGCAAGAGAGTCAACTACTGATTATGCAAGACAAGCTATTTTTGGGTCTGCAAAGAATCCGGAAACCTTGCCGCCACAAGCAATGCACTTCGCCATCACATAAAACGCAGTCACTGGTAGGCAGCACTGTGGGAAAATGCGCATAAAGCTGACCCACTATTGCCTTCACCTACGACATGGGGATGGGAGGAGACAGTAGATGGACTCACACCTGTGCTGTCAACAATTGAATACATTACAAAGACTTCCATGTATATTGGTCTTTGTGGTCGCAAGGCTGGTTGTGCAAAACGGCAATGGTGTAAATGCCTGAACGAAAAGGAAGTGTGTACCAGAATGTGCGCCTGCAGTGGTGAATGTAACACTACCTCAAAAAAATAAAAATATCTTTTAAGATTGTGTTAAAAAGCGTTATCTGAAGGCTGAGTATATTGTAAGAATTATATATGGTAGGCATATACCTGTAACGTACGCACTTGTCGTTTCTTTTTTTTTTTTTAAATTATGTTTTCTCTCATATGCTACTTGGATTTATGTAACACAAACTATTTGTTATAAATTTAGGAAAACTAAACTTTCCCATTCTAACACTGTAATTTTATTTTTTGGCAACATTTTACAATGTGTCTGCCGGATAAAATTAAAATTTAACCACTTTCGGTAGTCGCATCATATTGTAATAGGGCTCGTTGAAAGACAATTTTATGTAGAAGAACTTTTATATTAACCAAAAAATCGATATATTTTAAACGGGAGGAGATATTTTTAATAATTCAATTTTTGGGGTCCGCCATCTTGAATCTGAACTTCCGGTCCAGAATTCGGCAACAGCGATTTTCGTACTCAGCAAGGTCAAATTAGTAAAAAACAATTGTATTGTATAGAGTGATTCTTCAACGTTTTTGCAGGACAATTCAGAACAAAAAAGGGGAATGTTGTTACGATAAAATTCACGTTTGTTAGAATTTACATTTCAGGTTGTAAAATTTCCATGAGTCCGCAATTTGGTTCTCGCTACGGCCCTGCTCTAAGTTGGTCGCGTACAAGATCGAATAATTCTAAATCGTTTTTACAAATGTCCACATTCTCTCTTTTCCCGTTAACCGTCAAATTTGCGTTACTATTAAGATAAAAGAAACCGCAATCTTATGAACCACTTAGAGGCGTTCCTGCATGTTGAAATCCCGAACCGCTGGTTAAGAAAGATCAATGAAGTTAGAGTCATCTTTTCTTATCACCTGAGGAACTCTCAATTGGATTTCTTTGCAGGCTACATTATTCTCAGCCTTCTCTTACAGCTACCTTCGATCTCAGTGTGTTTGTCCGATTACCCAGAGTGAAAGTACTAATTGCCGTACGTTAGCTATAAACTTGGAGCTATTGATGTCAAACGATCCAATAGGTGCTACTAACTGTTCTACTATTCGTACACGTATGTTAAAGTCCGTTCAGTCTCATCTGGCGGTTATAGGATTATAGTGTAGGACGTTCGTTTTTTGTGTTCATTGTTATAAATCACGCCCTTAAAATACTTTCCATTCTATGCTATAGAAAAGAGAAACAAAGATAGTTATACACTGTCTCAGAGGTAGTGCGTGCTATTCTTGACAGTGTATTCAAACTTGATTTTTAATAACTAGGTAATAGAGTCCAATTTTGAATGACCGACGAATTGTCTACATCTTACAAATAATCCAGAAGTTCTCAAAATTCTACTCGATTTTTTATTTAAGTATTATTATATCCTTACACAGAGAAAAGTATTTTTTTAATTATAAATGCAAAAAAAGTTAAGATTTGATATAATTTTTAATTATTGTAAAATATTTCTGCCTGCAATAAAAAATGCACTGTAAACAGTATAATATATATTAGGAATATTAGTATTAAAGAGCAATTTTACTTGATTTGTGAGCAAACCAATTAAAAAAATGTGAAACGTACAAAAACATATGAAATAAATTTATATATAAAAACGAATTCTAAAACGTAATACAATAAAATTACTGATCGTTTTCCAATATTTCAATGCGGTGTGACAGTAATTGCTGTTTTAAAATAGAATATAAATAATAATAAATAAAGAAATTATACATCCTCATCCGAGTCACTTAAATTATCAAAAATGTCTTCGTCTTCACTATCTTCACCGTTGACCGTAAAAATCAGAGGTCGTACTTCATCAATTATTTTTTCGCGGTCGAAAGTGTCTTTTATTATACTTTCTGTGTGTTGGATACATCTTCTCCAGGTATCAGCGGTTATTTTATTCAGGGCCTCATTCCAAGTACTTAGAACGTGTTCTTCTCTTCCAGATGTAGCTCCAATACATTTGTCATAATATTCTTACAAATGCCCCATACCAATTCAATTGGATTGAAGTGGCAATGATACGGGGGCAAACGTAGGACTTCGTGACCATAAAACAAAGCTAAATTGTCGATGACGTATTTATTACCATCTTCGGTTGCATTTTTTTTAACTATTTCAAGTAATTCGGCTTTCAACATAGAATACTCAAATTCTATATTCTTACTAAGCAACCAATCAATAATCTGGTTTTTATTCCAGGAAGTCGAGGGTTTTGGTCAGTTTTTCTAGAATGGTAGCTTGCATTATCTAAAATAATGATAGACGGTTTTTCTAGTCGCCACAGTACAGATTCTTCAAACCATTTTTCAAATAACTCAGAATTCATGTTATCGTGGTAATCGTAGGATTTATTTTGTGTGCCAAAAATTAAACTGCTTCCCTCAACAAATCCATTTATATTACCCGCGTGAACAATTACGTAACGTTTACCATTTGATGTCTTGGCTGGTTGTTGTAAACTCTTCGAACTTGCGTCCTGCCAACTACGTTTAGAATTTCCTTTACTAAACACCCATGTTTCATCCAAAAACAAACTGCTTTGAATTTTTGGAGTTGACATTTTTAAATATTTTCTTAAAAAGACGTTCCTCATGGACACAACATGACTTTGTTCACATAAACCGAGTCTATGGTTTGTTTTCTTAAATCGGAAACCCATATGCTTTAGTAAATAAGATAAACTAGTTCTTTTATTTCACAAACACTTTTCGTCTTGATTAAAGCCAATAGAGAATCTAAGGAAACGTGTTCTTTTTACGTACATTTCGTAAATTAACTCACGAATAGTTTGTTTTTTACTATCTGGTAGATCGATAGAACGGATTTTATTTATCTTCCTTTTTACTGGTTCTAAATCAACACATTCATTTCTTAGATTGCACAGTCTTTGTACGGTTCTGAGTGAAATTTGTAACGAGTCCGCTGTTCTTTGCTGAACTGCAAATACAGATAGTAGAGGACCACCGCTTTGTTTTTCTTCAGAAAAATAGTCAAACACGTTTAGCACTAACTCACGGCATTGTTTTGTCAATCTTTGGCATCTTGCAAAATTTTGAATTAAATCAACCGCACTTGTATAAGTTACACCAACAACTAACAATTAACAATAAATAATAATAACAAGAATAATCACAGCAATCGATACTTAATTACTAGAATGACATTATTATAATTACACCTATTAATGTTATGGAATTTCAAAATAAAGAGTACTTTCACTATATAATTAAAACTATTAATGTCACGTGACAACAAATATCTCAGTAATTACTCCTTAGAAATAAGAAAGTCTATGTAGGTGATGTACCCTTTTGGCTGGATGGATTAGGCCCAAAAATTAATCAGATCTGGGCATTTATAAATAACATCTACATGCCAAGTTTCATGAAAATCGGACTTGTGGTTTAGCCGGAATCTTGTTTACATACGTGCGGACGGCCGGTCGGCAAAAAAACAAAATTTTTTTTGCTTCTTTGTAACATACTAACTCTACTTCGTCGGAAAAAGTGAAAAAAAGAGGGGTTAAAATTTTCGGTTTAGAAATCGTCGCATAACTTCCCATCGTATACTATGATGTGGAGTAAAAAATCGAGTAGAATTTTGAGAACTTCTGGATTATTTGTAAGATGTAGACAATTCGTCGGTCATTCAAAATTGGACTCTATTACCTAGTTATTAAAAATCAAGTTTGAATACACTGTCAAGAATAGCACGCACTACCTCTGAGACAGTGTATAACTATCTTTGTTTCTCTTTTCTATAGCATAGAATGGAAAGTATTTTAAGGGCGTGATTTATAACAATGAACACAAAAACGAACGTCCTACACTATAATCTTATAACCGCCAGATGAGACTGAACGGACTATATCTTAAGTTTAAGTAGTTTGCCACAAGGTGAATATATCCTTAATTGTGGATTATTTTATGTCACAAGACAATTTACTATCATTACACAGTGTCTTATCAATTCTTGTATGTAAAGTTATCAAAGTTGTTAACTTAGCGATTGCCTTGATAATGGACGAAGTTTATTAGGCCGAAACAATTGTCGGGTTTTTATTATTATTAAAGCTTTTATCAGTGAGTTTGACATTATTCCATAATTGTTTAAAAATTTTTACCCACTTAAAGGAAATGGAATTATTTCAACAATTATCAAAGAAACTTTATCTACTTTGATCTATTACGTAAAATGTTAAAGTGGCGCTTAAAATGTTACTAATTTCTAAATACTAACTCACACCCTTTGTTTTCTTTCAAAGGTAGTCTGATTAAGTTATCCACACAAGCAGTGATAAGGACTCGTCTCGTCAATTAAACAGTGACTAAATCTTAGCCTGTTTTAATTTCTCGTAACATTTTCGTCCGGCGTTGTCCTTTTCCATGAAAATGCGCGGCCGTATACAGCAGTTTGCGACTCTCCCTCAGCGTTTTGAATTTCAAATTTTTGATCACCCGTTATACAGTCCTAACTTGGCTCCCTCAGATTTTCATCCCTTTATCTACATGAAATGCTGGCTAGGACAAAATTTTGCCACTGGCAACGAGCTGCAGACCAGCGTACAGAATTGATTGAAAACACAGGCAGTTGATTTTCATGACGAAGATATTGGAAAATTGGTACCACGCTACATCACACGTACGAATGAGAACGGCGATTGCTTTTAAATTTACCAAAATATATGATTTTATCAAAATAGAGTCCAATATAATTTTTGCATCAGGTTAGAGTATTGTTAAAAAAACTCTTACAAAAATCGTTTGATTGGAAGAGGGGAACAGTTAAATGGCCTGCAAAGCCGTCCTAGTGGCGACGTCACTCTTACAGCTAAGCCACTGTAAGAAAATACAATTTGAAAAGCTTGATAAAACTGAAACCCGTTTTATCAAGCACTGTTGATAATCGATTTTACTTAATTTTATTATCCTATTGTAAGAATAATTTGATTATGTTTAATTATAATTCTCCTTGGGAGGGATTAATGATTTTATCGAATATAACAATGTCGTTCATTCATACAGATAAATTAAATTAACATTTTTCGGCCAATTAAATAAAGCTCTGGCTTACCCAATTTCATTTCAATATTTACTAAAAATTTAAAGTTAAAGTTGTTATTACAGTTATACTAAAAACATACCCCAACTAGAGAAATTTTGAATAATCTTATGCGATGACATATTATGCAACAGTTTTTATTGGATAATAATTCAACAAGCCTACGGAGAAATTTAAAAATCGCGCAAATAAAGACGAATTACTAAAAAATAAAATGAAAAAACATATTTTTTGATTCAAATGACAACAGCAAGACTTAGTAGTTTAGTCAGTTTACTTAAATATTTAAAAATTTACTTTATGTTACTTTGGTATCGGTATTGACGGATGAAAACAAAGGAAAAAATGGGTATCCGTACATAGGTAATTTTCATAGTCGATTGTTTGTTGCTGGAAAGGGATTACAAAAGAGTGATGCAAAATTTGTTCCCAAAAACGTTTAAAAATTGTCTAGAATTACTAAACTTCAAATTGTGAAAGATTCAAATACAAATATTCACTTAAAGTGACTGCCACTGAACTGGAAGCGGAATGCGCGTCTCGCCACAAACCGTGCTAAATAAAAATTGTGAAAGACCATTTTTGTGCGATTTGCTCGTCACACTCGAACTTTCTCGTTCCCAACAGCTCACGCTAGACGACTGACGCTCGAGATGCAAACGCGTCGATTTTGAGTCGAGTTGTTTGTGGATCCTCATTTAATAGACCCGATCAGTGGTGACGTCAATTAAACCGCTAAAATCAAAATTCGGTACTTGGCAAAATTGTGGTCGAAAGTGAACCTTAAGTACATGGACTTAAGGGTGATAATAAAATAGGTCAATAAAAAGTGGTTGGTTTTCCATATATACACACATAAATCAAGGGAAATCGTTTTCATATTCACTAATTCTGAACCTTTATCTTTCATCTAGTATCAATATTACATTTTCAAATAGCACATTTTATTATAAATTAAAATTAACTTATATACTACAAATACATGCGCAAAAACCAGCTGGCGGGAACAGTAATGTTAGAAATACGCACCGGGTTAACCTTATACTTTGTAATTGCTGTTTTCCTTTGTTGTTCCTGGCGTTACTCTTGTTTCTTTATTAGCTTATTGACTCGTTTACTTCATTAGTTTGATCTTTATAATACGTAATTTATAGTTTAATTTAATAGTACTTCATAGTAATTAGGTTATGGTTAACCCGGTGCGTATTTCTAAAATTACTGTTCCCGCCAGCTGATTTCTGCGCATGTATTTGTAGTATAAAAATTAATTTTAATTTATAATAAAAATATGCTATTTGAAAATGTAATATTGATACTAGATGAAAGATAAAGGTTCAGAATTAGAATATGACAACGATTTCTCTTATTTATGCGATATATTGGAAAACCAACCAACTTCTATTCATCTATTTGAATATAACCCTTAAGTCCTTGTACTTAAGGTTCACTTTTCGTCCACAATTTTGCAAAGTACCGAATTTTGAATTTAGCGGTTTGTACGTGACGTCACACTAATCGGGTCTATTACATAGGTAGTTGGCAGTAAGCAAAATCGCATCAACTACGTGTCGCAGTCGCTTCGAGTGCTAAAAGTGCCGTGAGATCCATTCTTGTAGAATTCGTTCGTCACACCCGAACTTTCCCGTTCTCAATAGCTCGCGCGAGACGAGTCTTTGGCTTCGAAACGAGTCAGTCGACTCGTGTGCGTAATCCCATTTAATCACATAGGAGGTCGATACTAAGCAGAATCGTCGCAGCCGCTTCGAGTACAAATCAACCCGTGTGAGAGATCTTAAGGATTCCGGTGTTTGTCATGGGTAGACCTGTCTTAGAGAGTAGAGACTAGGCCACGATAAGAATTCAGTGTGAAATCTTACGGAGTGCACAGTTGTCAGCGGTGCTATGCCACTCACAACAACGTTGTCCGTATTACACTTAATTATTAGGGTGGCCGGCACAATAGATGACTATGAAGTTGAAATTACTTGAAAAAATCCATTCTCTTACGTGCGGAGAAAAATTGGTTAAATTTGAGAAGGCCAGACGCAAACCTAATCATCACAAAATTAAACATATTTTGAACTTTGTTATGTTTGCCAAAAATCCTAATCTCAACATAAAGCATTCTATAGATTCTAGAGATCTACAATTTTTTACTTTCATTAAGTGGAGAAATGGTAGATAACACTCATCCGTTTTTACCGATCTTGCCTACAAATTGAATTTACACCAAGATAATATCAAATAGTTTTATTTACTAAAAAAAAATTAATAAAATAAATAGAAATAGTAAAAAGTAAATCAAAACAATAAATCAAAATTTAATAGTATATTATGATACGAGTTTCATAAGAAGCATTTTGGCGCACGCACGGGTTTAGGGCACGACGAGCGCAGCGAGGAGTGCCATAAAGAAGTAAGTGCGACAAAATGCCTTATAAACGAGATATCATATAGTATTTTTTCTACTTTGCGTTTTTGGGCTTTGTAAAATATAAATAACTTTAAAAAAAAATTTTATCACTAAGGTTGTCACTGTTGGCAACACTTTTTTCAATTAAAGGCGGCTATGGTTATAAATATATTCGAAGCGTCAGTATAATTTTTCTGTAGAGTTAATTATAAATTTTATTCGTGTAAAGAAGTTGTTAAATATGGAAGATGATTTAGAAAGTACTCCTCCTGAAATACGAGAAATCGCACAAAACACAATGGAAAATTTGCTTCCAGTAAAGTCGCGCTCAACTTATGAAAAAATTTTACGGAATTTGAGAAATGGCGCAAAGAGAATAACATTTCGACGATTTCTGAAAACGTCATGCTGGCATATTTTGAGTTAAAACGGCAAAAATACAAAGCATCCAGCTTATGGAGTCTTTATTCTCAATTAAAGTCGTGTATAAACATCCATTTAAATCATGACATTTCGAATTATTACAAATTAAAAGCTCTTCTAAAACGGTGTTCAGAAGGATACACTCCGAAAAAATCCAAAATTTTAGAAGAATTCGAAATTAGTAAATTTATTAACGAAGCAGAAGACAAAATTTATTTGGCAATGAAAGTAAGTATAATTGTATTATTAGAAAGTGTATAAATTATGACGATTTCAAATTAGTAAAAATAATAACTAAATGAATAACTACATACTACATAAATAACTATACTCTTAATAACTACTTCTAAAAACTACATAAATAACTATACTTCTAAAAACTACATAAATAACTATACTCCTAATAACTATTTCTAAAAACTACATAAATAACTACTTCTATAACTACCGATATAAATAGTAAAGGCAGCAATTGCACCAAACTCAGTTAAATTTAACTGTGGTTTAAAACAATCATTACTCCCTTAAATGAATCGAGTTTGGTGCAACTGACCCTAAATAAAACGAATTTTATGAATTTTAGGTCATCTTGATAATGGGATACAGCGGGGCCTGTAGGCGTGATGAGCTCACAAACATGTCCACTGATGACGTTAAATTACAGTCCGACACCATTATAGTCTCCATACCAACAACAAAAAACAACTTGTCCAGAGAATTTGTTATTACTGAAAAAAATGGATTACATTAATTAATGCTTATGTTGCTCTAAGACCCACCAACACCACACACAAGCGATTTTTTTTGACATATAGAAATGGACGTTGCATTAATAACCCTATTGAATTAACACAATGGGCAAAGTCTCAAAAGAAATTGCCATTTTTCTTAAACTGCCCCATCCACAACTTTATACGGGCCACTGTTTTAGGAGGTCGAGTGCCACTCAGTTGGCCAATAAGGGTGGAGACTTGCTGAGCCTCAAACGTCACGGTGGATGGAAATCGTCTGCTGTGGCTGAAGGGTATGTCGAGTCGACCCTAAGTAAGAAAATTGAAGTGGCAGAAATGCTTAGGCCTTGTGCAAACCCACCTTCTTGTTCCACTTCAGATAATAGTTTTAATTTGCCAAGTTCTTCGACACAGAATCCTCTTATTGACATCACCACAACTAATGCAAATACTCAAAACATTGTTACTGCCAATGAGAGTGTTCCGGTGTTGTAATTCATGCAAAAGATTCTTCGTCAGTGACCGTTAACGTCTCCTATAATAATTGTAATTTTTATAGTCATAATAATTGAGTTCTAGTTTGTTGTTTACTTGTTTTTAAAATAAAAAACTATATCTGAAATCTTCCTTTATGACAGAACAAAAATTAAGACCTACAGAATAATAAACATAATAGAATTTAGAACCATGTGAATGTGCACTTTGACAACGATACCCGGTATCCCCACCATTGTGTCGGCGCAGAATTCAAATTAGTCGTCTTTAAAAACACATTACTAATCCCTAATCAAATTATTAGACGCACCTTACTTTTGGAAACTTACTGATCTTGAACATACTTCTTTTATTCTTCACTTACAATATTATAATATTAAATTACATTACACAAATTTTCACAAAAGAATAATTTTAGATGTAATTAAATGTACATACTTGGAATCTTGAATTTACCAATCAAAACACCCATATTTGTATTAAAGTCATGCTTTCAATAATACATATATAAAATAATAATTACACAGAATTTGTTTCTTGTAAACGTGCCAATGGAGTTTCATGCCGTAAGGACAACAAGAGTTCAACTATTTCCAAAACGTTGGCATTCTTTGAGCCCAAGATTCCAATAACCACCGAACTTATGGTATCTTTATTACAAACGTTAAAATGTTTCCAGAGCTTTGTTTTCTTTTTGAATGTTAACCGAACAACAAAGTGGCCCGTAACAAGTAACAATCTTTGTAGGGTTACAAAGAATCTTTTGTTCGTGCCGAAGGTAACATCCACTTCAAAGTGTTGTGCTCTAGTTTTATGTACTGTAAAAGAAAACAAAATTACAATGTTATAGGGTGAGGCTCTTGAGTTTATTTATGTCAGTAACATAATATATTTAACTTCGCCAATTTTATCAAAAGCAAATCTGATATAACAAATAAAGGTAGTACTTACCGTCTATATACTTTGCTACGAAAATAATTAAACAATGTTTATAGTGTTGCTTAAAAATTGGAATTTCAACTTAGTTTTATTCCATTGAGGTTATGCTAAACATTTCTAAATATGCGATTAAAATTAAATGACATTAAGCCACTATTGCCAACTAAAAGAAAATTTTCACCGTTTTAGTGTAATTTTTATGAAACCGTATTTATTTTATGAAACGCGTTTGCGTATCATAAAACTACAATATGAACGCAAAGTAGAAAAAATATTTTATATCTCTATATGTTTTAAATAGCAATTCTTCTTTCAAAATTCCTCATTAATTATTCCCTACTCCTAATTCAGGTACTGTACAGTTTTGAAAAAACCTTTTCATTCAAGTAAATTGCTTAATAGTTATTTACATTAGAGTGTAGAAAATAGGATTTTACGGGGCGACAGCTTTGTTTTTTTATTAACTGGACCATAATACTTTTTGGCCGACGATCATCATCAAAAAGTAAAAAAAGAACAAAATTATTTCTACTAATTTTAAATAGGCCTGGCTGTTTAATCATTTTGACATGCACCAGTTGATTTTATTTACTGACGATAGATGGCGCCATCAATATCATCATCAATAAAAACATTATATGCACCTTTATTCTGTACATTATCGTGTTAAGTATGATGTAAAGTAAATTTTTTAAAATCAATTTATTGGATTTTTATACTTACGAAGCGTGTCGGTAAAATAACTTTCCCATGCGATAACTTGTAGAAGCGGGTAGCTAGACGCGATCCGGCAACACCGCCGTGTAGGTCAGTCCCCTACTACCATTCGATACGTTCGCGCGCCGTTGTGACGCTCAGTGACGACCTGACAGCCATTAGCGATGGTTCCTGTTGTCTCTGTCACCGCAAACTGCGAGTTACACACTGTGAACGCAAAAAAGGTGAAACCTGTGAACATTTATAGTCAGTTGTGTGAAATTTATGGAGAAAACTGTATGAGTGTCCAGCAAGTGCGATTTTGGTGTAGGGAGTTCACCAATGGCTGGACAGACGTTCACGATGAACAGCGGAGCGGGAGACCGTCGCTCTCTGACGAAGTTGCGCAAAAGTTGAGGCAATTTTGCGCGAAGATCGAAAGATCACGGTCCGGGACCTTGCTCTACGCGTACCAGAGATATGCCCAGATTTCGTCTACAAAATTGTGACCGAAAAATTGGGCTACAACAAGGTGTGCGCCCGGTGGGTGCCTCACATGCTTACACCAGATCACAAGTCGCAGCGCGTTGACTGTTTCCCGGAGTTCCTTCATGAATGTGCCAACAACGCTGAAGATTTCTTGGACTTGATTGTTACGGACGATGAAACGTGGTGCTACCACTTAACCCCGGAAACAAAAGAAAATTTTGTCAATGGCTCCACACCACTTCTCCTAGGGCGAAGAAGTTCAAGGAAACACAATCCGCGGAAAAAGTGAGGGCGATGGTTTTTGGAACCAAAAGGGCATCTTGCTTATCGACTTTCTTGATCGGGACCACTACTGTAACTCGGATCGATACGGCGAGTCCCTAAAGAAACTCCGGAGAGCCATTCCAAATTGCCGAAGGGGGAAACTGTCGAAAGGTGTAAGGTTGCATCACAATAATGCACGTCCGCACACCTCAAAGCAAACCAGCGACCTCATCGGCCAATTCGGTTGGACTTTGGTTCGCCACCTACCCTACAGTCCTGATTTAGCCCCTAATGATTATTACTTGTTCCCGAAACTTGAGCGGAATGAAATTCGAGACAAACGACAAGAAGAAGTGAAAAAATTCCTTAACGGGTTGGCGGTCGATTTCTTCGAGGAAGGTTACCACAACTGGATGGTACGCTTGCAAAAATGCATCGATTGAGGCAGCGATTTTGTTGAAAAATAAGATGAGACTTCAAGCTTTCCAGTGATGTACGATGAAGGCCTAATAAAGCATTTAGTACCTTAGAAAAAAATGTGGAAAAGTTATTTTACCGACACACCTCGTAGTTTATTTTTAAAACGTTCCAAATAGCAGATAAATCAGCCACTACTTTACCGCATAGTAGTGCACTTTACCGCATTGTGTGTAAAAATTAAAGTTTCAAGACAAGTATGAACAATTAAAAAATGTGTTTTACAGTTCAGAAGGCCAAAAAATCATTTAGGCAGGCGAGTTCAAACATTTGAGTGAAGGCATAGTAAATCGGAGAAACTTACACTGCCGAGTATAAAACTAAGACCACCTCGTAATTTAAAGTTATTTTAAAAATTTTTAGTTTTTTAGGTTGTAACAGTTTACGGACAGATTGCTTAAATAAAATAATGTTTTTGTTCACGCTTTAGTGTGAGTAATGAAAATGAACAAATTTAATTTGATATGCTAAGTAATGAAAATCCATAAGTTTACTGGGATATGTTTTCCCAAACATGTTCAATAGGATTTAAATATGAACTGCAAACTGGTCAAACAAATCGCGTAATTTGAACCATGCCAAGATACTTAGTTACTATCTGAGCAGTGTAGGACCGTGCATTATCATGCATACATATTGCGTCGTCTTCAAGAATAACCATGAACGTTAAAACATGTTCTTCTGGAACCTCTACGCAGTCAACGTCCCATTCTCGATAAAAAACTAACTCTGCGCGTGTGTCAGAAGATATACCTCCTTCTGCCGTAACTGAACTGGAAATCGTTCGGCATTCGAATTAAGGGTTTTTGGAGAAGGGGTACCAGTCAAAGGGCGCCTAACATTCTTAACTTATGACATGAAGGCCATAGGTCATTTTTTAAAGTGTGCGTACAATTAAAACTTAAAAAAAAAAAAAAAAAACTTTAAAAAAAATTAAAAAAAAACCCCCTATGGTTTGTGGGGGGTGGTTGCTTTTTTTTATTTTATTTTTTAATTTGGTCAAGTTGTGGCTTCAAGAGTTGTGGGTCTTGTCAAGACAAATCGAATGGTACCACACATGACGTATTTTGACCTTCAAATAAGAAAGTTGCACTTTTTTATCTATAACTTTTGACCTTAAGATCATAAGTCAAAATGATGTATACAAAAGATGTTTGTCTTGTCCAGACAAACATATTTGGTAATAAAAACAAAAATTAATTTTGAAGTTTGGGAGAGTGGGTGTAGCCAGTCCCCCAGAGGGTTAAGTTAGAGTTTCAAAAACCCTTGCTTCCAGACCGCCTTAAATTCTTCTATTGAATGGTGTATTCAGTTTTTTTTAAACACCTCGGAGGAGATGATAAACAGATTTCAAGGGAATTATAATAATTAGATAAATCTTCATTTTATAAAACTGCGAAGTTTTCAAGTTTCCAAGTTTATGTAAATGTCTTCTACCTGCTAATGAATGATCTAATCTATTATTAATGTACAATAGAGAATTAAATGAGGCTAGATATTCCAAAATATTAAGGCAAACATCTCAGCTGCCTTGGACAATTTGTATTTGAATATGTTAACATCCTGATGGTACCAAATGGATGGCGCACCTGTACATAGTTCATGAGCCATAGATGCAGCAGTAACTGATCTTTTCGAGAATTGGTGGATTGGATGTTTCTAGCCGTTAAGATGGCTACAAAGATTACGAAATCTTGCTGTTCCCCTTGGGATTGTTGAGAGTTTGTACCAGAATGGAGACGAGCAGAACTTTTATTTAATTGGATTGTTTTGTTTCTCAGCGATGTAATTAACATAAAAATGCAAATAGTTAAAAAAAATTCAAAGTTAAGATTAGTTATTATCAGTTACAAAATTGTAACTTCTATCCAATGATGAATTTAAAATCTATTTAGAAAAATTATTTTTCGACATTTTAGTGAAGTTGACATTTAGCATTAAATAGATGCACACCTGTAATAATTTGATACAGCTATCAAAGAACTGTGACTTTTGCATTATTGTACAAAAGTTTTAAATTTACCAAAAGCACTTTTTCTAAAAAAAATTAAAAAAATTTGTTAATCAACAACTGCTTAATCACCATGTAAAGACCTTAATATAGTTGTCTCAAAATTAATTATTCAATTAAAAAAAATTAAAAAACAATGTGTTTCTATTTAATGTAGTAAAGTTTAAGCACACTGCTGGTAGTGCTGGAAGGGTGACGTATTTGGTACTATTTTAATTCATCCGAGATTGTGTACAAAATTGTATGACGAATTTTTCGCAAAACTGAGACATCCTATATATCACGGAAACAAAGCAAATTTCCTTCCTTGTGCAATTAAAGGCATCATTTCATACTACAAACTTTATCTGAGAAAAGAAAATTTACACTTTCCTCCCTTATAGGATTTAAAGAAAACTATTGTTTGAATAATTGCAAACAAAATTTATCAAATTTTAAAATTAATCTGTTAGTCATGAGGTACTGTACTGTTTCGAACATTTCACAATTACTTAACCGAAATGCTTTTTTTATTCATAGCAACACAATTTTAAATATTTATAACTAGATTTGCAGTTGAACCCTAACAACCCTAATAAATGAAATGTACCATACGATTAAATAAATAAATAAACCCCAATAATGCATATGGATTAATATGTTTTGATGTTTTCAGTAATTACCGGAAATTTTATTATTTTAATTTAAAAATTGGTACAGCTATTGGACTTTGTTTTTACATTTCTATTTAATTATGGGTTTATTTACTAATCAAAAAGTACATATTTCACAATTTTATAGGATCTAAGTTAAATAAATACTGATTCTGACGAATTTTGTAAATTTTAATACCCTTTATTTTTAGTTTTAACCTACATAGATTTTCATCTACTTGGAATATTAATAAAAATATGCATTCTATTCATTTCTCCTTCAAATAAAAGTTGTTTCAATTTTACACTACTTTTGTTTACGTGACATTAATTGTAAATATCTCCAGCAATATCAATGTACAAACAAATGTTGTGAGAAAAAGTTATTCGAAATTTTATTGTTACAACTTTTATTTGAACCACATTTTTTCAGGAAAATTTTAAGTGTAAATTCTAGTTTTAAAATCTTTAAAGAGGTCTTAAACAACCAGGTACTTCGACCTGTCTTAAGGGTTATCCGTTCTTGACACAGTTATACCTATCGAATCGGATTTTTATTACTTTTTCTATCAATTTTTTTTGCGACGCACTATCTATACGCTGTTATACACTTACTTTTACAAAATGTTTCTTGTCGCTGCACACTTTCGATACTCTTTTACAATTTTGTCAGTAATAGGAAAGATGTTGAGTTCTACGCAAAACGCTTGTTTAAGATTAATTTGATAGGTTCTTACATTTACCTCAGTTTATTTTATAAATTGCTTCATTATACAGATGTAAATCTAATTCTCATCTAATATCTGTTTTTTGTAAACGAATTTGTAAACATATACAATAAATTTGCATTTATATTGGATTGTGCAAGCATTTAAGTAACTTGATGCTTTTAAATTAAACTAATAAAAAAAAGTTTTCAATAGTATCGTTATTTCTATTTATACTTTCTATATTGTTATTTCTCCTTCGTTTTAATAACAGTATCTTATTCCGAGTCAAACGTAAAGCATACACATGAGTACTTTTGGTATTGTATGTTAAATCTTATATTCCTTTGCTAAAAGTGAAGTTTCTATTGTTCGCTAAATGTCAATATCAATACTTACCTGTATGTATTCGTTTTCTTTGTTCTTTGATAACGTAATACTGTTGTTATGAAGTTTCTCAAAATCTGAAAACAGATTTCAAACGTAAAATAGCAGTTCACTATAGGTATTCTCATTTATTTTATTATGGTCCTAACTATTTCATTTTATATAACCAAACAATACATTAACTGCTGTCAACGAGTATTAAAGACTTAGTCTGTATTGAATTAAATTTTCTTGCTGGAGTATTCAAATCATTTTATATGTTGTTTCGAAAAACAGCGAAGATTTAACATTGCTATTTTAATTAATCCATAAGTATTATTGCGTTTCTTTTATAGATATTTACTTTTGATCGTATTAAATATTGATTTATAAGAGAGTTAATTAAATCAAATAATAAATATGAATTGTAACTAGAAATAATGTTGGCTTAATGTTAACAATTAGAATTGATAGATACAAAATTTAATTATCTTTCATTCGATTACGAAAATGAAATATTAGTTTTGCATAAACTAAGTTATGAATGTTTTCATTTTCCGATTTAAAAAATTCAATTATAAACACAACAGTAAGTAGATTAAATTTTCAAATTCTCAAATTCAATTCTAGTGTTTAAAATTGTGGGTTTATTAATTCGAATGGAAAATTGTGTAGAAAAATTAATGTATTTGGACTATCGATATGGTTTTGTTTATTTGAATGTTTTTTTAAATTTTAGATTTAAAGTAGTTCGGCTGGTTTCTAACTAAGTCGAATTAATTTATGTGGCAAAATTGGTTTATAAAATATTGAGCAGTATGCTCTTTGAACACTTTATTGATGTTTTAAAATGCTGTTTAATAATTTAAGAAGGTACGTTATAGTTGTGTATTTTACTAGGTTTGGGTGTTATACCAATTCCTACTAAAATTGGTCATTGCGTCAAAACGGCCGAAACCCCAATACTTTTTATTCAAGTATTTTACTTTGAATTTAAAGTTTTTGCTCCACTAAATGTGTGCGGAACAAACAAATCAATTTGTTTACAGCCGTGGGGTTGGCAATTGTGCCCAAGCGGAAACACGTGTTAAATAATTGACGATCGATTATGTCGATTCGGGTAACTTTGAGGTCTTTTTTCCCGATTTCTCGTTATTAGTCGCGGTAATAATACTTTTTTATATCCATAGATTTGTTGTTGTTGTAGAAAATCTCTACCAAGTCCGTTTTTGACTAGTCGTCTCTTTTAGCCCATATCAAGATTATGCGTTTTCTCCCATAAAAGAATGTGTTAAAATAAGCGATTTTTAATCGGGCATAGTTCAACAGGACATCGTGTTTAGGACGCTCTAAGATTTAATTTGAGGCTACTCTCGACTAGCCAAGTCATCTGTTGCGAAACGGTTCAACTACTTTAAGGGCTTAATACACTACTAAGACATGTTTTGAGTACAGTTACTTACGCTTATGCTGGAAGTGTCACTAAAAAGGTTTCATCGAGAATTAGATTGTTGCAAATCGTCTTTACAGCATAGTACGTCCGGTAGTCTTAGTTAAGAAAAAAACTAATTAAACACAATTTTATTACCCAAAATAGTCAAAATACATATAAATACCAAATTTTTAACACTTGCACCCATCGCCATCTTGCGGTTCTTACAATATTCTGCAAACTGAAACTACCTCGGTCTGACGCAATTCTTCGTGGTACTCCAAGGTGATGTTATCCAAGAAGCTAATAACAGTTCGTGCTTTGTAGATGGACCCGCCTTCATGAAGACGAACTTTGTAAAAGCATCGACGGCTACTATCAAACAAATATTCTTTTGCTTAGACTGTACAAAAGAGTCCCAGATGATCGAGGTGGAGAGTATCGAAAGGAACTGCGCATTTTTCAATTGGGTGTATGTAACCCGCTCTTTTGTCCCTTTCTTTCTTGTTATATGTACACTTGATCTTCCGTTCAGACAGATTTGTGATAGTTACGTAGCCATCCTCTGTATCAGTAATGCACTCGCTTAAGAAGTGTTCACTTCTTGGCGTGAGTCGCAGACCTACTCTGGTGGTTACTTGAGGGACACTGCGAACATTGTAGTGGTCTTCGGATTTATCATGACGGATTGTTTTGCCTATATAGTATCAACACTATCATCATTGAAGGTTGGTTAAGGCAGACTTGACCAATCAACATGAGAGTGTCTTGAACTGTGTTCGAACAACTAGAGTTTCCACTTTGGCCCCCAACTGTGGCTTTCCTAAGCATGCCCCGTAAGAACTGGTGATAATATAATTTATTGACTGATTATATACATAAACATGTCTAAATTTTCATTGACAATCTACTAAAGAGAACCTGGTCAATTCACCCGACAAAGCGATATATACGCAAATAATTTCAATTCTAAAGATTTTGCGTCGTCCTCTCAAATTAGAACTGCTCCACAGATACAATCTACATAGGCCCGCAAAGGTTTTTTGTTCATCCAAATGTTGAAGAAATAATCGACATGAGATGAACAAGAACTGCTTTCAACAACCTGATTTTTCACTAATCGTCGACATTCTTTAGTTAGATGTCTTTTGCAGTTTGCACACTCAACTTTTGGGTTATCTGCAAAGTGTCCAAGTTCTCATTTGCTTGAACGGAGCACTACCCAATCTTTCATTGCGCGGCCTCTTAAACGGGTTTTTTTGATGATTTCCTTCCGGTATCTGTAAAACGGGATCGATTTTCGGTTTTAAAACAGATAAATATTCGGAGTAAAAGGCATCAGGACGATCGTATCTACCGGGCTTGGCCCCAGCTTGTATGCTCGGGTCTCCAATTTCATCGATTATGCACGACACTCGCTGTTATCGATAATGTCACAAGAATCGAGTAAAAATAATGGCACCGTTCCCAAGAGTCTTTACTTTGGAGTGCTATATAATTGTTGTTTTCTTTAAATTCTATGAACTAGTAATTATGTAGCATAACCAATTTACAATACTTTATTCACTACGTAAAACAATATTTCATAATGATTATTTGTCATTGTAATGGTATACGCAACGTTTGTTTGTATTAGCTTAGTTTATGGAAACAGTGAAGTTAATATATGTAAAGTTGAATAAATGTTAACTGGGTCCTTGCTGGAAGTTATAAGAAAATATAACTAGATATTATAGTTTATCAAAATGCTATTAATTATGTGAAGATTACATATTAATGTATTCTATAAATGTAAAAGTCGATTGGAAGTTTTCTTTGATAAATTTTGACTTTTAGAGATAATGTCTAATAAGCTTAAGAGGAATACGTACTAGCAGTGCGCCATCGCTAAATCGTGCACTATAAGTATGCATTTTAATGCTCACAATTTTAAGTTATTAACAATGTTTTTGATTTAAATTGGTAGATATAAGAAGGGACTTTGTCGTGGTTGTGATAGAATTTTGATTTTGTATTTATTTCTATTAATATTATGGTGTTAAATATGCTATAAAATGTACTAATTCAAACATAAAACAAACACGAAAGTAAGCATTTTGAAAAAAAGTGATACTACACCGACAAAGCCTGTCTTTCATAAAACATTAAATTTTACTTCAAACATTTAAAATTAAAGATTGTTTTAAAGGTACTTACAGTGCCCGGTTTAGCGATGGCACGCTCCTAGTGTGTATTCCTCTTAAACTCCAAATTTCAAAGGTTAATTTTACAGAGTTCTTTTACTAAATGAGAGTGGGTTTTAAATTTGCAAAACGAATTTTTCAAAAGTTTTATGAACGATTTATCTGGAACACGCATTTCTAGGTATTTAACGATAAACAACAGCTTTTAATTTTTTTAAAATAAATAACGTAATTTAGTAAACAGTTATTTGTGTATCAAAGCACTAAAGTTTTATTTTTTATGACAAATGCGTTTTAGTTGCAGAGGCGATAGCCGAGGCAAACAAAACACGTGAGTCATGGAAAAGAACTTTAGTGCCGAGGTACATATTATATTTTTCCCGAAATCCCAAAATTTGAACAAAATCTGACAATTTTATAACTTACGTTAAGTAGCAAATGTAATCAGGTGTTTATCAATAATTAATAAATTGATAGTTTTATGGTTGTTTTGCCGTAGGAATTGTCTACGGACCCTTCTAATAGGATGATAGATAGAAAAACTCTCTTTTAGTGATGGCCATTAACTTCGAAAATTACGCAATTTATTAATTAAAAACTGCATCGGTTTGGCTTTTCTAAAAATTAAAATGCGCTATATTAGTATTTTAACAGAGAAAAACTGTAATAAAATGTTAATTTTTTAATGAAAATGTGCCCGATGCCCCGCCCAGTGCTACCAGACGTGATTATTTGTTTTACTCGGGAGATTTTAGCTCTTCTACCACTTCCGTTGTAGTGCCTACCAACTTTCTTATTTTAAATAGAATAATATATTTTTTTGTATATTTGGATTCTACGCTAAAATCTGAGTTACTTTCATGTAGCACAACTTATATGAAAAATCAATAGTTTTTGAGATATTCTCATTTTTTTGAGAAAAATTGGTTTTGTAGTATTGTTTTCAAACGCTTGTCAATGATTGAAAAAGAAAGTGATAGTAACAAATTTTGGGCTAAATCTGACTAACTTCAACTGCCCAAAAGTCATTTTTTTAAATGGAACACCCTATATCTTGTTGCTCTATGTGATGGAGTATTAAGTGGTCTTTTAATCTTTATAAGAGTATCCTATACCTATCTGTTACCATTTTCCTGTTATCGATGTATTTACATTCGACACACAATATTTCTCTATTTTATTAAATAATTTCTGACTAGTGGCCTGTGGAAATTAAAACAATGTGCCTTATTTATCAAACTTGTAAATGTAGACGTGACACATTATATACGATATGGAAATCCACCAAGAATATTCGAATGAAGACATACTAAATTTATTTTTTATTCATGGAGAATGTTACAAGATTATTGAAAGAACTTGCCGTTTGCTTAACGAGAGATATCTACACTTATGGCCTCTGAATAAAACTACGTTTAAGAGAATAGAAACAAATTTTAAACAATTTGGAATTCAATGTACTAGAACACGCCCCAAGATAGTCACCGGTGATAAAGACAACGAAATAAATGTATTGGCATATTTTAATACAAATCCACATGCATCGATCAGAGCTGAGTCTGAAGATTTGGGACTGTCCTACTCGTCGATACAGAGAATTTTGGCACAACGTAAAATGCATGCTTTTTCTATTATAAAACTACAAGCATTCTGCCCAGGTGACGAAATACGTCGTGTAGCATTTTGTGAAAGCATTTTATTGAAAAAGCAGGAAGACCCAAATTTTTGAAAAACATTATTTGGACCGATGAGTCAAAATTTAGTAGAAAAGGAATCATTAATAGGAAAAATTGGCATTATTGGGCAGAACAAAATCCTCAGATGGTGCGCGAAGGTAACTTTCAAGACACATTTAGTTTTAATGTTTTTGGTTTAATTATGGATAATCGTGTTTGTTTTGAAGTGTATGACAAAAATTTAAATTCTCGCAAATATATAGAAATGCTTAGAGGAGTGGTTTCAAATTTTTTGGAAAATTTACCCCTAAATCTTCAAAATTCATGTTGGTACCAAATGGACGTAATGGTCCATCTCTATGGCCTCCCAGATCACCGGACCTAACACCCCTGGATTTTTCTATGGGGGTATGTCAAGACTAAAGTTTATTCAAGGCCAGTCCATAACAGAGATGACTTATTACATCGGGTTCGAACTGCCTGCGCTGAAGTAGATGTGCAAATGGTTCAAAAATCCACAATAGCTGAAGTTAACAGAAGAGTTTTATTGTGCTTAGAAAACCACGGACGGCATATCGAACAGTTGCTAAATTAATAATTAAATTGCTTCTATTTTTTGCAATGTAATTTTATTTAGAGGCCATAAGTGTAGATATCTCTCGTTAAGCAAACGACAAGTTCTTTCAATAATCTTGTAACATTCTCCATGAATAAAAAATAAATTTAGTATGTTTTCATTCGAATATTCTTGGTGGATTTCTATATCGAGTATAATGTGTCACGTCTACGTTTACAAGTTTGATAAATAAGGCACATTGTTTTAATTTCCACAGGCCACTAGTCAGAAATTATTTAATAAAATAGAGAAATATTGTGTGTCGAATGTAAATACATCGATAACAGGAAAATGGTAACAGATAGGTAGGTACTCTTATAAAGATTGAAAGACCACTTAATTCTACATCACATAGAGCTGTCCTGCACAACATACGGCCCGTGGGCCGCATCCGGCCCGTTAAGAAAATTTTTACGGCCCGCGTGTAATTTCGCTCTTTATTACAATTCTGGCCCGTTACCACTTTATAGAAGTATTGTTTCTCTTAGGCGTCTAGCCAGACAAAACGCAAAGATTCAACGCAATCACGTGATCCAGATCTACCAATCAGCGATACCTATCTGGTTGCAACTTGCAGTTCGCATTTCAGTCCGGTTCAGTTCGGTGTGGCGTATGTGTTTTTCGAGGTTTAAATTTGTTAAATATGACATCTCGTAAAAAGAAAATTGATATAGAAAAACGGGTGTTTAACTCGGAGTGGACAAACAAGTATTTCTTTGTCGAATTTAATAACAAATATTTGTGCCTTGTGTGTCGTGAATCTGTTGCAGTAGCCAAAGAATATAATGTGCGAAGACATTTTGAAACAAAACATCAACCGTTAACGACATTGGATGAGAATGAAAAAGTAATTAAAGCTGCCGAACTTCAAAAAAATCTAAGCAAACAACAAAATGTTTTTAAAAAGCTTAGTGCAGAAGCAGATACCGCCACAGAAGTTAGTTTCAAAATATCTCAGCAAATTGCTGCTACTGGTCGTCCATTTACCGATGGGGATTTTGTAAAAACGTGCATGTTAATAGCGATTCAAAGTCTTTGCCCTGAGAAGAAAAAACTGTTTGAAAATGTTAGTCTTTCCCGTATGACTGTGCAGCGGCGTATTGCTGATATATCAGCTGATATTTTTGAACAATTACAACACAAGGCATCGCGCTGTAAATATTTTTCGTTGGCAGTAGATGAAAGTACCGATATTAAGGATACTGCCCAGCTTTTGGTATTTATACGTGGTATTACAGAAGAATTTGAGGTAATTGAAGAACTTTTTAAAATTGTGCCCCATGAAAGGTCGCACTACAGGGAGGAAATTTCAAAAGAAATTATTAGTGCAGTTGAAGGGTTGAATCTTTCCTGGGACAAGCTTGCAGGTATCTGCACTGACGGAGCACCTTCAATGATAGGAAAGAAGTCTGGAGCCGCAGCGCTTGTTGAAAGTGCATCTAAAAACAACTCCGAAAGTACCATTGCATTATACATCAGCAAGTACTTTGTTCCAAGGTTTTGAATTACGGACACATATTATCTACTGTTACACAGATAGTGAATCATATTCGATCAAAAGGTTTAAAACACCGAAGTTTTCAAGCATTCCTGGAAGAAGTAGATGCGGAATATGGTGATTTGCTTTACCATTCTGAAGTACGCTGGTTAAGTCGCGGTAAGGTACTTCAACGATTTGTCGCTCTTGAAAACGAAATAGCTCAATTTCTGGAGAACGATGGCAAGGTATTCAAAGAAATTCATGACGATGGATGGAAATCGGATTTGTATTTTCTTGCGGATCTGATGAAGCACCTTAATGACCTAAATACAAGACTCCAAGGAAAAAATATTCCGGTGTTTGAAATGTACAGTGTTGTAAAATCATTTTCTCAGAAAGCAACTCTTTTCTGCTCTCAGTTACTTAACGGGGATTTTTCGCATTTTCCAGTGTGTCAGGACAAAATACCCGTAAAAACCGAATTACGTTCGGCAACAAGTTTTCCAAAAGTATGAATAAACTGAAGGATGAATTTGAAAATAAATTCGTCATTTCTAGTGACGATAAAATACTATTTAATCTTGTTGAACGCCCATTCTCAATGGATCCCCAGGAAGTACCTTTTGAACTGCAACTTGAGTTAATAGATTTGCAGTGTTTTGAATCATACAAAACCAAATACAAGGAAGTAAGTTTAACAGAATTTTATAAAACTCTGGATAAGACAAAATTCCCACAACTAATTGAAACAGCAATAGAAATTCTATCACTTTTTGGCAGTACCTACATTTGTGAGCAGACTTTTTTCATAATGAATTTAAATAAAAATAAATAAAGATCCTCGCTGACCGACGAACACTTGGGTGACATATTAAGAACCGCAACAACAAAATTTTCTCCCGATTACAGTAAGCTGACCGAACAGAAGAGGGTGAATATTTCACATTAAGTTTAATTTGTTATAATGTAGAATTAATTATATGTTGTAAAATTACAGATTTTTAGTTTTTTATTTTCGATAAAATTTAGTCATTTGAGTATGTAGTACCCTAACGATTTTTCGTACTACAGTGTTTCGGCCCAACAATTATAAGATTTTATTTAATTTGGCCCTTCTTAAATATGAGTTGTGCACCGCTGACATAGAGCAACAAGATATAGGGTGTTCTATTTAAAAAAATTGACTTTTGGGCAGTTGAAGTTAGTTAGATTTAGCCCAACATTTTGAACACCCTGTAAATAATAAGATGTCAAATTACACATCATTTAGAAACTTAACAGTCTTCCTAAGTATAGCCCAAATGTTGTTACTATAACTTTCTTTTTTCAATCATTGACAAGCGTTTGAAAACAATACTACAAAACCAATTTTTTCTCAAAAAATGAAAATATCTCAAAAACTATTCATTTTTCATATAGGTTGTGCTACATAAAAGTAACTCAAATTTTAGCGTAGAATCCAAATATACAAAAAAATATATCATTCCATTTAAAATAAGAAAGTTAGTAGCCACTTCCGGTGTAACCGGAAGTGTAAAGAGCTGAAATATTTTAATGAAATAGAACTTTTGAGCGATCTCTTATTCCAAGTTTTTAAACAAATATTTTAACGGGAAGTCCATAAACTTCTAATGAACGGGTTAGCTGAATCACTCTGTATATGAATCAATATCAATCCCTGGTTGGTAGCAACCTTTCCTTTCTGCTGAGAATATGATAGTGTTTTTTTTTGGAAATAAGGCCGGCACCTCATGGCAATGTGTTTCATTATTTTTACTACTTCACCACAATGCATTTGATGGGTCTGGTTACTTGAAAAACGGTTTAAATGCTTATAGTTTGGCATGTTGATTTGCCTCGTCGCTTGTTGTCGTTTTTCAGTCCAGACTATATTCTTACAGAGCAATTAATGCCGCTTCTCTGTTTGCATCTGTTTTTCGTAATCAGGCGTTCTACAGTCATGTGAATGGCAGAAGTTTTGCTCAGAAGATGGTGCTGGCACTATCATCGTGTCATTTAAACATTGGTTCTACTACAACTCAATGTTTTTATTTATCCCTAAACCACCTTTGAGAGTCTTTTCGTTCATATTCACTTAGTCTAGTCCATTTTTTCCTACTCGAGAAATAGACTTTGTGATTTTGGTTATAATTATTTTTGTGTTTATTTGGTCCCTCACTGCTGCCCTGCTTAATAAAGGTGTGTCTAGTAGAATTTTCAGATGTCCCTTGTACTGTGTTCTTCCCATGTTACTTGTACTTGACCACATATGCATAGAGAGGACTAAATGTTTGATGACCTTCTTGCTTTGGTTCTGCTCTTATGTTTTGCCCATTATCTTGCTTCATGACGATAGGGGTTTTATGGCTTTGAGAGCGGTAAGGTATTTTAAAAATTTAAACATACATAAAATTAACGTTAATTGTAGTTTGTTCCGTATACACAATATAATAGAAACAGTTACAAAAATTAATTTTTCAATCGTTATTGACTAGTATGGATATAAAAATGCAAAAAATTATGTAATTGCTAACAAATCGCGGTATTCACCCAACCACTGCTTTGTCTTGTAGGGTAATGCACTCGAAGTTACAGATAAAAATTTACAAAATGCTATTATAAGAGCAGTGATCAAAAAAACCTGGTCAAGGCACGCTGTTTACTAACGAAAAGCGATAATTTTATGGGCAAGATTTAATTTTTTCGGCTGACTTTATTACACAAATTAAAATATTAATGTTCACTAGAATTATACGATTTTAGTTTAGTTTAATTTTAATTTAGTTTCATTAGAACGTATGACTAAATATAACAGAATGTATTTGTATCAGTTACAAAAAATATGTAACAAACACGAATTAGTAAAAAAAAATTAAAATAATAAAACTAGTAATTTATTTCAGTCATGACAAGAAACTCCGACAGGCGACAAAAAATTAAGAAATATGTACTAAACATTGTAGGACAAAAGTGAGAAATGATCTGAGAAATACGATCCAAAATGTTCTAATTATCTTACTATTTATAAAACAGCAAACAAAAATAAATTTGCATTAAAAACGTATATGGTAGTGTACTAAATGGAGTGACGTAAATTTCAAGCTTACATCAACAAATGAATGAGCGGATGATTTCCACAAGCTTAATTTCCGCTCAGTAGAAAAAATAACAGTAATTGTAGGTATGTGTCTAGATAAGCTGTTCTAGAAAAGAAGCTTGCAGTTGAAATTCTGTCTTACAAAAATAGGACTGCCTTCAGGAAAAGTTTATACAGAATAAACCCGATTTCAGAAATTTGTAATAATTTATTTAGTGCTTTTGATGTGATCGAGGGAAGAATGAAAAACAAGGTTTTGCAAGATGAGTTTCTACAATTAAAATGAGAACGATGGCATAATATCTTAGGAATACATCTACCTTAAAGACTTTGTCATCAAAACCACTTCAGAAGTATGTAGGAAGCAATGCTCATAATTTTGTTGATGATGGTCGTGCTAATGACTAAAACAGCTGTAAAAGATTTTACGAGATGTATTTTGGAGATTAAAAATGAGAATATAATCTCTCAGGATTGCATCTAAAAGGGTGTCTCAGAATTTTTTTCGTTTTTGAATTGACCAATAAGCGCCAACCGCAGGTAGCAGGGGTAAGGAAGTGGTCTCAAACGCTTGACCGGCTTGTTAAGTTTAGTAGGCATGAGTCCGAATTTTGCAGGACAATAAAAACCGTTTTAGGAGTTACAATAGCATCTGGTTCTCCGACGAATCAATTTTTAATCAAGGGTCACGTGAATAAACAAAATTGCAGATACTGGGCTTCCGAAAATCCGCTAAAATGCCTTGCACTCGCCAAAAGTTACTGTTTCGGCTGTCATATCAAGTCAAGGAATTATCATTCTTTATTTTTTTGAGGATGACTGAGGTCGAACTCAGACCGTTATTTCTGATCGATATTGCCATATGATCCGAACTTTTTTGGCAAGATAGAGCCACTTCTCATGTTACAAATGACTCATTAGCTGCTCTTTACGATTTATTCCCTGGAAGAGTGATAAGTCGCCGAGGAGACATCAACTGGCCACCGAGGAGCCCTGATTTAACGCCTGCTGATTCTTTCCCTATGGGCTACCTAAAAAGTAAAGTTTAAAATCTATTGCCACCCAACCTGAATGTTTTAAGCTAAAGAATCGCTAAAAAAATCAACTCTATTCCAAGAGCGATGCTTCAGCGAATGATTTTAGCTCCAAGTTTAATAAGTGTGAACAAGTAAATGATGCTCAATTGCACACGGTTGTTTTTCATAAATAAACTTCAAGAACTGCTCTTTAATTTAACAATAAATAAAACGAGTTTTAATTGATATTGTTGTTTTTTATTTAACATCTAAAAACGAAAACCATTTTGATACACCCTTTTACTTTGGAAATAGTGACCAAAATCTTTTCAATTTCAGACAGAGATGGAAAGTGATTAAGAATTGTTAAAAAATTTTAAATCGAATTTTTTAAAAATTGAGATAAAAGTTAACAGGCTTAGAAATAAGTCGTCCAAAGGTAAATAAAAACTAGATGTAAAAACTAAAAGTATAGTTAACGTTTTTGTAGTCCCAACTAAAAATTAGTTGCAACAACTAACTGCAATTTATTGACGAGCTTTTTACTTACAAAACTTTAGTTTATTAAATTAAATACACAGTATAGAGTTGCTGTAATTAACCAATTTTCAAACTTTTGATATCAACGTACAGCGCTCAGTTCTCACGCCCTATTGTATTAATAAGGTCACCCATTGACCGCTTACTTTATTGCCTTATACTTTGGTGATCGAATAAGTAGAGGAAAACCGATGTGGACACGTTTTTTTAATAATTACAGTCAAAGGAGCTACACAATTCTATTAGTAACGCAAACTAAAGAAGTCTCATAGTGGTTGTATTTTTTTATGTAGGAAAGTATATGACTGCAACTAAATCTAATTATTTTAAATTTGTATGTTAATTAGATTTATGGAAGAACAATCAATTTTGTTGATGTACATTAATACAGGAGAAACTAATTATCTATCGTAGATTGTTGTTTTTTTTGTGAGGATATTAAAATAGGGAGTTTGGGGGGTTGCTGTAATTTTGTGTAATCAAGAAGAAGTTTTTCTACTAAAGCAAAGAATGGTAAAATTTTCAAAATTTTGACTAGGAATGTCCGTAAAGTTGACACCTAAAGCATTGATGACATCAGCGTTTGGAAACCCCAATGGAGTACTACTATGCACAGTAGATAAGGTTAAATACACACTTTTGTTTCCTTGGAATATAAACAAAGAATTAAACATTGTAGTTTTGTTGCCTTTCAAGAGCTTACTTTAAGAATTTAGATGCAACGTCGGCTTATGACAACGTAGTGTTTTTGGGTTGATTGGATGATAAATTAGTATAGAAGGAATTATTTACCTACAGAGGATTGTAATATTAAGGAAGGAAGTTTTAAAGGTTGTAGTGTTGACTAGGAATGTCCGTAAAGTCATCTAAACCATGGCGAATAAGGCCATTGTTGATTTGTTGGATTATAAGGACTTTTTGTAATAGTTGGTAAGAAAGGTACAGTAGCTTGTCGTCTAATTGACAATCGTCATCATTGGAAACTGCGTGGTGTCAACGTCTGTATGGATGTCGATAGTCTTTTTTGTTCTTCCACTTCTTTGCTTTCTTCGAAAATTGTTATCGGATGATGTCTAGTCGGTGGTTAGAGTTTTTAGATGTAGTGGTTGGACCCGTTAATGCCACCTTTTTTACTAACTTTTGCAAATTGCAAACAGGAGGCTTGTCTGAAGTCATAGATGTGCAAAATTTGGACAATATTATTGTTGTTATCAACCAGATGACAATACCAATCATATGTACATGATAGCTGTTGTTCTCAATTGTAAATACATTTAAGAGAAAACACCTGATGAATATTTTGAACCATTCTTTCGCTTCTTAGAAAGTTAAACAGAACTAAACCAGCGAACAATTTATTTGCTAATATTTTCTGATTAGACTTTCTAGGACTTTCAATTAATGCCAAGGTAAATTAATTTATGTTACTTAATAAAGTCCGCAAATATAATAATATTGCAGTATTGATTCTAAAATAAATATTTTTTTCGAATTTAATGTTTTTAGTGATAGGTATAATTATTTTATTGAAATCTAATTTAGTATTTTATCAGTAATGTGAAGTACCTACTTACATTTCGGAAATCAGTCGTTGATATATTATAATTATCATTTCTATTTAATATCCTGTATTAATACCACTTGTTTCATTAAATATTCGATATTTTTTGCATTGATTAAAATTTGCTTAGTATTATAACGCTTATAAGTAAATAACGTATCCTATGAAGTTTATCAAATCAACGAGTTTATATTTAATAACACTTTTTATGTAATACAGGTAAGCGCTAAATTTTTAATATTACTCCTCTTTAGGTGATAGATTATGATTTCCACGATTCAAAGTTTGGGAGCTTACTCAATTGAACGACCAATGAAAACATTACCATTACCAGAATAAATTCATTGAAGCGTATGCTTTTGAATAAAAAAAAATTAAATTATTTTTCGATGCTCCAGAGCGAATAATAATTTTATCAATTTCTAAGAAATCTAAACATACGTAGTTCATTATCGTTGCAAGTAAGGATAAGGGTAAGTAAAGTGAAAATAATTTCATCAAAATATATTTTGATTTGTTCTAACTTTAAGTAATTTAAAATAATTAAAAGTTTAAATATACAAAATTTTTTATAAAAGAAATTGTAAGACTGCTTTCATGTAATTTTCATAATCTCTTTTGTGTACTTTTGACGTCGTAATTGAACAAGATTTAAGAAATAGTACAGTACTAATATTAGCTTTTCAAAAATAAATTTAAGGATTTACTATTGCTCTTAATTATTCCAAAAACAAAATTTGTATCAAATTTAATATATTAAATTATTTTTGCTTTTATAAATTGTGAACGCGTTTTTGTTACGAAACTTTAAATGAATATATTTGCCAATACACGAAATGTAAAATAATCATATTAGGATTACAAACTGCTCTACAACTATTATTTCAGTTAATAGAAACACGATGCAATGTACACTAAAACGTTGTTATTATTAATCTATTACAATAACTCTATTATACTGAAAATTTCATCAAAGTCAATGACCTTACATTTTCGAAACAAAACATTGATAATACTCTCCTGTATTATCATTTATTTATTTTAGGTAAAATACGTACAAAAATATGTGAAAATTTTACCGAAAATATGATAAATTTTGAAGCATCACATTACGTTTTTTTACTATTAAAAAAATTCTCTCTATCGTTCTAATTTATTACTATTCAGACATTGCTTTGAATTAATTTATTTAGTGTTGAGATTCAAAAATTAATCACGGCAGATTTAATTCATACTTCGACAAATACCAGTATTATCTACTTTCTTGATTTACTTAATATTAATTAATCATATATATTAAAATCTGTCAAGGTGGCGCCGCCCTGTTGGGTGTCCGTCCGTCCGCACGGTTCTCGACTTTGTTTCGTTTCATTACTGTAACGCACAGCTTCAACTCATATGCTTATCGCATTGTCAATTTATTGTAACCCTTCTTACTGTACGCGTGCTGGCTCATCTAGTAGGAAAAACTTTGGATATAGCCCAGTACCCAAACATCTAAAAAGCCTGTTTGATCAAAATAAATGGAGGAGTTTTTATATTTGGTAAGATAATAGATTTGGATCTCCTACCCTGTAGTTAATATTTTGCCACTTTTTGTTTTTGCCTCTAGAGCAAACTGCTTATTGAAATATCTTACGTTTAGCCCATTCTACTGCAAAAATAGTCATTTTCAAAAATAAAACTGAGTCAATTTTCTACAAATTTTGTCTTACAAGTTTTTGTTTACAATGTATATTTTCGAAGGTAAGTGCAGTAAAAAGCATACTTAGAAAATGATGCCGAGGAATGCCAGTTTAACATGGAGAAGTTAATGGCACAAATTCAATGTAAACATTGAAGAGTTTAGCAACCGTACAACACGTTGACACGAGAACATCACGAGTTTTTTGCCATAACGAAGACGTTCAAAAACTTAGCGACTAGCTGGATCAACACTGTCCGTTTTCAGAAATCCAAGAATTGATGTCGATAAGCACTGGAGTGATTGAAAATAAGACAATAAACTGTAACATCAAGAAATCGGCACATCAAACTTGTCGAAGGTAATTGGTAGGATTTTCACTCTGTTAAATTCATACAGAAAAATAATGTAATTTTTCTTGCCCTCGTCAATGCAAATCTTCGGATAGACAACCGTAGAATACGCTGATACACTGATCATCAATAGAGCCTCATCTGAGTTTGATCCGGTCGAAATCATCGAGGAAGGTGTGGATCTTTTTGTTCTCTTGACGGCTCTAGCTCCGAATAAGAACCAAAATTTATTTCGTTAAGCCGTGCAGAAGGGCGAACAACAGGTGTACAACGCTTCAGGGCTGCAGCCACAATAAATGGCAAAACATGTGCTGTTTCTTTACACATTTAGTGGTTGTGATACCGCGCCTGTCTTTTTTTATAAAAGCAAAATAATTTTTTTAATACATTGCGGATAATTTGAGAAATAGTGTTCACATCTTTAATCACGGCTAGGTCTGAAGATAAAATCTACGTGCCGACGACGAGCACTTTTCGTTAAATGCGCACAGATACAAATGTTTTTTAAAATCTGCTAATCTGGACTTTTAATCTCGCGATGTTACCTCCTACATCAACAATGGCACAACAACACTCATTGCGAACATATTATGAAGTTCAACATTGGCGTAGAAATATAAATAATCGTGTGGAATGGGGATGGCAATGCCAAAATGTTAGTCTTACGCCGATTCCTACAGCTCAGAAATGTGCACCGGATCTTTATTCAATGACCGGATGTACTATTGAGAATTATTTCCTGTAAGTGCAAAAAGACTGACCCTAAATGTTCTGTTACTGAAATTGATCATCACGTAAGAACGTCTAAAAGTCGTATGCGACGAAGACAACTTCGAGAAGTTCGACTATCTCCATTATTATCTATTATTCTAGTATACCGTGTGTCCCAGGAAATCTGAAGCCTTGGGTTTAACGTGGGGAATTTGAAAAGTCCGATTTATATGTCCCCAAAGTGTTTTTAGGATATTTCCAGTATCAGAACACATTACAATGTGTACCAAAAAACGTTTTTTTGTAAAAATTTATTAAATTCAACAAAACATATTAAAAATATTTCAAAAAATGTATCGCGTGATAAGAAATTTTATTTAAACAAACAGGTAAGAGCTGCGTTGTTGATGTTCGGCGTGACTCAGTTGTCTTAACGCATTACCACTAATTTATTACTGGTTCTAACGAAGGTTCAAATCCCCAGTCCGATTCCTTTTTTTTAAGTTGGGTTATTATTTTAAATGATCACCATTTAAATTTAATTTAGGTCAATAACGAGATATTAGTTTAAATTTTTTTAATTAAACTGGCAATAGATTCATAACCGGTTGCACAAATACAATTGAAACTTAAGCAATGTTTAAAAACTTTAGATACAAATGTTAAAACCATAGCAACGATAGTTTTTAAGCATTGTTTAAGTTTAATCGCGTTGGTGCAACTGGTCCTTAGTAGAATATGATTCATTATTAAACATTTAGTGCCGTTTGCACCCACACAGCTTAAACTTAAGCGAGACTTAAAAACAATCGTTGCTGTGGTTTTAACAACTGTGTTTAAGTTTTTAAGCATTGCTTGAATTTAAGCTGTGTTGGTGCATACGGCCTAGTTTAAGCGGTATTGGTGTAAACGGACACGCAATGGAATGATAACTAAGGGTCAGTTGTACAACTGGGCCTAACTAACGAAATTAAAATGATTTTGGTACGTTTTAATTGTAACAATATATGAATTTTGTTGTTGACATACTAACAACAGCGACTAGTGCACAATCATCGTTGTGTTTAAATAAATACTTTAACTAAATATTTATGGTGGTTCTGAAAAGAACCGATTATAATGGTTTGCTTAAAGCAAATGTTCAAAAATGCCTCCATTTTGTACCAAACAGTAACCCAGCCTATTATAAAACTCCCGACGCACATTTGATTGCTGACATTCTTCGCGGATTGCGATCTTCAACTCGTCTAACGAATTGAGTCGGTTTTGATAAATCCTGTTTTTAAGATGACCCCACAGGAAAAAATCACAAGGTGCCAGATCAGGAGATCGTGGCGGCCACTGAATTTGTCCCCGTAAACCAATAACACCATGGAAGGTATTTGCTAAATATTGTCGAATTATCACCGAGTTGTGTGCTGGACAGCCATCCTGTTGAAACCAAACTTCTTGTTGCAGATCTTCCACTGTTTCTCGTAATGCTGGTACTACTCTGTTCTGGAGCAATTCTAAGTAGGACATTCCGTTAAGATTGCCTTCGATAAAAAAAGGACTGAGAATTCTGTCGCGGAACAATCCAGCCCACACATTCACCTTTAAAGGATACTGGGTTCGCACCGCCACCGCCATGTTAGGGTTTTCACGCGCCCAGATTTTGCAGTTTTGACTGTTAGGTTTATTGTGCAAAGTGAATGTGCTCTCATCAGTGAAAACAACGTTTCTCAAGAAATCCCTGTTGTTGTTGCAGGTCTCCTGCATTACTTCGGAAAACTCTACTCTGGAGTTATCATCGCCAGCTCGCAACTCCTGGCATCTTCGAAGTTTGTAGGGGTTGTATCGTTGTTTTCGAAGAATGCGTTGTACCATTGATTTCGAAACCCCTGTTTCTACCTGAATAGTACGCACTGATGTTTTATTGGTAACAGAAACTGCAGCTAGGACAACTTCGGTGTTTCTCAATTCCAACTCCCGCGATGGTTTGGGAATATCATCACTACGTATTCTAACAGTTGTTATAAACTTATCTATAATTCTTTGAAACGTCGAATAACTCGGTACTTCTTCAAGCATTTCTAGAAAATTCTGTTGTATTTCACGGCAACTACTTCCACTAATATGCAAACGAATAACGAATATTCGCTGCTCCAATGTTAAGTTCTCCATTATTTATACAAATGTATAACAAACTAATCGCAAAACTCAAACAATTGTTTAAAAAGCGAACAAGGAAATCTTGACCCAAAGTACAAAATGTATTCTAATTTTTTGTATCTACCTACAAAACAATTACAAGCAAACGTTCGTATGCAGTTTTACAATAATGCTATGCTACTGTCTAGTACAAAACGGACAGCATTTCGAACATTCATTTAAGGACACTATCCCAATCGGTTCTTCTCTGGATCACCATAAATATTTATTTATTATAAAAGATTGATTCAAACAAGATGATGATTGATCACTAGTAATTCTTGTTATTAATGTCAACAACTAAATTTATTTATTGTTACAAATTAAAACTTACTGAAATGGTTTTAATATCGTTAAGTAGGTAATAATAACTAATATGTAGGTAACGCGTGATTCAAAAATGTTTTCATTAAAGTGACCATGAAAAATTCACGTACGTCTATTCTAAATACATAAAACTGGATGTGTTGGACCTACCAAAGTACTATTGAACTATTGAAGTCATCTGAATTATTAATTAAAAAAGTTGAAATTAAATCTGTTAGAATTGACAAATGTACAATTAAGCTAAGATACACCTGTTATATTGTGCTTTGTCGTTCATGGCAACGTTTGATGAAAAATTTTTTGAATCACGTGTTATGTTTAATAATTTGAATAATATTTTAGTAAATTTGTTGCCAATTCAAGTAAAAATTTAAACTTTTAATAACATCTCTTTATTGATAGAAATTAAACGCTGTTCATTTAAAATAATAATACAACTTAAAAAAAAAGAATCAGTCTGGGGGGATTTGAACCTTCGTAAGAATCGGTGATAAATCAGTGGTAATGCGTTTAGACAACTGAGCCACGCCGAACATGAACGACGCATCTCTTACTTGGTCATTTAAATAAAGCTTTTTACCACGCGATACATTTTTTGAAATATTTTTGATATGTTATGTTACATTTTAAAATTTTTTACAAAAAACGTTTTCTGGTACACATTGTGATGTGTTCTGATACTGGAAATATCCTAAAAACACTTTGGGGACATAAATCGGACTTTTCAAATTCCCCATGTTAAACCCAATGCTTCAGATTTCGTGGGACACACGGTATATATTATTATTGAACCCCTTGTCCAATTTTACCGATTTTTTTTTAAATGTAGACCATATTAGTTGCAATCTGGATAATAACTTGCTAATTAGTTTTAAAAAAATCTGCCAATATACAGGGTGTTTAAAATCTATGGTAATGTTTGTCTATTTTTTGAAAAACCCTGTAGAGTGAACTGAATTTTGAACTAACATCAAAAAAGTAGTGATTGATAGTGCCATTCGTTAGGAACCTATTCTTTTTTAAATCGCGTTTTTATTTGTATTTTTAGAGAAAATACAGAGTTTTTTTGTGAACATATGCTAATGCGGCATATAAACAAACTTACACCACAATGTTTGAAACTTTTATTAACAAAAAAAATTAACAGTAGTTAATAAAAGCATTAAAAATACATCAGTATCGGGTATTTCCACCCCTTGACAACGTCGTGACATACTTAGAATCAGTTTTCGGATCTCTTCTTGAGCGAACTGATCCCAGATCTTGCTCCAAGCTCATTTAAGTTTGCTGGAGGTGGTTGCAGATCTTTTATTTTTTTGCTCATCATATCTCAATTAGGTCAATGTCAGGGCTCCGTGCTGGCCAATCCATTACTTCAACGCCCACCTCTTGAAGAAAATTTTGAACTATCCTTTCAATGTGTGGGCGTTTATTATCATGCATAAAAATAAATTGCTCTCCCGCAAATAATGCAAAGAGCACAACTTGGGGATCAAGGATATCTGTTATGTACCTCTGAGCTGTTAGTCTGCCTTGATCAATTATTACTAACTCCGTTCGGTTTTCTAACGAAATGCCACCCCATACCATAACAAATCCACCTCCGTAACTTACAGTATTCATAACATTGCATTGTGCGTACCTTTCCCCTGATCTCCTGTAAACCATATTTCTTCTATCATTACTAAATAGGCAAAATCTGGACTCGTCCGAGAACAATACGTTGACCCAATTTTCTGCTTGCCAATTAACATGTTCAAGCGCAAATGCTAAGCGCTGTCGTCTATGATCTCTGGTTAGCAAGGGTCCAGTTGCCGCCCTATATGGTCTTATTTGATCTTCGCCAAGTTTTCTTATCACTGTACCTTGACTAATTTGATAGTTATAGTGCTTCCTAAAATGACGACATAATTGTGTACTGTTTGTGAATCTTGTTCTTATTGCTAGTAGACAAAGATATCGGTCTTGTCTTACGTCAGTTACTTGGCGACGGCCTTGTCCATACCTTTTATTGTGGCTGCCGGTGTCTCTAAATGGCTGTAGAACACGAGATTCTCCAAAACGCTGAGCCAACTGTACTTGAGTATACCCTTCCTTAGAAAGCGCTGTAATAACCGCACACTCAACTTCAGTTAAACTACGGTTTTCATTCATTTTTTATTTTTCAGTTTTACTTATTGGTTAAACTTTTGAAAAATTACGTTTAAAATTACTAATGTAACTTAAAGCACATTAAAGTGTCAAATTATAGACAAAAGAAGAATTTGACGTAATGTAGAATTTTTTTGTTTTGATCAAAGCGTGCCTACTAGGTATTATTTTTTTTGTTTTAGAATATTATAAAAAATCATGTATATACCAAAATCTTTTCTCTAAAAATACAGATTAAAAGGTGGTTCAAAAAGAAAATGTTGCTAACAAATGGCATTATCAAGCACTACTTCTTTGACGTTGGTTTAAAAGCCATTTCACTCTACAGGGTGTTCAAAAAAATCGGCAAAATCGGACAAGGGGTTCAAAATATATTGAACATTAAAATTTAAGTAAGATTTCCATTATTCGCTACTTTTGACGAGAAGTTTATGTTTTAATATAATTTATTAATTATATAAGTACGTATTATTATACAGAGTGGCTTACCGTAAACGAAACAGACCGTTTCTTGGAACTATCTTACACTTAAAATAATAACGCTCGGTCAGGTTAATTCTTGTTTGAAGCGGGACATCTTCCGAAAACGAAGTTGTCCTCTAAATATCAACAGGGTGGACGGCAACACCCATGTCGAAAATCTTAAATGGCATGATGGGTCGACAAGTACCTCATATGAAAATTGATGTTTACAAGGGAGATTCATTAACGATAAAATTTGTCAAATTTTCTGTCACGTTTTTTTTTGTAAACCATGCATCTACTTGACCGTGACCCCCTAAATTAACAAATAATTTTATTTCTAACGAATAAACGAGCATTAAGTTTGATTAGCACAAATATTACGTATAAGGTATCACTCCACTCCATCCCAATTAACATTTTTGGGAAAGAGGCTACCCTCTCTACAGAGAAATTTCATCAAACGAGAGGTCCACTTTAAACTTGAATTGATCTTACCAACTAGTTCACCATTTCTTGCATTTTCTATTGTTGTCTACGAAAAGGAGGTCCTTGGACACCCTTAGGCCTTCTTCTCCAAATAAAATGTATTTGGTTAAATAAAGAATTACAATACCTTTCATAAGATGCCACTTAACCCACCCTGTAAGTTGAGATTTTTGAGATGGGGGCTGCCGGGGCACCCTGTTCATGTGTCAAAGCAAATTTTATCGTTAATTAATGTCCCTTGTAAACATGGATTGGCATTCTCGACTATATTGCGATATTTTCTGACTTTTTTTTAAATTTTTGTAAATAGACTGCAGAAAGACTGTAGAATTAAAACAACTTTCATACGAGGTACCGGTCGAGCCATCATGCCATTTAAATTTTTGACATGGGAGTTACCGGAACCACCCTCTTAATATTTCGGGATTAACTTTGTCTTTGGAAGATGTCCTCCTCCTTACAGTACGTAGTTTTCATTATTTCTTTATTTTGTTGTGAGAAAATGTAGTAAACATTTAGCAATTTTTATTTGAAATTTGTTTATTTACGAAGGTAGTCAAGGTATTTTCTGTTAAATTATTAAATTGTCCAGACTTAGATTATTGTGAAATTAATTAACAAGGAGCGATAACATTTAGATACCTGAATTTTAATTTGTAGGTATATGCTGCATGTAACAATGAAAACAACTTTTACTGATCCGTTACTTATCCAAGGCCTAATAAATTAGTCACCAGCCCCTAACGGGTGAACTTTCCTCAAATGTATTTGCATATGTACATACTGGTTAACCTCTACCTCTCAAATAAACTATCTTTAATGGTGCTCTTCGACAACTAGCTAGTGCCACCTAAAATAAGTAGAGGCTCTCCCACCCGGTTATTCGTCAATAAACAGCAGCTCAAAGGAATGGGACCACACTCATTATTGTCATTCAAGTGGAATGTATGGGTTCGTGCACCTATAAGTCAATCACACTTGAGGCGTATGGACCGTAGTGTCATAAAAGCACCTATGTCTCATGACTTACGAGGCACATAATCACAATATATATTACCAATACCTAAGATATTTAAGTATCAATTGAAAAGAAAAGAAAACAAAATGCCAGCTGGCGGAACAGATCATTAATTAATGAGAATTGAGAGTTTGAGTTGATTTATACGCTCGATCATTGGTTTCCATATGTTAGCTTATGTCGACAGTTGAGGATCTCCTTGTTGTTGATGAATGATGTTCCTTTAAATTTTCTATTTTACCAGTGTTTCTCTCTGTATTTGATTTTCGCTTCGGACCATTTCATTCGATTTTGGTTATCCCCGGAATGTTGCGCGATGCCGAATTTAGAAGTTTTTCCTCCCTGTGTGTGAGTCCGGTGTTCTTTCAGTTTGACGTCCAGAGGTCTTTTGATTTCCCCCACGTATGAGTGACCACATTCACATGGAATTTGATAGGTGCAGTTTTTAAAATATTGACTGGTTTCTGGTTTCGTGTTGGAAATCATACTTCTAATGGTGTTTGAAGATCTGCATATAAATACACCGTATTTAAGTTGTAACTTTGAAACATTGTTTAGATTAATTTAAAAATAAAAACAATGAAAGTTCAGTAAAATGTTATTATTTTAAATCAAGACGTTGTTCCATTGAATCATTTAAGATGATGATGAATTCAATTAAGAAATGTAATGCTGATGTAATCATGATTACACAGTATTGCTGAGAAAACAAACGTTAAAAACTGATTTGAGTCAAATAAAAACTATGAAAGTATACTTCAAGACAAATCTTTTTCCGTCTTTAATATTATTGAATTCTTTCCAAAAACCGCTAGAATTAAAAATAAGTGAAATAGCACCAATAAGTAAGATTAACGGTACCTTTTTTGCTAAAGGATATACACCGAATTGGTACTCAGAGATTTTCAAATTTTAAATAATAATTTTGATATTACGAACTCCGTTACTTATCTAATCGAAAACAATTTGGGAAATTCCATTGTCTGCGGATTTTATAAATTCGATTTGCCTAAAACCAAACATTCTGATGTAAATCTAATAAAAAAACGTATAAATAACAACGAATAAGCGGTATGAAGTAAATAAATGATCTTGAGTAAATGAGAATGTTATACATAAATAAATCTAAACATCATGCCTTACAATACTTTATACTTAAAACACTATTTTATGTAAACACACTTGAGGTATACAAAGAAAATATTTTAATTTTATATTGAATTAAATATAATGTTAACATAGACTAAAGTATTTTTGCAATCGATCAGGCTGCCTGATGGTCACCGTCTAGAACAAGGACTAGACTGCCAATCTAGTACAATTGTTGGAATATTTCTTTATTTTAAAATATATTGACTATATTAAAAATGCACCCTGTCTTTGATTGTATTGTAGTATTAAAACATTGGGGACTCACATAAATTGTTTATGTCATAATACATGAAATAAGTGCTGTTTTGAGATAAAAGATAATCTTTATTCGTATGTTTGTTATTGGCTTTAGAATACGTTTTATAACATTGAGACAGTCCATCTCTACTGCCACTCTCCATAAATAGCATCAAAGGTAATTCTGGCAAGGTGCCAAAAGTAAAGTAATAATAATATAAATAATAACAATAACGTGTTTATTTTAATAACTAAATATATTTATAATTACACATATTAATTACTTCAATTTACTATGCATAAAAATAAGTCCGTCTGCAGAGTAATTATTGCTGAACCAAATTAATGTAAATTAGATTATAATAACTTTAATAAAATAAGAAAAAATGAAATTAATAGTTTAAACAAAACATTAACTTAATTTGTAAGTAATACTTAATTATTAAATTCTGAAGTAAGAAAATATCTATAATTCCACGCTCTAATAGAATAATTATATAAGGCATGCCGTTCTTGGCCGTTCATGTAAAGAATATATTCCTCTTTATCCAGTACTGTTTTGCCCAGCCACTTTTTTTCTAAATTGTTACTAATTGTTAATATAAAGCTAAAATACGCGACTTTATACTGGATGCAATGATTGGAATTATTTTAAATAGATCTAAACGTCTATTTCTACCTTGTGTATGTTATTAATTACTAAAGTATCTAATCACTTATACATCATGGGTAAATTTGAGTGATGGAAATTTTGAATTCAAATGTTTTTAAATTTATGGACATTATACTTGCTAAATTTTAAATATCATATTGTTGACAGTATACAGTTTTTGTTTTCATAGATGTATATGAATTATCAACAAACAAACCAAGATTTTTAACATTTTACATATAAAACCGTAATAACTCAAAAACTATTAAGAATAACCTAAACAACCCATATATATATATATACTAACGCAGAATTTTCCGAAAATTCAAATATGGAAAAATATACAGGGCGTTCCATTTCAAAAAATTGATTTTTACACATTTGAATTTTTTCGGGTTTGTCAACTAATTCTGAGGGCCCTGTGTATGGCTGGCTAATTATTAATATACCAATATAAAGCCCAATATTTTGTTACTATGTTAAGTTCTATTTTTCAAAAAATCTAAATATCTCGAAAACGATTTATCTTAGATATAACAAATGTTATATAAAATCAAATTAAAATTTACCGTAGAATTTAAAAATGTAATAAAATACAAAGTGTTTGAATAAAGCATTTTCTAACACATCATGCTTTTCATAGTTTTCGTAAGCCATTTCGTACTTTTCAGACGATTAAAGAATGAAAATGTGGTAACATAATTAAAGGCAGCATACATACATGACATTCGTCACAAAATAAAACAAAATGTCTTTGGTAACTACGATATTTTTATTTGATATTGGAAAATATGAGTTTTAACTAAATTTAACTATGATTGACCTTACATGATACATATCTTCGTAAAGAGAAAAACACTCTATCGACATAAATCACAGTCAACTATGGTTTCTATTAAAGAAAAAAAATTATTTTATATCTCGTAAACAAATGTAGATATTTAAAATTCGCCAACGCCATTCAATTCCTCTCAAAAAAATGTCTAAAGAAGGTATTACTAGTATTTTTTCTAACTTAATAAACAACTAGGATATAGACACTTTTCAAAATATAAAAAAATCGATCTTTTCGCTGTAACTCGAAAACAAAAGACGATAGCCGATTCTAGTCTTCACCAATGAGTTTCTCTCAAAACAACAGATCGAGACATGGAGTGCATGGATTTCTATCTACAGCCAGAAGGACGAGTTGTAGATACTAAAATAACGATATAAATGAGAATAAACAAATTTGTGACCGGGCGAACTATGATTTCTTGTAGTGCCACAAGGACGAATACCCATTTGGTGTTCAAGCGCAGGACAGCGATGTTGTTTAGTAGTTGACGTGTTTATGTTGTGGTAGCAGCTAATCATTCTGTGAGTGTTTCATGTAAGTATTTTCATTGTTAGACAACAATATTAAATATGGTTTTCATAAATTAGCAGCATTATTACTAAAGCCCTTTGTATGAAGTCAACTTAAATAACAATGTATTATTCGTTCTTCTGGCCGACCGACTTTTAGATACTTAACCTAAAATAATTCAAACGTGTTGATATGAGAATTCTTGCTAGTTATCATGTTTGATTTCTCAACAAGTACCTACTCGGTGAATTTTTGAAGTACAAAATGATAATAAGATGCAATAAATCATGTATCAAAACATAATTTGCTCGATTATTTCGTGTACATAACTTTATCATCTTGCACAAAATTTTTGAAAGTATTACTTCCGTTGCAAATAATTTAAGTTAAGAAAATGCATGCTATACTATGTCTGTGATAGAGAACAATTCTACTATGGCATCCGCGATTATTTCTTTTGTAATATTTTGCTAATTTCATTATTTAAAGGGAATGAAATAGCAATTTCTAGTCGGAGTAAAAGAATTTTATTGATGGCTTACGATCAAGAAGTGGCTTCACAGCAACATACAGCAATTACTATAAACAATGACGCGAATGCAGTAACTTTGGGTGATTTAGACATAGATATCACAGACGATAATGGAGTAATTTTAACTATCACTAGTAACCAAGCCCATTTGAAAATGGGCCCATTTAGACAAGTCAGAAATGAAAGACGTGAGGTCAGTGCTCCAAGTCAGAGATCAAAGGTCAGGTCAACTTGTGACTCCGCCTAAGATCAGCGCCTGGATCTCCGAAACAATTTGAGCTATTGATCTCCAAAATCGGTTCAGTAGTTTCGGAGGAGAAGACAATCAAACAGACACACACACACAGACAAACAGGGCCAAGATTTTATGTGTGTAGATAAGGAGTCAGCTTTCAACTAGTAGAACTGATATTCATGATGTTGATACTGACAGTCACGTATCGAAGTCTGCATTACTAATTACTGTACCAACAATAAACGATGATAATATTCATAGCTCAGGGGTAATAAATGAAGCGTGTGGCGAACAATACCATAATGTCGAATTAGACCAATACGCTTGCAAGAGTCTAGAAGCTAGTATTTCCTTCGTAAATCGTAAGGAAAATGATATTGCTAGTGAAACAGGAAACGATTCAGAATACATTCCTTCAACCGACAGTGAATCACGAGAAGATATAGCAAAACATGAAAGGGACAAAAAAAACGAGAAGAAGTTCATTCAGAAAGATTTGAAGCTGGGCAAAAACGAAAGGTAAAACTCAATAAAAAATCATAAGAAAAACTAAGAGATGTAAAGGGGAAGCTTATCTAGATTACAAGAATCGGGAAAAAGCTCTGAAGAGTGTCAAGACAAACCCATGTTCAAATGGAAAATGTTATAATAAATGCAGGCAATTTGACGAAGAAACTAGACGAGAGGTGTTCATGCAATACTAGTCCTTATCTCATGAAAGGCAAGGCAATTTTCTCTTGAATCACAATGTTATATTTGAAGCTAAAAGAAGACTTTCAAATGCTGAAGAAAGTCCGAAGTCTTTAAGTAGACATTATTTTTATCATTGCTCGATGAAAAAGTCCGAGTATGTCGAAAGTTCCTAATAAACACGCTAGATGTATCAGATAAACTACTGTGCTATACAGAAAGCAATCGAAGCGACATATTAACGAGGAAAGCATACGCCGAAAACAAAACCCCAGAAAATTTATAAACTGATGTCACAAATTTCATAAAAAAATTACCAGCACTACCATCGCATTATTCAAGGAAAGACACACACCTAAATATTTACCTTAGGAACTTAATCACACTATGATTTTATACAGAATGTATAAAGAGTATTGTAACGGATCAAGTATCCCTTATGTTAGTATAACTGTTTTCAAATCCATTTTCAGAAAAGAATTTAATATATGTTTTCACGTACCTAGAAAGGATAAGTGTTTTTCTTGCGAGAGACAGTTTGCGCACAGAAGAAGATGTTCTGAAATACAATAATCATATCCAAGAAAAGAAGTTTTCAGGCGAAACATTTTTGTCAGACCAACAGAAATCCAAATCAAATTTACGTATATTACGTACGTTATTTGATCTTCAAAAGGTTCTAGCTACACCAAACGATGACAATTTTTTACTTGGTTTTAGTAGCAGGTATGCCGTTTATAATTTAACATTTTATGAAAGTGGAACACCACATGTGGAATGTTTCCTTTGGGGAGAAAGCGATGCTAAGCGACGTTCGATTGAAATCTGCACCATCGTGGCTAAGTATTTGAATTTAGTCTATAAAAGACGAACGGTCACAGAGGTTCTTTGCTGCGCTGAACAAAATAAGAACCAGCAAATGCTTTGTGCATTAAACTTTTTTCTGAAGTCTGCCAGTCGATTCGGTACACGCAAGGACTGAACATAAGAAGAATGTCATATGGTCTTCCTTTGAGTGGCCAACAATTATCGGTAATACCAGGGTCAATTTTACTCCTTATAATGTAACCTCATTGACCTACAAAGATTTTCTAGACTGAAAAGCATTTCATTTGCAAAAGTTTCCCAAGATTTTGCGATAAGATAATGGAACCATTGTCAAAACTCGCCAACCTTTACAACGAAAATGAATATTCTAGTTACGTATACGTAGGAATATCAACAAAGTCGCTCAATATACCCAAATACGTTTGGTTGCCTGTATCCAAAAAATAATTCGCAATGATAATAAAAATTACCGTCACATGTTAATGTTAATGTTTGTGAGCTACATATCAGGACCGTCATAACATATTATTCAAACACTTTAATGCATTATTTGAGAGAGTGTACATCTCGTTGTCCACAATTGGATCAGCAAGGAACTGACTATTAGATAAGTTGTAATTAAGAAATATTATATTATGCTGCGGTATCTAAAAAGTAAAAAGAGATGATTCTCAGTTGAGCAGTATGACTTTCCAAGATGCGATACCCTCACAAAATTTAAAAAATAGAATTTAGTTTAACATACCTTCAATAATTTTGCTACAATGCAAGCTGTTTTTAAAAATAATATTTTTAATGTTTTTCTAACTCAAAAAACATTTGGATTATAATCAATTTCTTTTAAAATAATTCAAAAAATAAGTAGTGATAAAGTAAACTAAAATATGCATAATAATAATAGAGGCTGTCATAGCGGAAAACATGGAAGACGCAAGTAAACAGATAAATATACTGAAGGAGACAGCCGAAAAAGCCGGACTGCAAATATCATATGAAAAGACAGAATTCATGACCAATAAAAAAAATGCACCAAGGCAGATTAAAACAAAATATGGGAAAATTAGGGTGGTTAGCAAGTTCAAATACCTAGGAGAACTAATTCAACCAAACACCCTGGACAAAGAAGCGGTCCTGGCAAGAGCAAGAAAAATGGAAATGGCATTTCAGTTGACGAAAAATATATATAATAAGAAGTCCATATCTATAAATGCAAAACTGAAGCACTACAATACGGTTATTAACCCAGAGGGCCTCTACGCCTCAGAATGCCTTGCATTAAACACGGCCAAACAGTTAGACGAGGTAGAAAAAGGAGAAAAAATTATACGGAAAATCCTGGGACCAAAGTATGAAGATGGAAAATGGAAACTGAGAAGCAACAAAGAGATCTACACAAAAACAGAACGAATAACAGACTCGATGAGGAGAAGAAGAGTGACATTCTACAAACACATTAAGAGAATGGATGAAGAAAGACTGACAAAGAGAATATTCAACTATTTCGACAGAAATCCCAAGACACAGATGACATGGATCAAGGAGGTCAGAAGAGACATGGAAGAAATGAAAATTGATGGAGAGGAGGTGGAGAGAAGACAAGAATTCAGAGAGAAGATAAGAAAATTCAAAGGCTATCAAGAAAAGCCAAAAAGAAGACTGGAACTAAGTGGACGGAGGAAAGAAAAAAGCAACATGGAGAAAGAATGAAAGAATACTGGAAGAGAAGAAAGAAGGGAGAGAAGAAATCATAAGTTATTTCACGTGGTCCATAGTTGGCCAAAATCGAAAGAAGAAGAAGAAGAAGAAGAAGAGGCTGTCATTTAAAAAATTTACTTTATGTGGTTACTATATTATTTTAAATTATTCAATCCCAATTCTCAATGGTTGAATTCTTTACCGCAATCAACAAATAAGAAAATTGTTACAAGCATTGTGGTATAAAACAAAATAAAATTTTACAATTAAACCGCTTAGAAACGTACGCACAGCTTCGATCTCGTAGAGTGGGTTCTAGGTCAAAGGTTCGTATGTATAAGCTCCAATCAAATTTTAACACTCACGGTGAAACTTTTTTAGACAATTATAGACGTTGATGTTGACGTTCACAGAGAATACATAATTTGGTAGTAAAAGTGATTTAAACTCTTCTAGGGAAAGGCTGGGGTTTAAGTAACTTTGCTGGATTAAACGAATTTCCCCAAATATGTTATAAACACTCATAAGGACATACCTAACAACTAAAGGAGTTTGTCCGTCCGCACGCGCCAGCTTTACAACGAAAAATGAAGGCTCTAATTACACACGCGTAGCAATATTTACAAGAAATCCCAAAAATAGGTCGAAATAAACTACGCCAATAAGTATTACCGTCACAAAATAGTTTTGGTATCAGTGCACATATTTATGCTTTAAATTGCAGACGACCGACGGGTATTTTGCTATTTAATGCATATATGACGTCATCGGAATAAGTCAAACAAATGGACCTTACTTTAGTGTCGTCTAGATTCGGGTCAAAATTTGTCGTTGATTGGAATTTCATCCTAACGTTTTGCCAACACGATTGCTCAGATTTCTCAGAGATTCTTCAATCTCAATGTTGGATAGATTGATAATTTCTGCTAACCCTAAACCAAAATTGTGATGACTTTAATTCAACAATTACTTTAGTAAATGTTGTGTAGTATTTGTTTTCATAATTTTAAGTGTTTGAATTATTAGTATTTTACATATCTATATTTCCTAGTTTTATTTTGCGTCATTGATAAATCTTACTGCTAGAGTACGTGACAGTATAAATATGTAAAAACAAATTTTTGTTACAAGAAAAATCTTAGCTGACAGGGAAACCGGATTTAAAATTATAAGAAAACGTGTTGAAGTGTTCAACTTTTATCTAGGATAAAAGCAAGTAGATTAGATTTGTGACGTTTGATCTATCTCTCAGGAATGTGTAAGCATACATACATGACTGAATTAGCTTCAGAAACTTGCAAATGTCTCTATACGGTTGAGTAATCTTACAGATCCTTTTATAAAAGCTTGCATTTCCTGATTTAATGATTAGTTTGTAAGTTAATTTTTATTTCAACAACACTTATCTAAAGAGCTTTGCTAATGGATTAAGAACTAAATTTTATATACATTTCTCTGAGGCAATAAGTAAGATATAAAATTTTAGTTTTATTTTAGTAGGTCAAATAATTTGAAATACGTTTTACATCAAAAAATAACCAGAACAAATTACCACTTGAAACATTTGAGACACAACATTAAAAATTCAAGATCAATTTCACTACTTAACATGCCAATGCACGTAAATTTGATTCGATTTTATTATAAATTCAATTTTTTTAAATTTGTATTATATTAGAATATTAACAAGTTCGGTTTTCAGAAGAGATATTTTTATGCAAAATTCTGTTTACAAATTTGATATTGTAGACGTGTTAAAAAGTATGTAAAAGTTTTCTTTAAAACCTTTTCGTACAAAAGTTTGGAATTTTGTGCATTAAAAGTAGGAATTTACTTTTGTCGCATTTACCATATAATTTAAATTGTAAAAAGTTGGCTCACTTAATTTTTTATGCATTATAATACAATTATTCAGAAAATGCTTTCAAATCTTTAACCTTTATTTATTACATTAGTAGCTGATAGTGATAGATAGTTATCGTATCTTTTTTGTGAAAGTTATTGGATCCCAATATTAAAGGTATTTAATTCTGCAAGTGCAAATTCTTAACAAAGACTCAACTTTTATTGTATCCATGATAGTAGAAATTTATATTAAATTTATTTTGGTTTTCGAGGATTAAACTTAAAGTAAAGATATGACAGAGTATATCAAATATGAAGTTTTAGGAACAGTATCCCTTCACTCTTATTTGAAACACAATATTATTGTCTTTGTGTTACGTATAACAAGCTTAACATTTTTATATATTTATATCATCCAGATCAAAACCGTGTTAAATTTTAAAGAACTTATATGTCCAGCATAATAATAATAATTTTCTTTATTTAGTAAATTACGGCAATCATTACAAATGTATAAATAAGTAAATTTAGTTACAAAAAGAAGGAAAAAAGAGATAATATTATACATAAATAAATAAATACATGGAGGTGTCACAATAAACTAAATCTTTAGGTGAAGCTCAGATGCATACTGCAAGCAGTTTGCCCTGCTCTACCACTTAACCTTACTATATAAATACTAATTAACAAAATAAAAATCTTCAAATAAACCTAAGTTTTAAATTTTGTAGTCTTGTAAGAATAGCACGTACTTTTACCTTGGCTGTTCTGATCTTTTAGTAACAAGTGTTTTAAGTTGTTTTTAAACGTATGTAAATTTGTTGATTTAATTACAATAGGTATAGGTACAGTTAAAAATTTTGGATGATAAGTATTGAAAAGATCTTTTAAATACAACTGTCTTGTGGAAAGGTGTAGTTAGCAAAAAATTAATGCTTCTTAAATGTAGATGATGTACACTCATGAAATTTAAAACTTGGACACCACAATTTCTGTAAACAAAAGTTTGCACATTGTGAAGCGGGCTTAAGGGTATCATTTACAATTCTAACAGCAGGTAGTCTCAGCAGGGGTTATCTTATAGAAGGACTGTAGAATGAATCATTACACTAAGCACGTTTTAGAAAATAGGTAATTTACGTTGCTTACTTAATTTTTTCTTTAAAGAATATATTTGAAGGTATCGCTAATTAAACACCATAGCTCGATTAATTATCGAATCAAAATTTTGTTTAGGAAATGTTTACAAAATAAAATTAGAAATAATTTTGATTTAAAAACGTCTACAAGCAATAACTTTTAAATTAAATCAAAAAACTAAACATGGTTATTTGGGTTGACTGATTATTACTTATTTTTAAATAAATCTAACCTACTAATTATTGTAAGTTATTAAAAAAAATCATTAAACTCTCTATTCATAATATTTAGTCCTTACAAAATGTATATTTTATGACGTTTCATTTTTTCTGTAGTTAATATAAAAAGTGAAAATAAAAACTAAGGCAATTCTTATTGTCAACGTATATATTTAGTTTTTGACAAGAATTTATTACATAATTATAATTAAGATACCAAGTTATAGTTTAAAATTAAATGAAAACGTTTTTTTTAAATAAAGGTATTACTATATAAATAAATATAAGAAATCAATAATGGGTGTGACCTCCATTATTATTGATACATTCTTGGAGGCGTCTGCTCATTGACGCTATCAAGGTATCAATATAATTAATATTAATCGTTTCCCATGCGGTATCAATGGCTGCAATTAGTGCATTACGGTTTACTGGTATAAAATTTGGCCCTTGTTGTCTTCGGATAACAGCAAGTATTCGAGCCCAAACATTTTCGATAATGTTAAAATCTGGGCTTTTGCTGGCCAGGGTAACAGCTCCAAGTTATTTGCTTGTATCCAGTTGCGCACAACCTGCGAAGTATAGGGTCATCATATCCCGATAGTTAATTATCGAATGTTCCAAGAAAATATGTGTAAATAGTAAATGGAATCTACTAACGTAACGTTAAGTCGTTAATTATAGTTACATAACTCTCCTTTCATAAGATATAGTTCATATTAATATGCTTATTGTAAAGCTTCGTACACACCTGAACAACAAACCGAGGAACAAACAGAACAACGAACCGAACGGCAATCGGAACATTAATTTGGACGGTGCTACGTACGAATTTTAGAACAGATTCGCAAGTCCTGATTGTTCCACGAACGGTTTGCGGCGTTCCCGCAACTTGTCGGTTTTTCTCCGACATCAAAGAAAATGCGCGCGAATGCGTTTGCAGGTTTGGACGAATCTAAACAAAACGGCGAACAAACTTATGTGGGAGAATTAAATTATTTATTTTTTGTCCTCCTTTTTGTGGGTTTGTGGGACAGAAGAAAAATGTTTTAAATTAATCAGTGTTTAAGAATGCAAGAAAAAATGATGTCCCTATTAGCATCATTTGGGCGGGAAATTTCCAAAATAAAAAAAAGCGAAGTAAATTATAATTTTTACTCTTCTTTGTGCGTAAAAATTTGGTTGGCACTATCTTCTTGTTTTCCGCAATTTTCTCTTCTCAATAATAAATATATATGAACTGAAAACTACTGAAAATAATTATGGGAACAGCACAAACGTTCCGTTTGTTGTTCGGATTGTGGAAATCATAAAAGATCGTTTGTCGTTCTGTTTGACTTTCGGTTCGTTGTTATGTTTGTTGCTCGGTTTGTTGTTCAGGTGTGTACGAAGCTTTACAACTTAAGCAACAATTTTTGGCGAATAAAGATTAGTTTGTGATGTAATATTAGAAACACAAATTTATATCATATCAAATTTATGACAACTTAAAACCAAGAACGTGTATGTTATTGCTAAGAAATTATTAAGGAAAAAGCGCAATTGCAGTGTAAATATTTATAATTAGATATTTTCGAAAGTTTATAAGTCCTCTATTGTAATACTTAAATCCTGTCCATTAGCATTATAAGGAAATGGCTTTTACTTTATGAATAAGTTTCAATAACAATAGAATATCCTTGCTTGTTTAATTTACTTCCTTTGAGTCATATTGCTCTAAGGGTTGTTACATTGGTCATTAGAAGTATGTAATAAATAAACAATTACCTACTGTTTGAGAAGGGGTAGTGTGAACCAATAAATAAAGTAAGAAATGTAAATTCCATTTTAGTTTAAAATTTCAAGTGTTGTGAAAATGCCACCTCATCTCGGTGCTGATTTGAAAGCGCGGATTGTTTCGGAATTAGCGGCGGGCCGTAGCGTGCGTGAAATTTCACGTATGTTAGATATACCAAAAAGCACCGTAGGGCATTACCGAGTAAAATGGAATCTTGAACACACTTTGGAAAGAGCCATCGGAAGTGGTAGACCTAAAGTATCTACACGTGCTCAAGATCTCGAGTTGTTTTATTACGTAACAGAAAAACCATTTGCTACATACTCCAGGGCTATAACAGATACACATTTTCCCGTATGCCGTATAACTGCACAAAAAAGATTAAAGGAGATGGGAATAAAGAAGTATAATGCTGCTGCGAAAGAAGTTCTCAGTGACGAAAGTATGAGACGTCGTCTGGAATTTACAAGGCGATATGTGAACGAACCTTTGGAATTTTGGAATCGAGTGATTTTTAGCGACGAAAAAACGTTCAATAGCCGCAACGATGGACCACTAAAAGTTTTTAGAATGGAAGGGAACTCGTTACGAAAATAATCACATATGTCCTAAAAAACGAAGTGGTTATTTTTTCTGAATGTGTGGGGTTGGGTTAGCGCGCGGGGTCTAGGAGTTTGTTGGGCTATCGATGGACGTCTTGATTCTGCTGCGTATTTAGATATTTTGGAAACTATTATGAAACCTTCAGTCGAAGTGTTCTATCCAGACGAAGATTATATTATAGTCCAACAAGTAAGTATTCTTATTTCACTATACTTTCTCCAAAAAATAGTTCGGGAACTGTTGAATTAACATTTTCATAATGTATTTTTGTTGTTAAAGGAAAACGCCCCTATTTATACTTCGCGGGTTGTACGCAATTGGATACGAGAAAATAACTTGGAGCTGTTACCCTGGCCAGCAAAAAGCCCAGATTTTAACATTATCGAAAATGTTTGGGCTCGAATACTTGCTGTTATCCGAAGACAACAAGGGCCAAATTTTATACCAGTAAACCGTAATGCACTAATTGCAGTCATTGATGCCGCATGGGAACGATTAATATTAATTATATTGATACCTTGATAGCGTCAATGAGCAGACGCCTCCAAGAATGTATCAATAATAATGGAGGTCACACCCATTATTGACTTCTTATATTTATTTATATAGTAATACCTTTATTTAAAAAAAAAAAAAAAAAAAAAAAAAAGTTTTCATTTAATTTTAAACTATAACTTGGTATCTTAATTATAATTATGTAATAAATTCTTGTCAAAAACTAAATATATACGTTGACAATAAGAATTGCCTTAGTTTTTATTTTCACTTTTTATATTAACTACAGAAAAATGAAACGTCATAAAATATACATTTTGTGGGGACTAAATATTATGAATAGAGTTTAATGATTTTTTTAATAACTTACAATAATTAGTAGGTTAGATTTATTTAAAAATAAGTAATAATCAGTTAACCCAAATAACCATGTTTAGTTTTTTGATTTAATTTAAAAGTTATTGTTGTAGACGTTTTTTAAATCAAAATTATTTCTAATTTTATTTTGTAAACATTTCCTAAACAAAATTTTGATTCGATAATTAATCGAGCTATGGTGTTTAATTAGCGATACCTTCAAATATATTCTTTAAAGAAAAAAATTAAGTAAGCAACGTAAATTACCTATTTTCTAAAACGTGCTTAGTGTAATGATTCATTCTACAGTCCTTCTATAAGATAACCGCTGCTGAGACTACCTGCTGTTAGAATTGTAAATGATACCCTTAAGCCCGCTTCACAATGTGCAAACTTTTGTTTACAGAAATTGTGATGTCCAAGTTTTAAATTTCATGAGTGTACATCCGATCGAAAGGTTATTTTTTCTTATAGATAGGGGAGGAGTCTTATTTATAATAATTTTGTATATGCAACACGCATAATGTAAATACCTTCGATGGTACATGTTGAGCCATTGCAGTTGTTGCATTCCATGCGATATGTGATCATATTTTCGGATACCTAGGATAAACTGATGCAAGTATTTTCTATTCTTTGTTTTTTTGTGAGGTTTCATAATCTAAATTTGAACTATATACTACATCAAGGTATGAAAATTGTGATAAAACTAATGATTTGCATAATACTTTTAGTGTTTTGGTTTAGATACGATTTGTGTGATAATTTAAGATTTATGTAAGCTCTTTTTGCAATATTATAAACATGTTTTCTATACCGAAAAGAATTATCCATAACTAGACCAAAATTTTTGTTTCTTCAACGTAGGTGTTTGCTCGTTGTTAATAAAAAATTTAAAAAATGTTTTTAATTTTGGGTATTCTGATTTATTTCCAAATAATAGTGTACTGCATTTAAATGTATTAATTATCGTCAGCATACATGACCATATTAGCGTTTTTAACACCGATAGAACTTGCAAGTATAAATATTGTACAATAGAGGTCCTAAAATGGATCCTTGAGGCATCCCCTTTTTGTAATCTTGATAGGTCTGGAATAATTATTTTGCAATACAACTATTTGGGTTCGATCACAATTATTGATAAGTTCAGTTGCATCATTACTAAATCCTATATAATGTAAGATGCTTAGTAAAAGGTCATGCAAAATAGTATCAAATGCTTTGCTAAAATCAAGCTAGATCATAACTGTAACCTTATCGGTATCAATACCACTTAAAATATCATCGGTTATTTTTAACAAAGATAATAGAATGCGAATCCAGATAAGTTTGTATTTGAAAATTCATAATTTTTCAGATCACTGTTTGTTTTGGCGTTACTGACTTTGGGCAGTGGTACTACCAGCCCATGTTTCCAACAATCCGGAATTATCCGGTATTATCGATTACATTTTTAAGAATTTTAACTAATTAATTACTAATAATTGAACTAGAAAGTATGTACCATATTTGGAATGACACTTTAATAGATTTTAATGTGTTCTTAATGATATAATTAGGGGAGAAATATGGTATGTAATTATAACGATAGCCTAACTAATGATTATTGTCATATCATATTGGTATATCGTAAGGTGTACTTACACTGCAGTATTGAGTTTCATTGGAATAGCATCGAATCCTAAATTTATTCCAAGGAAACGCGTGAAGAGGTCTGCGCTTTCTGCCAACGAAAAAACTATTGTGCTCAATGTGTACAATTATTTGAAATGCCATAATCCGTTGAAAACAATTCAAGAGACAGTTGGAGACTGGCATTGGAAAAACAACAATATTCAGACTTTTGCGTGAAGAGAAAGTTTCTGTGCCTAGTTTATCTCATGGTAGAAAAAAAACTGAAATACCCGAATATGTGAAAAGTACAATTAGAAGAATAGTGCATTCGTTTTATTTTAAAAAGAAATACCCACATTAAATAAAATTGTGTCAGTTGTGAAAGAGGAAGAGGGTATACCCAATTTAAGTAGAACAATGTTGTGGCAAGTTTTGCACGAATTGAATTTTTTCATGGGAAAAATGACTAGGAATTCAGCTCTCATTGATAAGAAAGAAATTGTATGTTGGAGAAGAAATTACCTACAGAAATATCTGTAAATTACGTTCTGAAGGCAAGAAAATTTATTATTTAGACGAAACGTGGGTAAATGAAGGTTATACTGTGGGGAAAAATGTGGCAAGACAAAAATGTAACCAGTGGACGATAGGCTTTTTTAGAAGGATTATCTACAGGTTTAAGACTTCCTTCAGGAAAAGGGCGACGCTTAATTATTACGCAAATAGAAGGTGACAAAGGCTTTGTAGAGAGAGGTTTACTGTTATTTGAATCGAAAAATACCGGTGATTACCACTAGGATATGAATGGGGATGTTTTTGAGAAACATTTTGAACAAATGTTAGATTTAATACCAAAGGGTTCCGTAATTGTTATGAACAATACCAGCTACCATTCCAGACAAATCGAACGTTTACCTATCACTTCCTGGAAAAAACACGTTACAATGGAATGGCTTTCCTCTAAAAATATTGCTTTCGAAAATGATATGGTAAAAAGGGAACTACTAAGTCTAGTACAAGGTGTTAGAACAAAGTTTAAAAGATATGTAGTTGACGAAATGGCAGCAAAACGTGATATTTTTGTTCTACGCTTACCGCCATACCATTGTGAATTAAACCCTATAGAATTAATATGCGCGCAGGTGAAGGGTGCAGTAGCGAGAAATAATACCACGTTTAAATTAAGTGACGTTCGACAACTTTTAATGACTTCTTTAAGTGATGTGACGGAAAAATGGAAAAAGTACATAGAACATGTAATGAAAGAGGAACAAAAAGTGTGGGAACTTGTCGATTTGATAGAAGTTACTATAGAGCCTATTGTAATTTCAATACGGTCAAATGTACTTTTTCCGAAGAAACAGATGAATTTTCAGAATAACTGTATTTTAAAAATTATATATTTATTATTTTTTCTTATAAATTTAGTTTCTTCTTGCTATATTTTATTATACCTTAAATTTTCAAACTCTATAAAATGGTTTCTAACAAACGATGTGTTTTATAATTACAATGATATGTTTAAAATTACTTTCAATAAAACACAATAAAACGCTATCGTAATTTTTTTGTCAGCAAAACCCATGTACACGCCTATGATCTTCAGTTTAAACCTCAAGAACAGGTACGTCCCATTCTTAACGGATTAGGAGCTATTCATAAATAACTTACGTTGTAACACTAGTATGGAAGCTGTATATCCTAAAACTAGTTTTAACATCTTTTATGTATTTCATACAAAATCGTGTACCGCTTATATGTAAAATAAATGAACTATTTTAATTTATTACTTTGCTTCGTTTCTGGACAAACTTTAACAACTTCCAACGATACCGGTGCAAAACAAAACTTATCAACACCATCAAACATAGTTTTACTTTAATAATGTCTTATTGATTTGGTATCAGTACTGGTTGAAGAAATTTGTTAACAAAATAGTTATTAATGGAATCGGGTTGCTGTAAAGATAGTGGTATAGATTGTTTATTACGTTTAGATGTGACGTTGATAGTTTTTACATTTGAATTTTTAAAAGAAAAATTGTAATCGGCTTTTTTTTCTTTTCCAATGCTTACTAGGGTAATGTTAGTGATTTATAATATTGCCAATGACTGAGAAGTTTAGTTTTGCGGTAACGTTGCTTAGCTTTGTCCCGTATTTTCATCATCACACGTTTAGTATCTGTGAGCTAAGGTGCTTTTGGTTTAGGTTTAGAAGTTCGCAATACACGATATGGTGCATGTAGATCAAACAAATACGTAATAGCCTCATTCAAATACAGAACTTTAGCATCGATTGAATTCATTAAAAAATACTATCTAATGGATAATTACTTAAATGTTCGTAGAATAATTCGTAATCTTTACTAAAATCTCGAACATTTCTAAATGTAGCATTGGTTTTATGTTTAGCAACAGCAACAGAACAATGTATTAGGTCGTGATCTGAAAAATGAGCAGGTTGCACTCCAGATTGAAACGTATTTATGATTTGGTTAAAGTTTAAAGTATTTAGCATTGTACTAAAATAAATAGTTGCATCATTCTTGGAATCTAATATGTTAATATTTATGTCTCTAAACAAATAATAGTATTACTAATAGCATTACAACTCACCAAAACCTCTTCTAATTTGTTTTCGAAAAGTTTGTGATCCGTTGTGGGTGGTTTATATACAGGGTGATTCATAACTATTGGGACATAGGCTAAGGGCGGGTTATTTAGGCTAAAATATGATCATAGGACCCAATATTCCTTAATAAAATATTGCCGTGGAAAACGATACAGAGCGTTAACTAATTTTTTTTTCATTTTTTGTTAATAATTTCACTGTAAATTTATCAATTCTTATCAAAATCGGCCGAGAGGCATAACTTTAGACCAAGAACGTTATTTTATGTACTATTTTACAATTTATTGTAGGGAGCGTCACGTGAATGATTTCTGATGATGAAATCGACTGGTAACTTTTTAGTGATTTTGATTAGAGAATATGACGTAAACATCCTTTCTATACAATATTGGTACTCCTGTTTAAATACGATAATTTCATCTGTTTCCGAGATAAAAACGCAGTTGAACAATTCGTAGTGTCAGAAGGAGATTTCAAATATTACTTCATTTATTAAGTGTACGTTTTGGATTGTCAGATAATTATGTTTCTCTGTAGATTTTGATAAGAATTGATAAATTTACAGTGAATTATTAACAAACAATAAAGAAAAATTTTTTTTATCTAACCCTTGGTTCTTTTTCCACAGCAATATTTTATTGAAGCATATTGTGTCTTATAGTCATAATTTGGTCTAAATAACCCGCCCTTAGCTTATGTCCCAATAGTTATGAATCACCTTGTATAACTCCAATTATATATAAAATTGAGTTTATCTTTACACTAATCCACAACTTCTCAGTACTTATGTTGCCCATTTCAATAGTTTTATAACAAAACCAATTTTTTATATAAATACACACTCCACCACCTCTCGTTTAATTTTGGAACTAGAGATCTTATATTCAAATGTGCTACGTATTTTCACTAGACTCATTATTAGGAAAGCTCATACCTACAAAACAAAACGTTATGCAAACATAATTACTATATATTATACAAGTAAATGTGTTTAGAACAAAAAATTTAAAGAAATAATTTACACTTAAAATTAAATTAAGTTTTTTAATTCGATTCAAGTTCTCTTGTCGTATCAACTTTAGTTCCTATTTTAACAAAAATATTACAATTGGAAGATCATGCATTTCTGACACCAGCTGCTGTTGAAGCATCTTTAAGTAGTTGATTACGTTTTTTTGTCAGATCTTTTTTTAATACTATTTTAGTTTCTTTAAATTTGTTGTTATGACGTAATATTAGATCTTTTATGTTGCGTTTAGTGAATTTAACTATAATTGGTTTACATGCCGTATCTTTCGCGAGAAGTCTATGACTGCAATCAATGTCTTCTGTCTTCTTTATCTAATTCGGTAACACCACGGGTTTTTTCCTATTGTCTCCACAATCCATTTTGCAAGGAAATGATGATTAACCACAATATTTCTTCAGAGAACTTAAACGTACAAAATAAAGTATTAAATCGAAATGGCAATAGCAGAACGCGTTTAGCCTAGGTATTGCGCGGCACATAACATAACATCATCTATGTTTCATGTAAAAATCAAGATTACCTTGATACCAATAAAGCGTACAGAAAGTGAACAGCAAAAATTTTGACTAAAGAAATAAAAAATATAGCTAAAATAAAAGTTGTAGGTATTAAAATTTGCAACAACATTTTTTCGTGTTTATGTAGGTAATAATATACTGTTGAGTAAAGGTCACCTAATTGATTGGAATATTTTTTACTTAAATCATCCAGAAAACTTAACTTAATAAAATGAAAGAATTCATTTATCATTTAGTTCTCTTGCACTTATAATTAAAATTAAGATATACGGGAAAACGTTTATTTTTGTTTGAGGTGTGTGTTTAGGACTAAAATAAACAAATGTAGTGGCTAAGGTGTCTCAACTTATACTCCTAGAGGATTATTTGAATTATGTCCTTATTTATAATTAGTTTGAAACTAAAATAATGAATTTACGTTCAATACAAGAATGTTTGACGATGTAATGTTAAAAAGTCCAATGTTATTCTAATTATAATTTCTTCTTCTTAGGTTTTTATTATTTATAGGTATATACATTATTAAAAAAAACATAATTGCTCATTTTTATGTTAAACTAAATTTAAATTCCTTTACACCTTTTATTATTGAAAATAATACAATAAACAATTAACCTATTTCAACTTAGTTTTATTTAAACCGGGTCAAACGTAAACAATAACAGAACTAATCCCATTTATATTTGAAGAGGATTTTTTTAATTTCGAGTTTAATTGGCAATTTGTTTAATTTAATTAAGCAATAAAACTGTGCTTCACACCAGATATTATTTTATATTAGAACAACATCTTTAGTAACTTCACAATCTTTGTCTAACAGGTCAATGTTTATTTTTAATTAAGCAGGTTAATTGTGTGTTTTTTAATTATCAAGGGTAGATGAACCCCCAATTTTTGTATCTAAAATTGTTTTTGTAACTTTGAAAATGACATGAATATTCTAAACAAAAATAAATCCAGATATGTACATTTTATTCTTTCTACTTTTTTATACATTCTAGATGTACCTACATCAATTGTGAGCTCTGTAATCAAACTTGAAGGACCGTTTTAGTAAACTCAAACGAATTATAAAAATGGATAGGAAGCTCAGTAGTGACGGGGGTGGGTGACGAAAGTATGAGTTAGTCTGCAAAAATTACAAAAATACAAGCTTCGACCTGAGGACTCCTGACGACTCCATAATTAGTTATGCGTTAGTTAAAAAGGAAAACTGAACTACAATATTGAATACTAGTATCTGAGCACCTAAAATTGTAGGTCACAACAAATAGGATATCAATCCATAATAGAATTGAAATTAAATGGACACCAAAAATATAAAACTGAAGAAAACTAGAAGGTTTTGCATAGAAAATAAATGAAAAAAGCAAAAGCTTGATAGACAGAAAGAATTAAATTGAATATTAAGATAAAGAAAAAAACTCCAAATTTACGTAAAAGCCAAAACTATTATTAACTACATGAGTTTTAACAAATACTATAACTACTCAAAGACTATAAACGAGAAATATATTAAATAAAATAAGATTTTGTTTGCACCTCTAACATTTCAATACATAAGAAATAAAACAAAGTATGTAATAATTATAGGAGGTATAAATTATTGAGTACCGCAAAGAATATTCATTATACACAAACAAAAATCATAGGACGTATCGCCAAGCGAGTTAAGAAAGGAAACAAGTAGGCAATATTTTTGACCATAAAGCAACGAATAGAGAATACTCATAAACAAAATGTTAAACGATCACGCAACAAATTCTGAAAATGCTAGCAAATTGATAAATTAGTTGCACAATAACCAAAATAATACAAAAAAAGTTAATGAATATAATTGTAATGCCATAAAATATAATAAAGAAAGGCTAAGACAATAGAGAAAGGATGAATCTATTATGTGAATTACTGAAGTATTTGTACTACTGTGTATTTGTTGACAACGTTGATATGCTATCAAAAAGATGAAACGAACTACAGGAGAACCTTAGAAAAGTAAAAAGAATATAGCAAGTATAGCTAAAATAGATATTGAAATTAAATTAATGAATGATTTAAAATGTTCAGGAATAGAGGTAAAAGATAAAAATAAGAATTGCAGGTAAACACAAGAATAGAAAACAAATCTAAACTGTACTTTGATAAACCTCATACGATAATCAACAAGAAAGGTATACAAATAGCAAAAACGTTACCTAATGATACATAAAGACCGGTACAAACTTGGGGGTGGAACTCAAAAAGAAAGACGTGCAAAATACAAATTAAAATGTATATAAAATCCAAGAAAAGTACTCCAACGAAAACCAATTAAACGATTCATAAGAAACAGCTGAGGTTCGTGTTGAAACTGTAAGACGCAAAAAAATTAAGCAAGTCGGTGAGATAAAATAACTGAGAGATACATGGCACAGAATAGTTAAAACAAAGGTAGAGAAAAAAAATTGATGACAGAAGTTCAAAGAATGAGAAAAACGTAGACGAAAGGTACTTACAGTTGCATAAATTGTTTTAAAATGCAGCAGCTCATTTGAAGGTAGTATTCTGTAATTCAATTATTAACGGATGAGAATTTTTTATTATTTCGTTATGAAAATTAATTTGCCTAATAAATACCATAGGGTGGTGAGATTTAGCAAAAGCGGATATCGAATTTGTCCTAAATTAATCGATAGGTATGTAAAATAGTTCACTGCTTTATCACGATATTGTCAACAGAATATATTATTTTTGTAGCAATACAAATTAAAATATTTATCAGAAATAGTTATTTATGTATCAAGGCACTAAAGTTTGATTTTTTATGACGAATGTGTTTTAGTTGCAGAGGCGATAGCCGAGGCAAATAAAACACGCGAGTCATGAAAAAGACTTTAGTGCCGAGGTACATATTATATTTTTTCCGAAATCCCAAAATTTGAACAAAATCTGACAATTTTATAACGTTCTTTAAGTAGCAAATGTGATCAGCTGTTTTCTTTTTACGTCAAATGCTTCCACCGCGCATGCGCCATTTCAAAAATTTACGTACATTTTACACATCTCTACCGGCGAACATGTGAACTTAAAAATCGTCGTATAATGAATTACTTTAGTGCCGATTTTATTTACTTTACTGCCGATTTTTTTGTACTTTAGTGACGATTTCGGAAAAATATATTTATGTCTTTATCTAAAGACACTAAATGTATCCAGAAGTTTGTTAAATTTGCTCTTATAATTTCACATCATACGAAGTTACATTATTAAAATTATTTCAATTTTATTTCTTGCAAACAAGCTGAGTAAACGGTTTAGAAGTCCATTAATAAAAACTCATATAGGTTTCGCTACACTAAACAATTCTGAAAAATAAACAATTAAGATTCTCTATTGCAAACTATTTTACCGTGTTAGAAAACTACAAAAATAAACTTAATTAAAATTCAAGTGGTAAGATAGCGATCATTTAACATTAATATTTAAATTTTATGTAAGAAATTCGTTGGATGTTATTTTTAAAATTAACTTTAAAAGACGCATTATTATTGAATTAAAAAAATCTTTCGCACAGTTACTACCATTATTTATTTATTTTCTCGTATGATACATTTATAATATTGTATTGTGATGACGAAATCGTGTGCAATTGTGGATTGGTTCATCTTAGCAAAGCATTTGCTTCAAGGTTTAGGAAAACCACTAGAACCTAAACATGCCAACAGTTACTATTATATTTAATAATGACAAAATACATAAATGTCACAACGTACATTAATAGGGGACCAAACTACTTTCACTTTTTTAAAACCGGGCAAAAGATAGACTCGATAATCTTAGACCTCGGTTCTCGTAACAGACTGATTCTCATACTGTATTTCTGTTACCTATAATCATATTCCTGTACACCTTAATAATTTAGCATATAAACAATTTAAATTTAAGCTAAAGAAATTAATCTTAGACGATCAGTTTTATTATAACAATTTGTATAGTAGGTATTCTCTTTTTTGTACTTTTTATCGTTATGATGGTCAATGGCATTAGTTTACTCATTGATTAGGTGTAGATTTGTAGATTTTGTTTAATGCAAATATACAGGGTGTTGCAAATTAGTAGGTCAAGCCATCTCTGACATTCTTTACTGCATATTTCTTGTCAATTATGTTAATGCATTTTGTATAACCGCTCTATAATATAGTTGTAATATCTTGTAAACCAAGTCTCAAATCAAAATTTTACAAGAGGGAAGAAAGTTAGGTAATTAAATGGTATATCCAAAAAAATATTATGATACCATAGGCGTGCGTAGAAAAAACTTACCGTTCCCCCTCGCCGTTCGTGCTTAAACTATTTTCACTAAAATTATACAGAAAATTGTGTCGACTTAAAAGAAACATTTGTACCAAATGGCAAATAAATATCTGTACAAGTACGGGAGTTATTCATATAAATAAATTTTTCAAATTTTATTTAGACACCCTGTATTTCAAAACGACACTCCCAAATTAAAGTCCAACACCTTGTATAGTAACCTATTGCTGGGGTGCTGAGGAAACGTTTTTTTTTTTATTTATTAGTGGTAGTGGTAGAACAGATAGTCCCAATGGGTCTTCCTGAACTACTTTCTTTGTTGTAATTGACATTGAATTGTATTCAACTATTAATTTCAAATTTTTCCTTGATTCTGACAATTAAGTAATTATTTATTTATAATGTTTCTTTAACCCATTTAAGCCCATGGTTGCGTTAACGCAACATTGAAAATAGGATTTTTTTATACCGAAAAATCTATTTTTTGGTCACGACTTTTATATTATCAGATAAAAGGATAGTTGAGGTAACAAATTTATATTTTTTTGAATTTAAACGGGGTTTTTAATTTTGAGAAAAAAATAAATAAAAAGTGTTCAATATTCGCTTAAAAAGGTTGAGGTAAATATGTATATATTTTTAACCAATGGTTATTTTTTTCTTTATGCTGTGTTAGTATTTTTTAAAGATACTTCAAATTACAGTATGCTATAAAAAGTTAGTCCATTTTTTTTACTAGTTGACTTCAGAGGGCTTTTAATTGAAACGTTGCGAAAACGCAACATTGGGATAAACAATGAAACTGCAGTGGCAGAAAGCATGATTCATATTCATATTCCTGTTTGAACTTGTCATTTAGTCGTAGTGTATTGTAAACGGTGCGTTTTAGTGTTGATATCTAGTTCTTTAGAGTAAACAAATCCTTCAAATATTATCAAAATTTTAAAATGGTAAGTAAATCAACTGTGCTTATTTTCGATAATCATTTATGGTTTTAGAGCAACAATAAAGACAATTATTATTATACAAGGCCTTTGACACTAAAAGAACTTGAAGAAATTGTAGAAAATATTAGTCTCAATAAAGAAGTGGACATTTGTTACATACCACCTGACGTCGATGATCTAACGGATGAAGAAAATATCGATGAAGATATTGTAGGCGGCCAAGAAAATTTGCCTGCAGATTTGGCGGGAACATTTGAAATTCAATTAGACTCTGAAGTTGTAGTGGAAGATAATAATGATGAAGACATTTTACCTTTACCTTATAAAATACCGAAACTAGAAGACGTTACTTGGTGTAGAACTTCAGTCGACTACGATAGAGATGCTGTGTCAAATGAGCTAGAAGACATAAACAAAATTACTACGGATCTACATGGAAAATCTGTATTTGAATTTTTTATGGAAATGTTTGATCAAAATATTATGCAGTTTATTATTTCAATGTCGATGAAATATTCAAGGGATCACAATTGTCCTCAATTTGGCTTAGAACAAGCTGACCTGGAAATTTTTTTGGGAATATTAATTTTGAGTGGATATCATACCCTTCCACAAGTAAAACTCTACTGGTCATCCGATGAAGATAAAGGTGTTCCGTTTGTAAAAAATACCATGTCTAGGAACAGATTTCTAGAAATAAAACAAAATCTTCATCTTGCCGATAATAATCAGCTAGATAAAAACGACAAATTTGCGAAAGTACGGCCTCTAGTGGATCTATTGAACAGAAACTTTTTGAAGTTTGGTATTTTCAGACATCATTTGTCAATTGATGAACAGATGGTGCCTTACTTTGGTCGTCATTCGGCAAAAATGTTTTTAAAAGGAAAACCTGTAAAATTTGGGTTTAAAATCTGGTGTCTCACTTCAAGTGACGGATATTTGTATCAGTTCATTCCATATAGCGGAAAAACAGATAACAGATGCAAAAAACAATTTTTGGTTTAGGTGAAGAAGTTGTTATCAATCTACTGAAAGTTGTAGAAAATAGATCAGCCCATAAAGTATACTTTGATAATTTTTTTACAAGTTATAAATTGTTGGTTTATCTGAAGAATGAAGGATATTTTGCTACTGGAACTATTCGTGAGAATAGGATGCTGAAATGTCCATTAGAAACTAATAAAAGTATAGGGAAAAAATCTCGTGGCACCATGGATTCCCGGTACGATCATGTAAACGAAATAAGCGTTGTGCGTTGGAATGACAATTCCGTAGTTACAGTTGCAAGCAATTGTGAGTCTGTAGAGCCCATTCAGTCTGTGAAAAGATACAATCGTAAGGAAAAAAAAGATGTCTCTTTACCACAACCGAACATGATTGCCCAATATAACAAATATATGGGTGGTGTAGATTTACACGACAATGCCGTGGCAAACTACCGAATCAATATTCGTGGAAAAAATGGTGGTGGCCTTTGTTTATTAATTTTTTGGACTGTGCTGTGGTAAATGCTTGGAAACTATACCGACTTGTACATAAAGAGAAACCCATTTCCCAGCTAGATTTCAAGTCAGAACTAGTCCGAAGTCTTTTGACTAAAAACAAACGTAGAACACAATCCACTAGAGGTCGTGGCTCTACAACATCTTTACCGTCGACGTCTAGATTTGATAACACGGGTCATAAAATTGAAAGAAATAACGAAAACTGGAGAAGACGTTGCAGGGTATGCAAAAGCACTACGGTTTATAAGTGCAACAAATGTGAAATCCCCTTGCACCCACATTGTTTTAAAAACTATCACAATTAATTTAGGAAATCATATAGTACCATAGTTGCGTTAACGCAACGCAAAAAAAAACTGCTTCTATTGTTTTTTTTATTTTTTTTTGTTTTTCTTATGTTTATTACTAATTAATTAAATATGTTTCTGTAAAAAAAGTTGTACTTAATTTACTTTTTACTTTTTAGTTTTGTTAACGATTCCGATAACCTTCCTCAAGTGATTGAGCGGTTCGAAAGTCGGAACTAGGTGCCAAAGAAATCAGCCCAATTTTCGACTCGGTTTTTTAGCGGTTTTTATCGAGCACATAATAATTAGAAGAAGACTTCACCGTTTACGAGAAGATTTATGTATTGCTCCCACAAATAACAAAAATTGTTTCGGTATGATATTTTGGTGAAAACTTCCAGTGGAAAGTTGGCCGATATTTAGACGTTGCCGTATTAACAGGACCCTTTCATTAATTTGTAATCATCAAACAGACGTAAAGCGGAAGTCCAAGAAACACGTACGTACCGACCAATTTTTAAATCAGTCGGAAACCCTGTCTCCAACTTTATTACAATTTTGTAACGTGGGTTGCCGACTATAAAGCGCCCACAATTTTCACAAATCTAATTTAAAAATATAGTAAGAGAAGAGAAAAAAACCCGCCTCAATATTAATATAATTAAGAAACATAACTTTCTAACCGACGGGTTTAGTGTCTGAAGAAGTGTATTTTAATTAATGGTTTCATGTACATGTGTTTTCATAAAATGTTTGCAATTTACAAATTAAGTTCAATAATTTTTTGTAGATATCAATTAAGTACATTAGCGAAAAAAATCTGCTTATCACTTAGTATAATTAAATAGGGCATGTGTAGTCGAGTTTCGTAAACACCCTATTTTATCAAGCACATGAAAAGTTTCAAAAATTATTTAAAAAAAATGAAGTATTTTTTAATATAATCATACAAAAATCCAATGTAATCTTTCCACAATTTCATTTACTTATTTATTAAAATTTAATTTTAAGTTACATTCGAAAATTAAACGATTTTGGTCTAGCTAATGCGAAAAGTAAATTTCAAACATTTATCATTTTATAACCGCATACTTTTGTCAGAACATACCGATATTTTAGATTAAGTTATTCTCAAAACATACAATTTATTGTAGGTTTATGTTAAAACTTAAATTAGAGGTAAAATTTAATTATATTGTATTTTCTGTTTGCATCGTAATTGTATAAAAGCAAAAACTTTTAATTTATTATTGTGAGCTAAAAATAGAAAAAAAATTAAACAGTCAGTCTACTTGAGTTGGAACCATATGGGAAACTTTATTATTGGTTTTTTTGAAAAAAAAGTAATTCTTGATCAAAAGTTCTGCATAGTTCAAAACTTAAAATGTTATCATCAGATATCAATTTTTTATGTCGTATACGAGGTTTGTCAAAAAAATTTTGCTCAAAACTAAAGTACATTATTTTTACAATAATGAAACGCATTTAATTTGTATATATTAAGACATTATCTGCTTGATAACATTTAACTTAATTAGCTTTTATTGATTCTTTCGGTTGCAAACACCACGCGATATTAGGTAATAGCATAAACTTTTTAGTTTTTTCAAAAGATGTTAATTCCATCTTTGTATAGAATTAATGCGTTAATGTTTAATATACGAGGCATTGTTCACTGAAAATAATAAGCAGTTATTGGAGTAGAGTAGGTAATTTATTCGATATGTATGGATTTAATATTCTATCAGAATTAAAGAAAGTGTTGTTTTTGCTTTGAATAGTATCATACAATTATGACTTACTAACGTATGTAACAAAAGTTTTAGTATTTTTTTCGTGTTGTTTTTTTCTATTAAAAGTAGAGCAATCAAGATACCATTCAACATGGAGAATTTGTCAAGTTTCCCCAACAGTTTGACAATAAGTTTGTGTGTGCAAAGTTTTCTAAAATGTCTTACAAGCTAGACTTGCGCAAAGGTATTTACAACTTGGTTGGCCAAATGTCTAAACATGACATTGTAGCGGTTTATAGAAACCAAAATAATTCAAAGGCCACAATTTACTGTCATTAGAAAATGTGAAGAAAGTTTGCCTTGTATGAATATTCCTAAGACTGGCCGTCCTTAAACTTTGAACAATCAACGGCTTCAGAATTTAATTCTAACTGCAAAAAATAAAAAAAAGAGTTTCAACTAGAAGACTAAGTCGCAGATTTTACGTATCCCACATGACCATCCAAAGGGAAATTACTAGAAATAAATTGAAATTTAGAAAGCGACAAAAGTGTCCAAAGTACACGGCTGCTTAGTTAGAAAGGATTCCAGGATGCTGCAGACGTTTAAGCAACGATGCGACAATAATTTTGAAAGACAAAAAATGTTGATGTCTCCCAAAATGGTCTATTTTATTAAAACGCATCATGTTAATGATAATATTATATTTTGACCGGATCTGGCATCGTGCCATTATGTGAGAGTAACCCAAGATTGGTTAAGGCAAAAAAATATCCCACGTGTGCCTAGAGAAGATAACCCGCCGAATGTTCTTCAGGCGCGGCCTATCGAAGAGTTTTGGTTTCTACTTAGCAAAAAAGTATACGACGGTGGTTGGGAGGCCGAAAATGGAGAAGAACTGCGACGGAGAATTTACAACAAAATTCGTGAGTTTAACCAACTTACTGCCGAAAGGCTGAAGAGAGGCATTCTTACCAAATTGCGAACCATCGAAACTCATGGACCTTTAGATGCTATGTAATACATTATACTTATTGTTAAGTGTTACCTAACTACTGTTCAATTGTATAATAAAACAATTACAGTTTGTATTATGAGATTAAAAAAAAATCTTTTGTTACATACGTTAATCTGAAGGACATCTGAAGTTAAGCAATATTTTGTATTCTCTGTCCTAATTATCAGTTTGTCCATTATTTTATTTGCTATTTCTTTAACCTATTATTTTTTTTCGTCATTGACGTGACTGACGCTTGGACCGGTCCATTATGTGTCAGCATGCAATGGTTGTGCCGTTATAGTTTATATTCTTATTTACCTTCTATAATGTTTACACATTTAATTAATATTATTACATATAAATATTAAGGTGGATAAGGGTTGGTATATTGAGGTTTTAGTTGGTTTCCTAAATCTTGAAGCAAATGCTTTGCTAAGACGAACCAATTCACAATTGCACACGGTTTCGTCACCACACTATACAGGTTTATACTGATTCTGGGGCACCATACATAACACTTACATCACAATACAATATTAAAAATGTACCTACGAATAAATAAATAGAAGATATTAAACATTAATTTTGTTTAAAATTTTTTCACTTTGTGGTAATCGGATTTAATAGAAATCGTTTCTACATGACCAATTCAAATTTAAACGTTTGTAGATTAATACAGTGGGTCTAATTAAGTTGCAACCATATGGATTTATTATAGATTTTTTGAAAAAAAATTATTTTTGATAAAAAATTGTGCATAGTCTAAAATTTAAAATGCAACCATCAGATATCAATTGTTAAGCCATATATGAAGTTTGTCAAAAAATATGAATTTTGTTCAACAGTAAAGTACCATTATTTTTTATAATACAGAACAATGGGCAACGGTTTTACAAAACAGATACATAAAAATATATCTATAATTGAGAAGCAATGTAGTTAATGTGGGGCTATACTTTCTAGTAGATGTAAACGTAAATTTATATAGAGCAGCTGGTTCCCGACGCAGGCAGAGTGGGGGAAATTAAACCGCTGCATTATCAAGGCGCCACCTGTCGAGTAAGCCACAAAGTAAAACCGACAAACTGGATCTTTGATTTTATTTAGAGTAGAATGAGTACAGACGCAAAAATGAGCAGGAACCTGAACTGTGTTAGCGGCCATTACCAAATTACCCTAATAACAACTTATAAAGTCACAAAGAAAGCTAGGTGCAAATCATATACACAAGCGGCCATTTAATCAGAATGGTGAATAGGTGTCGCATTAAAAGAAAGGACCGCACACAGTTTAGTCCGTAATCAAAATAATATAATCGCTCTAGAATAATTGTAGTGCAAAATTGAATTAGAATTAACTAGTGAATTAAGACCCTTTGAAACACAAAATTTACAAGATGCACGGCGGTGGTTGTCAGGTAATACAATGCGACAAATATAAGAATATACGTTCTGCTAAATCCGTAAGGCCTCGCGAATCCGCGTTCTAATAATTAAATACCCCATAAATGTTCGAACGTATCCCCCCGATACAAGCGTATGAGAGATTGCCGTTATATCTTGCATACAAACTAGGTTATTTAAAGAAAACACAATTTGAAACTTATTGTTAGTAACTTAGCTCTGTGTATAGTAGAAATTCACAGTGATTGCCTTTCCTCCGGGTGCTTGTGTGAAGGAAACGGCAGGCTTCTGGAACGTTCCTTCAGCCACGAATCGAAGAGGCCGGAGGCCGGAAGCATATATTCTTTTACAGACGAAACAATTACATTGAATGTTCAGATTAAACGATTAAAGTGTACGACTGATATTACAGATGATTACAACTGCACGTAGGCAAAATCCCTGACAACGTGTGGTTGCGAAAATACTTAGTTCCTTTTCATCGAGTTTGTTTGACACTCCTTCATGAGAAACGTCTCCAATGGAAAACGCTACAAGAAGAAGAAAACTCACGCGATTTTAGAAATTCCCTTTTCACCAAAACGTAAGAGAATTTAGATACTTACGGCGATTCCAGACAAATGCAGAGCACAACGCAATTAATTACTAGAAAAATTTCAACGGTTACTATTACGGCAATAATCTATTTTCTAAATAAACCGTAGAAACTAGTATCTGCGACGCCACTAGAGAACTGAAAATGGCGCACCACTAAAATAGCTAAATCCACTTAAGAGGAATACGTACTAGCAGTGCACCATTGCTAAACCATGCACTATAAGTACCATTAAAACAACTTTTAATTTTAAATGTTTGAAGTAAAATTTAATGTTTTATGAAAGACAAAACTTGGGGCTTTGTCGCTCTAATATACTTTTTTTTCAAAAACACCACAAAGTCCCTTCCTATATCTTCCAATTTAAATCAAAACATTGCTAATTTGAGCAAATTTTATAGGTACTTCAAAACCATTCGACGCATTAAAATGCTTACTTATGGAGCGAATCAAAAATTAGCTAAACGTGCGGGAGATTTAAAATTCGCCGTAACATATTGCCATCGACATACGTTTACAGTGTTGCTAGAAATTATAACGTGACAAATGTTATAATGAAAAGTTGTTTTGAATTAAAAGTTATATCCAAATATAAAATTACAGCGATTTAGCATGAACATTTAGGTTTGGTGATTATTTACGTTTTACATAAAAAAACGTCATGTACGAATATTGTCGTTAGAACAATAAGTTTTGCGACACCTAGTGTTGACTCGTGTTAACAATCACGTACGTAAATGCATTCGCATTAAGCAACTTTGTCGACATATATGTTGTTAGAGTTTTTCGTGTGTTATTTAGGCGTTGAATACAAATATAAAATATGGAAGGTGGTCAGTATTTCATAGTACTCCATGGCCAACAAGCAAAACATGTTGTTCCCGAGAATCACCACTTTGGTTTCTGGACCTGGTCATCAAGAACCTCCCGAACAATTAAGGAAAAAATGTATAATACCATACGAATAAATACATAAATAAATTATAAATATTTCTAGTTATAAATTTCAATACTGAATTTATCCCTCTTATCTCTTAAAAATATAATAACCTTTACGTTTGTTAATTTTACAATTTAAATACTTAACAAATGTCTAATAATTATTTAATTTAGAAGTGGGAAAATCCATACACAGAATATTTAGTAAAGAGATATTACATGTTTATACAGAAACAAACATAATTAAATTTTAATTCAATGTACTAAACCTCCGACATATCCACCTTCAATTTCTAAAATAAATAATTATTGTACATTCATTAAACATTTGAATTGCAAGATTGTTCAAAAACATTAGCAAATGGAAAGGTTATTATATTTTTAACAGATAAGAGAGATTAATTCAGTATTGAAATATAGGTATAACTGTAAATATTTATAATGTAAAAACGTAAATAATCACCAAACCTGAATATTCATCCTAAATGGCTGTATTTTCATATTTGGATATAACTTTTAAGTAGGGTATAATTGCCAATGGCAAATGGGTGATAGTTCCTCAAAGCAATTGTAGGTGGAGGTTCTTGGTTCTTTCACCGGCAGATGGGTAAGGGTTCCTCAAGGCAATTGTAGGCGGAGGTTTTTTAACCGGCAAATGGTTGACAGTTCCTCAAAGCAATTGTAGGCGGAGGTTCTTTCGTACGGGTTGCAGGAGGCAATTGTATATGCATTGTACGTGTTATCCTTGGTGGTCTTAACAGGTGTAACGTATGCATCATACTAACCTGTATCGTTGATTGAAATATTGGTAAAGATAGTCAACCGCTTGTATTTGCTTGTATCACGGATGCAATTCACATATGCATGTTGGGTTGCGTTTTTTGTTTACTTTTTTCACCTGTACTGAAGCGCTAAGTTATAATGTGTACGATTCTTGAAATAGAATAGTTCAATTTATTCCACCGTTGTAAAAATGGCGCAACATACAATCCGTAAAATTTACTTTTGTCAATACAATGTTGCAACGTTTTCAAATATTTAGTAAACGTATTAACTAGTAATTAAAAGTGACGAATTTTTCATTTATGAATAATACCATTGATGATACATATCTTGGATTTTAATGACAATGTTTTTTTAATAATTTACTAAAATACATGCGAAGCGTTATTTGTTAAAACAGTTTGGTTTGGTCGGTGTTAGATAAATAAGAAACAATTATTTTACAAATTATGCTTGCACTTTATTTTTTAACTTGCAAATAATAATGTTGACATTTGTTTGTCATTTAATAACTTCGTTAGGAATAAAGTAGAACATACTGGGAGAAATACCACTAGAGTTCAGAAACGCAAAATTATTGGTTTTTGTATCTACTTGTTTTTACGTGTTCAGTTGAAAAGGATTTTAAATAAAAATTGGTTTTCAAATTTTTCAATTCAAAAGGCAACAAGTTACCGTGTTTTTTAGGGAAAGTGGGTTCCACTAGACCTTCAAATTTAAATTCACTTGGTAATAAAACCTATTCCTATTACTTCTAAAAATAAAAGTACTAGATTTTAGCTTGAGGTGTGTTGTCTCCCGACGCGGTGCGGATAATACGTGTATAATACACTATTCTTTTCTGTGACGAAATAAATGACGATTTAATATTGAAAAATCATATTACAATAGAATTAGAAAATTATTGAGGGAAATTTGGTGTTAAAAATAGTACTCACTTTTTTCCCGAGGGAAAAAATAATTTACGAAAAGTGACACTTTGTTATCTGTTAGTAGAGATAAAAAGTTAGGATTTTACTCTTTGAAACTGTATCAAAATATCATGGTTTCGAATTAAAATAGTTTAATTAAAGTAAAAATAGCTCATTAATTATAAACAAATTACAATTCCAACTGATCTAAAATAATAGTAATAATTTACAAACAATTTACACATAAATAATAACGTACCTAATACAATGCTATACATAAAACATATCCAAACATTTACACTTATTTATGCAGATAATATTCTTATTTTACGGTGTGGTTTTGTGACATCACTGTAATTATAGCTATTAGAAATATGTTTATTAGCCTCCCACTTTAAGGTTCGATATAGTTTTATTTTAACCAACTGATCGATAATTAACAGTTTATGAGTGTCGCATTCTCTGAACCATGAATTCACACTGCTGTTGAGACATTTTTTATACGGAGTTTAATTTTTTCCAATAAACCATAATCTGTTTTAAAAGATGAAATTCTTCAGTAAAAAGTTTCAATAAAAAAACACAAATTTTGAGAATTCGGGTGATGGTCTGTGTAAGTATTTAATTCCATCAGATTTGCTGTAATCTTTATATAGAATTAATGATTCGTTCACATTGAAAACACTTGAGTCGTTAACTGTTAGCATTTCCTTACACGTATTACAATGTACTTTTTTATATATGTAGTGACTTAAATAACCCGCAACATACGACACTGAACAAGATTCTAAAGAACTATTAATTACGACATTGTCTTCATTGATTTTGTTCTCCAGACAGGTTCTAGACGATCTCTTTGTTTCATTATTTTCTACACTTTCATTTGTCCCAATTTTGTTATCCTCTTCCTCATAGTTAGTGTTAAATTGTTCATCTATACCATATAGTATCTCGTCGTTATCTTTTTCACAATTCCCTTGTTCTATTGGTATTTGCAAGCGAATGTGCATGTTATGTTGTAATGCAAGCCTAAATTCGCGGGCAGACGGTTGGGCATTATAACCTCCTCTAGCACGAATCATTGAAAAGCATTTTCTAGAGGATCTTGATTTATTCGTGACGTTAAAAAGTACAAAGTTCCTTCTCCCTTTAAGTCCTCCCACAGACTTAAAATTGAATTTATAGTCCATTGGAAACCTGCGATACAGTATATATTTTTTCTTTCTACACCGTTCTCATAAAACTTGATGGAATTGAAGTATTGTACAGAACGTTTCAACGTTTCGCATGGCATGTCTTTAAAAACTGAAAGACCACGCTTGTAGGGATTCGGATCATTTACTGAAAAACTATTTAAACAGTCAAAAATGTTGTTAATTGTTTTAAAAAAAGATGCAGTATCTAACGCCGTATTACTTGTTAATTGACCCGTCATCACAGCACTGCTAATTGCTGCAGATACAGAATTGCTAAATACCTGAGCGGCGTATTTAACACGCATCTTTTGAAAATTTGATGGGTTAATATGTTTGTCCGTAATTTTTAACATGGATCTTGCTACACTGCTACACTGATCAATATAAAAAGTGTTGACAAAATCGGTCCACTGAATTTTTTTATTGTTGACGACTATTTCCAGTTTGCTGTTCATGACATTGTTCCTTAAGCTTTTAGTAAATGAGGAGGATCATACGCTACATATATTTTGTTATTGTCGATTTGAATTGTTGGATTTTCTTTTGTGGCGCCTAGACAAGATAGAGCACTTCTGTTATTAGATCCTTGGTCGCAAACTAACGCTCGAGGTTTCAATCCAATTTGAAACAACTTATGCATCACTTGCTTTATAAGAGTACATAATATTTCGCTTTTAACTGAACCACTACTGAGAAAATAACAAAATGGAATTTTCCAATTATACAATATTCCTCTCAAATAAAAACCAATCCATGGTTACTTAAAAACGGTTTACGTCCTAATTCCCTAAATCTTGATATCCTTCGACGTAGTCCCAATATTGGTTATAATTTAAATTTCGTTTTAAAGTAATTTCGTCACACATTACCACGCACTGCTTTTCTTTGTCTGTCATTCCTTCAACTTTTTTTTAATTTTTGTATAAGAACATTATTTGTCCCCGATCTTAAATTAACAATTTTCAACCACGACTTGATTGTTGAAATTGCTGGCAAAACAAATCCTAAATGGTTCAACATAAATTTGTAAGCGGTAGGCGATTTATAATACAATGATAATGCCAGTTGTTTTTCTGAATCCTTCCATGGAGTTCGTGTTCGATGAAAACATTGCATATTAATAAATGTCTTCAAAGCCGGTTTTTGTTTTTAAAAGACCCGAAATTGTGCTGTTTTGAAGTTTGCGCTTCAATCTAAATATTTCACACTTTTGACTATTCAATTTATTTTTAAACTTTTAATTTTAAAAGAAACGGTTGTCTGTATAGGTTTATCAGAACTTATACTTGCACTGATTGTTGCACTTTGAAGAACATTCACAAAGGAGGCATCACTAACTGAATCGGCGTTGTTCTCAATTTTTTCTTATTGGCTGACAGAAAATAGTTGTAATTACGTTGCAAATACTTTCCGCTAGAAAATATATTTTCATAAGTTCGCACATTATCAGATTTATAAACTGTCAGAACTTCTGGTGATTTCTGAGTAGGATTTCTTTCTAATCGCAAAGACTTCGATGTATCCTGTTTAGGTTCATCTGCAATCAAAGCAAATAATTGTATTTCTTGAAATTTGGGCTTTTTAAAAGAACTTTATTTATGTATTGGCAAAATTTTTAATAAAAAATGAAAGTATTTCTTGAAATTGATTTTGTAATTTGTACTTTGCGATACCAGTAGTGGTGAGAAGATTGAAGACATGAAAGTGGTTAAAAGTGTTATGTAAAAAATTGAGTTTTGAGAACGTTAAGATACTTCTCACCACTGGGTACCTACCAGACCGCTACCAATAAGTATTAGCAAATTGTCATTGCTGAACAAAAATTATTACTTACCCGAAACAAACTTCTTAGGAACTGCAGTAATATTAAGTTTCTTCTTCGCAGCGGAAGGATCTCGAAAACTACTAGATTCAAAATGCTTCTCACAGATTAATTTATTTCGTAATAAATTAAGATCATCTAGTAGTACTAGCTTTGAATTACCACAATTCATCACCCAATTTTTGCATCTATTTAGACAATTAGTAGGAAACCGATAAAAGCTGATCGTCGGGCAATTTTTTCTCGAATTATTGCAACCGTGATATACACAGCGATGACACGCAATAGTATTACTCATTTTAATGGATAAGTTTTAAACCAGCAATCCGATCTTACATGTAAATAATAACTACCGAAATGTTTTAAAAATCAAAATCAAACTCGAACCGAAAACCTCTTAAACTGAGCACAACAGGAAGACTAATTAATTTTCGGTTTTGTTGTTAAACTAAAAGTGGTGGGGTATTATTACTTTCGATTATTTTGTGTTCTTTTGATAGTATTTTGTAAATGTTATTACCATTGTTATTAGTAAAGCTCAGGAAATACATACTTAAAACCAATCTTGATTGTAATATTTTCATTGTAACAAATAAACAGATAATCATTAAGCTTTGCATAGATGCTTCTTTAATGCGTTTATCATATCTTAAAATATAAGTACACCTAAAGTTGATATTGAAACAAATGTATTACGAGGAGTCTTCCGGATTATCGTTTATGAGTCACATTCCTTATCGGCTTAGTCAGAAATTCTACAATTGCATACTTTTAGCAACACCTTTAGTAAATGAGTAGGCTTGTTATAATATTGTTTAGATGCAAACAGTTGAGTACGTTAGATTGTAATATAAGAAAATTCAACATTCGTTCCAACATAAAAAGGGATAGCGTTTCTATGTTAAAAAATTTTAATTTCAATGACCAAAATTTAGAAATTTACTTGCGTAAGCCTAATAGATTTTAAAACATTTTCAACGGATAAACGATGTTAATGTAATAAATATATGAGTATGGAATTTTCAAAAGTATTTAAAGAAATTGTTTTTTTTTGGGAGAACGTTTTTCAACGATTTCTTTACGAAATTAATACTTTTAAATCTGCAGGTTTTTTTTTCATAATAATAAACTTTATTCACATGTGTATGTATACAATCTTTGTACATATATGTGTTTGTCATGATGGTATAACCATTGTTATAACCTTACGTAAGAAAGATACAAATAAATATTATTACATTGAACAATTAACAGACAATAGAAAAAAATATATAACAAAGGACACACATTTAATTAGTACGTCGACAAAAATCAATAAATTCTTGTATATTGTAGAACGCATGTTTTTGTTTGTTTGTCAACATTGACTCAATGCACCAATATTTCAATCAACGGCATGATGCATTGGCAACAATGTCGTGCCTTAGCATAAACTATCAGCAAAATTACAGTTTTCTATTTCACATTTATCGGCAATACTGTTCTGTAAATTCTACAATACAATTGACGTATTTTCTTAGCACAAAGCGATACTACCGACCTCTGATGTTTAGAACAAATTTCGGGGTCGCATAATCCCGTAAGGTTGACTATCTTTACCAATATTTCAATCAACGGTATATGTAAAAGAGGAATTGTTATTTAGTTTTGTATACAGACGTAGATTTAGAATTTATAATAATTGAACGTGATAATGATTTTTGTACAAATATGTTAAACAAATTGAACGAATTTTGGCACAACTACGCTTTGCCTGAATTAGCAGACCCTCGCATTCCGAGACAAATGAAAACGAGGTAAAATAAAATTATGTAAAACTTGTTAAGTAGTTTGTTTTTGTTCTTTTTGTGCACATCGGTTGCAGGTACTTAATCTTTAGTCATCCTTAACCTTTTGTTTACAATCGTAAGAAGTGTGTGTATGTTGGGTTGCTTTTTTCCACTAATATTTTCTGTAGACTGCAGCGTACCCTGTGCGGATATTAACAAAAGCACACATAACTCACTAGCTCTTAACGGATACATACATTCCGCATACAACCGAGCGTTACACCTTTTCATATTGTTTTCAATTTTATTAAACTATGGTGTGGGTGTGTTTTTGTCAAAACATTATCACTTACACTATTTATCCCACAATCTTGCGCCGTATACGGTATTTGGTCGTTATTTCCTAACATATTGTCCCATTCGACAGAAGGCAGCAAATTAATGGGTTATTTATATTTAAACTTGACGAAGAATTATTTAAATTTAAACATGTCGCTTCTGTCATCGAACTTTTAGGTACCATTTCGATTTTAGTTTTCTTCGGCATTAATTTTTTACCTTTTCCGCTCATACTTCGAAGATGATTTATATTGACCTTGAATTCTGCTTGTCACTATATATACAAAGTTACTATAAACATACGTTTCCACAAATAAATCTTACTTACTCGTTAAACTTTGACGATGCCACACCAATTTCAAGTTTTTCGCACAACAAACACAATTGTAATAACACGTGCTGTAGGGTTCGTTACCTTTTATACTAATTTAATGATAATTATGATCTCGTTTATACTGACGTTTAACAGACGACTAAACCAGAAACAATACTGAATTCCTGCTTCAAACCCATCCTCTTATACAATACAACGACAACTTTGAGACCGTTATTAATGGTCAAAATTCTTACAACGATGTAAATACAAAACAACACAGGTCAATAAAATGAATACTTTCAGACAGCAATTAATTTTAAACGTCAGAATTCTTTTAACGATTATTATCTTCTAGTTTAAAATTCTTAACTGTCTATACGTCTATAGAATGCAGTACAGGTGAATGATATAGGTCAGTATGATGCATACGTTACGCCTGTTAAGACCACCAAGGATAACACGTACAATGCATATACAATTGCCTCCTGCAACCCGTACAAAAGAACCTCCGCCTACAATTGCTTTGAGGAACTGTCAACCATTTGCCGGTTAAAGAACCTCCGCCTACAATTGCCTTAAGGAACCCTTACCCATCTGTCGGTGAAAGAACCTCCGCCTACAATTGCTTTAAGGAACTGTCACCCATTTGCCGGTTAAAGAACTTCCGCCTACAATTGCCTTCAGGAACCCTTACTCATTTACCGGTGAAAGAACCTCCGCCTACAATTGTTTTGAGGAACTGTCACCCATTTGCCGGTTAAGGAACCTCCTCCTTGACGAACCTCCTCCTTGACAAAGAAGGAGGTTCCTTAACCGGCAAATATACCCTACTCATTTAATTCAAAACAACTTTTCATGATAACATTCTTCTGTATTGTAAAAAATAATGGTACTTTACTCTTGAGCAAAATTCATATTTTTGACAAACATCGAACACGACTTAAAAAATGTATATCTGATGGATGTATTTTAAGTTTTGGACCACGCAGAACATTTAACAAGAATAACTTTTTTTTTAAAACCGATAATAAAAAAAAAAGTTCCCAATTAAATAATAATAATAATAATATCTTTATTCAACTATTTTTTTTGTTAAACAAAATAAACAAAACAATTGAATCGCAAGGCGAGGTTCAGCATTGCTGTTCTTACACCTAACCTTGATTAATTTTTATTTTTGAGAAGTAAAAAAGAAACTTTAGCATACACATATTTTTACAATTACATTTAAACACAATATAAAACTGAAATTATTCATTTATTCATAAATTGTAAGATGTTACGTTTGGGTAGACAATAAAAATGTTTTGTATGCAGTTTTAAACGAATTTGGCGATAACACTTTCCAATCAGGCGTTAAATGGTTAATTATATATGCCACTTGATAAGTGAAGGACGACTTGAATTTTTCTGTTCTATGTTTTGGGATAGTAATAAGTGATTTCGATCGGAGAACAGAACTGTGAACAACGGATCGAAAATGAATTTTATTATACAAATAACTAGGACATTTACTACTAACAATCTTAAAAAACATGTACGTGGTGTGCAACAATCGTCTGTTGTGAGTCGTCAGCCACCCAGTATCTTTTAGCTTATGATATACTTTATCGTATTTTCTTACCCCATAAATATATCTCAGACAAGATCTCTGAACTTGTTGTAAGCGGTACTTGTCCTTAGCAATCAGGCACGAGCCATAGACAACATCACAATAATTAAGGTTAGATAGAACTAAAGAATCGCACAAATGTGTTTTAATCTTAATATTGAGATGATGTCGAAAGGGAGTGCCGCATAAGACTTTTTCAAAATTTGCACCACGTGCTCAGAGAAACGCAAATCTTTATCAATTGTTAATCCTAAATTTTTAACAGTATCTACAAGAGTGATCCGCTCCCCGCCCACACACACAAACATATTTTGCAACACCATGTTCCGCAAATGACCTGGACCGAACAAAATCACATTAGTTTTGGCAGCGTTTATAATCAATGAATGACTTTGAGATACCTCTACAATTCTTTTAGATCTACATTCACACAATCACAAGCAAGGTTTGAATTACTTGAATCAAAAGAAAAGTATATCTGTGTATCATCAGCGTATTGATGTAACTGACAAAATTTCAACTCTTTACTAAGTCGGATGGTGTAAATAGTAAACAATAACGGGCCTAATACAGACCCCTGTGGCACCCCAGACATCAAATCAAGAGTTGGTGATACTGGCACTGATTGATCAATTTTACAAACTGCTTTCGACCAAACAAATAACTGTAAAAAAATTTATAGCAGTACTATCAAACCCTATATACTTTAGGATGGCAATAAGCGTTTCATGATTTAGTGTATCAAACGCTTTGCTGTAATCCAACAATACAAGTAGCGTTAGCTTATTTTCATCACTAGCTGTAAAGATATCATCTGTAATATTCATCAGAGCTGAAGCACAGCTATAGTTAGGTCGAAAACCTGACTGTGTGCTTGGAAGTATTTCAGCTCGTTCAAGATAAATTTTAATTTGAATACTGACAATTTTTTCTAAAATTTTCGACAGAAAAGATAAAATACTAATCGGACGGAAATTCTTAATGCTCACTGGGATTACTAGTCTTTGCCAAAGGAACCACAACTGCTACCTTCCAGATGTCCGGAAAAACACCTTTTTCTAAACAAAAATTGATTATATGTTGAATGTATGGCAATATTTCCGGTAAACATAGTTTAATCATACTAGCGTTTAAATTATCTACACCAACAGCATTTGATTTTATTGAATTAATTGCATTTAATACTACCGTCTCAGAAACTGTATGCAATCTAAAAATTTGGTTTTCCTGTGTTAATAAATTGTTATTTGCATAGAAATCTATAGTTTTTTTTATATCAACATCAATCTTGGGAACTGAATTGACAAAGAACTCGTTAAATTTTTTAGAATTTTTTAATGATTCAGGAACTTCTACCGTTGGTTTAGAATGAACTTTATACTTATCTAATTTTTTCCAAAGAATTTTACTATCCAAATTGCGAAGTTCGTATTCAAAAAATGCCTTTTTTTCGTTTCTTATGGCTTGAGTAGTATAATTCCGTAATTGTTTGTAATAATCCCAGTGGGCAGGATTTTTACTTTTTGTATCTTTCTAAGGCTTTATTCCTAACATCCATCATCAGTTTGACGTTGGGTGTAATCCTAAGGAGCAGGAGGCTTAGTAAACCTAGAACGTATATAAGGAGCATGCTTATCAAAAGTTTGTATTAAATGTTCTGTAACAAAATTAACCTTCTCATTAATACTATCCATATATAATATATCAGAAAGTGGCAATCGGGATAAGTCTTCTCTAAATAACTGCCTATCAAAATATTTATAAGAACGATAAGTTTTGTAATGGCATTTGGGAATGTCAATATTCAGATGCAAATCACAATAAATAAACTGATGATCTGAAGATGCAAAATCAAGTGTGCCACTATCGGAGATTACTATTTCATTAGGTACCACAATTAAATCCAGAAGTGTAGAAGTATCTCTAGTAATTCTAGTTGGTGAGTTTATAACTTGTTTCATATTATAACTGTTAATAAATGAATTCATCTTACTAGTACTTGAAAGAGCTACATTTAGCAAATCCACGTTCAAGTCTCCGGTAAAAAATAACTCATTACAATTAACTACCATAGTTGATATAGTATCACCCAAAACATCCAAAAAATAGTTTAAATTTAAATCAGGAGGTCTATAAACAGCTCCAAAAATGTAAGTTTTATTTTTTTACATTGTATTTTAACCCACAACTGTTTTATTAGATCAGATGAGGGTTAAGCCGCACTGTATAAGAATTTTCAATGTAAAACATAATTCCACCCCCCTCTTTATCTAGTCTATCCTTACGAATTATTGAATAACCAGGAACCCCCACACTATCATTCATAATACTGCATTGTAACCAAGATTCCGTAATTGCTAGTACGTCAAAGTTGTTAACAAAACAACAATCTCTCAATTCGTCTTCCTTATTACGTAAAGACCGTATATTTAGATGTGCAAATTTCAAATTTCGTAACATCTCTCAATTTATAAATCAAAACTTAAATCAAAAATTTAATTATACTTATTATGTTCACACTTATTTAATTAAACCTAACTTTAAGTAATTCTACTACAAATTAACATTTCTGCATAAGGCATCAAAACAAACATAATTAATTTTTTTTTAATTTTTACCAAAACCCAACAAAATAGCGCATAGTAAATCAATGTAAATATTACTTTTACTCTTCAGATAGTAAATCCAAAATAATTTATTTGTTTTTATCATTTTCTAATATTTTGTTGCAGGCTTCGATATCGTTCAACGTTAAAATTTTATTTGCAAGTTTAACTTTAATCGCCCCATCCACAGACCACACATTACTTACACCAAATAATGTAGCCGCATGCTTCATAAGTAAATACCTTTTTTTAGTCAAATCCTCTTTGATAACTACTTTTGTACCTGCAAATTTTGTACGCTCCTTCATCAACATATTCCTATACTGGTAACTAACGAATTTTATTATTACTGGACGATGTTTTCCCTCTTGTATAGCACCCAAGCGATGACACCAGTCAATAAACTCCCGACGAATCTCAACACCTGTCTGCTTCTTACATAAATTAATGATCTTCTCATCCAGATTTTCAGATATATCTTCTGGCACTCCAAATACTCGCAAGCTGTTGCGCCTAGTATATTGCTCCAGAATATCTAGTTTTTCCTCATAAATGCTAACTATCGATGTTATACGAGTTTCGCACTTCTGTTTAAATTCTTCGAACTTTTTAGTAATATTTTCAAACACTGCATTAGTAATTTGAGTTAGAAAATTTTGATCATTAACCAACGTTTGTATACTGTTTTTTATGATTTCCTCTATCTGACTCTTATCTTCACGCGTGAAGACCATTTTGCACAACAAATACACAGAAATTCACTATTAATAACAAGATATAAAGTCAACTGCTCGGCGGTCATTCAACAATCTGACACACTGTATATATATATATATATATATATATATATATGTATATGTTTAGTTAATACAATTACATTTGCAGTTTCGAATGATATGTATTTGATTATTTAGTTTCGAATAAGTTATTAATTAGAAACGTATTTATGCTTAGTTATTTCAACGTATTAGTAGTGTCAATTATTAGTAGCTTGTATATTTAATTACCAATAGCTTCAACTTAGCACTCAAGTAATTAAGATGTCTCAGAGTTTGCACTTGATTTAGTGTTTATTTTGAGTAATGGTATTAAATGTACGTACTTATTTTCATACACAAATGCTAATTATTTACTTGTTATTGTTGTTGTACTTAGACGCTTTTAAGCATAATTCATCATGGGGTGAATTTTTGTAATTAAAAGAAATTTTAAATAGTTTTATGATTTTAATTTAGAATATTTTTTAGTTGTGTGGTAGTGATAAACTGGACGTTATTAAATGGAAAATTAAAAATATATTTAGACATAATATTGCTTAGATAAATATGAATAATTAATGTACCTACAGTTATGAATTTATTCATAATGAATAAAAAATATTGTAGATAAAATTAGAAACTAATTAATTTGATTGGTTTCAAAAGTTTGTCTTTACTACCTCATCAATTATAATGTTTATCCACAAATGTTTACAAAACAAACTTAGAAAATTCTTTTTATAGAACTATTCCTTTATCCTATATTGTCATTTACACAAATTACCACGTATTCTTTTTGTGATTGAAGCCTTAGCTATTGAAGTACCTTGTTAAAGGAATTTGAGGGCATTGCAAAAACTGAAATCAATTTATTTAGGTATCCTCTCTAAGAAAGCACTCGTGCAGAATACTATTTTATTTTAGTAATATTCGTTTCTTTACAAATAAAGTTTAATTAAATCAAATTAAAAGAAAGTGCTTATTTTAACACTACTATAATTTTATTCATTTGTTTGGATTTGGTTAATTTCAAAGATATTTATTAAAATAATTAAATTTGTATTTTGATTTGTAAAACAAAAAATTTTAATGTAGGATAAATGTTTAGTATATTTGCTAAAATTTCATTAAATTCAAATTCCAATTATAATATTTAATGCAACTTTGACCGTAATTAATTTTGTAAATTATTGTAATGTCGCTTTTGTGGTAACTAAAATGTTTAGTTACCAAAGCAAGAAATTTACGAAAAAATATGTTACAGCTTGAATATGCTTTCAAATTATTGATTATTATTGAAACTGGTATTAAAACTTATATAAATAAAAATCAAATGCCGTTCATTAGTAAGCTCCATGAATAGAGATGTTTGGCTTTTTTTATGTTTTAAAATGTGATAATATGAATTAGGTTTTATGAAAGCAAGTTTCAGAAAAAATCGAAAACTCGGGAAAAACGGCTTTTTTTATGGAACTCAATACAATACCTCAGATTTAAAACAATGCGTATTTTTTTTTAGTTTGTTTGGTATATGGTTCCGGAAAAGTTGAAAGACAACGTCTGTCGGGTTAGGTAGTAACTAATAAAATCGTATTTTGATTTATTCAGAAATGCAAGTCAATTGATCTAAAAGCTAATTTTTTATTATGATCTTGAGAGTAACTTGAAAGTGCTTATACAACAAACATTTGTTATTTTCCGATAATATTTTCTCTTTATAAACTACACATTATGAAAGTGTTATTGTAATGTCACATACACTATTTTCTTATTTATTATTTAATAGTAAAACAATTAATTGGATATGATTTAAAGCTTTATAAATTATAAATTAACAAATAATTAATAGATCCCAATTTTATCAGCACACACACATATAAATAATATTTCAAACCAAACGAATGTGTTTCAAGTCAAATAAATGGTTTTTTTTGTATATAAGCAAGATGTTAATTTACTTCAAATTAAAATATGAATTCTTTCTTATTGTAGTTTTGAATCAAATATTTATGTTTTATTTCAATAAATTCAAAGTTTTCTTAAGAACTGTATATGATGCTTATAACAATCATATCATTTTTTCAATTTAAGAATAGGTGCGTTTTCTCTAATAATGACGAATATTTGTGGCAAGATCTAATTTACTCAAATCAAAACAAATTTTTTTTGTAAATTTTCCAGTGATTCAAAATAAAACAATGCCAGTATAAATTGAAGAAAATGTTGTTTGAAATAAGCAAATTAATATTATTAAATGCACAATGATATTTTTAAAACAAGTGATAATTTATATTCTTTTGAAAATTAATCATCTCAGATTAAAATTATAAAACAAATAAGACAAAATAGGTTTTCTTGTTTCAAACATTTCGAGTTACTTTAAACTAACAAATAATATTCTTTAAAAAGATGAAAATTTTTGGTAAATTTAGGTAAAATAAAACATGTTTAAAGATAAAGAATATAATAAATACTTAGGTACAAAAGCTTACATTCTTAAAAACAAATAAAACTCGCCGCAGATATACAATTATGCTACGTATTAGGAACAAAATCGGAAAATAACTATTGTCTAAATACTTCTAATTCCTATAGCTATATATTTAGTATGTTCAAAAATAAAACTGGGTTTATCAGCTTACTGAATTAAAGAAAAATAAATAAAAAAGAAAAAACATTTACTTATATTCTAATACTGTTTCGATACATACATTTGATCATCTGTAAGTGTGTAAAGTGTACTGGGAATTTCTGAATAAAGTTCTTCTAAAGTTATGATTTTGAATACACAGTCATACTCAACAGAATATGCTTGATAATGTAAATTATATGATTTTGTGCGTAAAAATCGACACAAAATTTACATTTATTATTTTCATCAACTAAAACTTGATTAATTTCGCAAAATATTGGAATATCATCAGCTATTTCAAAAGCAAGATAAAATTGATTTGATACCGAATGCTGTTAATTTCAATAAATGCAACAGAATGATAGCCATTTAGATGTATCGTTTCATCTGTTTCCGAACCAATTCTAGTATCATTAGCAAATCCTTTACTTGACATTAATCTATAACAGAATTTTAACTGATGCCTCTGTGATAGTGTATATGGGACATTTATTCTACAACGAAGGATATTTGATTTGAAATCTCTGTGTTTCGCTTCATACCTCATTGAACTTAGCAGAATAGGAGGACCAATCTTTAAAATAATATTGGGGTAGTGTGTTAAAATATGATGTTTTGGTTTAAGATTGTCTTTAAACAGAGTTAAATACTGAGTATGATGTTCTGATATTAAGACTCTAAGTAGATTTATAGTAGAATTTGATGTAGAAGATGAAGTGAGTATATTAGTTATTTCTAACAATATTAAGTAAAAATTCCATATTTCATTTTCTGCAGGAATTAAATCTCCGATTATAAATCGAAAATTAATTACCAAACTCCGATGCTGATAGAATAATAAATTTATTATTTAGCTGCGATAATTTAATTGGGGGTGGTTTATTTTTTTCGTCATAAAAATACTTAAAATATTTTATTCGCGTATTGAGAATTTGTAAACTAATAATTTTGTTACTCACAAAATGATAAATTATATGTGCCATATCATATCTATGCACACCTTCGAAAAGATCATGCATCACATCACAACTTACATTTTCGTAAATATGAAAATTATTTAAATTATGCCAAACACAAGGTTCTTTTAGTACTAATCGCCTATTTAAATGAATTTCATAGTCTTCTTTTGCCGCATTTTATCATTTATTTCACAAGTTTGCGATTGATTTTCAAGTTTTGTACCAAGACAGAATCTGCAGTAATACAACGCAGAAAAACTTTCAACACATCCCAATATTGCATGTAATCCTAAGTTGTCTCCTAATATTAAGGTTGTTTTGAAATAAATTTTTTATTATACCCAGCATTAACTTCAATACCAATCTTTTCTAAGTTGTTTAAAGCTTCGATTAATTTACTAAATACAGGACCGTTTCCAAATTGTTCTCTGTCAGAACTATGAAAAAGAAGTGCTAAAAATATATTTTCTAATTTACTTGAAAATTCTGGAGGTATAGTCGCAATAGTAAAATAAACAACACCCAATTTAAAAACTCCAGCATGACTACCTAATGCATTGCCAGTTTCGAAATCGTCAAAATATAAAACAAGAGGTAAAATTAATTTTTATCCGTATTAAATGAGTTCTTAAATAGGGCACCATTCAATAAATGAAACATACATCCGGTATCTAAAGAATTGTATTTTAAAAGATTAGTTTGGTAGTTAACTATTTTATTTAGAACACCGGGTAATTCTAGAAAATTTTTTAAAGTCAAATCTAAAGGGATGAAACAGCCGAAACGATCTTTTAAAACTAGGGAAACATTATTTTTACGAACAACCTCTTCAGATGAACCGATTTTATATTCCACAGGTTTAATAAGGTAATTACAACTTTCAAAAAACTTTTCTCTTTTATGTTCAGTTTGGACGGAACCAAACGGACATTTTAACAATTCCAGCATTTTAGAAATAATATCGCTTACTGATTTTTCAATGTCATATTTCTTTAAAAGGAGATTCCATGATTGTATAATGTTTTCAACTATACCAGAATCAAGAAAACTGGAAATGTTATCTATAATATCTTGAATAACTGATTTCTGAATATTTAATTTAGCATAAAATATAGATATTAGTTTTTTAATTGCGCTACTGAGTCTTTCTTTAAATAAGGAGAAAATTGCACTAATTTCGTTAAAACAATCCTTATCATTATTGCGACTAGACCTAGAACTTTCTATCAATTGAAAATTTTCATAATTTTCTATAGTAACAATATTAGATTGTTAACAAAATGTTTCAAATACAAATGCTTTTTAAAAACATATTTTCTGTGGAATGATCTTTGACAATTGTTTTCAGGGCATGTAAAATTGTTTCTGGCATTATGTAAAATTTCTAAGTGAATGATGTATTTATCAGGGTGGATAAATTTTTGTGACACATTACACACTTCATTATATCAATCATGCAATGATGCATTAAGTGAATCGATAATAAACTAATAACTATTCAACACAAGATACAGCTACGTCTTGTAAAATATCCATAATAAAAGGAATGACTTTATCGCTTTTACAGGTAATTTTATAAACTCCTTTTGAATAAGATAATAGATGTGCTCACCTGATGGTGGGTATTTAGCGTTAAGCACATGAAAAATTTGAAAACAAAGATCAAAGGCACTTTTGACGCTTTGGCACATATACCTTAATTCGTCTATAATCACATACGCATTTTCAATGTTTTGTAAAGTTGGTCCCACAATTACGAGATATGGTTGAACAGATTGCTTTCGAAGGCCAGCCTTCGTTTTCTGCTGTTCAATGATTCCACATAATTTTGCTAATAGAAATACCTTCGCGTGGCAAATGATTGATTCACAGCATTCTATTGTAGAAAATTTCCAGTGTTTTTTATCAATAGTTATTCTGCCTCTCGGAGGCACCAGGTAAGATAATAGTATAAGTTGAACAGTAAATTTAGAGTCTGAAATACAAATTGAGAAGTTATTTATTTAATTATAAGTATAATAGATTAATACAAACCATCACTCAGAGTTTCGTACTCCAACAAATCTAGCAATTCTACAGCATATTTGTCCGTGATATGTAATTTTCGATGTTCTAGAAGTTTTCCAAAAAATGTATCCCAATTTAGTAGTAGATTTAAGGTGCAATCTTTATATAACCTTTCGAAATCTAAAGAAATCTAAAAATATCGTTATAAAAGTACATACATTTACCAATATGACTATGTACCCACCAAACCAACAGCTCTCGAGTCTTTTAAAATTGGCCAGTCATTTATAAAATTGTCAATCGTCTGTGCTTGGGAATTTAGCCTGATTTCAAAAGTATTTTGCCACTTTTGAACGACATCGTCCCAAGGATCACTTTTGAAGCGCAACCAGAGAAGATCGTCCTTCAATTGATCTAAAAATATTGACAAAGTTGTATAAGAAAAGAGATGTGTGTGTTACCCACCTGTAAGTTTCCTTCTTTTTACAGTCTCTGAACTTTCAACTTCATTAATTCGTTGTTTTGATTTATTAGTACGCAATTCTCCAAAACATTTGTGCATCAAATTCCTACACTTATCTACAAGTTTTCCCCTTGCGAGAAGGGATCTACCAGTAAAAGAATTAATTTTTCTTATTGCAGGTACATAAAACGTACTGCTACATTCCGTTGGAAATAAACTTACTATTTTTGATGTCAAAATATTGTATTGTTCATGTTTCAGTCGACTGTAAAATAAAGAATAAGTTAAAATTATTACTGTAAATTTATATTAAGTAAGAACTCACTTTTTAACTATATAATTAAAAATGTGTTTTATTATGATATCTGTGAGCCGATTTCTTCTCGTTGCATCCAACTTGTTATATGTTTTATAAAAATTTAGGACACTAAGTCCCAACGGACTAGTTGATAACAACGTATTTAAATCAAAGTCCGGGAAACTTGGTGTTAATATGTAATTTTCAATCTCGATAGAGTTTTGTGAAGTACCAATTTCAGTCACCAACGATGTTTCATCGTTATTCTATAACAATACAACACAGAAATATAATAAGTATTACAATTTTCCACATTGGTGATAAGATTTGAGTGATTAGAACAATTAAAACTTATTAAAACTAGGCCAGCAGCACCCATGGGGCTAACCTCAGACAAACAATATTTTTCTGAAGGGCTAACCCAGTTAAAATGCATCATTTCACGATTCCTTTTAGAACGACAGCCTAACAAACAGATTTTAAAATTTTTGTAAAATGTGATGAATTTGGTGCTTGGGTTTGGTAGTTTTGTAGGGCTATCATGGTAACTCCATACATATTTTCTCTTTGTCATATAACATTATAATGTCTAAAGAGGAGAATGAATTTTGAACTCGTATATTTGAGATATCGTATCGATAAAAATTTTTTCGTCTTTCCGATTGTAGGAGGAAAAAGACATCAATAGAATTTTTAGAATTTTTAGCGAATTGAACACTTCGGCCGTCGTGATATATAAATTTACAATTTATTTCAATTGAGTGGACTGTTTTAAATTAGTTAATTTATTTAAATTGTCAAACTTATAAAAAAGATATATAAAATGATACCTCACCTCATCCACAGAAAAGCTGGTGATAGGAATGGTTTGAGTAGTCGCTATTGTGTCATTAGCCTTAATCAAAAAATTTAGTCAAATATGTAATAAAATATTTCTTGCTTAATTAATTAATTCAAATTATATTACTTTTAAAAAATATATATATAACATCAAATGATGCCCTCACCTCATCCCAAGAAAAGCTACTGGTGCTAGGAATGCTTTCGGTAGTCGCTGTTGTCTCATTAGCCTTCAACAAAAATTTTGTCAAATAATAAAATATTTCTTGCTAATGCTGAACGCACCTCTTGGAGTGAAGAGTTTAACTTTTTTGAAAATTTCATTCTTTTTCCTATACTCGGAATTAACTCTTTTAGTAAGTCGGGGGTCAATTCTATTAGGTTTTCAATATTTATGTCATTTTCTAAAACCAAATAGAATATATTAACACGATTTGTGAGAAAGTAAATAATTTAATAGTTAACATTAATGACTTGCTTATTTAATAGAATAAAAATAACATAACATTTACTGAAAAAATAATAATTAAAGAAAAATGTTATTTTTACTCAAACTGCAAATTTTTGTACAGCAATAACAACTTAAAAAAATTTAAAAGAAATTGAAATAAAAAAAATTGTATCTGAACTTAAATTTTAATTCTTAATTGGTGTATGTATGTATCCAAAAGGTTATAAATAACGTGCATGTTAAACGTTATTTTGTATCCTTATACCATAAAATAACGTTTAATTTTGGTATAACATGGACGTTATGTGTAACGTTTTGGATACATACTTGGACAGAATAACTTTTTCTTATAACATTTTTCTGTATCTTTGCAATTAAAGGCTACACAAGCACATTTTCTTAAAATTTTCTGTTAATACTGTCCCACCTCGGTCCCACCCTGTACATTACGCGTATTCGTGCATATATATTTTTTAAAACATTAATAACAAAAATTTTTCCCAATGTTGCGTACTTTTGGATGGCACTGTATAGGTAGTATAAGAAAGTGGCGTCGTTTGCGTTTCAGGAATAGATTTAGTATTTGAGATAAAGTAATTTTTTAACAGTTAATATTACGATTAAATAATAAACCTGTCGGCAAAGTTTACTAATCTTACACTAGATGTCGAAAAACTTATCATTTAAATAATAAAGCGTTTACTAAAATTTGTTTACATAACTTAAATTAAACTGATAATGTTTTACAAATGTATTTAGGTATACGACGCCATTTGTGATTTTAACTTACCATAAACGTTTAAAAATTCAATTACTTACCTTTAAATTTGGTCGTATACTCTTCACAATCGCAATCTCTTAAAAAACTTTCCATTTTAACTTTAAACAAAACACTTTGGTAACTAACTGCAGTTTTACATCTTACTAGAACTGAAAGACTCGCTGAAAGAATTGGCAACAATAAGTTGATACAGGCATGTGGATGATGTAATGCAGACTTGCATTCTGAGAATTGTAATATCAAACAAGTTAGTGTTTTGTATATAAACTATGATTTTGGATTCAAAACAATGAACTACTTTGTTCAGTAAATGTATAAAGTTTCAGTTTAAAAATATATTTTTTTATTTGAACAATGCATATTCCTTTTAATTTTATATAAATCTTGCAATTTAACTTACAGGTTATTTAATTGAAGCATATGAAGGATTGCAATATTGAAATTATTATATATTAGTTTTAAACAAATATATTTGCAACGAATATATATGTCAAGTTTATAATTTCATATATTGAAATGTATTAAAATAATTGAATTTAAAATATTTTCTTTAAAGAAGTAAGAATATTTTCGCTTTAAGTGAACTATTTTAAAACTATTGAATTTCTTAACGGAAGAAATCTTTTCTATGTGTGCACTTATTAAATTTCAGATTGTTTAATATTTTTCGCCTCGAAAAGTTTTTAGGAAAGCATACAAACAAAATTATATCATACTTCTTTCATAAAATTATCATTTTTACATATTAGTCCATATTTGTCTAACTACAAGACACCACATTCTACTCTTCTACAGTGTGTCCCAATCTGAGTAGCATTGAATGGATATGTTTTCTGCTTTCAATGGTATGTCACATAATATGTTTGAAATAAAAGATCTTAACAAGTCGGTTATTATCTATTATCTGGTAAGCCATGGAAACAAATAAACTTCGATTATTGTTCAAGTTGTCACTCTCGATTGTTTCTTACTTTGTTGTAAAGTAAGAGAATGGCGATTACTTGAAATATCTCCTAAACCATACTATTACACTATAATCTGTTTGAAAATAGATTACAGCTGCCTTCATTACGGGAGAAACTTTTGTATGAACTATTTTTAGTAGCTGTCCTAATAAGAGAAGTAATTGATATTTTTGAAAATGGCATTTTTTGATTTTGTCCGGATATCTTTGGAACGGACCCAAATTTTTGTTTTTAGTTAACGGCATCTCAATCGGCATAAAAATATGTACGTACAATACTACTCTAATTGGGACACACTGTATATTTCGCGCTTTTTGTTCTATCATATACCATTAAATTTTCTTATGTCATCCACCCATATTGTTTGACTTCAATTCTATTATCTTCTTCATTTTTTTTACTACTAGCTTAGAATTTTATTATTATTTACTCATTTTTAAGTTGTGAAGTGATTTTCTCTCCTAGTAGCAAATATTTTTTTATTATTAACTACTATTATCTTTGATATTCAACAGTAGTCAGTTCATTCAAAGTTTAGGTTAGAATTCAATGTTTGTGCAAAACCAAATAAAATTCTCAATTTTTGAGTTATTATTTTATGCTACATTTTAATGCATTTTACGCCACCAGGCGTTTTTTTTGCTGTACTTTTTTATTTGAACACCGTTGGTGTGTACTAAACTACAGTAAAGAAGATTAAGATTTTTCTCAGCGTCGCGTCTAATTTCCTAATAAGGAAGAAGAAGAAAATGTGGGATTTAAATGTGTCAAAAATTATATAGGTACACCAGGTTCCACCAACACTACGTAAATTTAAGCAATGCTTAAAAACTTATTATAACCGTATTTATAAACCGAACTTCAGGCGAGCTGAATGAAAATAATTATGTTACTTTCGATAAAATTTTTAGATTAAGTAGGTCTTAGTCAAAGTTTACAACTATTGATGTGCACAATTATGCTCAGACTCAGACTTAAGTACTTGCACGACTATAAATACGGACAAATACAATTGTTAAAACCATAGCTACGATTCATTTTAAGCATATCTTAAGTTTAAGTCGGGTTGGTGGAATCGACCAATAGTGTCATTTATAAAACCAAAATTGTGTTTGTTTTCTGTTTAATCGGAAATGAAAAAAAAATATTTGGTAATGCCATCAAGTAGTAGACATCATCACTATTAAAATAACAGTTTAAACATTTTTTTCGTAAATTGCAAGATATAAAGTTGTTAAGTGTTTTCTTTTTTCCGAATGACACTGAATACAGAGAGGTTAAAATGTGTGATGTACAAGCGCGCATGACGCGACTAACCGGGCACTTGCGGTAAGACCTTGATGGGTAACGGTCGCTTGTGTTTTGAGTGCTACCCTTATGAGTTGTTATTAATAAATAGTGGTAAAATTAAATGTTTTATTTATTAGTGAAGTAATAGCAAACACAATAAGTTCAAAACATAACAGTGGCGACGAGGATAAAAAAAAGAAATAAAATAGTAAGTGGGTATAAGAAAACGTGGCAAATGGCGGCTCTGCAGTACGGTGCAGTTCCGATTTATAACTACGAAACGGATGACTGGGACATTTATTCCGAACAATTGGAGCAATATTTCACCGCAAACGAAATAAATGAAGAAAAAGTAAAGTGGCAATTTTGTTAAGTTCGGTCGGGGCAAATACTTATAAAATGCTAAGGGATTTAAGTTATCCAAGGTTACCGAAAGAAAAGAAATTTTCGGAAATCGATTCACTTTTAAAGGCGCGTTTCAGCCCACAAATATCGGTTTATCGAGAGAGAAGGAACTTTTATGAAGCTAAGCAAAACGACGAAAGTGTATCAGAATGGTTTGCAAAAATTAAAACTTTATCAGTTAACTGCAAGTTTGGTGATCAATTAAACAACGTGCTAAAAGACAAGTTGGCAGGATTAAAGCAGGGCAAAGTATTAGACAGACTGTGCGAAGAGGATGAAAGCAAAAATTTAGAAGATATTGTGAAGGTTGCAGTGCAGAAAGAAGCATCCATGAAAGCCTGTTCCGGAAACAGCGGAAATTCATTCAACTACGTGGCTAGAAAAATCACCAAAGCGGAGGTACCAACAACAAAGAAAAATTACCAGCGTAGCCAAAGCAAAAGCGATGAAGTGGAACAGACAGAAGGTCGATACGGCAACAACGCAAGATCGTTCGCAAGAAAGAAAAATGGCGGAAGTTGTAAACATTGCGGCAAATCACACGCAAGTAAATGTATATTTAGTAATTATATATGTAATAGATGCAACATAAAAGGTCATTTAGCGCAAATTTGTACAAAAAGAGGTGGTCGTTACCAAAATTACGTAGAGATAGAAAACGAACCTGAAGTAGGCACTATTTTTAAAATCGATCCTTGCGTGAAGGAGGAAGATAAATTTAAAGTAGACGTAAATGTTGAAGGGAAACTGTTTAGCATGTCCATAGATACAGGTGCGAGTGTAAGTGCATTAAATATCGAGTCATATAATAAAAATTTTGTTAACAAATTCAAATTGTGTAAGGACAATCTTATATTAAAAAATTACAACGGAGGTACATTCACGCCTGTAGGGTTTATAGTACTAAATGTCACGTACAATAATGTTACACAAAAAATTAAGTTTTACATTGTAGATACCAAAGGGCCATGCATTTTAGGTAGAGATTGGATGAATATGTTCAATGTATCAATAGGGATCGCACAACACGTTAATGTAGATTTAGAAACTCGTAAATTAGTAGATGAATATAATGATGTATTCACTGAGAAGCTAGGTAAGTTCAGGCATAGTAAGATATCGTTACAGTTAAAACCAAACGCAATACCCGTATTCTGCAAACCTCGCATAGTTCCCTGGCATATAAAAAGAAGGTGGAATCGGAATTAGTGAGACTGCAAGATGAAGGCATTATCGAACCTATTCATACTAGTGATTGGGGCACGCCATTGGTAACCGTGTTGAAACAGAATGGTGAGGTTAGAGTATGTGGAGATTATAAGTCAACTGTAAACAAGAGTATTGTGGAAGTAAAATATCCTTTACCATTAGTCGAAGAAATTTTTGCAAAGCTGCACAACGGAGAAAAATTTTCAAAAATAGATCTAAGCCAGGCTTATAATCAATTTGAATTAAGTGAAGAAACGAAGAAAATGTTAGTATGGAGCACCCATAAAGGATTATTTCAAATAAATAGGATGCCATATGGGATTAGTCCGGCAGCAGCAATTTTTCAAAAGCATATTGAACAGTTGTTCCAAGGAATGGACAATGTGAGTAATTTTTTAGACGATATTATTGTTACAGGAAAAAATTCAGAGGAACATATCGCAAATTTAAAAAGGGTATTTACAAGATTAAGGGACGCAGGATTAACAGTACGCAAAGAAAAATGTTTTTTACTGCAAGATGAGGTGCAATATTTAGGCCACTCTATTAGTAAAAGGGGAATCTCTAAAACAGAAGACAAAGTGAAAGCTATAACAAATGCATCACAACCAACGAACCTAAGAGAAGTGAGGTCATTCATAGGAATGGTGACGTATTATCAAAAATTCATACCCAACATGGCAACGGTAATGAAACCTATTTATAATTTGTTAAAGAAAGATAGGGAGTTCAATTGGAACCTAGAATGCGAAAAGGCGTTCCAAGAAATAAAGAACAAAATGGCTTCAGATCAAGTGTTAGCGCATTTTGACCCTAACACGCCGGTCATTTTGACAACAGACGCGTCAAATACAGGAGTGGCAGCAATATTGTCGTATAAAAGGGAAAATGGAGATGAGCAGATGATAGCATGCGTATCACGGACATTAACGAAAACTGAGAGTAATTACCCGACTATACAAAAAGAAGCTTTAGCAATTATATATGGAGTTAAGAAATTCAGTCAGTATCTGCTGGGAAGGAAGTTTATTCTAAAAACAGATCATAAACCGCTATTAACAATTTTTGGAGAACATAAAGGAATTCCAGTATTGCATTCAAATAGAATGCAGAGATGGGCCTTGTATCTAACCAGTTTCAATTATGAGATACAGTACGTCAAAGGAAAATGCAACCCAGTAGCAGATTATTTATCAAGAACGACAGTAGAAGCGCAGATGGAGAATCAACATCACGTAAGCGTTTTGAACAAGGACAAGAAGAGTGGCCAATAGACAGTGAAATCGTAAGGTTCGAAACATCAAAGGACAAGGAGTTAAGAACTGTTTTGAAGATGATTAGCGAAGGATGGTCAACCAAAATAGAGGAGTATTTAAAACCTTTTTATAGGAGGAGAGAAGAATTAGTCGTTGAAAATGGTATTCTGTTATGGGGCTACAAAGTTGTAATTCCAAGCATTCTACGGAAGCAAATGTTGAATCAACTGCATGGAAGTCACCTAGGCATTGTAAAGATGAAATCCTTAGCCAGAAGTTTTATGTGGTGGTCAAAAATGGATGAGGAGATTGAAGAAATGGCAAAATCATGTTTACCTTGCTTGTACAACAAGGACGCACCATCAAGATCGGTTTTAACGCAGTGGAAATTAGAAAAAAAAGCGTGGAACAGGGTACACGCAGATTTCTTAGGTCCTATAAAAGGAAAACAATTTTTAATTGTGATAGATGCTTATAGTAAATACCCAGAAGCGTATCAAATGAATAATATATCTGCGGAGGAAACCGAAGATAGACTTAGGGAGTGTTTCTCGAGATTTGGGATACCGCAATATTTCGTAACAGATAACGGAACTCAATTCGTATCAGGGAAGTTAAAGCAATTTTATGATAAAAACGGAATCGAGCACGTAACAACACCAGTGGGGAATCCACAAAGCAACGGACAAGCCGAAAACTTTGTGAAAACTTTCAAAAACAAAATTAAAACAGCTTTGACAGATAATAAAAATAAAGACACAAAGCTAACCACAATAGTAAACAGATTTCTATTTGATTACAGAACTACAAAGCACTCGACAACGGAGAAACTCCGATTAAATTACTGATGGGGAGAGAGGCTAGAACAAAGTTAAACTTACTAAAGGAAGAAACCGGAAAAGGAAGAGAGAGAGTACACGAAAGGATGAGGAAAGCGCAAGACTTACAGAAAGAAGCTTACGGCAAGAAAACAGTAAGAAAGTTCTTAAAAAATCATCTAGTTTTAGTGAGAGACTATACTCAACCCAACGTAAAAAATGGCGGCGAGCGAAAATTGAAAAACAAATAGGACGAACAACGTACCTATGTAGAACAACTGAAGATTCGTTATGGAAAAGACACGCCAACCAAATTCGCAAGATAGGCAGTTATAGCCAGAACGAAACTGTGCGGGGAATGCAAAATACTTCGGTAACAAAAAGAAGTAATGCGGAATCACATGTTATTTCCGGGTATTGTAAAAATTATCGAACAATGTTGTAGCGCCTGCACCTACTAATAACCTAGTAACTAACGGTAGCGTAAGTAGCGATGTAAATAGAGAATTAAGAAAACCTGTTAGAAAAAAAATGCCTGTAAAATATAAAGATTTTGTTGTTACAATGTAAGTGTAGGGGTGTGATGTACAAGCGCGAATGACGCGACTAACCGGGCACTTGCGGTAAGACCTTGATGGGTAACGGTCGCTTGTGTTTTGAGTGCTACCCTTATGAGTTGTTATTAATAAATAGTGGTAAAATTAAATGTTTTATTTATTAGTGAAGTAATAGCAAACACAATAAGTTCAAAACATAACAAAATGTAAAAAATTATTGGTTCTATTGCAAAAGTTAAGAGTTAAGAGTAATTACTAAAAAATATCATTGGAGTTTCTAGAAAGGCGCTATTTTCATTAACAGCTGTTTTAGTAAATCAGCAAAATTATTTTACACTATTTTCTTTTTCATGTATATTAAGAGCATCGCTTATTTGAATATTTGTACGTTTTAAAATATTTCCAAGCCTGATTCTACTTTTAAGTAGAATTTTGCAATAAAACTTGGTAAAAGTTAAAGTAGCCCTTGAAATTGATGGGAAAAATCTTAAAACTCAAAAACTCAATAAATAAAAATACTGATTTTAAAAAAGTAAAAAAAATATTTGAAATAGGACTTGCCAAAGCTGAATAAATGAACTCCTTTATATATTATTTGTATAGGCGATCCTACACAATTATTGAAGAAATTATCGAATAAAATAAAATTCGAGAAATAAACTTTGACTTATCGAAAAAGAGCAACATTTTACTTGAACAAGTTTTGCTAAATCGCATTAGTTTCGCGTGTAGAATCTACAGTTACTTTTTGTCGCATTCATTACGGACTACCCTGTATAGTACTCGACGAGATCTTCAAAATGATGTATTGCAACACCCCTCATCTCTATTTAAAACCAAGGGGTTGTGGTTCCCCACGGTGGGGGGTTGAAGTTGCGGACAAGTTAGTCCCACTTGAATCAGAAATCAACGGGTACAAGCGTTTTTCCGAATTTTCATTATAAAGCCTTAAAATCGGGGTGTAAAGTTTTGGTTGGACCATCTTGATTTACTTACTTTAAATACCAGCCCTTTTGTTGTAATCGATGAAAAAATATCGTATACCACTCGTTTAAAATGTCGATATTACACATACGTTTCTTAACGTAAAAATACAACATAGGAATACTTATTTCTTGTGTTTGATTGCGGTGTTATAAAAATAATATTTAAAAAAAATACTGTTTATCGATGATGTTTAGGAGAAGGTATAACGTACGACATTTTTTTAAATATATAAAATTAAGCGTGTCGCTTCACATACTTTATATGATTCCGATATTAATAAACGTGTAAGAACATATAGAAAGTATGAAGCTTTTGATAGAAAAGTAAAAAAAAAACCTATACGTTGTAGAAAAAAATTATTTAAATACTGTTTTGTAAAATGTTACGTAATTTATTACTGAAATTAAAATTCGGGAAGTACGTACTGTAATTACAGTTTAGCAATTAATCAATTTTCTGTGTCAGTAAGACGATCGCTGGATTCTTTTATGATACATATTTTAAAAAATTAAACTTACGTGATTTACAATTTTTAAATTTTTAGCCAAATTAAAATAAAAACATTTATATTTTTGGACAAGTTATTGAACTTATTTATGTCAGAAATATTATTTAAATTTTATAATATTTTTTTTGTTACAGAAAAACTTGTTCTCCTATGAAGGTAAGTCTTTAAAATATTGCAATTTTAAATTGATTGTTTACTGTTGCTATGTAATCCATCAAAGTGGATTTTTTTTCTTACCCAATAAATACATTATTTTATAAAATAGATTTTATAAGATTGTCAAAGTTTAATCTATCGTTAGTTCAGAACTAAATTATAATTATTATTTTAAAACATCCATTAGCTTAATATTTTAAGTGGTTTCCTAAATTAAAATGTACTTTCCAACAAGTTTTGTGAGTGACAACTCCAGATTAAAGTATTTTTGAGCGTATAATATTTTTAAGAAAGTAGAATTAAATTTTTTTACATTCTAAGAAATTAAAGTGTTTTTACTTTCATTTTCCCTGTAATTCAATTATAATACACAGCAAGAAAAAGTTAATTGAAAGTTATATTACAACCATTAATCAATTTACGTTTGTAACTTTTTGTTTGTAAAATACCTTAAAGTAGTATATTTTATGTATAAAGTTTACTTCTATTAACCTAAATAGTATTTTCAAGTACTTATTATTGCAACTAAAAGGTAATTTATTGAATACTGATTGATTACTTATATGTGCTTTATGAGAAAAGCACAAAATTTTATTGTCCAAGCAATTTTTCGAAAAATCTGTTGTTATTATCAGTTGTACGTTTTATATTTTTGAAGAGAAAGCTGTGATTGGAATGCATTTTGACGAATTGATGCAATTTCTTTAAGAGAAAGTTTTGTTTAGACTAACATAAATTGCTACCTTAGATCCGATGACAGGTTTATCGTAATTTTGTAACTGCCACAATTACAGTGAATGGCAAAACATCTGGGTAAAATTAATCATTAAAAAAATTACATATTAATCTTTTGCACGTTAAGAACCGAAAGTGTAGTCAATCATACAAACGCGCTACTTGAAAACTTTTGAACTAGTTAATTATACTTGTCGCGGCTAACAAAAAGAGCCGCATAGCGGCGTAATATTTCGGGATTTTTGGTACTGGCACCAAAACTTCATAAAAATAATTCAAATTAAAATTTTTTCCCAAAATTCTAATTTGACACAACAGTGTAAATAATGTTTTACGTGACATGATTAAAAATTAACAGGTGTAATAGCGTGACTACTCACTCTTTTAAAGTTGATTGATTTATTTAAATTTGAGTAGTTTTAATACTCCATTACATTTTCTGTTCGATAAATAAAAATAAAATTATACTTTTAATTGAGTTGAAACGTAGTTAACATGGTGTGATTACTTTTCTGCACAAACAATAGCAAAAATATGTTAGTGTATAGAATAAGTTATATAAAAAAGAATGTAATTTATTTAAAATGAACACACTTTAACACGTATACATAACAACATACAAAAATATTCACATTAAATAATTTACTAATTGTTATAATAAATATAATATTCACTCTAGGGTTAAATGTAAATTAACGTTATGATAAAATTCCGACAAAATAAATAACATTTTTGAAGTTTTAACTTTCAATTTTAATATATAACATTAACACGTGAAGTAAAGAAATAAATAAAAACTTGTTGAATTTAATTAATAATTAAATTTAATGTATAATAAGAATATATTATATTATAATTAATCGGTTTTTGTAAATTAATTTAATTAATCATTACAAAAGGCTTTTTTAGCAAGTTTCCTTGGTTTTCTCCCACTTATTTGACAAAAGGCTTAAAGAATCTATTGTGATTAAATCTTATTTATCAAGCGAAATTGAGTTCTAATTAGTTTCAAACAACAATGAAACGATTTTCTAAGACATTTCTCATATTTCATTACCACCTGTGCTTTAGAAACTTTTTCTTTAATAGATTTATTAAATAAATTTTATAGTACCTGTTGTACAAATTTTGATTTATGTTACTTCTGTTATATGATCAATAAATTTTAAATTTTTTATATCTATACCACTGACTTTGTAATAATAATTGTTTAGAATTCATTCAATTAAAAACTAAACTTTTCTGATTCTGGTAAGTGTGTTGAAATATTTAAAATTAAAGCTGTAAATCTATGTGTATGGTAAATTTGAAGTTTTATAATTGTATATTTTTCGACGAACACGTAATCTGCATGTGAGTAGAATACTATGCTTTCTAATACTTTGTTAAATTTATTTAGATTAATAAACAGTACTATGAAACACAAAATTATTTATTGAAGTTTCTAAATACACATAATCTAGTGTTTCATTGGTACATTTATTAATGTACAAATGTTCTATATTGTTAAGATAGCCAATTATTGATTATGTAATCTCGTAGTCAATGTTAATTCAGATATTTATACTCATTTATTATTGTGTTACTGTATCCCACAAACTTAAATTTCCCGATTCACTACTACTACTACTAATAATAATAATAATAAGTTTATTGCCGTAAATTCTACAAGATAGATAAAGGCATTGTCAAGTGTAATAATAATACTAATAATAAAAATAGTCAATAGAACAGTACACAACAACATAAAACTACAAACAACAGTAATTTAAAATACAACAATTAATGAGTTTCACTTAAGAATTCAGTCCACGAATAATAACATTTATCTAATAAAAACGATTTCAACTTTGTTTGAAATTGCTTGATGAATAAAGTAGCTTTGATATCTGACGGTAGAGCATATTAAACAACTTTATCGCACGATACTTAGGTCCTTTCTGTGTAATTTTTATTTCCTCTTAAGGTCATAATATGATTATTATAATCCGCGTTACTGGAAAATTCCTTACTATTACATCTTACATACATTCCGAGCGTATATAGATAAATGCAAGGAACTGTAAGCATCTTTAGTTTTTTGAAATACGGTTTACATGAGGTATCTTGTGGTAACTGTAAGATCGTTCTTAAGATTCTTTTTTGGCTAGTGAATACTTTTTTGAATGAGCAGATGGATACCAAAATATGATTCCGTACTTGAGAACAATTTGAACATACGCAAAATAAAAGATTCGAAGGGACTCCACGGTAAGTTATAACGTAAGGTACAAATTACGTAACAAGCAGAGTTTAGCTTGCCAACTTGACCTGCAATATGGTAATTCCATTCCAAATTATTTTGAATCGTAATTCCCAAAAATTTAGAACTTTGAGAAACATATATTGTATCACTCTCATCGATAGTATTATGAGTATCTTTGAATACCAATAAAGCTGTTTTATTAGTATTCAAGCTTAAAAGATTACATTTACACCATTGATTAATACTCTCTACCACCTTTTTGACACTACAAGATAGATTGGTGACACATTCTTGCATTACGACGCATGAAGTATCGTCAGAAAATTGACAAAGAAAATTTACGTCATCGATCTGCTCACATAAATCGTTGGTGTATAGCAGAAAAAGGAGCGGCCCAAGTATTGACCCCTGGGGAACACCTGTATGAACCATAGAATAGGGCGAATAGGAGATCTCTACTTTATCATTGAGAACAGTTCTTATACAAATCATTTCAGACCTATTACTGAGATAGGATTTGATCAAATTATGGCAAATGCCACGTAAACCATATGTTTTGATTTTTTCTAATAATACATCATGATGAAGTTTGTCGAAGGTTTTGGATAGATCAAAATAAATTCCACCTACCCAGAGTTTCTTGTCCGTATGCTCTAAGATGTAAGTTAGTAAATCGAAGATTGCTATCTCCGATGACTTATTTTGATGAAATCCATACTGAGACTTGTTTATAATAGTAAATTTAGCTAAATGGTCAATAATACGCTTATAAATAACTCGCTCAATAATTTTGGAAAATGTCGATAAAACCGAGACGGGTCTATGATTTTCAATATTCTTACTATTTCATTTTTTGAGAATTGGAACGGTTTTCGCTATTTTTAATTTAGATGGAAAAACGCCATTAGAAAGTACAGCGTTTGTTATATGCGTAATAGGAATTAGAATTGAGTGCAATACCCTTTTTACTATTGCTGGAGGAATTTCATTGATTCCTGCTGAATATTTACAACTCAATTGATTAATAATATTCAATATTTCTGTTGAATTGGTTGGTGAAAGAATCGGTTTAAGTTTTTTTTGGAAATGCTACATCAAAGTAATAATAAAAAATATTAAAAAAAATTTGATACATGTAATCGACATCATTAGCTGCAAGAACCGCGTTCCAATTCTCAGTTTCTAAGTTTTTTTTAAATTAATTTATATTACTGTTTCCATAATGTCTTGACAATTTGCCAAGTAGGACCAGAATCAACAACCGAATCTATTTTAACTTCTGAATAGAGCCCAAAATAATCGGACAGATAAGATTCAACTATCCTGGTATCAATCAGTTCTAGTGAAATATTACTAAAAAAATTATCAAGTTTAGATTTGTACCTTGCAGTTACCCTGGTGTATTCAGAACAATACGACAGCATACCAAAACCCTCTGCAATTGAGATTATTTCTTTACCATTGATATCGTCTTTATCAGAGAAATTAAAGTTAAAATCCTCGCACAGAATGATTTGTTTTTTGATAATATAATTCATTTCTAATACCTGAAACAACTTATTAGTAAATACATTAATGTCACCACATAGTGATCGATATACACAAATGAGTACATAGTTAATCTCTTGAACGATGACCGCGGTCAACAAATATTCAAAATACTTTTTCACATAATCAACTTTAAACTTAATATTTCTTGTTTTTATTCCACTGAGCACTGATATCAGGGTACCACCGCCCTTACTTATTTTTCTACTGAAGTTAGCCCTTGTGGTGAATCCATCAAGGTGAAAAGATTGAACTTCGTTATCGGACAGCCAATGTTTGGTTTGATATTGTTAACAAGGACAAGAAATACTTCCATTTAATTTTTAATGTTTCTGATATTTAAGTATAAAAATCTTAGTACCATACTAGTGCCAACAGCTGTGTTGATTAGTTCGTGTTGGTTCTCGGGCTTAGATAATGAAAAAAAAGGGTTTACACACACATGTAATAGCCAGATTTGGGGTTGTTTGATGTCGGTAACCCGATTAGATGGTACCGATACACTTTACTTTATCAAAACCTTTTGAGTTTAAATGATTCATTACTTCACATTCAGGATTCATTCTACAAACATGGATGCCTGAAAATTTTTCAACGCCTGATATTGTTTTATTAATCGCACTATCTAACACTTGAGTAGTAAATTTTTCTTTTTTTCCTTTTCGATTAAATGTAACCCACCCCTCAGTATAATTGTTTTTACCTAAGCCAATTTCCTCTTTGTTTAGGTCGGGTACCTCTTTCGTATTTTTTTCGTTTCTTTATCAGCCGATTCAAGAGTAACTAGATTACTGCACTCGCTCATCTTGTTCAGCTGTAACTTTGGCAAAACTCAAGATATGTTGCGAGTTTTGTTTATTTATACTTTTATCATTATTTTGTTGCTATTGGACTATTGGAGGTCGACGGGCCAAGATTATACGGAACAATAGTTTCACTATCAGGAATTTCGTTATACCGACGTTCCGACCTTCATCGTTTGCTTTAAGTTTTAACATATTTAAGTTATTTTGAAGATATTTAATCTGTTCTTTTAAAGATATTATCAGGTTATTTTTGGTGGCAATAATAGCATCCTTTGATAGCATCAATTGCACCAATAACTTTAAGGTAGAACTGGTATCCTTTTCGGTAAATGCGCACTCGTCAAGGTTACTACTACTTGAAACACAATCTTTACAGATTATTTGTCCATTCTCGAGATTAATAATGTCCGCTTTTCTTGAACAGCTTTCATGAAACTCGTTTTCACACATTTCGCAAGCAACTCGTTTATTAACTGCGTTGTTTTTACACAAAAAGCACTTTTTAATGGCACTGTTCATCTCAACCTGTGCATTCGTCGCCATTTTAGTTAAGTTAACTCTTACATATTAAGTTTTGTTTATCTCAAAACCCAATATTTTTTGTATTTTTCTACTAATCTTGAAACTAATAACATTGATTATAAACTTCGGAAAGATACGCAAGCCTTAATGTTTTTTCATAACTACATCTCCCTCAAGCACCCGTTTCACCCTCGTTCACCAAACTGTTAATTTGTAAAGTGCTGCACGATCTATTAACACTGTAACCATTGATTCTGTAACTGCATCGCATAAATGCAACATCGTTGTCTACATTTGAGGATGATTCAAAAATCAAACTCAGCAGTTTTTAAAACAGTTCGTTCTTATCGCAAAATAAGTAACTTGCTCGTGCACAATAAAAATAAAAATGTGCACTTAACTAATTTATCTTGCCACAAATTTATTTTTAAATCATTTTTATGTATTTTCATGTAATTGTAGTTATTATTTACATAAACTATTTATTCGCTTTGGACCCAGTTGGAAAAATTGAATCTTCTGAATTTCTTTTAATCGAGAAGGTTGTAATTTGGTTTGATGCGCAATTTGATTCTAAGAAGAAAAAAAGTAACATAAACTCACTGATAAAGGGTATGCTGAGTCAAATGTGTTTAATTTTGAATATTCTTTCCAAAATTAATTACACACAAAACTTTTAGTACCTTCTAATGACAACTTTGAATGTTCCAATAACAAATAACAAAAAAGTTGTTCAAGGACTTTTCAATTTGGAATTTAAAAAAACTCTAACAAATTATTTCAGTGGGTAAATAAAAATAATAGTAATTTGCTTACCTTTTTTCTCGAATTTTACAGGCACTGAATTTTTACTTAATAATTTACGTTTATTGTTTATAATAATTTCGGAGGGCAAAAAGTTTTTCACCTAGTATCTTATTTTTTAAAGTGCCAACCGCAATAAAAATTGTTCCACAATTTTCTCTGCTACTCCCTTGTGTGCTTTACATTTTTTGTAGGAAATTAAAAAAAAACGAATGTGAGCTGCGCCTATGCTGTTCTTTTTATTGTTTGTGCAACTGACGTATTCATGTTTACTCATTGTCACAAAAATTACGGTAACTAATTTTATAATCTACTCAAGAAACGCGCATCGAGACAGGTACGCTGGAACTGACTAAAATAAAGTAGGAGGAAACTGAGAAATCTCGTCATGATTTCGACGGTAGAGCCATCTACGTTTTGTCGTACTTTTGTGTCGTATTTTGTCCATATAGAATGCGCATCTTTCGAAGTTTATAATTAATGCTAGTAGGTTCGGTATCTTCTGCCAGACTAACTTTATCGTTCGCAAATAGTAAAGTATAAATGTCTCTTTCTCCGATCTAAATAACCATCTTTCTTTTCTTTTTAGCCAATTTTTAAGAGCTGCATTTACATACACCTTTTGTTTACTATGAAAATTTTGACATTCCTGTTAGTGTTCAGACAGCACTGATAGTGTTTGCCTAAAAATTCTTCCCGAGTTTAATATTATAGATTTAACCTATTTTCTATCAGTACTTCCCGTAATTTATTGATATGAACACTGTCATACGCCTTTTGAAGACCTACTATGAAAATATACATTTTCCTTTCATATTCTTTAGTTATTTCTATCGTTTGCTTAAAAAATAAATTGTTAATGCACGACCTCTCGGGTCTAAAATCGAATTTTTTTTCTAACTGTACTACTTTTTTTCCATTTGATTGTTGATCGTCGGTTCTAATTGTTCTTCTATTTTTTTTCTCTCTGTATGCATTTTTGGATTTTTTACTTCTTTGACTACTAGATAGCAATACTTTCTATATACTACTCAATTTTTTTGGTCGTCTGTGACCAAACATTTGTTAAACAATTGCGCCTTTTCTGTTATTAGTAATTTAATCTTTCATTACACTAATAAGTAGTTTGTCTTTGTAGTTTCCTCCTGTCTTAACTTCCTTCGTTGTCTGATTTTGATTTAATATTTTATATATCTCCTCCGGTGTATCATCTTTCAACTTTTCAGTAAATTTTATTTGATATAAAAAGTCAGTTGATTATTTAAAAAGTTGTCTCAATTATAGTCTTTCGGATATTTTAGTTGGAATTTTGTTTAACAATACAGTAGCCGATAATTAATTTTTTAGCCTTTTGAACTTATGCGCATTTGTTAATTTATTTATACTGGAAGAATAGTACTCCAGTTTTTGATTGATGATCTACAATCAATTGTTGTGATACTCTTCCGTTACAAGATGAACCAAATTTAGAAGAATTTCCGGTTAGTTCAAGTCGCTACCCTACACTACACCATTTGAAACAGCAGCAGTGTGCTAAACGCGACATAATTAGTAATCAACGAGATTTAATGGATTCGTTAAAATACAGAGTAAATTATTAAAGACTCTGAAATATACAGATAATATGGCAGGTCCCTAATGTTAATAAATGTCCAGTTCAAGTAAAATCAAATCTAAATACCAACACTCAAATTCGTATAATATACCAAATATACAGGGTGTAATATTATATAAATGTAGATCCCAAACGGTTTTCTTTTTATTATACTGAGTGTTAAAATAATTTTTAATGAACATTTTTCGAAAATTACTAGAAGAGGGAAATTAGTATGACGTTGTAACTTAGTGACGATTTTTAACGTATATAAATGAATCATTTAAATCAAAAATTGTTTTTATCATTTTAGCAGTAGCGTGCCCAGAGGTCGTGCCCGAGGTTTAATTAAAAAACGTGACTATACCTAATTTTGTTTTTTAAATTTAATAATAATATTAAAACCACACTTAAGCTTTTTGTTCACTGTTTTCGATAAAAATGAAAAAATAAGGTGATGCACAACATCATTTATTAATGTATTGTTTTGAGAAAAAACCAAAAAGTAAGAGTGCTATAGAAGGAAATAAAATTTTGAACTGATTTATTACTTTTAAATTAAATTAAAATTAATTAAAACAGAATGAAATAAAATTACGAATAACAATTTTTGTGAATAAGACGCAAATTAATACATACGGTGTTGAAACTTCCTGATAGTTTTTAACATATACATATACATTAAATACTATGCAAATCATGCACCTTCAAAAGTCCGATGTTTTTATTAGGAATAGTCAAAACATGTCATGTATAACATAGCATATGTTATACATCTACCTGAACAAAAGTGCTCAAGAGATGAATTTCGTGTGGTTTTAATTGTTAAATCATAAAATTTTATCAAATTAATATAAATATAAAATATGGAAGGTGATACAGTACTCATGGTCAACAAGTAAAACATGTTGTTCCCGAGAATCATCACTTTGGTTTTCGGACCTGGTCATCAAGACCCTGTCGGACAATAAGGAAGAAATGTATAACACAATTTCACAAAAAAATTGTTTAATATTTTTTTTAATTAAACCTTCGGCCCTACCTTTGTACACGCCACTGCTAAAATAATAAAAATCACTTTTGGTTTAAATATTCTTTTGTATATGAACCGTCAGATATTGTCAACGTCACACTAATTTCTGACTTCTAGTTATTTACGAAGAACACCTTTTTTAGGATCTTTGTTTATATAAACCTTGTGTCTTAATATTGAGTAAGAAACACACCCTGAAGTTTGCCCATATAGTTTTAACATTCTGTATCTGTAAATAAATGCGTCAATTTTGTTTGATTACGATTTAAGTTTTCTCTATTTTCCTTAAGAAGCAACTGAGTGACGTTCAACTTTAAATATTAATTTCAACCAGTAGTTACACAAAATCAAGATTGGATTTTGTTTTATAATACAGAACGTCATTTCAACTGTTTCTTGTTGAACTAGTAGATGAAATATTCATTATAATACCAACCTTTAATCTTATTTCTTAAAAAGTAAGGTTGAATTATAAAAATCCTCGTTGTTTACTTTTCGTAGAATATAGCTAAAAAATGTATTTTAAGTAGTAATTCGTGTTGTTCTAATTTGCGAGATGCATAATTTGTTGTAATATGTGGTTGGTATAGTTAGTTTACTTTTCCTTTCCTTTAGATATAAAATATTCAGAGACGGCTTAAATTAGTTGATCCTTTTTTTATAGTCGTTGTGTTGAGAGTAATTTTCTATCTATCTTATTAGTGTGTACTATAATGTAACTGTTACAAAATTCTTTATTTTGTTAGGTATGAACTACAATTTTTTTCACTAAAATGCCAATACATATCGCTGTTTCACCGTGTCGAAATGGTAAAGAAAGTTAGAAAAATATTTATAAAACAAAATTAAAATGTGAATATGAAGTTAGTTTAGTTAGTTCTGACAAAACTTCTTCAAGATAACAGTCGCACCATTGGCTTTTTACGTTATAGGAAAATAAAATATTTAAGCACCACAAAAGTACTACATTTCTTGTTCAAGTAACAAGTGAGGCATTTTTCTTTGTTCCTGTAACGTTTCTTACTTAGAAATTTGTAACTATTATTCAATAAAACTGTTATTAATAAATGTAAATTTAAATCGATGCATTTAAAAACTAATTAATTAAACTATACACATCGCCAAAATTCTTGGACCACCCTCGTAAATTTTAAAACGAAATATTTATTATACTGTTTTTTCGTACATTTAATATCTTTATCTACTGCACTGTTGCTAGGCATCAAAAATTTTTATTGCTTAAAATTTGAAATGGCAATGTTTAAAAAGTGGTTCATATAGATTTAGCGTGTTTAAGTGATTGTTGAGTTTTTCTTTTTCAATTATGCCTGGCAATTGAATTTTAGAGTTCAATAGAGAAATAATAGTGGCATTGCATGAAGAGGGTCTGCTGAATCATCAAAGCGCGGATAGACTATCGATTCCCCGCGCTCCAGTTATTTGAATAGTACATTTGCACTAGGAAAGTAACAGCGTTGACTGAAGACGTGAAACTGGGCGTCCTAGGGTAACTAATGTAAGAAAAGGTCGGTATGTAACAGGTTATGTAGGTCGGAATCGAACCATAACAGTCTCAGCTATACGAACACATATTCGAAGAACGTATGGTCCAGTACCACAATACGGCGGAGACTTGCTGGAGCCAACTTACGATCTAGGAGACCATTAATAGTACCCAGGCTACTTCACAGACATATAGCCGTTGGTCAACAGTGGGCACAAAAACACAGAGACTGGCTTTTAGCTCAGTGACAAAATATCCTTTTTTCGGAAGAAACCAGATTTGGGTTAGTTAATGATAGTCGGCGACACAAAGTATGGAGAGGGCCAGGCGATCAGAAAGACTATCTTTCATCAAAGCAGTTGTTCGAGCTTATTCCCATTCCAGGCACTATGACAAGGGATAGATATGTTCAAAACATGATTGAACCCATTATTTATCCTCTCCGAAATGAAATTGTAGCCATTTTTATTTTCATGGATAAGAATGCTAGTTTCCATCGCACGAGATGTGTACAAACTGCATTAAAGATTCAGAATATTCAAAGATTACCGTAGCCAGAAATTCGCTATACATGGATCCTATTGTGCACATGTGGAATTTTGTAGGACGAGCAATCTCAAACAGAATAAATCTTCTTATCACCTTCCAAGAACTCACAGTGGCGACCTAAGGAGAATGAAACAACATCCCAATGGATACCACTAACGTCCTTATTGTTTCCATGCACAGGCGTGTTAATACCTTTCGATAGAACAAGGGAGGATATACCGACTATTAATACATTTTTCATTTTGCTCTACAGTGATTTTCTTTTAGATTTAAAACTCTGGTAATCATTTTATTATGCACTATTTTTCATTTGTATTTTTTTTTCTTCTTCATTCAAAATTTTGTTTTATATAATTTTTTTATTTAATACCCAATTTAAATGTACTTGGTAATTCACTTCTTGACTTATAATAATAGTGTTTCATTTTGACAAACATAAGGGGGTCTAAGAATTTTGGCCATATGAGTATATTGTATAAAACTGTTTCTTACGTAGGTATATGTGAAAATAGTCACAAAAAATTAAAGTTTATTATTTTACTAATTTTCTATGTATATAAAATTAGATTTATTAAAACTGTTTTCTTTTTTTATAAACTTTATTTAAGTTTTTGTTAAAAAAAATCAAATTACGCAATGCGTAACGCTATCATGTATTCACAGATATAAATAAAGTTTTCCCCCAGTTTCGATAAATAATTTTGGTCACATTAAATAACAAAATTAATATTTGTCAACTAGATATGATTTCTACTTAGTTACAAATATATATACAAAAATTTATTGTATGTAGTATTTCAATACAAATACAAATACAAAAGGAGATAGTTAGCCTTTTTGGCTGTCTTCCACTACTCCCAATACATACAACACAAATCTATAATGTTAAAAATTTTACTATGCACTATTTACGGAAACAATCATAACATTACCACTACAATTTTATAAGCACAAAAAATTCAGTTCTGTTTTTTGTATAGCAGCTCTCCCCTGCCAGCATTTACAAATGCACTAGTTGGCATATACAAGTATTTCAAAAGTTATTTAATGTTATTGGAGCAGTATACAAAAAACATCCCTCAAATCTTGCAGTCTCATGCTGGGGAACTGTGTAATTATTAACTCTTACATTTACATTGTGAACGTCTGATCTTGTTACCACCAGTTGACTTAAATAATAAGGTGAGCTTGTATAAAGTAAATTATACAAGAACTTCAAATACAACAGTAAAATCCTTTTTTCGACATTTAACTCATTTAAATTATACAAACATGGGGTGATATGTTCCCTAAAACTCGCATTACAACTGAAACGTATACATGAATTTTGCAGTCTCTGTAACTTATTTTTGTTTAGCTGTGTAAGAAAATAATAATACACCGAGGAGCAGTAATCAATGTGTGGATATATTAATGCCTTTACCAATTGTAACTTAATTTTTTTGCGATAGCTGTGATTTAAATTTGTATATACTTTTCAATTTAACCATTGACATTTTGTATATATGTTGAACATGCTCATTAAAAGAAAGTTTGTAATCAATGACAACTCCTAAGTTTCGTGCACTCTTTTCCCATTTTACAGGTTCACTACACAGCGTTAATGTATGCTGAGTATAAATTATTTTCGTTGATTTTCATTCCCAATGGCAACAGCGACAGTTTTTATGTTCAATTTCAATCCGTGTCTACGGGAGTAGCACTGAATATTTTCAAGATCTTTATTAATGGCCAGAATACTATTGGGTAAATCATGAATAGGGAATGAGTATAAAAAGTTGAATACAATCAGCATACATATGCGCCGAACACTTTGATAACCACTTAGTGATGTCGAAAATGTAAATTAAAAATAAAATGGGCCCAAGAACACTGCCCTGGAGCACTCCCGTTTTTATTAACTTTAATATTGACTGTAGATGATGGTTTATTACTACCTTTTGTTGTCTTCCCACTAAATATGTTTCAAACCAGTTTAAGGCTTTTTTGTCAAGACCTATGTACCTTAATTTAGCTATAATAAGTTTATGACTGACAAGATCAAAAACTTTACTTTGATCTAATAATACTAGAATTGAAGAAAGATTTATCAGTAGATCGAGCTAAATAATTTGTAACGTCCATTAATGCAGTATGTGTTCCATGGTGAGTGCGAAAACCAAACGGCTTTAAAGGCAAAATATTGTACTTTTCAAGATATTCTTTTAATTGTTTACCTACTATCTTTTCAAGTACCTTGGAACATATTGGTAGGATACTGATAGGTCGAAGTTCATCAAAACTGCATGGATTTTTTGTTTTGGAAGAGGTAAAACTTTGGAAGTCTTCCATTCTTCTGGGAAAATACCTTTTCAATAGAATTATTAAACATATTTCGTAAGCTGTCAATGCAATAAGGAGTAACCATTTTAAGCATAGCAAGAGAGATATTATCTGTTCCTGAGCGTTTGATTTTATTGCTTTTATCGCTGTAATAACGTCGTTATTATCTATTTTCTTTAATTTAAAACTAATATTATTATTTAGTAAGTTATTTTCGTAAAAAACTACAAGTTTCATCATCAGCACTTGCAAAACTTGAAACAGTGAGAAATTGCGTTTTTTTCTCTGTGTATAGCTCTGTTTACATAGTTCTGTAATTGAATATAGTAAGTTCTTCTAGTAATTATTTTTTCCTTTAAATACATAGTTTTTATATGCTTGTTGTTTTAGTTTGATCATTTGTTTTATATTATAAGTAATGTATGGTTTACTTCGTTTGATATTTTTAAAAGTTTGTACAGTATTAATATTTATAGGAGCGTGTCTGTCAAATAATTCATTTACAAAAGAATTGAATAAATTTAATTTACTACTTAAATTAGGTTTTATATTTATTGCATTCCATGGGATATTATATGTAGCATCAAGTGCAAAACTATTCAAGTCTATATTTTTTAAATTTCTGTAAGAAGAGACCTCGTCAATTATTTTATTTTCTTCCACAACATTAATTTGACATGTGACCATATTATGATCTGAACAAATGGACATATCTAAACATGTAGTACAGACTTCACTTAGATTATTTGATAAACATATAACATCAATTAAAGATTCAGAAGTTAGTGTAATTCTAGTTGGTTCTCTAACTATTTGACGCAGATTAAACATATCCAAAACCGAGATATGTTTTTTAACATGTTGACATTTATATCGCCCATTAAAACAATTGAAGATGCTTCTAAATAAGCTTTTTGTAGTACATTAGTTAATTCAATCAGACACACTTCCAGGTTTTGATTTTGGAGGACGATAAAATACCTATT